>CM076983.1:2046632-2089132 GCA_039105355.1 Benthosema pterotum | reverse complement strand
CTGCAAGGGTCCATTTGGTTTCATTTTTACACTCTCAAGAGTTACATCTGGTTAACCAACTTTAACTGGGGACCACCTGGAACCCTCTCAGGGACCACTGGTGGTCCCCGGACCACCTGTTGAAAACCCCTGGTTTAAAGCACCCAAGTAGGAAGTAAACTTAAATGCAAAATTTACAATATATTTTTGGGGGCAAGTGACCATGACCTGAGGGCAAGTTGAACCTGACTTGCACTTGCCCGATGGGCAAGTGCCTCGGAGACCTTAGTGTCAACCCCTGCCATGTGAGTGCACTCTCTGATAAAGCCAACCTCTATATATGTAAGGGATAACACCCGACGAACCGGTGATTTGTTTCCTATTAACTGACCGAGGTTCAGGACCAACTCAGTGGCCTTGTGGTTAGAGTGTCCGCCCTGAGACTGGGAGGCTGGGGTTTGATTCCCGGTCGGGTCATACCAAAGACTGTAAAAATGGGACCCAATGCCTCCCTGCTTGGCACTCAGCATCAAAGGGATGGATTGGGTCAAATCAAATAATGATTCCGGAGCGCGGCGCACGCTGCAGCTCACCACTCCAAGAGATGGGTCAAAAGCGGAGAACTAATTTCACTGCGGTAACTTGAGTGACTAATCTGACGACTTTGACTTCAGCCGAGGTCAGTTAGTTAGGAAACAAATCACCGGTTCGAAGGGTGTTATCCCACTTATTACATGGCTTACGTCAGTGGTTTTCAACCAGTGGTCCTTGAGAGGGTGACGGCAACAGCATGTAAACAACCAAATACGTAGCTAACCAAATGGACCCGCTAACGGCATGTAAACAACCAAATACGTAGCTAACCAAATGGACCCGCTAACGGCATGTAAACAACCAAATACGTAGCTAACCAAATGGACCCGCTAACGGCATGTAAACAACCAAATACGTAGCTAACCAAATGGACCCGCTAACGGCATGTAAACAACCAAATACGTAGCTAACCAAATGGACCCGCAAACGGCATGTAAACGACCAAATACGTAGCTAACCAAATAGACCCGCTAACGGCATGTAAACAACTAAATACGTAGCTAACCAGATAGACCCGCTAACGGCATGTAAACAACCAAATATGTAGCTAACCAAATAGACCTGCTAACGGCATGTAAACAACCAAATACGTAGCTAACCAAATAGTTGTTGCGGCAGGGAGGGAGCGGCGGACAGCCGATCATCGCACGCCGTCAAAAATCTAAATCATTGCGGGGAATAGACAGAAATCTAGGCGGGAGGGGATGGAAAAACCAGTCCCGCGCAGGGCTCCAGTCCAGGGGTTTTCAACAGGTGGTCCGGGGACCACCAGTGGTCCCTGAGAGGGTTCCAGGTGGTCCCCAGGCTAAATGATGGGAAGTTGGTTAACCAGATGTAACTCTTGAGAATGTAAAAATGATCACGTTCATTTTCACACTCTCAAGAGTTAAAATATTCTTCATCTGAATTAGCACCGCTTAATTTTACAAGTTTACACTGTTTTGTTTCCCAAATCCAGCCTGGAATTGTGGACAAAACCAAAAGAATTCTTTAGTCCGAGGTCTTTGGGGCGAAAATGTCATCAAATGGTGGTCCGTGGCTCACATGCTGAATAAATACTGGGCCCTGGTATGAAAAAGGTTGAAAACCCCTGGCCTATAGTCAGTCAATAGCTCAGCTGCACTGACATTTAGATCTACTGGATCTCTGCTCCACTAGACTAACACTAGGAGAGGAAAGGATGCCTAGGTCCACGCACGCACGCACGCACGCACGCACACGCACACACACACACACACAGTGTGTATAGTCATTCCTGCTGTGTAGCATTTGATCTTGTGTGAACAAATTGATTCTGGCCAGAGGGGGGGGGGGGGGGGGGGCAGCGCAGTGAGGAGAATGGATAAAAAGGTTACACGCACGCACGCACACACACACACACACACACACACACGCACGCACGCACGCACACACACACACACACACACACACACACACACACACACACACACACACACACACACACACACACACACACACACACACACACACACACACACACACACACACACACAGGTTTCATTTACCTGTGAATACATCAGCAGGTCTATTTGTAAGGAATGACCACCAGTCTGAGTCTGACATCAAACCACTGTGGTGTTATTTTAATCACTGTGGTGTTATTTTAATCACTGTGGTGTTATTTTAACCATTAGCATCAAACCACTGTGGTGTTATTTTAATCACTGTGGTGTTATTTTAATCACTGTGGTGTTATTTTAACCACTGTGGTGTTATTTTAACCATTAGCATCAAACCACTGTGGTGTTATTTTAACCATTAGCATCAAACCACTGTGGTGTTATTTTAACCACTGTGGTGTTATTTTAACCATTAGCATCAAACCACTGTGGTGTTATTTTAACCACTGTGGTGTTATTTTAACCACTGTGGTGTTATTTTAACCATTAGCATCAAACCACTGTGGTGTTATTTTAACCACAGTGGTGTTATTTTAATCACTGTGGTGTTATTTTAACCACCGTGGTGTTATTTTAAGCACTGTGGTGTTATTTTAACCACTGTGGTGTTATTTTAACCACTGTGGTGTTATTTTAACCACTGTGGTGTTATTTTAACCATTAGCATCAAACCACTGTGGTGTTATTTTAACCACTGTGGTGTTATTTTAACCACTGTGGTGTTATTTTAACCACTGTGGTGTTATTTTAACCACTGTGGTGTTATTTTAACCACTGTGGTGTTATTTTAACCACTGTGGTGTTATTTTAACCACTGTGGTGTTATTTTAACCATTAGCATCAAACCACTGTGGTGTTATTTTAATCACTGTGGTGTTATTTTAATCACTGTGGTGTTATTTTAACCACTGTGGTGTTATTTTAACCATTAGCATCAAACCACTGTGGTGTTATTTTAACCATTAGCATCAAACCACTGTGGTGTTATTTTAACCACTGTGGTGTTATTTTAACCATTAGCATCAAACCACTGTGGTGTTATTTTAACCACTGTGGTGTTATTTTAACCACTGTGGTGTTATTTTAACCATTAGCATCAAACCACTGTGGTGTTATTTTAACCACTGTGGTGTTATTTTAACCACTGTGGTGTTATTTTAACCACTGTGGTGTTATTTTAACCACTGTGGTGTTATTTTAACCATTAGCATCAAACCACTGTGGTGTTATTTTAACCATTAGCATCAAACCACTGTGGTGTTATTTTAACCACTGTGGTGTTATTTTAACCATTAGCATCAAACCACTGTGGTGTTATTTTAACCACTGTGGTGTTATTTTAACCACTGTGGTGTTATTTTAACCATTAGCATCAAACCACTGTGGTGTTATTTTAACCACTGTGGTGTTATTTTAACCACTGTGGTGTTATTTTAACCACTGTGGTGTTATTTTAACCACTGTGGTGTTATTTTAACCATTAACATCAAACCACTGTGGTGTTATTTTAACCACTGTGGTGTTATTTTAACCACTGTGGTGTTATTTTAACCACTGTGGTGTTATTTTAACCACTGTGGTGTTATTTTAACCACTGTGGTGTTATTTTAACCACTGTGGTGTTATTTTAACCACTGTGGTGTTATTTTAACCACTGTGGTGTTATTTTAACCATTAGCATCAAACCACTGTGGTGTTATTTTAACCACTGTGGTGTTATTTTAACCACTGTGGTGTTATTTTAACCACTGTGGTGTTATTTTAACCATTAGCATCAAACCACTGTGGTGTTATTTTAACCACTGTGGTGTTATTTTAACCATTAGCATCAAACCACTGTGGTGTTATTTTAACCACTGTGGTGTTATTTTAACCACTGTGGTGTTATTTTAACCATTAACATCAAACCACTGTGGTGTTATTTTAACCACTGTGGTGTTATTTTAACCATTAGCATCAAACCACTGTGGTGTTATTTTAACCATTAGCATCAAACCACTGTGGTGTTATTTTAACCACTGTGGTGTTATTTTAACCATTAGCATCAAACCACTGTGGTGTTATTTTAACCACTGTGGTGTTATTTTAACCACTGTGGTGTTATTTTAACCATTAGCATCAAACCACTGTGGTGTTATTTTAACCACTGTGGTGTTATTTTAACCATTAGCATCAAACCACTGTGGTGTTATTTTAACCACTGTGGTGTTATTTTAACCACTGTGGTGTTATTTTAACCACTGTGGTGTTATTTTAACCATTAGCATCAAACCACTGTGGTGTTATTTTAACCACTGTGGTGTTATTTTAACCACTGGGGTGTTATTTTAACCACAGTGGTGTTATTTTAACCATTAGCATCAAACCACAGTGGTGTTATTTTAACCACTGTGGTGTTATTTTAACCACTGTGGTGTTATTTTAACCATTAGCATCAAACCACTGTGGTGTTATTTTAACCACTGTGGTGTTATTTTAACCACTGTGGTGTTATTTTAACCATTAACATCAAACCACTGTGGTGTTATTTTAACCACTGTGGTGTTATTTTAACCACTGTGGTGTTATTTTAACCACTGTGGTGTTATTTTAACCACTGTGGTGTTATTTTAACCATTAACATCAAACCACTGTGGTGTTATTTTAACCACTGTGGTGTTATTTTAACCACTGTGGTGTTATTTTAACCACTGTGGTGTTATTTTAACCATTAGCATCAAACCACTGTGGTGTTATTTTAACCACTGTGGTGTTATTTTAACCATTAGCATCAAACCACTGTGGTGTTATTTTAACCACTGTGGTGTTATTTTAACCATTAGCATCAAACCACTGTGGTGTTATTTTAACCACTGTGGTGTTATTTTAACCACTGTGGTGTTATTTTAACCATTAGCATCAAACCACTGTGGTGTTATTTTAACCACTGTGGTGTTATTTTAACCACTGTGGTGTTATTTTAACCATTAGCATCAAACCACTGTGGTGTTATTTTAACCACTGTGGTGTTATTTTAACCACTGTGGTGTTATTTTAACCACTGTGGTGTTATTTTAACCACTGTGGTGTTATTTTAACCACTGTGGTGTTATTTTAACCACTGTGGTGTTACTTTAACCACTGTGGTGTTATTTTAACCACTGTGGTGTTATTTTAACCATTAGCATCAAACCACTGTGGTGTTATTTTAACCACTGTGGTGATATTTTAACCACTGTGGTGTTATTTTAACCATTAGCATCAAACCACTGTGGTGTTATTTTAACCACTGTGGTGTTATTTTAACCACTGTGGTGTTATTTTAACCACTGTGGTGTTATTTTAACCATTAGCATCAAACCACTGTGGTGTTATTTTAACCACTGTGGTGTTATTTTAACCACTGTGGTGTTATTTTAACCACTGTGGTGTTATTTTAACCATTAGCATCAAACCACTGTGGTGTTATTTTAACCACTGTGGTGTTATTTTAACCACTGTGGTGTTATTTTAACCACTGTGGTGTTATTTTAACCATTAGCATCAAACCACTGTGGTGTTATTTTAACCATTAGCATCAAACCACTGTGGTGTTATTTTAACCACTGTGGTGTTATTTTAACCACTGTGGTGTTATTTTAACCACTGTGGTGTTATTTTAACCATTAGCATCAAACCACTGTGGTGTTATTTTAACCACTGTGGTGTTATTTTAACCATTAACATCAAACCACTGTGGTGTTATTTTAACCACTGTGGTGTTATTTTAACCACTGTGGTGTTATTTTAACCATTAGCATCAAACCACTGTGGTGTTATTTTAACCACTGTGGTGTTATTTTAACCATTAGCATCAAATACTTCAGTTCCTAGCATATATGCCTGTTCGCAATTTTGCGTCATGGGAATTTCTCACTTGAATTGAGTCAAGGGGTCCCTAGACATGAAAAATCACCGAGGTGCTTGTCCGTCATAGTGCCACGAAGGGCGTAATGGCCGAATCAAATATGGCCGCCATCGTATATGATGAAAATCCAACTTTTGTGTACATACACATGCAATACCTCTATCCTGACTAATTGGGGGGTGGGGAATTCATTTCTGATGTTGCTATTACCATTTTGGGTTGTTTTGACCTTTAAAGGTCACGGTCAAGGTCATTTTGCTATTCCGAAGACCTAATTTGGCCATCGTTATGATTAAATACTGGTGCAGTAGGTCTAATTCATATAATTCTGACATGTATGACTCCTGGGTGATATTGATATTGATAAGTATAATTTTGATGGGATTGGTGGACATTGTGAAGACATTGGTTTTGCTTAAAGGGCATGCAACCACTACTCTTCAGCTACTTCGGGGGAGGCCACATGGAAGCTGTCTTCTCCTCCCCATTTTAACTGACCTTTAACTGAACTGTCAATTGTAATTTTTTCAACAACTGAATAACAATTGTGTCCCCTACTATCACTTTTACTTTTATTTTTATTATTTAGAACAAAAGATAGACAATACATATAGTAATCATATATTTATCTTTTTAAGTGAGTGCTGAAATTATTAAATAAAAGTGCCAAAGTGATACAAATAACATATTCAAGTATTTCCCCTCCAAGTGGATACTTTATATGTGGACATGCACACTATTTTTCTCCATGGCAGAATATAATGCAGCAGGACAGCCACATCGTTGTGTGTCACACTTGCCTGCACATTGGACACTGTGAGCTGAGTGCTGACTTATGGTAAGGGTTTGTGGTAGGGTTTTGATGGCAGAGGTGTACAAAATGCTCCTCCCATCCATGCTCCATTGGTGCTAGTTTTGCCTCTGGTTCCTTGGATGTTGCCAGCAGGTTGCAAGCCCTATGCACCAGAAAGGCACCTTGTTTGATGTGACCTCTGATCAAACTGCTTGTGGGAGGGATAGCATCAATTCCAGTACTGACACTGAAATTTCTGTCTCACCAAAGTTCATCAGATATTGTATTGGGTCAGTAACCATGGCAGCATATTTGGTGCCCACCTTATAATGGGTTGCATTTTTATAGCGCTTTTCCAAGTGCTCAAAGCATGTTACAATGTTCCATTCATTCATACATTGGGAGGTGAAGCAGTGACCAGTCGACGCCAGCGTCCTCACTTCCCACATTCACACACCAATGGTGGCAAGCTCACACCAACCAACTCATCGGAGGCAATTTGGGGTTCAATGACTTGCCCAAGGACACGTCGACATGTAGACAGGAGGAGCCGGGATTCAAACACCCACGGATCATTGGGCGACCTGCTCCACCTCCTGAGCAACAGCTGCCCCACCTTGCTCATGCAGTCCTCTCCAGTCAAGATATGTGCCTTGATCACAGTCTTGGCTAGGGCTGTTCAAAGATAAGAGACTACTTGATGCTGTGGCAGCATGAGTCGCTTTTCCGTACTGCCATACTGCTGCCAATTTTCCCTCACCCTCAGTGCTTGGAAGTACTGTAGGTGTAATTTAATTGTAAGGCAAAGGTGTCTGTATCTTTGTAAACTATAAGAACTCTCTTGCACTGTTTAACGTGAATAGCCCACTCCATATACACCACACTAGCCTGGTGACAGCTTCCTCAATTAATTTCAAGAGATCAGGGATGTCCTCGCCACTAGCCACCTTTGCTGAGAGAACCTCATTGTCGTGGACGACAGAGCTGACACTGATGGTATTGCCACAGGCTTGACTGCACACCATATCCTGAACTAACAGCTGGATATTCTGCTTGTTCTCCGAGTTGCTGAGGAATGGGTAAGTCTCTGTTCGTGCCAATGATGTCAATGGTTGCTGCTGAGTCTGTATTTCACATGTCCTCCACTTCCTTTGGAGACCTCTCAATGTAGGAATCACTTGTAGAGGGGTGACATGAGGTCTACCACAACATGAGTGGCAAGAGCAGATGTTGCACTCAATTGGGTGAGATCAAGTCCAGGCTCAATCTCACTGACAAGAGTTGAGTTGTTGACATGAGCTGGAAGGTCATGATCAACTATGCTTCTTCAAAATGGTTGTTGGGCCTTCTGTGATTGCTCATTCAAGTGAGGTAGCTTCCTCTTTGGTATGGTTGAGTTCATTTTCTTATTCTTCTTGACTACCCTCTCCTGTCTGTATGAGCAGTACACATGCCCCCCATTTTCTAGACAATTTAGCGACACAGACCGACCCCTCTATCTACAGCCTGCTTTGTGAGCAGATTGTGCAGTGCTACAGGCACATTGACAATGGCTTTAGATTCTGTCTCTCTAACATGAAGTCCAGCAGCTTCACCACATTCTTGCTGAATGCAAGACAGAGAGTGGTGCACAGTGCATGCTGAAGATGGAATTCTGTGTGTGTTTTTGGGGTGGTTGTTGGTGAGAAGGTTGAGGACGTTGGTGATCAACCCAATCTCATTAAACAAGAGATGAAACTCTGCAACAGCATTTGCATTGCGTGTGGCTCGTACTACATAGTGACCTCCAGGACCCTTTGACACCCGCTGAATGGTCTACTTGACCTTCATGTCACTCCTACAGCACAGAACACCTTGACGATCCTGAACTCACTGACCAATTGAGAAATGCCGGTAGAGCTCAGGATGTGTGAACTCTAGCACCTTGATTTGCACAAGATACCATGAGCATGATGCAGGCAGTTTATGCATTCACACTTTGCAAAGATCGCCATAGTCTCAAGTGTAAATTTCAGTTTACTTTCCATTCAGAGACTACAGCATTTTTTATTACAGCTACCAACTCCAGAAAGTGAGGCTTGGCCTCACTTTCCTTCTCAAACTCCAGAAGTTCCTGATTAAATTTCTCTACTTGTCCTATCAGGGCATCAAACTGATCTGGGGAACATTGATTTGCAGCCAGCACACATCCTGTGCTAGCACTGGGTATGTAGCTTTGTCCTTGTGGGGCCAGAACATCTCCCACTGGAGCGACCTGATCACATCCTCTACAATCAGTATCCCAGAGCCAGACATAATGGCTGTCGTTTAACACTGACTCTATTGCACCATGTCTTATGCACATGTAGGCCTACTAAGGTTTATGAAAAAACAAGAGATATCAGTATCAGATTTGAATAATTAATACATGTCAGAATTAGTTGAAATAGACCCATTGCACCCGTTATTACCCTTGGTAATATGGTTGGTTATGGTCTTTGGAATAGCAAAATGACCTTGACCATGACCTTTAAAGATCAAAACCACCCCAAATGGTCATAAGTTCAGTTAAAGGTCAGTTAAAATGGGGAGGAGAAGACAACTTCCACGTGGCCTCCCCCGTAAGTAGCTGAAGAGTAGTGGTTGCTTGCCCTTTAAGCAAAACCAATGTCTTCACAATGTCCACCGAGCCCATCAATATTATACTTATCAATATCAATATCACCCAGGAGTCATACATGTCAGAATTATATGAATTAGACCTACTGCCCAGTTTTTAATCATAACGATGGCCAAATTAGGTCTTCAGAATAGCAAAATGACCTTGACTGTGACCTTTAAAGGTCAAAACAACCCAAAATGGTCATAACAACATCAGAAATGAATTCCCCATCCCCCAATTAGTCAGGATAGAGGTATTGCATGTGTATGTACACAAAAGTTGGATTTTCATCATATACGATGGCGGCCATATTTGATTCGGCCATTACGCCCTTCGTGGCACTATGACGGACAAGCACCTCGGTGATTTTTCATGTCTAGGGACCCCTTGACTCAATTCAAGTGAGAAATTCCCATGACGCAAAATTGCGAACAGGCATATATGCTAGGAACAGGAGTAAAACCACTGTGGTGTTATTTTAACCACTGTGGTGTTATTTTAACCACTGTGGTGTTATTTTAACCATTAACATCAAACCACTGTGGTGTTATTTTAACCATTAGCATCAAACCACTGTGGTGTTATTTTAACCACTGTGGTGTTATTTTAACCACTGTGGTGTTATTTTAACCACAGTGGTGTTATTTTAACCACAGTGGTGTTATTTTAACCACTGTGGTGTTATTTTAACCATTAGCATCAAACCACTGTGGTGTTATTTTAACCACTGTGGTGTTATTTTAACCATTAGCATCAAACCACTGTGGTGTTATTTTAACCACTGTGGTGTTATTTTAACCATTAGCATCAAACCACTGTGGTGTTATTTTAACCACTGTGGTGTTATTTTAACCATTAACATCAAACCACTGTGGTGTTATTTTAACCACTGTGGTGTTATTTTAACCACTGTGGTGTTATTTTAACCACTGTGGTGTTATTTTAACCACTGTGGTGTTATTTTAACCATTAACATCAAACCACTGTGGTGTTATTTTAACCACTGTGGTGTTATTTTAACCACTGTGGTGTTATTTTAACCACTGTGGTGTTATTTTAACCATTAACATCAAACCACTGTGGTGTTATTTTAACCACTGTGGTGTTATTTTAACCACTGTGGTGTTATTTTAACCACTGTGGTGTTATTTTAACCACTGTGGTGTTATTTTAACCACTGTGGTGTTATTTTAACCACTGTGGTGTTATTTTAACCACTGTGGTGTTATTTTAACCACTGTGGTGTTATTTTAACCATTAGCATCAAACCACTGTGGTGTTATTTTAACCACTGTGGTGTTATTTTAACCATTAGCATCAAACCACTGTGGTGTTATTTTAACCACTGTGGTGTTATTTTAACCATTAGCATCAAACCACTGTGGTGTTATTTTAACCACTGTGGTGTTATTTTAACCATTAACATCAAACCACTGTGGTGTTATTTTAACCACTGTGGTGTTATTTTAACCACTGTGGTGTTATTTTAACCACTGTGGTGTTATTTTAACCATTAACATCAAACCACTGTGGTGTTATTTTAACCACTGTGGTGTTATTTTAACCACTGTGGTGTTATTTTAACCATTAGCATCAAACCACTGTGGTGTTATTTTAACCACTGTGGTGTTATTTTAACCATTAGCATCAAACCACTGTGGTGTTATTTTAACCACTGTGGTGTTATTTTAACCACTGTGGTGTTATTTTAACCATTAGCATCAAACCACTGTGGTGTTATTTTAACCACTGTGGTGTTATTTTAACCATTAGCATCAAACCACTGTGGTGTTATTTTAACCACTGTGGTGTTATTTTAACCATTAGCATCAAACCACTGTGGTGTTATTTTAACCACTGTGGTGTTATTTTAACCACTGTGGTGTTATTTTAACCATTAGCATCAAACCACTGTGGTGTTATTTTAACCACTGTGGTGTTATTTTAACCATTAGCATCAAACCACTGTGGTGTTATTTTAACCACTGTGGTGTTATTTTAACCATTAGCATCAAACCACTGTGGTGTTATTTTAACCACTGTGGTGTTATTTTAACCATTAGCATCAAACCACTGTGGTGTTATTTTAACCATTAGCATCAAACCACTGTGGTGTTATTTTAACCACTGTGGTGTTATTTTAACCACTGTGGTGTTATTTTAACCACTGTGGTGTTATTTTAACCACTGTGGTGTTATTTTAACCATTAGCATCAAACCACTGTGGTGTTATTTTAACCACTGTGGTGTTATTTTAACCACTGTGGTGTTATTTTAACCATTAGCATCAAACCACTGTGGTGTTATTTTAACCACTGTGGTGTTATTTTAACCACTGTGGTGTTATTTTAACCATTAGCATCAAACCACAGTGGTGTTATTTTAACCATTAGCATCAAACCACAGTGGTGTTATTTTAACCATTAGCATCAAACCACTGTGGTGTTATTTTAACCATTAGCATCAAACCACTGTGGTGTTATTTTAACCACTGTGGTGTTATTTTAACCATTAGCATCAAACCACTGTGGTGTTATTTTAACCACTGTGGTGTTATTTTAACCATTAGCATCAAACCACTGTGGTGTTATTTTAACCACTGTGGTGTTATTTTAACCATTAGCATCAAACCACTGTGGTGTTATTTTAACCACTGTGGTGTTATTTTAACCATTAGCATCAAACCACTGTGGTGTTATTTTAACCACTGTGGTGTTATTTTAACCATTAACATCAAACCACAGTGGTGTTATTTTAACCACTGTGGTGTTATTTTGTATCTCATGTTGTTTTAAACATTATTCAACTTTACAACAAGGTACTGAATGTCTTATAGAGATCAGACATTCTTGAATGAGTAAAGGTCTTTTCAGAGTAAAGGTCTTTCTGGAATGAGTAAAGGTCTTTCTGGAATGAGTAAAGGTCTTTCTGGAATGAGTAAAGGTCTTTCTGGAATGAGTAAAGGTCTTTCCAGAGTAAAGGTCTTTCTGGAATGAGTAAAGGTCTTTCCAGAGTAAAGGTCTTTCTGGAGTAAAGGTCTTTTCAGAGTAAAGGTCTTTCTGGAATGAGTAAAGGTCTTTCCAGAGTAAAGGTCTTTCCAGAGTAAAGGTCTTTCTGGAATGAGTAAAGGTCTTTCCAGAGTAAAGGTCTTTCCAGAGTAAAGGTCTTTCTGGAATGAGTAAAGGTCTTTCCAGAGTAAAGGTCTTTCCGGAATGAGTAAAGGTCTTTCCAGAGTAAAGGTCTTTCCAGAGTAAAGGTCTTTTCAGAGTAAAGGTCTTTTCAGAGTAAAGGTCTTTCCAAATGGCAACGTAAAGAAAATTAACACCCGTCAATTAACACCAGGCGTTTTAAAAAGATCACTGGATTGAACTTTCAAAAACATTCACATAGAACAGACCTACCTCCTATAGATCTATAGATCTATAGATATAGAACAGACTTACCTCCTTCCCAGACAGCAGATATATAGATCTATAGATATAGAACAGATATATAGATCTTACCTCCTTCCCAGACAGGTAATACGCAGACAGCAGTCCTCCAACGAACCGGATGTTCACTTCAAACACTGACACCTCTGTGTTCTGGAGAGACAGACAGGTAGAGAGAGAGAGAGACAGGTTAACACCTCTGTGTTCTGGAGAGACAGACAGGTAGAGAGACAGACAGGTTAACACCTCTGTGTTCTGGAGAGACAGACAGGTAGAGAGACAGACAGGATGTTCACTTCAAACACCGACACCTCTGTGTTCTGGAGAGACAGACAGGTAGAGAGACAGACAGGATGTTCACTTCAAACACTGACACCTCTGTGTTCTGGAGAGACAGACAGGTAGAGAGACAGACAGGATGTTCACTTCAAACACTGACACCTCTGTGTTCTGGAGAGACAGACAGGTAGAGAGACAGACAGGATGTTCACTTCAAACACTGACACCTCTGTGTTCTGGAGAGACAGACAGGTAGAGAGACAGACAGGATGTTCACTTCAAACACTGACACCTCTGTGTTCTGGACAGACAGACAGGTAGAGAGACAGACAGGATGTTCACTTCAAACACTGACACCTCTGTGTTCTGGAGAGACAGACAGGTAGAGAGACAGACAGGATGTTCACTTCAAACACTGACACCTCTGTGTTCTGGAGAGACAGACAGGTAGAGAGACAGACAGGATGTTCACTTCAAACACTGACACCTCTGTGTTCTGGACAGACAGACAGGTAGAGAGACAGACAGGATGTTCACTTCAAACACTGACACCTCTGTGTTCTGGAGAGACAGACAGGTAGAGAGAGAGACAGGTTAAAACCTCTGTGTTCTGGACAAGACAAGCAGACAGACAGACAGACAGACAGACAGACAGACAGACAGACGTGTCCAACCCCCCCCCCCCCCCCATGTCAATGGTGTTTTTATTTGTTTATTTTAGTTTTATTCAGTGATGTTTATCTTATTAGTCAGGGATCCTTTTACCCTGTCTGTGTGTTTTTCACAATAAATCCCTTTAATTTTTTAGTGAAGTCATGATGAGGTCTTTCAATGATGAGTCATTTTAGTTAAAAACGTAGCGTTTTTAACTTAAATGTTTTGCTTCTGAAGGTCACAGATTATTCTGGGGGTCCTTGACATGAAATAATGAGGGACCACTGGCTTTGAAAACTGTCAGGATTTAGATGACATCTGTAGAATCGGTTCGTCATCAACACAACAGATCTACAAGCTCACAATGCAGCCTAGAGTTGTAGATCACATCTCACCCACATCGCTGTGTGATCTTGTAGATCACATTTCACCCACATCACTGTGAGGTCTTGTAGATCACATTTCACCCACACCACACTGTGATCTTGTAGATCTGTCTTATTAGAATCCTCCCAGAGATAAAAAATTAAAAAGGTTATAAAAACAACTTGAGATTCTAATTTAATGAACGAACAAATTAATAATTTAATGAATGAATGAATCATCAGAGCTTCAATCTGAGCCTCTCTGAAAATTAGTTCAATCTGCAGTGTGTGTGTGTGTGTCAGGGGCGGATCTAGGCATAGGCATAGGGGGGCAATGCCCCCCTAAACGCCCTGACTGCCCCACCAAACACGATGCCATGCAAAACAACCCAAGATATTTCAAATTAAAGTGTTTCTATTTAAAATGATGTGAACCACTACTACTGCTACTAACTAACTACAGCTGTGTCACCACTAAACCAACAGCATTTCATCATTGAAAACAGAAAACTCTCTGAGTCAGACCTTTAGCTTTATGCATGCTGCGTGTCTGTTGCAACTTCAACAACAACTGATGTTATTATTGATGCTTTACTTGACTAATAAAAGTCCTGGAACTGAAAATGGTATGGGTGCGGCTTCATCGCCCGTGTCGCTTCGCGCCACGGGCGAACCATTTTCTCTTGCCCCTCCAACATGTTCTCTTACCCCCCCAAATGGGACATGTTGTATCTGCCCCTGGTGTGTGTGTGTGTGTGTGTGTGTGTGTGTGTGTGTGTGTGTGTGTGTGTGTGTGTGTGTGTGTGTGTGTGTGTGTGTGTGTGTGTGTGTGTGTGTGTGTGTGTGTGTGTGTGTTCAACAGAGCAGAGCATTGCATTAGCTGCTTGTCAAACTAATTATTAATGCAAACTAATTATTAATGCAAAGCTAATGAAATGTTTCTATGTTAGGAATGCCTTGACATAAATCTATGTACGAATATATAATATGATCAACGCACTGACACACACACACACACACACACACACACACACACACACACACACACACACACACACACACACACACACACACACACACACACACACACACACACACACACACACACACACACACACACACACACTATAACAGTAATTAACACCATCACCACTATTTCAAAGCTCAAACTTTCTAGGGGTCTTGAAATGGATTTTCAGTAATGGAACAATCACATTTTTGATGTGTAGATCTTGCTGATCCTCTCATTTTGAAAGTAGCTCTCAAGTCAAAAACATGTGGACACCTCTGGGCTAGATAGAGGCTTTCATTAGCCTTTGAAAGACAAACATTAAAGTTGTTGATGCATTAGTGATCGAAGCGTCGATCTTTGATCGTTTTTCACAGACTTTGATTATGGAAATCATGATGTAAGGTCAGGCCTAGTGTTACCTGTGATAGGAGTCAAAATGAACAAAGGGTGTGCTAATATTTTAGAATTAATTCAATAATACAAATGACATTAGCTTTGCACATCAGTGTACTTTTACAGTAATACCCCTACTCTGCCATAGTTGTCAAAGCTTAGCCGTTAGTATAGTAATGCTTAGTTGTAGTATGTTTTAGTATGTTAGATGTATAGTTTTAGTTGTAGTATTCCATAGTTGCAGTATATATTTATATGTGTCTTTTTAGCTGCTTAGTTGTAGTATGTTTAGTATGTTAGATGTATAGTTTTAGTTGTAGTATTCCATAGTTGCAGTATATATTTATATGTGTCTTTTTTAGCTGCTTAGTTGTAGTATGTTTTAGTATGTTAGATGTATAGTTTTAGTTGTAGTATTCCATAGTTGTAGTATATATTTATATGTGTCTGTTTAGCTGCTTAGTTGTAGTATGTTTTAGTCTTAGCTGTATAGTTTAGTTGTAGCATATATGTATATGTCCTGTCTAGTTCCTGTCTAGCTGTCTGTTTAACTTTCACTACTTGCCACTTTATAATTATAATTCTACCTGGTTGTATCTTAGCACCTTCACCTCACTTTATACTGTTACAGTTGCACTTTACTGCTCTAGTCTGTTGCACTACGTCACTTACTGTTTCTTGTATTGTTTGTATTTGTCCTTTTTCTTATTGCACTGTCTATTATCTTATTGCACTGTCTATTGTCTTATTGCACTGTCTATTGTCTTATTGCACTGTCTATTGTCTTATTGCACTGTCTATTGTCTTGACTATTGTCTTATTGCACTGTCTATTGTCTTATTGCACTGTCTATTGTCTTATTGCACTGTCTATTGTCTTGACTATTGTCTTATTGCACTGTCTATTGTCTTATTGCACTGTCTATTGTCTTATTGCACTGTCTATTGTCTTGACTATTGTCTTATTGCACTGTCTATTGTCTTATTGCACTGTGGAACAATGGAAACGTTATTTCATCCTGTATATGTCCTGACATACACTGGAGTGACAAATAAAAAACCTTGAACCTTTTACTGTGTTTACCAGGACTCTGGACATCACCACAATAGTAAGAGACAGGATTTACTACAACTTAAATAAAAAAAGAACTAACCCTTTAATAGTGCAAGAAAGCATTAATTACCATGTTAATGTCCAGGTTGTTGTGTTGTTAATACGACATTAATTAATAAAGCATTAATTACCATGTTATTAGACAGTAATAAAGCATTAATTACCATGTTAAAGTCCAGGTTCTTCTCCACCCATTCTGTTGCAACATCAAAGTCTTCATACAACCCCATGATGTACAGAGTATCCAACGCATCAACGATGGTAGCACCCTGGATGCTACCTGCAACACACACACGCACGCACGCACGCACGCACGCACGCACGCACGCACGCACGCACGCACGCACGCACACACACACACACACACACACACACACACACACACACACACACACACACACACACACACACACACACACACACACACACACACACACACACACACACACACACACACACACACACACACACACACTGAGAATGGGACACCTTCATTGAAAACAATGCATTTCCTGCATTGTTCCTGGAACACTCTGCATTGAACATCAACGCTGAGTTTCTGACCCCTCAATGTCACAACTCTCCTACTAGATATCCGATAAAAGGCTACTGTTATACTGTGGCTTGCTAGTCTCACTCAAGGCCCTGACACACTAGCAATATTTTGATCAATATCAACTAATAATGTCAACATCAACAGGCAAATGGACCCTAGCGGGTCCATTTGGTTCCATTTGTACACTCTCAGAAAAAAGGAAGCCTTAGTTTGCATTGAATCATTTTCGCACAGCTGCCACCCAACTCAAAATGTTCATTTAGCGAAATAAAAATGACAAAATCTTTGTTTTTGTCCACCGCAGTGAAGCAGCAGCAGCAGCCATGGTTTCAGAAAAGTTTATCTGTAGGAGAAAGGATCAGGTGACGCCAAGGAAATGTTGACCAGTAGAGGGCGCTAAAGATCTGACTTTTCTGAACAACCAGGAGTTGATCATTTTCTATAGAAAGGTGAAAAGTCAACGTTGATAGTTGACGTTGCTTGTTGATGTTGATCAAAACATTGCTAGGTGTATCAGAGCCCATATGTGAACACACATACATTCACACACATACATTCACATTATGTGAACACACACACATTCACATGCTGCGATTAGCAGAGACAGAGGCAGATCTGACCAGGGAAATAACATATGAAACAAAATAAAAATACAATATAGAATTCATTCATTATAAAGCCCACATTCGACTGGCAATTTAATCTTTAGAAATCTATTTTTTTTTAATATTCGAATAAAAATCATGAAATGAAATACGTTCTGACAACACTAATGCACGCACGCACGCACGCACACACACACACACACACACGCGCGGGCAGACACATGCGCGCCCATCTGTAAACATCACACAGAACAGAGCTGCCTAGGGTGTGTGTGTGTGTGTGTGTGTGTGTGTGTGTGTGTGTGTGTGTGTGTGTGTGTGTGTGTGTGTGTGTGTGTGTGTGTGCCTGCATGCGTGTGTGCGTGTGTGTGTGCCTGCATGCGTGTGTGTGTGTGTGTGTGCGTGCTTGTGCATCTCTAGAGAGACAAATGAAAATGTCAGACCAGTGGAAACTCTCTCTCTCTCTCTCTCTCTCTCTCTCTCTCTCTCTCTCTCTCTCTCTCTCTCTCTCTCTCTCTCTCTGTCTCTGTCTCTGTCTCTGTCTCTGTCTCTCTC
Source organism: Benthosema pterotum (assembly GCA_039105355.1). Taxonomy (NCBI): domain Eukaryota; kingdom Metazoa; phylum Chordata; class Actinopteri; order Myctophiformes; family Myctophidae; genus Benthosema; species Benthosema pterotum. The sequence continues at coordinate 2,070,855 of CM076983.1, read as the reverse complement.
TCTCTCTCTCTCTCTCTCTCTCTCTCTCTCTCTCTCTCTCTCTCTCTCTCTCTCTCTCTCTCTCTCTCTCTCTCTCTGTCTCTCTCTCTCTCTCTCTCTCTCTCTCTCTCTCTCTCTCTCTCTCTCTCTCTCTCTCTCTCTCTCTCTCTCTCTCTCTCTCTCTCTCTCTCTCTCTCTCTCTCTCTCTCTCTCTCTCGCAGTGTGATGGTTGCATAAATCAGCTGGCAATTTCAAGTGTGTGTGTGTGTGTGTGTGTGTGTGAGAGTGTGTGTTTAAGTGGTCAGTTGAAGTGGTCTGTGTTGGCACATAAATTACCCTGCCAAGTCAAGACCCCTACATACCCGTACGTGTGTGTGTGTGTGTGTGTGTGTGTGTGTGTGTGTGTGTGTGTGTGTGTGTGTGTGTGTGTGTGTGTGTGTGCGTGCTCTCTCTTACCAAACAGGTTGCTAGAGTGACCGGTTCTGCTCACAGGTTTCAGCTCATTAGTTCCCCAAGCATAACGTCTGTAGTTATCCCACGCATGTTTCATCATCTGGGAGAGAGAGAGAGAGAGAGAGAGAGAGACACTGGGTTAGAATGGAGAGACAGAGAGAGAGAGACACTGGTTAGAATGGAGAGAGAGAGAGAGAGAGAGAGAGAGAGAGAGACACTGGGTTAGAATGGAGAGAGAGAGAGAGAGAGAGAGAGAGAGAGAGAGAGACAGAGAGAGAGAGAGAGAGAGAGACAGAGAGAGAGAGAGAGAGAGAGAGAGAGAGAGACAGAGAGACACTGGGTTAGAATGGAGAGAGAGAGAGCGAGAGAGAGACGGAGAGAGAGACAGACAGACAGACAGACAGACAGACAGACAGACAGACAGACAGACAGACAGACAGACAGACAGACAGACAGACAGACAGAGAGACAGAGACAGAGACAGAGAGTCCATTTGGTTCCATGTATTACACTCTCATAGTTACAGAGTTAAATCTAGTCCAGCAGGCCTGAAGTAGACCAAATGTACAAGACATTATATTTCCTTGTATTTCTACTTTATTTAAATAAACAACATCACAAAATCAACCATACGGACCTACAGTTTTCATGTCATTCAGGCCAGACTACAGTCATTAGTGTTATTCTCATCAGACTAGGATGGTGATTCGGTATAACGCTGAGATAGGATTTAATTAATTAACGGTGATGTCATCCTCTCACTGTTTCAGCCTTGGATGATGTGATTATTGTTATGGAAACAGCAGAGAAACAGCAGAGAAACAGCAGAGAAACAGCAGAGAAACAGCAGAGAAACAGTAGAGAAACAGTAGAGAAACAGTAGAGAAACAGTAGAGAAACAGTAGAGAAACAGCAGAGAAACAGTAGAGAAACAGTAGAGAAACAGCAGAGAAACAGTAGAGAAACAGTAGAGAAACAGTAGAGAAACAGCAGAGAAACAGTAGAGAAACTGTAGAGAACAGTAGAGAAACAGTAGAGAAACAGTAGAGAAACAGTAGAGAAACAGTAGAGAAACAGTAGAGAAAGTAGAGAAACAGTAGAGAAAGTAGAGAAACAGCAGAGAAACAGTAGAGAACTGTAGAGAGACAGTAGAGAAACAGCAGAGAAACAGTAGAGAAACAGTAGAGAAACAGTAGAGAAACAGCAGAGAAACAGTAGAGAAACAGTAGAGAAACAGTAGAGAAACAGCAGAGAAACAGTAGAGAAACAGTAGAGAAACTGTAGAGAAACAGCAGAGAAACAGTAGAGAAACAGTAGAGAAACAGTAGAGAAACAGTAGAGAAACAGCAGAGAAACAGTAGAGAACGGCAGGATCAATTAACGCTAGTTTCCATCATCCATCCGTCTGATTTATCCATCCGCCTTGTGTGCAACTGTCTGTCTGCACTAAACTAACCTCAGTGTATCATAATGTCAACTGTCTGTCTGCACTAAACTGTCTGTCTGCACTAAACTGTCTGTCTGCACTAAACTAACCTCAGTGTATCATAATGTCAACTGTCTGTCTGCACTAAACTGTCTGTCTGCACTAAACTAACCTCAGTGTATCATAATGTCAACTGTCTGTCTGCACTAAACTGTCTGTCTGCACTAAACTGTCTGTCTGCACTAAACTAACCTCAGTGTATCATAATGTCAACTGTCTGTCTGCACTAAACTGTCTGTCTGCACTAAACTGTCTGTCTGCACTAAACTGTCTGTCTGCACTAAACTAACCTCAGTGTATCATAATGTCAACTGTCTGTCTGCACTAAACTGTCTGTCTGCACTAAACTAACCTCAGTGTATCATAATGTCAACTGCTGCTCCAAGATGGAATTAATTATATATCAGAAAACAGCAGATCTGCAAGCCTACAGCACGTCGTTGCATGATATAATATTTATGGATGAGTTTATTTTAGGTTTGTTCATGATTAGTTTCTGTCACACCATCAGATACTGTAATGGTTCAAATCAGTTGTAGTGTATATACAATAGATTAGACTGCAGAGTATGTATGCAATGGCTGCTCCCTGCTAGGGCCAAAGATACTCTATGTATAAAGATAGGCATACTCCCATTGGCGCCACTATATGCAGCATGGACTACAAAGCCTACAAAGTAGTAATGGTTTCTCTCAGAGCCCCCCCTATCTGTGGTATGTCAAACTGCAGATTACAGTAGTCATGGTTTCTCTCAGAGCCCCCTATCTGTCGTATGTCAAACTGCAGATTACAGTAGTCATGGTTTCTCTCAGAGCCCCCTATCTGTCGTATGTCAAACTGCAGATTACAGTAGTCATGGTTTCTCTCAGAGCCCCCCCTATCTGTCGTATGTCAAACTGCAGATTACAGTAGTCATGGTTTCTCTCAGAGCCCCCTATCTGTCGTATGTCAAACTGCAGATTACAGTAGTCATGGTTTCTCTCAGAGCCCCCTATCTGTCGTATGTCAAACTGCAGATTACAGTAGTCATGGTTTCTCTCAGAGCCCCCTATCTGTCGTATGTCAAACTGCAGATTACAAAGAGACTCTTCCTGACTCCTAACAAATCTCGCGAGAGTTGGTTGGTGGGATAAAGAATAATTGATAACAAAGTGAAATTTCTTGACAAAATGTAATAATGTGAATGCATGGACATGTTAATATTAATTAGTGGGTAAAACTGGAAACTGTGCCGTTTTGGTCATAGTAAACCGGGGTTTAAAAATATGGAAAAAAAAAATCCAGCTCTCTAATTCTCATCACGTTGTGGATCAGGTGTGAACTTTCACACCTGCAACACATTGATTTTACTTTCACACCTGTCTCACACCTTCACTTTCACACCTGTCTCACACCTTCAGGCAGTAATGATTTTAATGGAAGTAAAACGACATGAAAGAGAGATACAGTATCTCTCTCTCACTCTCTCTCTCTGTCTCCTGGGCGTTCGAGGTGGACCATTACAACTGAATTATTTAGTTGGTGTACTTGGCTTTGTTACAAGACACACACACACACACGCACACACACACACGCACACACACACACACACACACACACACACACACACACACACACACACACACACACACACACACACACACGCACGCACACGCACACGCACACGCACACGCACGCACGCACGTGCTAATAAAACCTGTAATGTGAGGTTTCATGTAGAACAGGTAGAGCCTCCCTCTGTGTGTGTGTGTGTGTGTGTGTGTGTGAGTGTGTGTGTGTGTGTGTGTGTGTATTAAGTATTGTTAGATAGCAGTTACCTATAGACCTGCGCAGTGACGTCACCGCCCGTTTCCAGAAGTGTTTTCCCCATTCATTTTTCTCATAGACTTTTTGAAAATAATTTATAAAAAGACGATTACACCGCGGACAAAGCCAACTCGGGTCGTGACAAATCATGATGACACACACAATCTTTTGGGACAATCAAATCATTTCTAAGATGAAAAACGAAACAAAAAGTCTTGTAGCATAGCGTTTTCTACTTCTTGCTAATGAGATAATATATTATGATTTTGTGTTTGTTGTCATGATTTGTCACGACCCGTGTTGGCTTTGGCCGCGGTGCAATCTTGTTTTTATTAACCATTTTCTAAAAGTCTTATTAAAATTAAAATTAAAATTAAAAGTTTTATTAAAATTTTCTAAATGAGAAAAATGAAGGATTCCATTTCTGGAACAGGAGCGGTGACGTCACTGTGCAGCTCTATAGAGGATGTTTTTAAATTGTAAATTCATCTGTATGATCTATTGTAATGTTGTAACGCGTTTTGGTGTTGTATCTGTTGAAAAATTGCAGATCAACAAGCTCATGTCGCGCCACTTGGTGGCTTGTTGTTCTGCTATTTTTGAAACATTGTGAAAATGTGCTGCAAATCTCTGAATACATTATTTTGGAAGCAAACATTTTATCTCAATTTTTTCGCTTCTGGGGAACCCCGAGAACAACATGTTTTCAGATGGGGGGTCTGCAGCCAAATATGGATAATTCTGGTGGTCCTTGGCTAGAAATATGTTAGCATCATTGACACAGGAGCACAGATTTTTCAGAAAAACTAGAATCTAGTGTCAGAAACTATAGAATCTAGTGTCAAAAACTCAATTCTAGCATCAGAAACTAGATTCTAGTGTCAAAAAGGAGATCCTAGCATCAGAAACTATAATTTAGTGTCAATAACTAGACTCTAGTGTCGGAAACTACTGTAGAATCTAGCGTCAAAAGCTAGAATGTTGCTGCTGCTATAATCTGGTGTCAGGAACTACTGTATAATCTGGTGTCAGGAACTACTGTATAATCTGGTGTCAGGAACTACTGTATAATCTGGTGTCATAAACTCGAATCGAGGGTCAGGACACAATGGGTTAATGTAAGTCGCTGAGGATTAAGAGTGAATTGCAATTTTAAATTCTTCTAACCCTAACCCAAGTCTAAAATAAGTCTAAATGTTACTTGTATGATTATTTTACATGATACATGTACAGTATATTCTCAGACATGTCTTTGAAAAAAAAAAAAATGGACCTGAAAAAACAGTAGAATATTATTCACCCCCTGGATGCTTCCTGTTCAACCACAAGGGTGTGTGTGTGTGTGTGTGTGTGTGTGTGTGTGTGTGTGTGTGTGTGTGTGTGTGTGTGTGTGTGTGTGTGTGTGGTGTGTGTGTGTGTGTGTGTGTGTGCACATTGTCTTTGTTACACACATAATATAGGCTACAGTCTGTAGGGACTTCACTGCCTTGGCAAACACACGCGTGTGCGCGCGCACACACACGCGCACACACACACACACACACAGTCACACACATGACTGCAAATTATTTTCTCACAGTGTTCAGAAAGCCATTCAGGCACGCACGTGTGTGTGTGTGTGTGTGTGTGTGTGTGTGTGTGTGTGTGTGTGTGTGTGTGTGTGCGTGTGTGTGTGTGTGCGTGTATATTTACTCAGTGAGGTTAACTTCTGTTTGGTTTTATTTTCAGGGACTTTGGGTCCAAAAAGTCCATTTAATACTGATGGAAAAATCAATATGTTTGAAGATACACTGTAGAGTTAACCACCTGTCTGTCTGTCTGTCTGTCTGCCTGCCTGTCTGCCTGCCTGTCTGTCTGTCTGTCTGTCTGTCTGTCTGTCTGTCTGTCTGTCTGTCTGCCTGCCTGCCTGCCTGCCTGTCTGTCTGTCTGTCTGCCTGCCTGTCTGCCTGCCTGTCAGGGGCGGATGTAGGCATGGGCATAGGGGGGCCCAGACTGCCCCACCAAACATGATGGCATGCAAAACAACCCAAGATATGTCAGTGCTCATATATTTAAAATGATGTGAAACATTACTACTGCTACTAACTAACTACAGCTGTGTCACCACTAAACCAACAGCATTTCATCATTGAAAACAGAAAACTCTCTGAGTCAGACCTTTAGCTTTATGCATGCTGCGTGTCTGTTGCAACTTCAACAACAACTGATGTTGTTATTGATGCTTTACTTGACCCCCCCCCCCAACAGAGAAATGTTAATCCGCCCCTGCTGCTTGCCTGTCGTAGAAATACGAAGATAAAGAATTGTGTGTCAGTGACATGATCTCTATCTAGTGACTACACTACACACACATTGACAGACATGTTTATCCTGCTACTAGAACAGTCCTGTTTATCTGTTTATCTGCCTTTGTTCCTCTTCTACCAAACCACATCATTTGCTCTGACGTGACCAGGATGTGACCAAGCTGTTGGTGCTCTGGGAAACCAAACAGTCCAACATACAGATCAAAATGACCATAAATCTTCTACATTCTCTAGTTGTGTAGACTTGGGATAATTCACATGATGAATATTTTAACTCTTGAGAGTGTAAACATGAAACCAAATGGACCCGCAAGGGTCCATTTGGTTTCATGTTTACACTCTCAAAGAGTTACATCTGGTTAACCAACTCCCCATATTTAATTGGAACTCTCTTAAGGACCACTGGTGGTCCCCGGTCAGAGTCAGCCAAAGGGCCGCATTTGGCCCCCGGGCCGCATGATGCCCATAATGTCCAGTCCACTGGTTAAACTTTCCATCATTTACAATCCAGCATTAACGCGGCGCTTATCGCTCCTTTGTCCCTATTCAGGTTGCATGAACAGCACTCAGGCGCTCAGTTTCTGACCTCCCAATGTCGCAACTCTGAGTCGACATGCCCCTTGGCCAGAGTCTTACAATAGACACAGAGTTGCGCAAACTCTGCTCAAATAGGACCACTGTCCCCCTCCATATTCCATTTGTCCCCATTACTGCTGCATTACCTCCCTGTTCATGTTCATAATCTTTTGGAATAATTTCATGTTACTCACTACTATTACAATTCCTCTTGTGTCCAAAAATTAAGTTGCCTACGACGAAAGACGCAGTGTTGCAAAGTGTACAAAAATACTTGCCTCAACATTTTCCAACTTGGAGTGAGCACAAGTCGCCTGTCGCCACAACGGTGCAGATGCTAGTATGGTTTATTGTAAATTATTTCACACATGTCACCATGGATTTTAATTCTGTCGCGCTATCACCTTGTAGATCTGTTGTTTTGAGAACATGCCATCCTGTCTGTGTATTATGCTATCTGTTCTTGATTGTCATTTCATTATCTGTTTTCAGAATGTCCTAACTCAGCTGTTTGTGACATCTTACTGAAGTACTTCAATACACTATGCTCTATGGCAGCTCAAACATCTCACTGAGGTACTTCAATACACTATGCTCTATGGCAGCTCAAACATCTTACTGAGGTACTTCAATACACTATGCTCTATGGCAGCTCAAACATCTTACTGAGGTACTTCAATACACTATGCTCTATGGCAGCTCAAACATCTTACTGAGGTACTTCAATACACTATGCTCTATGGCAGCTCAAACATCTTACTGAGGTACTTCAATACACTATACTCTATGGCAGCTCAAACATCTTACTGAGGTACTTCAATACGCTATGCTCTATGGCAGCTCAAACATCTTACTGAGGTACTTCAATACACTATGCTCTATGGCAGCTCAAACATCTTACTGAGGTACTTCAATACACTATGCTCTATGGCAGCTCAAACATCTTACTGAGGTACTTCAATACACTATGCTCTATGGCAGCTCAAACATCTTACTGAGGTACTTCAATACACTATACTCTATGGCAGCTCAAACATCTTACTGAGGTACTTCAATACACTATGCTCTATGGCAGCTCAAACATCTTACTGAGGTACTTCAATACACTATGCTCTATGGCAGCTCAAACATCTTACTGAGGTACTTCAATACACTATGCTCTATGGCAGCTCAAACATCTTACTGAGGTACTTCAATACACTATGCTCTATGACAGCTCAAACATCTTACTGAGGTACTTCAATACACTATACTCTATGGCAGCTCAAACATCTTACTGAGGTACTTCAATACACTATGCTCTATGGCAGCTCAAACATCTTACTGAGGTACTTCAATACACTATGCTCTATGGCAGCTCAAACATCTTACTGAGGTACTTCAATACACTATGCTCTATGGCAGCTCAAACATCTTACTGAGGTACTTCAATACACTATGCTCTATGGCAGCTCAAACATCTTACTGAGGTACTTCAATACACTATGCTCTATGGCAGCTCAAACATCTTACTGAGGTACTTCAATACGCTATGCTCTATGGCAGCTCAAACATCTTACTGAGGTACTTCAATACACTATGCTCTATGGCAGCTCAAACATCTTACTGAGGTACTTCAATACACTATGCTCTATGGCAGCTCAAACATCTTACTGAGGTACTTCAATACACTATGCTCTATGGCAGCTCAAACATCTTACTGAGGTACTTCAATACACTATGCTCTATGGCAGCTCAAACATCTTACTGAGGTACTTCAATACGCTATGCTCTATGACAGCTCAAACATCTTACTGAGGTACTTCAATACACTATGCTCTATGGCAGCTCAAACATCTTACTGAGGTACTTCAATACACTATGCTCTATGGCAGCTCAAACAGAAACAGCTAGAATTCACTCAAAACTTGACGGATTTACAAACGGATTGCTAAAAAAAAAATCACATAAAGGCTCATATGCATGCGGACGTCCCTGACGTTTACAACAAACCAATCCGTTTGGAAATCAGTTGAAAATGGAGTTATGGTCATGTATGGTCATGTGTGTGTGTGTGGGGGGGGGGGGGGGGGGGGGGTGCGTGTGAACATGCTTGTAGAAATGTTCAAAGTGTTATAATAAAGGTTTAAATCATGAGGCCTCAGGGATAAAACAGCATTAATTAACAACTGATTAACACATCAAGGCTTTGCTACACACACACACACACACGCACACACACACACCACACACACCCCCACACACACACACACACACACACACACACGCACACGATATGATAGTGTATGTAAGTGTCATGCTGAACAGACAGCCAATAGGAACGCAGCATGCTAACCACACAGCCAATAGGAACGCAGCATGCTAACCACATAGCCAATAGGAACGCAGCATGCTAACCACACTGCCAATAGGAACGCAGCATGCTAACCACACAGCCAATAAGAACACAGCATGCTAACCGGACAGCCAATAGAAATGCAGCCTGCTAACCAATCAGCCAATAGCAATGCAGCATGTAACCAAACAGCCAATAGGAGGGTTGGGTGTGTTGCCATAGCAACAGGCAGATGTAAATCGCTTTCAGACTTCTAATGGACCTTTAGCTAAGTCCCTCCCCAAACTGCTATTGTCCAATAGACCGGCTTTATATAACCCCTCCCCAAACTACTATGGTCCAATCACAGCGAAACATAACATGTAGACAAACCTCTCCACCAATAGCGTTCCTGTATGATAAAACATTGTTTTAAAACATAAATTTCACACATTTTCCCACTCCATAGAGCATACATGCCTTGTTGATGGATTTGTTAGAGATTTTGAAGGTCTGGTTCCAAAAATGAGCCAGTATTTAAAGGGATATTCCACTTTCAAAAACCTTTTGGTCGTTTTATGGTCTCATCAGTCTCATGTGAACACACCAGACAGTTTATAAGTTACTACATTCACTATTTAGATCATGCCTGGGCATCATGCGGCCCGGGGGCCAAATGCGGCCCTTTGGCTGACTCTGACCGGCCTGTAAAAGGGTACCGTGGTTTTCAACCAGTGGTCCAGGGACCACCAGTGGTCCTTGAGAGAGTTCCAGTTAAATATGGAAAGTTGGTTAACCAGATGTAACTCTTGAGATATTCATCTGAATTGTTCACATTGTTTGTGAAATCCAGCCTGGAATTGTGGACAAAAGCAAAATAAATCTTTAATTCTGGTTCTGTGGGGCTAAAATGTCATCAAATGGTGGTCCATGGCTCAAATACTGAATAAATTGAGGGCCCTGGTGTCAAAATCGTTGGTCTTACTCTTATTTTTATCTTGAAATTAAATAATTAATAATTAATATTACGCAGACTTTAGTCTTGGCCCTCCACAGTATTTTATGCATCTCATTCGGCCCGTTGGGAAAAATAATTGCCCGCCCCTGGTTTAGATATTTGATGTTCATTTTAGCTGCCCCGCCCCCTTCCTATACAAACCCATTATAACTTAAAACTACATTTTAACCATGACAGATTATTCTAAAACAACCCATCTTTTTTCTGGTGACTGATATTGTCCTCCTAATACGTGAGAGGGCTGTGGAATTTCATTTATTGTTTTCATTTATTTTTAAAATATTGTTTTGGAAAATGTAGCATTGTTGCCTAATTTACAGTACTTACTGCATTGTGAACTGCAGATGTTATTATAGACACTTATGTTATTATAGACAGTACTGTCTCTTAGAAAGCTGTATGGTTGTTGGACTGATCTGCACTGGTTCCAGACGCACACGGTACATACCGTAATTTCTGGACTATAAGCCGCACCTGAATATAAGCCACACCATATAAATTTGGGAAAAAATACTGATTTTTCCTTGTATAAGCCGCTCCTAACTATAAGCCGCACCAGACAAAAAGCTTCATAGTTAGAGCAGTGGTTTTCAACTTTTTTTTATCAGCATTTGAGCCAGAGACCATGATTTAACAACATCTTCACCCCACAGACCCCAAAACTAAATATTTATTTTGGCTTTATTCACAATTCACTTTTATCCAAACAAAAGAGGCAAAACATTAAAATTAGACCAAAATGAACATGACTTATTAATTAAGTGGTGCTAATTTAGATGGTGAATATCATAACTCTTGAGAGTGTAAAGATGAAACCAAATGGACCCGCAAGGGTCCATTTGGTTTCATTTTTACGCTCTCAAAGAGTTACATCTGGTTAACCAACTTTCCATCATTTAGTCTGTGGAGCCCACCTGGAACCCTCTCAGGGACCACCCCTGTGTTACCTGTAAAAATCCATAGATTGGCCGTTGCACCGTTGTATAAGCCGCAGGGTCAAAAGCATGTGACAAAAGTAGCGGCTTATAGTCCGGAAAATACGGTATTCTTATTGTTTTCTTTTACTGTGATGCATTGTTGTCTAATTGACTTTAAGTATTGTGAAGGGCAGACGTATGGACACTAGTCACACTACTAAACAAATGTCCTGTTCCTTCTTATAGTTTTTCACAGTGTCCATGGTTGATGTGTGAAGAGTGAAGACAATAAAACCTAAAATTCGACATCGGTATGATGCTTTTTGAACCTGTGAAAGCTCCACTCACCTCTTTGACCTTGGCCTGTCTCTCCTGGGTTTTGAACCTGTGAAAGCTCCACTCACCTCTTTGACCTTGGCCTGTCTCTCCTGGGTCTGGTACACTCACCTCTTTGACCTTGGCCTGTCTCTCCTGGGTTTTGAACCTGTGACGGCTCCACTCACCTCTTTGACCTTGGCCTGTCTCTCCTGGGTTTTGAACCTGTGACAGCTCCACTCACCTCTTTGACCTTGGCCTGTCTCTCCTGGGTCTGGGGGTCCCTAGGTGGGCGTCCCGTGGCCCCAGGGGGTCTCAGGGGGTCCCTGGGCAGCAGGGGCAGCAGCTGCTGCTGGTCCTCCGTCTCTTTCCTCTTCTCCTGGGCCAGACGCTGTTTGTCCTCCTGGATCTCCTGTTGGATCTTCACCAGGTGGTCCTTGGCCTCCAGCAGGGCCAGCTGGTGGTCCTTCTGGATCTTAGCCAGGACCCTGAGGACCCCCCAACACACACACACACACACACACACACACACACATTTTAATCAACCAACCTGTTAGACACACAAACACAAATAGATTGCACCTATAGCCTAGCTCTATGATGGTCTGTAGAAGCGTCTGGTATTTAATGACTTTGGTCATAAAGGATTCCTCTAAGCTAGAGTCTAAAGGTGCCGTCAGGACACTTCAAGAACGGAAACTGATCTGTTCTCTTCATCGACAACAATAACATCTGGTGTATTAGCAGAGAGATGTGCAAATATTTCAGGATTTTCAGTACAGAGTTGAAACATGGATGGTTTGACACAGGAATGTTTGTACATTCTCACGGATAGTGCAAATGTTCGATATGTCTTTGTTATGAGATCTACTATTCTGTTGACACACACACACACACACACACACACACACACACACACACACACCACACACACACACACACACACACACACACACACACACACACACACACACACACACACACTCAACACACCACACACACACACACACAGCCTTAACCTTTGCTCCTCCTCCTACAGTGACAAACGTAGATAAGACACATGTATAGACAGAGCTCTGCTTGTTTACTGACCAATACCAGACAGACAGACAGACAGACAGACAGACAGACAGACAGACTGACAGACAGACAGACAGACAGACAGACAGACAGACAGACAGACCCATTACCGCCTGCTCCGCTAGATTTCTGTTCATTCCCTCTGGATTCCACAATGATTTTTATTTTTGACCGTCACAACCAGAGGTCATTTGGGCCACGCGGGTCATGGCCCAGAATTATTATGCTGGCCCAGGCTGAGGTACAGTACACTTGGGCCAAGGATTCAGGGGAACAGACAGACAGACAGACAGACAGACAGACAGACAGACAGAACAGACAGACAGACAGACAGACAGACAGACAGACAGACAGACAGACAGACAGAAGACAGACAGACAGACAGACAGACAGACAGACAGACAGACAGACAGGCACCATGAGTGCCTAGTGTTGGGGGATCGGAGGTGTTTAGACGGCTTGACGCCCCGCTATTCATTAGGCCTATTTCAGCCTTTTGTTATTCAATGGGTCAAAACCTGTTTAACTGGTCCTGTGACTGGAGGTGTCAAAGTTGCCCCCATAACAACAGTAGAGGTAATGGCCCATGCTTGCCGCCCATCCATTTCAGTAGCCTAAAACCTTTTTAATTGCCTGGAGAGGCTGGGGATAAAGGTATTTGTAAATACAAATTTTGAGGATAAACGAAAATAGTCTACATTGAATATACGTTGCGTTGTGTAATTTATTGACAACGATGGTCCAACACAGTATGGACAGTGTTGCCAAAATCTAAAATGCACTAGAGCAGTGGTTTTCAACCGTTTTCATACCAGGGCCCACTATTTATTCTGCAATAATAATTTAGCCACAGACCACCATGATGTTGAGTTTAGTCTCTCGGACTAATTTAGGAGAAATAACTGGCAAAATGTTGGTCAAAATAGCAATTCTTCGACATGCGTATATTCTGACAATTAGGTACCATTTTCAGTTACAGGACTTTTATTAGTCAAGTAAAGCATCAATAATAACATCAGTTGTTGTTTAAGTTGCAACAGACACGCAGCATGCATAAAGCTAAAGGTCTGACTCAGAGAGTTTTCTGTTTTCAATGATGAAATGCTGTTGGTTTAGTGGTGACACAGCTGTAGTTAGTTAGTAGCAGTAGTAGTGGTTCACATCATTTTAAATAGAAGCACTTTAATTTGAAACATCTTTGAAATTCAGGTTGTTCTGCATGCCATGTTTGATGGGACAGCCAGAGCATTTAGGGGGGCATTGCCCCCCAATGCCCAGCCTAGATCCGCCCCTGATCAGAACTATAAGTGGAGGGTCAGCCCTCCCCTGGCATAGACCTGCGCAGTGACATCACCGTCCTGGTTCCAGAAATGTTTTCCCCATTCATTTTTCTCATAGACTTTTCGAAAATAATTGATATAAAGACGATTACGCCGCGGACAAAGCCAACTCGAGGTCGTGACAAATCATGACAACATGAGAGAATTTTCGCCCATTCTGTGTTTCCTAGAAATGGAGCTCTGAAAAAAAACTTAACATGGTGAAACACAACCTGATGACATCATCATGTAAATGATTAGTCTTTTAACTCACGGATCGCCGTTCTCGCGGTCCTCGTTGAATTCCCCTTAGATTACGCACGCCGGTCACGCCGACGGCTCGTATCACGACGAAATGTAGATTTCATTCTTTAATCCAACTATTAGTCCCAGCGCATCGTCTGATGATGATCCCGTTGCTGACTTTCCATTGGAACAGAATTGCCCTGACAACTTGTTTTGTTTGTCCCATTCGCACCCATTCAATCCAATGCATTCAAAAGCTCTGCTCGGATTCCGGGGCTGAATGTCGTTTGCCCACGGTGTAAATCAACTAGGGCTAGACTTCACTTCCTGACTTTTGACCCGGAACTTTTTGCTCAGATGGTCAGAGGACAGGTTAGTCAAGACACCAGAAATAAGCATGACGGCACCCCCCTCCTGTTTAGGAGATCTGGGGCTTCAAAATAAGGGTTTTTACCGATTTCACTGGTTTGAGCCGTGGCAATGGGGAGAAAACAACGAGGATGTGCCCGCAGATTTTTTTTGTTTTTGTTGAGTTTACCTGTGATGAGGACCCTCAGAGACCCTAATGATCTACCTGTAGACCCTCAGATACCCTAATGGTGTACCTGGGGACCCCCTACCTGTGGTGAGGACCCTCAGAGACCCCCACCATGACCTGGGTCTGGGAGGAGGACGGAGAGGATCTGGAGAAGAAAACTCCATGGAGCAGTCTGGAGGAGTCTGGGAGGAAGAAGATCGCTCCAAAACACAGAGTGATGAACGCCGAGAAGACCAGGAGCAGGATGAACTTCTCTGTTAATCTGAGAGAGAGAGAGAGAGAGAGAGAGGGAGAGAGAGAGAGAGAGGAGAGAGAGAGAGAGAGAGAGAGAGAGAGAGAGAGACACTGGTTTAATATGGAGAGAGAGAGGAGATCGCTCCAAAACACAGAGTGATGAACGCCGAGAAAACCAGGAGCAGGATGAACTTCTCTGTTAATCTGAGAGAGAGAGAGAGAGAGAGAGAGAGAGAGAACAGAGAGAGAGAGAGATGAGAGAGAGAGAGAGAGAGAGAGAGAGAGAGAGAGAGAGAGACAGAGAGGAGAGAGAGAGAGAGAGAGAGAGACAGAGCGAGAGAGAGAGAGAAGAGATGAGAAGAGAGAGAGATAGGAGAGAGAGAGAGAGAGAGAGAGAGGAGAGAGAGAGAGAGAGAGAGAGGACAGGAGAGAGAGAGAGAGAGAGAGAGAGAGAGGAGACAGAGAGAGAGAGAGAGAGAGAGAGAGAGAGAGTGGAGAGAGAGAGAGAGAGAGAGAGAGAGGAACTGAGAGAGAGATGAGAGAGAGAGAGAGAGAGAGAGAGAGAGAAGATGAGAGAGAGAGACAGAGAGAGAGAGAGAGAGAGTGAGGATGAGGAGAGAGAGGAGAGAGGAGAGAGAGAGAGAGAGAGAGAGAGAGAGAGAGAGAGACAGTGAGAGAGAGAGAGAGAGAGAGAGAGAGAGAGAGTTGAGAGATGAGAGGATGAGAGAGAGAGAGAGAGAGAGAGAGAGGAGAGAGAGAGAGAGAGAGAGAGAGAGAGAGAGAGAGAGAGAAGAGAGAGAGAGAGACAGGGAGAGAGAGAGAGAGAGAGAGAGAGGAGAGAGAGAGAGAGAGAGAAGAGAGAGACAGAGACAGAGAGGAGAGAGAGAGAGGAGAGAGAGAAGAGAGAAGAGAGAGAGAGAGAGAGAGAGAGGAGAGAGACACAGAGAGAGAGAGAGAGAGAGAGACAGAGAGACACTGGGTTAATATGGAGACAGAGACAGACTGATGAATGGGCTTCACCCACTTCTTACCGTTATCAAGCGATAATTCCCAGCAGGCTGCTATCAGCACCATTTTATCGATGACAGCATGTTGTCTGGAGCCTACTCATTGATAAGATGACAACTGTGATCTCTTATCAGTGGATAAGATCACAGTTGTCATCTAACAGTCAAATGTGCTTGCGGTTAGGTTTAGGGTAGGTTTAGAGAAGGGTGTAGCAATGTTTGTAGCAAAACATGATAAGGGTAGAATCGGCTGCCTCATGAGCCTTTCCTCCGACAACACAACACAGACGCTTGCTGCATCTACATTAACAAGACGCAACAGGGTGGACCAGAGCTACGCTGTAGAGCGTGAAACCAAATGGACCCACAAGGGTCCATTTGGTTTCATGTTTACGTTCTCAAGAGTTAAAATATTCATCAAGTGAATTAGCCTAAGTCTACACAACTAGAGAATGTAGAAGATTAATGGTCATTTTGTTCTGTATGTTTGACTGTTTGGTTTCCCAAATCCAGCCTGGAATTGTGGACAAAAGCAAAAGAAATATTTAGCTTTTGGTCTGCAGGGATAAAATGTCATTGTATATATTACTAATGTTGATTGAAGAATTTGCCTGCATGTGCCAGGGACTCTGAGGACATCTAGTGGTTAAACTATAAAACCGATAATACTGGTATAAAAGAAAACTATAAAAACGGTATTGAGATTCTTACACTGTGACATGCCTACTGTGGACCATAATATAATGACCAAAAGGTTTTGTTGAAAGTGGAATATCCCTTTTATCTGTGAGTGGAGAGTGGACCACACCCTGAAGTAGTTCTACTGGTTTACAACAGGATCCACCATGTTCATTTCATCAACACATTAGTAGTTTTCAACCTTTCTGATCCCAGGGCCCACCATTTATTCAGCTTTTGATTTGGGCCACAGAGGACCACCATTTGATGACATTTTAGCCCCACAGACCCCAAAACTAAAGATTTATTTTGCAATTCCAGGCTGGATTTGGGGAAACCAAACAGTCCAACATACAGATCATAAATGACCATTAATCTTCTACATTCTCTAGTTGTGTAGACTTGGGATAATTCACATGATGAATATTTTAACTTGTGAGAGTGTAAACATGAAACCAAATGGACCCTTGGGGTCCATTTGGTTTCATTTTTACGCTCTCAAGAATTAAAATTCATCATCTTAATTAGCCCATAGTGGTCACAGACCCAGTGGTCCCTGACCCCAGCAAAATGATAGTTTGGAACCAAATGGACTTGGGAGAGAGATAGGTAGAGATATCTAGAAAGCAGGGAAAGACACAGAGGCAGAGTGCAATGACTGCCTTCAAGACAAATTTATCTTGTGTTGTGTTATAGTGCACTAAGTTGCACACTTGCCCGATCGGGCAACCAGATAGCAGTCTTCACCTGCCCCACCATTTTTTTTTTACTTGCCGCGGGCAAGCGGCAAGTGTTAGTGTCAAGCCTGAAATGGACCCTTACGTGTAACAAATGGAAATGGACCCTTACAGCTCTGTAACACATGGAACCAAATGGACCCTTACAGCTCTGTAACACATGGAACCAAATGGACCCTTACAGCTCTGTAACACATGGAACCAAATGGACCCTTACAGCTCTGTAACACATGGAACCAAATGGACCCTTACAGCTCTGTAACACATGGAACCAAATGGACCCTTACAGCTCTGTAACACATGGAACCAAATGGACCCTTACAGCTCTGTAACACATGGAACCAAATGGACCCTTACAGTGTAACACATGGAACCAAATGGACCCTTACAGTGTAACACATGAAACCAATGGACCCTTACAGTGTAACACATGGAACCCAAATGGACCCTTACAGTGTAACACATGGAACCAAATGGACCCTTACAGTGTAACACATGGAACCAAATGGACCCTTACAGTGTAACACATGGAACCAAATGGACCCTTACAGTGTAACACATGGAACCAAATGGACCCTTACAGTGTAACACATGGAACAAATGGACCCTTACAGTGTAACACATGGAACAAATGGACCCTACAGTGTAACACATGGAACCAAATGGACCCTTACAGCTCTGTAACACATGGAACCAAATGGACCCTTACAGTGTAACACATGGAACCAAATGGACCCTTACAGTGTAACACATGGAACCAAATGGACCCTTACAGTGTAACAAATGGAACCAAATGGACCCTTACAGCTCTGTAACTCTGAGTGTAACACATCCATTTTGACTGTTAATAATTACATCAATCAAATCAATCAACCACTGATTGACTGACTATCAAAATGGAACCAAATGGACCCTTACAGGCCTGTAAACAACTTCAGACCTGTGTATTAATCAGAAGAACCTGTACTGGACATTCAGAACCTGTACTGGACATTCAGAACCTGTACTGAACCTGTACTGAACATTCAGAACCTGTACTGAACATCAGAACCTGTAGAACCTGTACTGAACATTCAGAACCTGTACTGAGCATTCAGAAACTGTACTGAACATTCAGAAACTGTACTGAACACAGAACCTGTACTGAACACAGAACCTGTACTGACACAGAACCTGTACTGAACATTCAGAACCTGTACTGAACACAGAACCTGTACTGAACACAGAACCTGTACTGAACATTCAGAACCTGTACTGAACATCAGAACCTGTACTGAACATTCAGACACATTGTGAGCTTGTAGATCTGCTATATCATAAGAATAAGAACAACAAGAATAAATACACATGACATATAGGATCTATGGCATGATATTACTGTTTAATATTGTGGTTTTCAACCTTTTTCATCCCACCAGGGCCCACTATTTATTCAGCATTTGAGCCACAGAGGACCACCATTTGATGACATTTTAGCCCCACAGACCCCAAAACTAAAGATTTATTTTGCTTTTGTCCACAATTCCAGGCTGGATTTGGGGAAACCAAACAGTCCAACATACAGATCAAAATGACCATTAATCTTCTACATTCTCTAGTTGTGTAGACTTGGGATAATTCACATGATGAATATTTTAACTCTTGAGAGTGTAAACATGAAACCAAAAGAGTTACATCTGGTTAACCAACTTCATTTAGCCTGGGGACCACCTGGAACCCTCTCAAGGACCACTGGTTGAAAACCCCTGGTTTAATACATAACCTGTGTGTGTGTGTGTGTGGTGTGTGTGGTGTGTGTGTGTGTGTGTGTGTGTGTGTGAGTGTGTGTGTGTGTGTTGTGTGTGTGTGTGTGTGTTGTGGGTGTGTGTGTGTGTGTGTGTGTGTGTGTGTGTGGTGTGTGTGTGTCTCCACCGACCTGAAGCTGCTCCATGGCGCCGGGTTGAGGCTCTTCCTGCTCGGCGTGGATGATGACGACACACCGCTGAACGGCAGCATGACGGATCTATACGATCTAGATCTATATACTGTACTCTATACTGGAATATAAACACACATGATCTATCTGTGATCTATCTATGATCTATCTATGATCTTCTATGATCTATATATGATCTATCTGTGATCTATATGTGATCTATCTATGAATCTGTATGTTCTAATGGCTGATAATACTCTCTGTAATATAATACTATAATACTACTATAATTATATCCTATATGAAGTTTTAAACTAAACTAACACACTAAAAAAATAAATATATATTTTTAAAAATTAAATCATCCCAGTCAGACTATAGAGAAGACACAACAATAAAAACTAAAATAAAAGAATTAAAAGCAAAGAATTAAAATCCGGTAGTCAGTGTGTTAAATCCCTTTAAAATATATAGATATGAATATAAAAAAATATTTTTAAAAAATAAATCCTCCGAGTCAGACTATAAAGACACACCAATAAAAACTAAAAATAAAGATAAAAAATAAGAATGAAATCCGTCGCAGGCAGTCAGTGTGTTAAATCCCTTTAAAATCCAACAAGTCAAGAAGCGAAAGAAAGCATTGAAGAATGTTGTCGTCGTTTGTGTCTATTTAAAGACCTTTAACTGACCCTACACTGACTGTCCGTCCAGCACTGTGACGTTATGAACGGTTATAACCTCTAACATCACGCTATAAACTGCTGTAAATGTTTTATCTGTGAGTTTTAAGTGGAAATGTTTTCATTTCTTCCTCCTTCTGTCCGGAGGAAAGCTGCACTGTCTGAGACGCTCTGGGTTGCCAGGTTGTGGGAGGTTATCCCCCCTTCCAGACACTGTCTGAGACGCTCTGGGTTGCCAGGTTGTGAGAGGTTATCCCCCCTTCCAGACACTGTCTGAGACGCTCTGGGTTGCCAGGTTGTGAGAGGTTATCCCTCCTTCTAGACAGAGACAGAGCCCTGAAACATGACTGGCATTATTATCATAGATATATATAATAAAGCTAGATGTCTCGCCCGCGCTCACGTCGTTACGTGGCGGCCATCTTGACAGAGTATAGCATAACATTGTGTCTATGAGCATATACTTTTTAAATGACGATAACTCGCTTATTTTTCAACCGATTTTCAAACGGATTGGTTTGTTGAAAACGACAGATATGTCCGCATACATAGAGCCGTTATATGATGTTTTTAGAAAAAAAAAAATAGCAAAAATCATAGCCACGTTGATAACGTTCATAATAATGCAATCCGTTTGTAAATCCGTCAGGTTTTGAGCGAGTTCTAGCTGTTTTTGTTAGGGCTGCCATAGAGCATAGTGTATTTAGTCCTCTCACAAGATGGCCGCCGTGAACGACGTCAGAGGCTCCACCTCAAGACATCTAGCTTTCTTATATACATATCTATGGTCATTATCATGTCAGTCATACAGGGTCTTAAAAGAGTTTTTGGCGGATCGCTACATTTACATCAATAGCGTGTACATAAACATTCCGTTTTCAAATATAAAGTACTCAAACATATTCCTATGGGCGTTAGACACTTATTGCGCCCAAAATTAGGATTGCAGCGTGCTGCGTTGTTTAATAAAAACATTTTCATTAGAGCTCCCGGTGCTACTTCTCTGGGTTGGGGTACGTTTGGTAAACACACAGATGCACACCGGGAGCACATCCTCCTATTAGTTTGTATTGACAGTGCGGTCAGCGTGGATATATGGAACACACCCAGTGTTCAGAGTGCCACGCTCCTCCCCACCGATAGGGGACGCATACAATGGAAAGCCAATGGCGGAAGAAAAGCTCGGATAAAAATGCTTTTTATTAAACAACGCAGCACGCTGCAATCCTAATTTCGGGCACAATAAGTGTCTAACACCCGTAGAAACATGTGTGAGTACTTTATATTTGAAAACAGAATGTTTATGTACACGTTATGGATGTAAATGTAGAGATCCGACACAAACTGGATCAAGCTGCTGCATGACGCTCTGCATGGCTAAGACAGAGCCATCTAACAGGGAAGGTTTGCGACATCAAGGGGTCAGAAACCGAGCTGCTGTTCATGCAGCCAGAATAGGGACAAACTGGAGACGGATATAGGCAACATTGTTTTTAACGAGGGGTGGCAAATAAGAGCTAACAACTAAAGCCAGTCAGTAATAATTATGTTGTACTATTACTACAAAACGATTTAAAATAAAGGGATTTTAAGGTAATTAAGGCTGCGGGTGTTGCCCTTAGAGTCCAATGCATTCTGTCAACTTCAGGTCCAGGACTTGTCCCTGTTTGTTGTTCTCATTCTCATTAGAAGTCTATGTAGAGCAGCAGCCATTAGAGCTTTACATGTGAGCGAACAGAGATGTCGTAACTTTGTCTATACTCCAAGGCTCAGCCTTCTAGACCAGGGGTTTTCAACCTTTTTGACTCCAGGGACCACCATTTATTCAGCATTTGAGCCACGGACCACCATTTGAGGACATTTCAGCCCCACAGACCCCCCCCCCAACTAAAGATTTCCTTTGCATCTGTCCATGACCCTTACTCCTCTAGTTGTTGGGTACCGCCAGGGTCCATTTGGTTTCATTTTTACACTCTCAAGAGATACATCTGGTTAAACAACTCAGCTGGGGACCACCTGGAACCCTCTCAAGGACCACTGGTGGTCCCCGGACCACCTGTTGAAAACCCCTGTTCTAGACGCAAACTGGTTGCCACAGTGTGGTCCGGGGACCCCCAGGGGTCCTTCAGGGAGTTCCAGTGGGTCCCGGTTAAATTATTTAGTAACCAAATGGACCCTTATATGGAGCTGTAATGATGAGAGTGTAGGTACGCATTGCTCTGTTTATATAACATTTTATTACAATATAAACTGGGGGGTCCCAGAGGTAGAAATGACATTAAATGGGGGTCTGTATTCTGTAGAGTAATGCAGATTATTCTGGGGGTCCCTGAAAATAAACAGGTTGAGAATCACTGCTAATGTGGGTACAATTGGTTCAATGTGTTACAGCAGGGGTTTTCAACAGGTGGTCCGGGGACCACCAGTGGTTCCTGAGAGGGTTCCAGGTGGTTCCCAGCTAAGTTGGTTAACCAGATGTAACTCTTGAGAGTGTAAAAATGAAACCAAATGGACCCTTGCGGGTCCATTTGGTTTCATTTTTACACTCTCAAGAGTTAATTCATCATGTGAATTAGTCGTAAATCTAGTCCTAAATCTACACAACTAAAGAGTAATGGTCATGGACAAAAGCAAAGGAAATCTTTAGTTTTAGGGTCTGTGGGGCTAAAATGTCCTTAAATGATGGTCCGTGGGCCTCAAATGATGAATAAATGGTGGGCCCTGGGATGAAAAAGGTTGAAAACCCCTGCTGTAGAGTAATGCAGATCATTCTGGGGGTCCCTGAAAATAAACAGGTTGAGAATTATTGCTAATGTGGGTACAATTGGTTCAATGTGTTACAGCTAAAGGGTCCATTTGGTTCCTATCATTTAAAGTTGTGAGTTTGTAGATCTGCTATTTTTCGGGTCCAAAACTACTTGTAATAAAGCCAGACGTGGCAACGCAGAGTGCTGGTGGGCGGAGCTTCCGGTCTGATGGATGATGGACAGCGGCCCAGGGCCAATCGGACTGCGTCACGTGCTGTTGCAGGGGCGGGGGGAGAGACGCGATTGGCTCGTGTCGTCTGTCACTCACGGCGCCGCGGACCAATGGGATTCCTCCGTGTGCCCCGCAGTGACGCCGAGGGGGCGGGGCTGGCTGAGACCTCACTCACATGAGGGAATTTATTTTTACCTTTAAATATATTGACAGAATTCTGTTTTTACCTTAAATCAGGGATTTTCAACCTTTTTCATCCCAGGGACCACCATTTATTCAGGATTTGAGCCACGGACCACCATTTGAGGATATTTTAGCCCCACAGACCCCAAATCTAAAGATTTATTTTTGCTTTTGTCCACAATTCCAGGCTGGATTTTGGGAAACAAAACAAGCAAAACATATATTCCAAAATGACTAATTCAGATGATGAATATTTTAACTCTTGAGAGTGTAAAAATGAAATCAAATGGACCCGCAAGGGTCCATTTGGTTTCATTTTTACGTTCTCAAGTGTAAAAATGAAACCAAATGGACCTGCAAGGGTCCATTTGGTTTCATTTTTACGTTCTCAAGAGTTACATCTGGTTAAACAACTTAGCTGGGGACCACCTGGAACCCTCTCAGGGACCACTAGTGGTCCCCGGACCACCTGTTGAAAACCCCTGCCTTAAATATACAAACATCTATTATTGAGGCTGTGACTGTCCCTCCTATAGACAGTTTAATGTTTGTGTAAGAAAACCTCATAGACAATGAATGTTAGGAAAGGACATTTATTATAAAACACCTTTTCAAAACAATGTGCTTTACAATGGAATCAAATAATACAAGAAGAACACACAGCAGCAACATTAAACAGAAATAACATTGAGAAATAAACAAAACAGCAATAGATAGAAGTAGTTATACCGTAATTTACCATAAACATGGTTTTAAAAGCATATCACTTTCCAAAAAAAAGAAAGAAAAAAAAAACTTCTATCATCTATATCAGTGGTTTTCAACCTTTTTGACACCAGGGCCCACCATTTATTCATTTGAGTCACGGAGGACCACCGTTTGAGGACATTTTAGCCCCACAGACCCCAAAACTAAAGATTTATTTTGTTTTTGTCTATGACCAATAATCTTCTAGTTGTGTAGACTGTAGACTAATTAAGATGATGAATATTTTAACTCTTGAGAGTGTAAAAATGAAACCAGTTTCATTTTTACACTCTCAAGAGTTACATCTGGTTAACAATCTTAGCTGGGGATCACCTGGAACCCTCTCAGGGACCACTGGTGGTCCCCGGACCACCTGTTGAAAACCCCTGTACTATATGAACCCCTCAGTTTATGTACAGTTTATAAGTTACTTAAAATAAATCATTAAAGGCTACAAATGAATGGCTAAAATAATGTAACAATTAATATAATTTTAAATGTGAATGTGGATGTGGAAATTCCCTCTTTTGAGATAATGCCATGTTACAGCCCTTTGCTTCTCTCAAGCTAAAATAAAAATGAGGCAGCTTATGATATGATAGTCAATTGTGTCATTTTCATCTACAATACTTATGTCTGTTTGTTGCCCAAGTCACAACCATTATCATAATACATATGTAGCCTTGTCTGTATAAAGTGAGTCACAA
>CM076983.1:2024132-2036632 GCA_039105355.1 Benthosema pterotum | reverse complement strand
CAGGGTTTATATAGATATGGATTTTTCATTGTCCTTTAGTTTTAATTAGTTTTTACTCTTAAAATAAAAAAAATGTTATCGTTTTTTCGTTAGTTCTAGTTAATTATAAAAACCCTGATGCCTAGTATTATATATAATCCCAACTATACGATATTATTGGGCTTTTTGGCGTCATTAGCTTACTTCTCTCCAAATACTTGGCAACAACAGAGAAGAGAGAAGAGAAAAGATAAGAGTCACGACATAGAGGGGTCAGCTCTATGTCAGCTGTTCATGCAGCCTGAATAGGGACAAGTTGGGAGTTGGAAATACAACGAACAACTAAAATCTCTGGATGTTTATCTTGTATTATTACTACAAAACGATCTAAAATAAAGAGATCTAGGTGGACCGTTGCTGAGTTTAATGCATTTCTGCATAGACCTATGGCCATGGCGATGACCAGAGCCAACTGTGTGTGTCTTTTTTATCTGTCGTTGTTTGTTTGCTTTCGTCACTTCCGTTTCTCTTCTTGCGCCCTGATTCGTTACCTGAACAGCCAATCACAGAGTGAGCTGTTCCGCCGATGGCCGACGCCGATTCGACATGTCGAATCGGCTGAAAAGCTTCCGACGGGGGGCCGCCGTGTGGCGACGTGCGGCGACGTGCGGGACACACCGGGGAAACTAGGCCGGCCGACGCCGACCGACGGCCCGACGGCCGACCGTCGGCTTGGTGTGTCAGGGGCTTAAAACTGCTGTATGCCCTTGGCCATGGTGCTGCAGCTTTAAATTCAGGATGGTGGCAAAGTTTTATAGCCGAGGCCCATGTTATGTAGAGCAAACAATTATTTTTTTCGGATCCTCAGAGAGAGTTTTTTTTTTTTGCCATGAGGTGCCATGTTGAACTTCTAGTGACCATTATGAGATGTAGGGGGCGATATTACCAAATTTAACACACCTGCTCACCTCTCACACCTGAGACTGTGTTAACATTAACAAGTCACATGGAACTGGAGAGGAAAAATGTCTACTTGGGCGACTTAGGCCCAATTTGGACACTTTCCCTGAAGGGTGTATTTAGTTTTGTTGCCATCAGTTTAGACATTAATGGCTGTGTTTCAGTAATTTTGATGAAAAAATGAAATTTACAGCATTTTCCAAGCTGTACAGTGGATACTTTATATTGTACTGAAGCGTCATTTCATCAAAGTTTTTCCAGGAATATATATCAATAAATATTTGAAAAAATGCAAGAGGTGTACTAACTTTTGTGACGTACTGCATATATGTCTGCTGGTACAGACAGCAGGGAAGATCATAGGAGTTAGACAACTCCCCTCTCTATTCATGAGCAGGACACATTAAAACAGGCTAACAAAATTGTCAGTGATGTCACCCATGCTTTAAACCATGAGTTTGTACTTCTGCCCTCAGGGAGAAGGTACAAGGAACCTCAGTGGAAGTACATGAGGTTTAACAAATCGTTTTACCTGCGTCAATTAAGATGTTGAATGAAGCTTTGAAACATCAGTGAATGTAAAAGGCTATAGATTTCTACACTGTGTGCACTGTGTCCTGTATTGTTTGTCATTTTTGTTCTATGTATGGCTGTTGCGGGGGTGAAAGCCCAAGAGAGTTTACCTTGCCTTGAACTTGATATATATATATATATATTATATATTATATTATATATATATATTTTATATATATATATATATATATATATATTATATATATACTGTATATATACAGTAAATTTACACGAGCGAGTGGATTCGAACCACTCGCTCGTTAAGGTCGTCCCGCGAACGAATATTAATGATCCTGAACCATTTATTTTTTAACTTTACTTCTCAACTAGTACAGTTGCGACATTGAGGGGTCAGAAACACGGCGCTTGGGCGGTGCTGTTCAATGCAACCTGAATAGGGACAAACTGGAGTTGGAAATGCATTGTTTTCAGCATGCTGCTTTTTCTTTTTTTTTTTCTTTTTTTTTTACAACTTAATTAGCAGCGAACGTTTGAACCTTGCCCTAAAACTCCTGACGATGCTCAAACCCAAATATCAGCCCTACTATACAGTACAGCACTAGCTAACAGACATTTTGGGACAATGAGCAACATTCTTCTCAAAACTATTTAAATAACAAACATGCACTGAGCTGCTTTGTTATTGCATCTCTCTCTCTCTCTCTCTCTCTCTCTCTCCTCTCTCTCTCTCTCTCTCTCTCTCTCTCACACACACACACACACACACACACACACACACACACACAACACACACACACACACACACACACACACACACACACACCACACACACACACACACCTGCAGTTCACTATCAGAACCTGACATTTTATCTGTTTCCTCATGTCTTACTTGAGGCTGTGTCTCTGTCTGTCTGTCTGTCTGTCTGTCTGTCTGTCTGTCTGTGTGTGTGTGTGTGTGTGTGTGTGTGTGTGTGTGTGTGTGTGTGTGTGTGTGTGTGTGTGTGTGTGTGTGTGTGTGTATGTGTGTGTGTATGTGTGTGCGTGCGCACGCGTGTGCGTGCGTGCGTCAGGCACATGCCTGATGGAACGTCGCTTCTCCTATTTCTTGTACAAAACAGAGAACAGTTTGCAGACAAACCTTTTCACGTTTTACTATTGTCTGAACCAGAGCTGTCCAAAAGGTAGATGGTGATCTACCAGTAGATCACACAGACCATGCAGGTAGATCACATGGTGATCTACCAGTAGATCACACAGACCATGCAGGTAGATCACATGGTGATCTACCAGTAGATCACACAGACCATGCAGGTAGATCACATGGTGATCTACCAGTAGATCTCACAGACCATGCAGGTAGATCACATGGTGATCTACCAGTAGATCACACAGACCATGCAGGTAGATCACATGGTGATCTACCAGTAGATCTCACAGACCATGCAGGTAGATCACATGGTGATCTACCAGTAGATCACACAGACCATGCAGGTAGATCACATGGTGATCTACCAGTAGATCTCACAGACCATGCAGGTAGATCACATGGTGATCTACCAGTAGATCACACAGACCATGCAGGTAGATCACATGGTGATCTACCAGTAGATCACACAGACCATGCAGGTAGATCACATGGTGATCTACCAGTAGATCACACAGACCATGCAGGTAGATCACATGGTGATCTACCAGTAGATCACACAGACCATGCAGGTAGATCACATGGTGATCTACCAGTAGATCACACAGACCATGCAGGTAGATCACATGACAGTCCCCCCGGCACTTGGACCCTTATAGATCTGGAACTCTTGAGAGTTAAAACGAAACCAAATGGACCCTTATGGGTCCATTTGGTTTCGTTTTACACTCTGAGTCCATGCAACTGGAAAATGGAGAATAATTGTTATTTTGACCAATGTTTTGCCAGTTCTCTTTCCCAATTGTGGACAAAAACGTGAAAAGTTCTTAGTTTTGGGTGCAAGAGACTAAACTCAACATTACAAAGTGTCAACTCAAACCTCAAATACTGTTTTGAAATGTTAGTAGTAGAATACGCACAATTCTCTCCCTCTATTTTTCATTAGTGCATTATTCTAAAACACTACAACAGTAAGTAACACCTTCACCACTATTTCAAAGCTCAAACTTTCTAGAGGTCTTGAAATGGATTTTCAGTAATGGAACAATCACATTTTTGAGCCGGTGATTTTGCTCTGAACCAATCAAAAGCACCGATATTGTTTTTCAACTATTTAGGAGCCACTAACACGCATGACGTCATAAAACACCAAAATAACACACACACACACACACACACACACACACACACACACACACACACACACACACACACACACACACACACACACACACACACACACACACACACAGCCTCTTGAACACAATGCAGTGACTTAATGAAGCTAATTGAATTATGGAGGTCCTATAAATGAACCTTGTGTGTCTCCCTGCATAGAGACCTCTCTGTTCTGCTGTGTGTGTGTGTGTGTGTGTGTGTGGTGTGTGTGTGTGTGTGTGTGTGTGTGTGTGTGTGTGTGTGTGTGTGTGTGTGTGTGTGTGTGTGTGTGCGCGCACGCATCATTTAGCTTTTATTTATAAACATGCTTAGTACGGCATGACGTAATTACTCCCCCAGCGCACGAGCGCACGCACACACCACACACACAACACACACACACACACACACACACACACACACACACACACACACACACACACACACACACCTATGTATGAAATCAAAATATCTAAAATCCCATTTCTTCCTTTCAGAACCATGCGGGTCTATAATGAAACCCTGAGTATTCACCGTAGTTAGGGTGAGTTTGTTTTGTGTCACATTAAAGCTGTAGAAATGGACCCTTGCGGGTCCATTTGGTTTCATTTTTACACTCTCAAGTAGTTAAAATATTCATCATCTGAATTAGCACTATTTAATTATAGAAGTTTACACTGTTTTGTTTCCCAAATCCAGCCTGGAATGGTGGACAAAGTTTTAGGTCTTTGGGGTGGAAATGTAATCAAATAGTGGTCCGTGGCTCAAATGCTGAATAAATGGTGGTCCCTGGTGTCAAAAAGGTTGAAAACCACTGGTCTATTGTTAGTACTACTATGTAATGATGATTAGTTTCTTTCACACCATTAGATACTGTAATGGTTAAAATCACTCTGATGATAGAGTTGTAGTGTATATACAAGTGGTTTTCAACAGGTGTTTCTAACTAGTGCAAATGAACAAGAAATATTAAAAATTGTTAACAAATTCAAAAACAAAAAGTCAACCGACCATTTGAACATAGATATGACAATAGTTAAAAATATCATAAGCACCATCATAACACCCTTCACACATATCTGCAATCTTTCATTTCAAACTGGAATTTTCCCTAATAAAATGAAAACGGCCAAAATCATACCAATTTACAAAAGTGGTGATAAACAGGAATTCACGAACTACAGACCAATATCCCTTCTATCTCAATTCTCCAAAATACTGGAAAAGCTTTTTATGGAGCGACTTGATAGTTTTATAGACAGATATCACCTACTAAGTAACCACCAATATGGATTTCGAGCCAATAGGTCCACATCGATGGCAGTTATTGAACTGGTGGAAAATATAGCAAACGCAATAGATAACACTCACTATACAGTAGGGGTTTTTATTGATTTAAAAAAAGCATTTGATACAATTGATCATAACACATTATTACTAAAGATGCATAGATATGGAATCAGGGGAGTTGCCCTCTCATGGCTGGATAGTTACTTAAAAGATAGAATGCAATATGTTCACTATAATGGAGTCGATTCCCATATCCTGCAGGCAACCTTTGGAGTTCCTCAAGGCTCCGTCCTAGGGCCCAAATTGTTCATACTTTATATTAATGATATATGTGATGCCCTAGACAAAATGCACTGTGTCTTATTTGCTGATGATACAAGCCTGTACTCCTCTGGATCAGACCTCAGAGAGCTCACACACTCTGTAGAAAATGACCTCAATAAATTAAAAAAATGGTTTGATATAAATAAATTATCTTTGAATATTAGCAAAACAAAATTTATAGTATTTGGCACTAAAAATATCAATACTCCAATTAAATTAACAATAAATAATACTGAATTAGAGCAAACAGATCAAACAAAATTTCTAGGTATAATCATTGACAATAGATTGTCGTGGAAACCACATATTGACATCCTAAAAAGAAAACTATCCAAAACAATAGCAATATTATATAAAATGAAAGGTATTATTAATAGAAAATCACTTCAAACACTGTATAGATCCTTATTATTACCATATTTGACATACTGTGTGGAAGTTTGGGGCAACACATATAAGACTATTTTACATCCCATATATATGTTACAAAAAAAAAGCAATAAGAATTGTAAATCTGTCCAACTATTATGAATCTACTAATCAATTATTTATACAAAACTATACATTGAAATTACCAGACCTAGCTAACCTTAATACCACTGCCATATTATTTAAGGCTCATAATAAATCACTTCCAAGCTGCATGCAGGACCTATTCCAGCCAAGAGAGGGCAACTATGATCTTAGGGGGACTGCTATATTTAAGCCAGCCAAAGCAAGAACTAATATAAAACGTAGATGTATATCGGTCATAGGAGTAAATATGTGGAATTCATTAGACAATAAACTCAAAATGTCCAGTTCAATAAAAATATTTAAGAAACTATATAAAGCTAAGGCTATTGAGAGCTACAGAACAATGAATATATATTAAGCAATATCATTATCCATTCTTATAGTAGAAATACCATCTTAATTATCATTATTATTTATTATAGTCACTAGTGATAGAAAGAAGTATTGTCATATAGGTGTACGTGCATGTGCATATGAATGTGTGTGAATGTGTATAATGTATGCACACAGTTTGTGTGTATGCATGTATGTATATGCAAATGTATGTATATATGTATGTGTGTATGTAGATCTGGGTGCATATATATGGTTACATATGTATACATGTGTGTATGTATGTGTATATATATTTACATAGTACTTTTCAGTTTATTTTTTTCTTTTTTCTCTTTCTCTCTCTCTTCTGTTCAATTTTTCCCTGCTTTTCCTCCGTCTTTTTATTTTGTTTCTTTTTTTTAGTAGATTAGAAGACTTTTGTCAATAGATTTCTTTCTCTGCATATATGAAATAGGGTGGGCAATATAAGCTACGGCTTCAGCCCAAACCCTTTTGGTCAGCCTGATAATTTACATAGGCAATTGCCTAACTGTAACGCTGTTTAATGCTGTTTTATTTTATGCTTTTTGACCAAATAAACTAACTAACTAACTAACTAAAAGGTGGTCCGGGGACCACCAGTGGTCCTTGAGAAGGTTCCAGGTGGTCCCCAGGCTAAATGATGGAAAGTTGGTTAACCAGATGTAACTCTTGAGAATGGTTGTATTGTTGTTGAAAACAACTTGTATATACACTACAACTCTATAATCATTACAGTATCTGATGGTGTGACAGAAACTAATCATGAACAAACCTAAAATAAACTCATCCATAAATATTATATCATGCAACGACGTGCTGTAAGCTTGCAGATCGGCTGTTTTCTGATAAATGATTAATTCCATCTTGGAGCAGCAGTTAACATAATGAGGTTAGTTTAGTGCAGACAGACAGTTTAGTGCAGACAGACAGTTGACATTATGATACACTGAGGTTAGTTTAGTGCAGACAGACAGTTTAGTGCAGACAGACAGTTTAGTGCAGACAGACAGTTTAGTGCAGACAGACAGTTGACATTATGATACACTGAGGTTAGTTTAGTGCAGACAGACAGTTTAGTGCAGACAGACAGTTGACATTATGATACACTGAGGTTAGTTTAGTGCAGACAGACAGTTTAGTGCAGACAGACAGTTGACATTATGATACACTGAGGTTAGTTTAGTGCAGACAGACAGTTTAGTGCAGACAGACAGTTGCACACAAGGCGGATGGATAAATCAGACGGATGGATGATGGAAACTAGCATTAATTGATCCTGCCGTTCTCTACTGTTTCTCTACTGTTTCTCTACTGTTTCTCTACTGTTTCTCTACTGTTTCTCTACTGTTTCTCTACTGTTTCTCTACTGTTTCTCTACTGTTTATCTATTGTTTCTCTGCTGTTTCTCTACTGTTTCTCTACTGTTTCTCTACAGTTTCTCTACTGTTTCTCTACAGTTTCTCTACTGTTTCTCTACTGTTTCTCTGCTGTTTCTCTACTGTTTCTCTACTGTTTCTCTACTGTTTCTCTACTGTTTCTCTACTTTCTCTACTGTTTCTCTACTGTTTCTCTGCTGTTTCTCTACTTTCTCTACTGTTTCTCTACTGTTTCTCTACTGTTTCTCTGCTGTTTCTTGCTGTTTCTCTACTGTTTCTCTGCTGTTTCTCTGCTGTTTCTCTACTGTATCTCTGCTGTTTCTCTGTTGTTTCTCTACTGTTTCTCTGCTGTTTCTCTACTTTCTCTACTGTTTCTCTGCTGTTTCTCTGCTGTTTCTCTACTGTTTCTCTGCTGTTTCTCTGCTGTTTCTCTACTGTTTCTCTACTGTTTCTCTGCTGTTTCTCTGCTGTTTCTCTACTTTCTCTACTGTTTCTCTGCTGTTTCTCTGCTGTTTCTCTACTGTTTCTCTACTGTTTCTCTACTGTTTCTCTGCTGTTTCTCTACTGTTTCTCTACTGTTTCTCTGCTGTTTCTCTACTGTTCTCTCTGCTGTTTCTCTACTGTTTCTCTACTGTTTCTCTACTGATTCTCTGCTGTTTCTCTACTTTCTCTACTGTTTCTCTACTGTTTCTCTACTTTCTCTACTGTTTCTCTACTGTTTCTCTACTGTTTCTCTGCTGTTTCCATTCCATAACAATAGGGTTAGGGTTTAAACAGTGTAGCCGCTGAGAGGATGACATCACCGTTAATTCATTAAATCCTATCTCACCGTTACACCGAATCACCGTCCAACACATTAGAGCTGTAGTGTAGGTTTGTTTCGTGTCACATTAGAGCTGTAGTGTAGGTTTGTTTCGTGTCACATTAGAGCTGTAGTGTAGGTTTGTTTCGTGTCACATTAGAGCTGTAGTGTAGGTTTGTTTCGCGTCACATTAGAGCTGTAGTGTAGGTTTGTTTCGTGTCACATTAGAGCTGTAGTGTAGGTTTGTTTCGTGTCACATTAGAGCTCAGTGTAGGTTTGTTTCGTGTCACATTAGAGCTGTAGTGTACAGTGTAGGTTTGTTTCGTGTCACATTAGAGCTGCAGGGTAGGCTTGTTTCGCGTCACATTCCACACTAACTTGTTGTTCTGAAACGTGGGCCAACGTTACATAACGAAGCTTTAGCTTCGTCCCCAAAACAAACTCACCCCCAGAAACCCAAAAACAATCTGCAACGCTGCATGTTTTATTCATGAACGCACCGCGTGTGTGTGTGTGTGTGTGTGTGTGTGTGTGTGTGTGTGTGTGTGTGTGTGTGTGTGTGTGTGTTGTGCGCGCACGCTTGTGTTGATTTGGCCATGTTTGTATTGTTTGTCAACTATGCATGTCACGTGTGTGTGTGTGTGTGTGTGTGTGTGTGTGTGTGTGTGTGTGTGTGTGGTGTGTGTGTGGGTGTGTGTGTGTGTGCGTGTGCGCTTGTCTTTTATGTTTGCACCTACTGTATGTGAGAGATAGGGGTGTGTGTGTGTGTGTGTGTGTGTGCGCACTTGGTTGTATGTGTGTGTGTGTGTGTGTGTGTGTGTGTGTGTGTGTGTGTGTGTGTGTGTGTGTGTGTGTGTGTGTGTGAGTGTGTGTGTGTGTGTATGTGTGTGTGAGTGCCACAGCAAAGCTGAACAAAGCTGTTGCCATGCTAGGCTGTTAGCTAAACAGCAATGTGCAGTGTGTGTGTGTGTGTGTGTGTGTGTGTGTGTGTGTGTGTGTGTGTGTGTGTGGGTTGTGTGTGTGTGTGTGTGTGTGTGTGTCCTTTGGACCTCGCTGTCCCAAATGCATGCTGGGAGAGACGTGCTGGGTGCCACTTCCCTGGTGATGGCATGGGCACACACACACACAACACACACACACACACAACACACACACACACACACACACCACACACACACCACACACACACACACACACGAAACAGTGGGCAGGCCCCTCTTGCTGTGTGCTGTGCTGAGAAAGACATCAGCATGTGTGTGTGTTGTTGTGTGTGTGCGTGTGTGTGTGTGTGTGTGTGTGTGTGTGTGTGTGTGTGTGTGTGTGTGTTGTGTGTGTGTGTGTCCAGACTCACAATGAAGTTTTCGGGGACCCCCCCATCCAGTAGCGGATCTAGGCATGGGCATGGGGGGGCAATGCCCCCCTAAATGCCCAGACTGCCCCACTAAACATGATGCCATGCAAAACAACCCAAGATATTTCAAATTAAAGTGTTTATATTTAAAATGATGTGAACCACTACTACTGCTACTAACTAACTACAGCTGTGTCACCACTAAACCAACAGCATTTCATCATTGAAAACAGAAAACTCTCTGAGTCAGACCTTTAGCTTTATGCATGCTGCGTGTCTGTTGCAACTTCAACAACAACTGATGTTATTATTGATGCTTTACTTGACTAATGGTATGGTATGGGTGTAATGGTAATGGGTATAATGGTATGGGTGCGGCTTCATCGCCCGTGGGCTGAAGCAACACGGGAGATAAAGTCCCAGCACCCATCCCCTGCCCCCCCCCCCCCCCCCCCCCCCCCCCAATTAGGAAATGTTACATCCGCCCTGCCCCTCCACTCCCCCCTCTTGACCTCTCTGCTCTGTTGGCACCAAAAGGACAGTACATCATGTAGCACAAAGAGGGCATTCACCACACACACACACACACACCACACAACACACCACACAACACACACACACACACACACACACAACACACAACACACACACACACACACAGCAACTAGCTGCATGCAGTTCTTCACATACATAAACTGTGATTTTGGGACACGTGTGTTTGGACACGGGACACACACGCTACCCACAACACACACACACCACACACACACACACACACCACACACACACACGCTACCTCCAGGGTCACGCACCTCCATGACACGTGTGATGACCAGTGATGTCCAAGTTACTGGGAAACAGGGGTGTAGTGTCAGGGGGACGCGGGGGACGCGGGGGGACGGGGGGGAGGCGGGGGACGCGCCGGGGACGCGGGGGGACGGCGTCCCTCCACTTCTAACATCTAAAATATTTTATATACAGGGGTGTAGTGTCAGGGGGCGCGGGGGACGGGGCGGGGGGGACGCGGGGGGACGCGCGGGGACGCGGGGGGGACGCGGGGGGGGGGGCAGGGGACGCGCGGGGGACGCGGGGGGGACGGCGTCCCTCCACTTCTAACATCTAAAATATTTTATATACAGGGGTGTAGTGTCAGGGGGACGGGGGGGACGCGGGGGGGACGCGGGGGGACTCGGGGGGGACGCGGGGGGACTCGGGGGGGCGCAGGGGGACGCGGGGGGACGCGGGGGGACGGCGTCCCTCCACTTCTCACATCTAAAGTATTTTATATACAGGGGTGTAGTGTCAGGGGGAGCGGGGGGGACGCGGGGGGACGGGGGGACGCGGGGGGACGCGGGGGGGACGCGGGGGGACGGCGTCCCTCCACTTCTAAAAGTACCACTACAACACTGCTGGGTAACTGTCGCTAAGCTACACTACAAGCTGCTTCCCATCCAGTCTGCAGTGAGTTTGAATGACTCTCCTCCGGTAGACAGCAGTAGGGATAAAGGGCTCTATTTACGCTCCCGGCCTTATCCCTAACGTTACCCGAAACCCGCAACCAATTCCCTTATTGGTATTTTTGTCATCTTTCCTCTTCCCTTAGCCACTATTCTTTATGCCGACACCGTTATGTGTGACTGGAGGTGTGGTCATAGGCGTGTTTGTCACGCAGTCCCTTAAAGGGGTACTTCACCCAAAAAAAGCTTTTGGTCATTTTATGGTCTACTCAGCCTCATGTGAACACACCAGACAGTTTATAAGTACTCTTTCAGTATTTAGATATTTGATGTTCATTAGTCTGCCATTAGTCTGCCAGACCCAAACCCATTATAACTTAAAACTCCATTTTAACATGACAGATTATTCGAAAACAACCCATCTTTTTTCTGGTGACTGATATTGTCCTCTAATACGTGAGAAGGCTGTGGAATTTCATTTACAGTTTTTATTTATTTTTAAAATATTGTTTTATTCATTTGGGTGGGCATTCCCAAATATGGAGGGGGCTACATTTTACAAAACAATATTTTAAAAATAAATGAAAACTGTAGATGCAATTCCACTGCCCTCTCACGTATTAGGAGGACAATATAAGTCACCAGAAAAAAGATGGGTTGTTTTCGAATAATCTGTCATGGTTAAAATGGAGTTTTAAGTTATAATGGGTTTGGGTCTGGCAGACTAATGGCAGACTAATGAACATCAAATATCTAAATACTGAAAGGAGTAACTTATAAACTGTCTGGTGTGTTCACATGAGGCTGAGTAGACCATAAAATGACCAAAAGTTTTTTTTTGGGTGAAGTACCCCTTTAAGTTGCTAATTTCGTCAAATCGATTTGGGAACTAGATAATGCGATTTCAAAGCACCCGCTAACCGATATGAGAAGGCAGAGCCACGTGCGCACGGTGCGAGCGTCTGTGCGCCTTGGAGATGTCCACGACTCCACGTGGAAAGGCGCCAGTTCAATTCAACTCCTAATTTATGGATTGTCCTATAAACAGCTGCGGTCACTTCCTTGTGTTTAGGTAATGTACAGTATATAATATAATTAAATACATTAATTAACTTGTGACACAATGCTGTAAATTGCAAAAACAGACGTCGTTTCTCAGTCGTTTCTGGACCATTACATTTACAATTCAAATTTCAGCGTGACGGGCAAACATCACTCTCTCTGATGCTGTATAGATTATGTGGGTAGGT
>CM076983.1:2011632-2019132 GCA_039105355.1 Benthosema pterotum | reverse complement strand
CAATGTCCATCCTGTCATCATTAGATGGTACCACTCATTTCTGACCGAACGCACACAAAGGGTCAGTGTTAACGGCACCATGTCAGAACGTAGAACTCTGAATACTGGAGCACCGCAGGGCTGTGTGAGCTCACCTATCCTCTTTACCCTGTAACAGATGCGTGTAGAAGTGGCAACCCAATAACTACATCATCAAATTCAAGTTCAAGTTCAAGTTTTATTTGTCTCCGAGGGGGAAATTTGTCTTGGAGACAGGACCACAGCTGCATACATAATACATACAATAGACAAAAAAAACCAGCAGACAACACAAGACAAAATAACTATACACCCTAAGTGCTTACCCCTATGTAAGGGAAATGACTACCTATTTAACAGTTTTATAGAAAGAGGTACAAATGAGTGTTTTAAAACGGTTGTGTCTGCACTGTGGTGTCCTATACCTTCTACCTGATCTCATTAGTTCATATTCTGAGTAAAGAACATGTGAGGGGTCAGAGGTTACATTCTTAGCTTGCCTTATTACCGTCTGCTCAAAAATGGCTTGGAGGGTCAGGGGGAGAAGATAGGCCCATGATCTTCCCAGCCGTTTTTACAATTCTTTCTATTTGAGCTTTGTATTTCACAGTCAGATTTCCATACCAACTCGAGATACCATATCTCAGTATAGATTCTATGCTAGCCCTATAGAAAATTAGCATAATGTTCACACTAACACCAAACAGCCTCAATCTGCGAAGAAAGTGTAACCTCTGGTGTATTTTCGAACAGCATGATTCAACATGTGTGTGCCAGCTCATATCTTGATCAATTAGTACTCCCAGATACTTATAGGAGTAGACCTGTTTGATGTTAACATCATGCACCTTGATCATAGTATGGTCTCCCACAGACCTTGGGTCAACAATGATCTCCTCTGT
This sequence comes from Benthosema pterotum, assembly GCA_039105355.1. Taxonomy (NCBI): domain Eukaryota; kingdom Metazoa; phylum Chordata; class Actinopteri; order Myctophiformes; family Myctophidae; genus Benthosema; species Benthosema pterotum. The sequence goes on along the minus strand of CM076983.1, from coordinate 2,018,212 downwards.
TTTGTCAGTGTTGATCATTACATGATTTTGATCACACCATTCCACAAATCTATCCACTCCAGATGTATGGCTAAGGATGTTAGATTTGCTCGTGAGTAAACTGAGTAGAACGGTGTCATCCGAAAACTTGACACAGTCGTTAGTATACAGGGTAAAACAGGAGCGAGGAACTCACGGTACCTTGTGGAACTCCTGTGCTGCTATATGTCTCTTCTGAAAGGACACTATTAAATCTTACTCGCTGTGGTCTCCTCGAGAGAAACGAAAAGTACCACTTTATCAACCAAGGGTTCGTACCGGGCTGGACTAATTTGCGTAGCAGAATATCTTGGTGGATCGAATTAAAGGCAGAGCTAAAATCAATAAAAAGTAGCCTGGCGTATGCCCATTGCTTTCTAGATGTTTTAAGATGTAATGCGCTACTGTAGCAATTGCATCACTAGTACTACGCTTCCTGGAATAAGCAAACTAGAATTGATCTAACAGGGTTCTACACTTTTCCTAAGTATTTCAGAGAGAATCCTTTGAAAGTGCCACACTTTACATATTGTTGAAAGCCTGGCAGGGCTCTTTCCAAGTTGCAGTTGCAGCTCTTTTTCCAAATTCTCAGATGATACTGCTATCCTAGCCCTGCTGGATAAGGATGGGGATTTAGATGGCTACTTCTCGGAGGTACAGAACTTTGTTAAGTGGTGTGACGACAACCACCTTGTCCTTAATGTCAATAAGACACAGGAGATGGTATTTGACCCCAGGAGCATTGGTGACCACAGGCCTGTGCTCATCCATAACTCATTTGGGCATCTGGATTGACAATTCACTAACCTGGAACACTCATGTAGACAACCTCTGCAGTAAACTACAGCAAAGGCTGCTCAGAGTCCATGGTGTTGACCAAAAGTTTATGTTGGTGTTCTATGGTGCAGTCTTAGAAAGCCTGGTCAGATTTGGCATCACGGTTTGGTTCGGTAACCTCTCAGTGCAACTGAGGTCCAAACTGTTCAGATTGGTGCAAACAGCAGGAAGATCATGGGGGTTAGACAACTCCCGTCCCTGCAGTCTATTTATGAGCAGGACACACTGAAACAGGATAACAAAATTGTCGCTGACACCACCCATGTTTTAAATGGAGAGTTTGTACTCCTGCCCTCAGGGAGAAGGTACAAAGAACCTAAGTGGAAGTATAACAGGTTTAAAAAATCATTTGTACCAGCATCAACTAAAATGTTGAATGATGCTCTGAAACAGCAGTGATTGTAGCAGGTCACTGTGTGATGTTGTCTCCCTCTGTCTTGTATTCTGTGTGTCATCTATGTTTCATGTGTGTCTGAATCAGGGTGTTCGCCCAAGACAAATTTCCCTTGTGGACAATAAAGTTTACCTTGACCTTGACTTGACCTTGAACATGTAATCAAATGGTGGTCCGTGGCTCAAATGCTGAATAAATGGTGGTCCCTGGAGTCAAAAAGGTTGAAAACCCCTGCTCCAATCTGTTTACTATGGTGAGTATGGCAAAGGTTAGACTGGCCTGTTAGACTGCCGTGTGTGTGTGTGTGTGTGTGTGTGTGTGTGTGTGTGTGTGTGTGTGTGTGGTGTGTGTGGTGTGTGTGTGTGTGTGTGTGTGTGTGTGGTGTGTGTGGGTGTGTGTGTTGTGTGTGTGTGTGTGTGTGTGCGTGGTGCGTGCGTGCGTTCGCGCGCGTTGTTGTGTGTGTGTGTGTGTGTGTGTGTGTGTGTGTGTGTGTGTGAGAGAGATTGGCATGCAGTGTCTGTAATGTTAAACACTGCCAGGTTTTCACTGTTTAAACAGCAAAGTAACAGAAGTGCTTCATCACTTCAGACCATTAGTGTGTGTGTGTGTGTTGGTGTGTGTGTGTGTGTGTTGTGTGTGTGTGTGTGTGTGTGTGTGTGTGTGTGTGCGCGCCGCGCGCACACGCGCACAGATCAAGCCACAGAAATGCCTTTGTTCTTCTCTGTTAGGTCCAGTTGAATAAACGTGTCTGTCTGTCTGTCTGTTCTATCCGTCTGTCTGTCCTAACCCTCTGGCCATATATGGTGTGTTGGTGTGACTGAGGGAGCGACGGGTTTTTCCATAGAAGTGAATATTTGTTTACTATTTGATTAGAGAGAGAAAGAAAGAGACAGAGAGGTGATTATTGTATCCTGGCTCAACCTTGAATCAGCACCTTAAAAATACTAGCTTATACTAGCCTGTGATTTAAGGACTGGCTTCCCTGCCTTTGGGGCCGTTTGTGCAGATTGGAAATCCAATCCCAGCACCTGATTGGTCAAAAGCCCTGTCACTCACTCCGTTCCCCACGTTGTCTGCTTTCCAAATATTCTTATGGGTTTGTATGAACCAATCACAGTTAAGACTCCTGCTTTGATAACGCCCATCCTAGAAACTGCTGTGGTAGAGAGGGACTTCAGTCTGAATAATGAAGTGAAACATCCTAGAAACTGCTGTGGTAGAGAGGGACTTCAGCCTGAATAATGAAGTGAAACATCCTAGAAACTGCTGTGGTAGAGAGGGACTTCAGTCTGAATAATGAAGTGAAAACATCTAGAAACTGCTGTGGTAGAGAGGGACTTCAGCCTGAATAATGAAGTGAAACATCCTAGAAACTGCTGCCGTTAGAGAGGGACTTCAGTCTGAATAATGAAGTGAAACATCCTAGAAACTGCTGTGGTAGAGAGGGACTTCAGCCTGAATAATGAAGTGAAACATCCTAGAAACTGCTGTGGTAGAGAGGGACTTCAGTCTGAATAATGAAGTGAAACATCCTAGAAACTGCTGTGGTAGAGAGGGACTTCAGCCTGAATAATGAAGTGAAACATCCTAGAAACTGCTGTGGTAGAGAGGGACTTCAGCCTGAATAATGAAGTGAAACATCCTAGAAACTGCTGCCGTAGAGAGGGACTTCAGTCTGAATAATGAAGTGAAACATCCTAGAAACTGCTGTGGTAGAGAGGGACTTCAGTCTGAATAATGAAGTGAAACATCCTAGAAACTGCTGTGGTAGAGAGGGACTTCAGTCTGAATAATGAAGTGAAACATCCTAGAAAATGCTGTGGTAGAGAGGGACTTCAGTCTGAATAATGAAGTGAAACATCCTAGAAACTGCTGTGGTAGAGAGGGGACTTCAGTCTGAATAATGAAGTGAAACATCCTAGAAACTGCTGTGGCAGAGAGGGACTTCAGTCTGAATAATGAAGTGAAACATCCTAGAAACTGCTGTGGTAGAGAGGGACTTCAGTCTGAATAATGAAGTGAAAACATCCTAGAAACTGCTGTGGCAGAGAGGGACTTCAGTCTGAATAATGAAGTGAAACATCCTAGAAACTACTGTGGCAGAGAGGGACTTCAGTCTGAATAATGAAGTGAAACATCCTAGAAAATGCTGTGGTAGAGAGGGACTTCAGTCTGAATAATGAAGTGAAACATCCTAGAAACTGCTGTGGTAGAGAGGGACTTCAGTCTGAATAATGAAGTGAAACATCCTAGAAACTGCTGTGGTAGAGAGGGACTTCAGTCTGAATAATGAAGTGAAACATCCTAGAAACTGCTGTGGTAGAGAGCGACTTCAGTCTGAATAATGAAGTGAAACATCCTAGAAACTGCTGCGGGTAGAGAGGGACTTCAGTCTGAATAATGAAGTGAAACATCCTAGAAAACTGCTGCGGTAGAGAGGGACTTCAGTCTGAATAATGAAGTGAAACATCCTAGAAACTGCTGTGGTAGAGAGGGACTTCAGTCTGAATAATGAAGTGAAACATCCTAGAAACTGCTGTGGTAGAGAGGGACTTCAGTCTGAATAATGAAGTGAAACCAAATGACAATTCAGACTGAGGTCAGGGTAGTTGTATTGTGGATCTTACTGAAAATGCCTAAACTGTAAATTGTGAATTATCCTGAAAAAAACAGAATCCATTCTTCTCTAAAGACATGGAAATGACTTCAAGGTCAGAGACATCGACACAATAATCTCCAGGAAAGAGATTACGATTATGATATGAACCACTACTACTGCTACTAACTAACTACAGCTGTGTCAGCACTAAACCAACAGCATTTCATCATTGAAAACAGAAAACTCTCTGAGTCAGACCTTTAGCTTTATGCATGCTGCGTGTCTGTTGCAACTTCAACAACAACTAATGTTATTATTGATGCTTTACTTGACCAATAAAAGTCCTGGAACTGAAAATGGTATGGGTGCGACTTCATTGGCCATTTCCTCCTGCCCCCCCAATTGGGAAATGTTACATCCACTTCTCGGTCTGAGGTCCATGATGCATTCATTCAAACACTTAGAGGTGAAGTGGGTATTGAACAGTCGACGCTCAGAGTCCTAAACTTCACACGGCTGAACACTGACCAACTCACTGGAGGCAATTCATCAATTCATTAATCACTCAATCAAACAAACAGTATTGTTTATAGTGCATTTTAGTGTGTGCATGTGTGTGTGTGTGTGTGTGTGTGTGTGTGTGTGTGTGTGTGTGTGTGTGTGTGTGTGTGTGTGTGTGTGTGTGTGTGCCTGTGCACGCCTGTACGCGTTCATCCATATGTTCTTCTTGATTGGCCATTTGCCTGCTGACCATCTGTCCCCACAATGTGTGTGTGTGCGCGCGCGCGTGCGTGCGTGCGTGCATGTGTGTGCCTGCCTGCGTGCGTGCATGCATGCGTGTGTGTGTGTGTGTGTGTGTGTGTGTGTGTGTGTGTGTGTGTGTGTGTTTGCGTCCATCTGCCCTTTAATCAATTGTGTCTGCTTTCTGTGACACACACACACACACACACACACACACACACCACACACACACACACACACACACACACACACACACACACACACACACACACACACACAACACACACACACACACAGGCCTCAGGGTAGACATGGATAAAATAAACCACTAGCAGGACATTCTGTCAGAATAAATAATAAAAATCATCCTCTGTATGTCAGAACTCATAAAACTGGAATATTAATGTCAGACGTCTTTAAATACATAAATCATAGAAAACAGAGTGAAAATGTTGAGGCTAAAGCAGAAGCTAATGCTACATAGCAACAGAAATGTAGCGTAGCAACCACTGCCATTACAAACATATGTGTTTCTAACCTCTAGGGTATGGGACCAATACATTTAAACCAATGAGAACATGGCATCCCTCCGGGGTATGGGACCAATACATTTAAACCAATGAGAACATGGCATCCCTCCAGGGTATGGGACCTATATATTTAAACCAATGAGAACATGGCATCCCTCAGGGATATGGGACCTATACATTTACACAAATGCAACTGTTGCAAGCATATATATATGCATATATATATATATATATATATATATATATATATATATATATATATATGGCTAGATGTCTGGAGGTGGAGGCTCTGCTGTTATTCACCAGCGGCCATCTTACTGAAGTACAAATAACAGCCCTTACTCACACCCATTACCAAATAACAGCCCATGTTCACATACCATTCTGCTTAATAACCGTCTGGTCCAAATAACTGCCCTAGTCCAAATAACTGCCCTCAACTGCCTCGTCTAAATAACTGCCCTCGTCCAAATAACTCCCCTTGTCCAAATAACTGCCCTCGTCCAAATAACTGCCCTCAACTGCCCTCGTCCAAATAACTGCCCTCGTCCAAATAACTGCCCTCAACTGCCCTCGTCCAAATAACTGCCCTCGTCCAAATAACTGCCCTCAACTGCCCTCGTCCAAATAACTGCCCTCGTCCAAATAACTGCCCTCGTCCAAATAACTGCCCTCAACTGCCCTCGTCCAAATAACTGCCCTTGTCCAAATAACTGCCCTCAACTGCCCTTGTCCAAATAACTGCCCTCGTCCAAATAACTGCCCTCATACTGCCCTCGTCCAAATAACTGCCCTCAACTGCCCTCGTCCAAATAACTGCCCACGTCCAAATAACTGCCCTCAACTGCTCTCGTCCAAATAACTGCCCTCGTCCAAATAACTCCCCTTGTCCAAATAACTGCCCTTGTCCAAATAACTGCCCTCAACTGCCCTCGTCCAAATAACTGCCCTCGTCCAAATAACTGCCCTCGTCCAAATAACTGCCCTCATAACTGCCCTCGTCCAAAAACCTGCCCTCAACTGCCCTCGTCCAAATAACTCCCCTTGTCCAAATAACTGCCCTCGTCCAAATAACTCCCCTTATCCAAATAACTGCCCTCGTCCAAATAAGCGCCCATGAGCTGTTATTTGCAAACATATTAATGTTATTATTATAGCGTATGGCGTTTCCAGACCTCCTCATTCCTGCCTGACGCACCATGCCCTCAGCATCTCCACCATGCCCTCAGCATGTCCACCATGCCCTCAGCATCTCCACCATGCCCTCAGCATCTCCACCATGCCCTCAGCATCTCCACCATGCCCTCAGCATCTCCACCATGCCCTCAGCATCTCCACCATGCCCTCAGCATCTCCACCATGCCCTCAGCATGTCCACCATGCCCTCAGCATCTCCACCATGCCCTCAGCATCTCCACCATGCCCTCAGCATCTCCACCATGCCCTCAGCATCTCCACCAT
>CM076983.1:1981632-2004132 GCA_039105355.1 Benthosema pterotum | reverse complement strand
AAACAACCAAATACGTAGCTAACCAAATGGACCCGCTAACAGCATGTAAACAACCAAATACGTAGCCAAATGGACCCTAAATGCGGAAGCGCAGCGCGGATTGATATGAACACAGCTGTTTGCACTTTGGGGACCTTGATTATGCAGCGGTCCAATATAGAGCGGAGCGGTGAATTATAGTGTAATATGTCACCGCTCACATGACCAGAACGCTGGCTTCTGATTGGTCAGATATAGAGCGGAGCAGTGAATTATAGTGTAATATGTCACCGCTCACATGACCAGAACGCTGGCTTCTGATTGGTCAGATATAGAGCGGAGCGGTGAATTATAGTGTAATATGTCACCGCTCACATGACCAGAACGCTGGCTTCTGATTGGTCAGATATAGAGCGGAGCGGTGAATTATAGTGTAATATGTTGCCGCTCACATGGCCTGAACGCTGGCTTCTGATTGGAGCATTCATTCAAGCCATGTAATAAAGTACTTTAGAAACCTCGGTGTGTTTTTTGATGTACAGTGATGTTTTCTCTTTGGATTTAGCTGAAACCTATCCAGTCCAACTACCAGCCCCTCCCCTAACTCCTCCCCAACTCCCCCCCAACCCCCCCCCCCCCTAACTCCTCCCCCACCCCCACCCCCCCTAATCCCTCCCATAACTCCTCCCATAACTCCTCCCCCACCCCCACCCCACCCCCAACTCCTCCCCCAACTCCTCCCCTAACTCCTCCCCTAACTCCTCCCCTAACTCCTCCCCTCCATAACTCCCCCCCTAACTCCTCCCCCTTTATCAAAACTGAACTAAAACTAAACATTTTCACCAAAATAAAAACTAGAAAAAGTTACCTTCTGTGTCAGGTCAGGTGTTGGCCTCCTGGTGGCGCTCTAACAGGTTCCAGATGATATGAGGCATTCTGGTGGGAGTCGTGGGTTCAATTCCCTCGTCCATGTGTGTCACCACAGCAGCTAAACAAACAGAATGGAATAATTATTTTACATGATGCTGATCATCATCTACAGTGTTTATTATTACACACACACACACACACACACACACACACACACACACACACACACACACACACACACACACACACACACACACACACACACACACAGACACACAGACACACAGTCCAGTGTTGGGCAGTGATCTGCATACATTTTAGGCCCGAGCCTGACCCTAAAATGCCTGGTCGGGTCGGGCCTGGTCGGGTTCGGGCAGAGTTTGAGAACTCTAGCAGTAACTAATTAAATATGACATATTGCTGTAATATTACCTTTTCCTCGGTAATAATATAAAGTTAAGATGTTACTCTGCCACAACACAGGCTATTACTCTGCCAAAATATGTAATAAGTAATCCGTTACTCTAAAAACAAAAAAAACATGCCTAGCTACTGATTACTTTTGATCTTGTTGCTGTCTGATGTGAAAACAGAACAGATCTACAAGCTATCAACAGACAACAACAGAGATGTGCAGTAGTTTGTATTCTGTACACATGACACAGATTATAAGTTATTGCATTGTGTTGTACATCTCTATTCTTTAACACATGACCTACACTACAAGTTGTCTGTAAACACATTGTGTTGTACATCTCTATTCTTTAACACATGACCTACACTACAAGTTGTCTCTAAACACATTGTGTTGTACATCTCTATTCTTTAACACATGACCTACACTACAAGTTGTCTCTAAACACATTGTGTTGTACATCTCTATTCTTTAACACATGACCTACACTACAAGTTGTCTCTAAACACATTGTGTTGTACATCTCTATTCTTTAACACATGACCTACACTACAAGTTGTCTGTAAACACAGTGTTGTACATCTCTATTCTTTAACACATGACCTACACTACAAGTTGTCTGTAAACACATGGTGTTGTACATCTCTATTCTTTAACACATGACCTACACTACAAGTTGTCTCTAAACACATTGTGTTGTACATCTCTATTCTTTAACACATGACCTACACTACAAGTTGTCTCTAAACACATTGTGTTGTACATCTCTATTCTTTAACACATGACCTACACTACAAGTTGTCTCTAAACACATTGTGTTGTACATCTCTATTCTTTAACACATGACCTACACTACAAGTTGTCTCTAAACACATTGTGTTGTACATCTCTATTCTTTAACACATGACCTACACTACAAGTTGTCTCTAAACACATTGTGTTGTACATCTCTATTCTTTAACACATGACCTACACTACAAGTTGTCTGTAAACACATGGTGTTGTACATCTCTATTCCTTTGTGGGGGAACAAACAGGTAAAATGTTATTCTTTCATTCATGTAATAAGTAAAGCAATAATAAGTAAAGTAACCCTAAAACCTAAACTACACCCTGAAAGAACAGAAAAAAACTCTCTGTGGTTCATTTAGAGAGGATTAAGGTAGTCCTACTGCCTGCAGCCACGCAGCCACGCACGTACACACACACACACACACGCATGCAGACACGCGCACGCAGCCACGCACGCACACACGCACACACGCATGCACACACGCAGCCACGCACACACACACGCGCAGCCACACACACACCCCTCCCAGGTCTTTCATGCATTCCTAAAAAGCCAATAGATTTCCTCCAGGAATGATGTGATGTTGATGTAGATTATTGATTACTGATAGACACTGATCACCTTATTGATCAGGTTTATATACACTGATCACCTTATTGATCAGGTTTATATACACACGACTACGGAGCTTTTTGTATTATTTTAAATGTTACTTTATCAACAGACCCTAACCCATATTAAATACATTGTTAAAGGGGAATTCCACCCATTTTCAACATCCTAACATGTCATTAGTATACCCTAGAGGTGTTATGTGGACATGATAAAAAACGTTCCCCCATTCTGTGTTCCCAAGAAATGGAGGTCTGAAGAAAACCACTAACATGGTGAAACATCTTTATGCCATCATCAAGATGTATTTTCACCATGTTAATGGATTTGTTTAGACCTCCATTTCTTTTTTCTGAGAGCGTACAAATGGAACCAAATGAACCTGTTAGGGTTCATTTGGTTGACATTTGTACGCTCTCAGAAAAAATAATGAAAATGGGTGGTGTTCCCCTTTAACTAGTTAATAATGTGTATGATCACTTTAAAAAGCATAAGTGCTGATTATAAGGTATTAATACACTTTTAGACAAATATGTTAGTGCCAATGTAGATGATTACATTTATTTATTGATCTGCTATCATTTTGATTGTTTAAACACAACATCATAAACCACTAAGATCCATAACAGGTTGGATAAGACCAACGCTTATTGATACCTGGTACTGGATAAGATGAGATGAGATGAGATGAGATGAGATGAGATGAGATGAGATGAGATGAGATGAGATGAGATGAGATGAGATGAACTTTATTAATCCCCGGGGGGGAATTAAAACGCCACAACAGCATAGTGAGTCACCTAGACATCAAGCAGGACAAAAACAAAAACACGGACAACACACACAAGTGGACATCAGCACACACGAATCATGACCCTTAGGAGAACCCACCAAGGGCAGCAGTTCTATGCATCCGCATTATAAAGCCTAATAGCCGTCGGCAAAAAAGATAGTCTATAACGCTCAGTGTGCATCCTCGGGGGGAGAGTGAGCCTACGGCTGAAGGCACTTCTCCTGTCCAGCAGCCAGACGTAGAGTGGGTGTGAGGGGTTAGCAAGCATGGAGTTCAGTTTCACTCTGGTCCTCCTCTCCGCGACTGACTGAATACTGTCCATGCGGAGGCCCACAACAGAGCTGGCCTTCTTGGTGATTTTATTGAGCTTGTTTAGCTCGCAAGTTCTGATGCCGCCACCCCAACAAACCACTGCATAGAACAGGACGCTGGCAACTATGGATTGGTAAAACATTGCTAGTAGTTTGCTGCACACATTGAAGGATTTAAGCCTCCTCAGTAGAAACAGCCTACTCTGGCTTTTCTTATAGATGGCCTCGGTGTTGTCTCTCCAGTCCAGGTTCAAAGCTGACCAAAGCTTATTGATACCTGGTAAGGATAAGACCAAAGCTTATTGATACCTGGTACAGGATAAGACCAAAGCTTATTGATACCTGGTACTGATAAGACCAAAGCTTATTGATACCTGGTACTGATAAGACCAAAGCTTATTGATACCTGGTACTGATAAGACCAAAGCTTATTGATACCTGGTACTGATAAGACCAAAGCTTATTGATACCTGGTACAGGATAAGACCAAAGCTTATTGATACCTGGTACAGGATAAGACCAAAGCTTATTGATACCTGGTACTGATAAGACCAAAGCTTATTGATACCTGGTACAGGATAAGACCAAAGCTTATTGATACCTGGTACTGATAAGACCAAAGCTTATTGATACCTGGTACTGATAAGACCAAAGCTTATTGATACCTGGTACAGGATAAGACCAAAGCTTATTGATACCTGGTACTGATAAGACCAAAGCTTATTGATACCTGGTACAGGATAAGACCAAAGCTTATTGATACCTGGTACTGATAAGACCAAAGCTTATTGATACCTGGTACTGATAAGACCAAAGCTTATTGATACCTGGTACTGATAAGACCAAAGCTTATTGATACCTGGTACTGATAAGACCAAAGCTTATTGATACCTGGTATACTGATAAGACCAAAGCTTATTAAAAAGTCAATATTAATAGTCCTTTACCTTTGCCACCATCCTTTAGTGTGCATGAATGTCACATGGTTTGATGTTAAATAAAACCATTTTATATTTTGTAAATCCAATAATAATAAAAAAATATATATATATTTTGAAACGGACAATAATGGCAAGGACTGAAGTTTGAACGATTTGGAACATTCCACCGTCCACTGTGTGTGTGTGTGTGTGTGTGTGTGTGTGTGTGTGTGTGTGTGTGTGTGTGTGTGTGTGTGTGTGTGTGTGTGTGTGTGTGTGTGTGTGCGTGCGTGTGCGTGTGCGTGTGTGTGTGTGTGTGTGTGTCCAGTGCTACAGGATTCAAATAATCAGACTATTAAAATAAAATTGGATTCTGGCAAATAGACACCCCCCCATAGCCAGCCTTTATAGGGTTTAGGTGTGTGTGTGTGTGTGTGTGTGTGTGTGTGTGTGTGTGTGTGTGTGTGTGTGTGTGTGTGTGTGTGTGTGTGTGTGTGTGTGTGTGTGTGCGTGCGTGTGCGTGTGCATGTGCGTGCGCATGCGCGTGTATATTTTAAAATGCTAAATTGGGTATAAAGAACAATTTTACTGCATTTTAAAGCCGTTACAACACATGTTCTTAGAGTCTGTGTGTGTGTGTGTGTGTGTGTGTGTGTGTGTGTGTGTGTGTGTGTGTGTGTGTGCGTGTGTGTGTGTGTGCGTGCGTGCGTGCACGTGCGTGTCTCTGGTTTCAATTACCATGCCAATCTCAACCGAGTTTACAACCTAAAATACTTTAATTACATTTAGATCCAAAATACATCCACAACTATACTGATACTTAGGAACAGTGTTGGTCAATATTACTTAGGAAAGTAACTTCTTTACTCGTTACCCCTTAGACAAAGTAATATCATTACTTTACTGGAATTTGAAGAGTAATATATTACATATTATGTTATTACTTTCTCAGTTCTCAACTTCCACCTTTGAAAAAATAGAGATGTACAACATAATCTGTTTAGCGAGCTCTTTTTAGAACTGAATCCAATTTATTGGAATAATAATAATAGTCTCCAATCCCACAAACTGCACCTGAAAACAAAGCCAACAAAATCCGACATTGTAAATGTCTTTCTTAGATAAAAAATAAAATAAATAAATAAATAAAAGGAGCAGAGAGAAGCCATGGGGACATTTTAACATTTAATCACAAAACAGACTTGCACCGACAAAACCAGATTTCGAAATTTGTCTCTTTGACTTTTTAACTTTTTAAAAATTGTGTTCAAAGACAGTTGAGTAATAACTCAACTGTATTTAAAAATAAAATACAAAATAAAGCAGCAAGCGATTTGTGGTGTACTTAACTGTGTGCAGGATGCAGCATGTGGACTGGATCTACAATCTAGTGCACATCTCTGTTGTTACAGTATCTGTCGATAGCTTGTAAATCTGTTCTATTTTTGCATGCAACAACAAGCTCATTTTAAACAAGTAACTTGGCGTTACTTGCAAAGTAATGCATTACTTATTACCCATTTTTGCAGAGTAATCTCAATACTTCACTTTTTTGGAGCAAAAGTAATAATATTACAGTAATATGTAATCTAAGATTAGTTACTTCCCAACACTGCTTAGGAACCAAATGGACCCTTATGGCTCTCAGAGTTAAATTAACATTGATTTTACAATATAAATTAAGGGTCCGTACTCCGTAGACTAATGCATGTTAACCTGGTGGTCCTTGAAATTAAAATGGTTGAAATACCACTATAGTTGTAAAAATATCCTCTTAACGGGGGTCCCTGACAGATATTTTCTAAATGTGGTCTGTGGGATAATCTCTGCTATTATCTACTGCTTCTGAATATATGTGACAGCAGCTGGTACAAGGCTCAAGTCTGTTTTTACAGATTATTAAAGTATACAATGTAAGCTTTCATATGATGCATCACTTAAGGAAATTGGAGCATTTTTGTAGGAGTTGTGAGCATTTAAATCTGAGTGTCCCAAAATAGCAAAACTGAGAAAAGGCCAGTTGAAGTTTTAGAATTTGTTGACACCTACAGCAGAGTATGGGAGGTGACAATGGTCATCCACTCCACCCATAATGTTCATTTAAAGGTAGGGTAAGTGATTTGAAATTCATGGTGTAGTACCAGCCTGGTGCACTAGGGGCGTCCAACAGTAGCTACACTATGTGAACCTGCTGCTCCATCCTGATTGGAGGAGAATTGTGGTGACCTGGGGAACTTTTATTAGCTCCTCTGCTAACGTGGGGGAGGGGGAAACTCCATATATGGTCTGCACACCTTATAATAGAGCATTTTAACAGAAAAAAAAATTGTGGGTGATATCTGACAAAAGTGAAATCACTTCCCCTACCTTTAAATATTCTAACCACCCCCACAAACTGTAGGCTAACTGTATACAGTATCAGATCTATAATCTATAGATGTATAGATCACATCTATAGATGTATAGATCAGATATCTAGATCCTCTTCATGTGTTCATGGTGTCTATAAACCTCTTTGAGGAGGTAGAAATATAACCCTGTCTTTGAGGAGGTAGAAATATAACCCTGTCTTTGAGGAGGTAGAAATATAACCCTGTCTTTGAGGAGGTAGAAATATAACCCTGTCTTTGAGGAGGTAGAAATATAACCCTGTCTTTGAGGAGGTAGAAATATAACCCTGTCTTTGAGGAGGTAGAAATATAACCCTGTCTTTGAGGAGGTAGAAATATAACCCTGTCTTTGGGCGTCTAAACAATAATAAAAGCATCATATCCTATAAGTCTGCTGTGTGTGTGTGTGTGTGTGTGTGTGTGTGTGTGTGTGTGTGTGTGTGTGTGTGTGTGTGTGTGTGTGTGTGTGTGTGTGTGTGTGTGTGTGTGTGTGTGTGTGTGTGTGTGTGTGTGATATCCTATAAGTCTCTTCATAACGTTTCAGAGCTCAGATTGTGGACAAAGAGCTTCAAGGGTTGTTTTTTTCGTTTCTTTTTTTGTGGTTAAAAAGCATTCCTACCTTTGGCCTGTTTTTGGAGGCAGAATGAGCTTTTTCATTCCCAACTTGGCACACACACACACACACACACACACACACACACACACACACACACACACACACACACACACACACACACACACACACACACACACACACACACACACACACACACACAGAATAAAGGATGTACTGGTCTGTGTGCTCTTCACGTCTCTCTCAGGACAAACCTCCCACAGAGGCTTTGTGGACTGGAGGAACCAGTTCAGTTCCTCCATCAGACACTGTGTCTGGCCAGGGGGAGGCAGTCTAGAGACCTAACCCTCCATCAGACACTGTGTCTGGCCAGGGGGAGGCAGTCTAGAGACCTAACCCTCCATCAGACACTGTGTCTGGCCAGGGGGAGGCAGTCTAGAGCGCTGGTTTTCAGTTCCTCCATCAGACACTGTGTCTGGCCAGGAGGAGGCAGTCTAGAGCGCTGGTTTTCAACCTTTTTTTACTCCAGGGACCACCATTTATTTAGCATTTGAGCCACGGACCACCATTTGATTACATTTCCACACCAAAGACCTAAAATTAAAGAATTCTTTTGGTTTTGTCCACAATTCCAGGCTGGATTTTGCAAAAAAAGTGTAAACTTCTTAATTAAGTGGTACTAATTCACATGATGAATATTTTAACTCTTGAGAGTGTAAAAATTAAACCAAATGGACCCACAAGGGTCCATTTGGACCCTTGCGGGTCCATTTGGGGTCCAGTTGGACCCCATTTGGACCCTGCGGGTCCATTAGGTTTCATGTTTACGCTCTCAAAGAGTTACATCTGGTTAACCAACTTTCCATATTTAACTGTGATTAAACTTTAACTGGGACACTGGTGGTCCCCGGACCACTGGTTGAAAACCACAGTACCCTTTTATGGGCCGGTCAGAGTCAGCCAAAGGCATGGCCGCGGGAAGATATTGACAGTAGGGGGTGCTGGACGTTCACTATGGGGTGCTGCAAGATGCGCACACACGCAAAATGTGCGTGAATGCACATTGTGCATGCACATTTTCATGCATTTACACACAGAAAAGTGCTTTTACCTTCCCTCTCCACATGCATAAGCTAACTGACAGCCTCTGATACAACGATAGAGCATATGTATAAGGCCTATTAACAGCAATCTGTTTTGATTAAAATAACTAGTATTTTCCTCCTCCTGTCCAAGGGGGGCTCTGTCTGAAAAAAGGGGGTGCTCAAGCCCCCCCAGCACCCCTACTTCCCTCAGCCATGGCCAAAGGGCCACATTTGGCATAATGCCCAGGTATGGTGTAAGAGCTTGTTGTTTTGCTCTGGGGCAGGAAGTGACATGGAGAACATGTGAGAGATATTTGCTTCATTGCTTCTACAGTAAGTTAATGGATTGCATTTAATGGAATGTATTTTTATAACACTTTTCCAAGTTCTCAAAACACTTCACAGCGGTCCCTTCATTCATTCATACAGTGGGAGGTGAAATGGTGAACAGTCGATCAGTGTCCTAAACTTCACACATTCACACACCAACGGTGGTGAGGTGAGGTTGCCCAAGGACACTTCAACATGTAGACAGGAGGAGCCGGGATTCGAACCGCCGACCTCCTGAGCCACAGCCGCCCCAAGCTAGCATTAGCTATGTTCTGTCTACATGTGTGTGCACGCACGCACGCACACACACACAGCTCTCTTTAACCTCAGGTGAACCTTTCCTCACATTGTAATGTGAGTTCTGTGATTCACACCTCCATACTGTGTGTGTGTGTGTGTGTGTGTGTGTGTGTGTGTGTGTGTGTGTGTGTGTGTTGGTGTGTGTGTGTGTGTGTGTGTGTGTGTGTGTGTGTGTGTGCGTGCGTGCGTGTGTGTGCGTGCGTGTGTGTGTGCTGACGCAGCAGCTGTTAAATGTATGTCCAGGTTCATTAAAACACCTTTGTCTACAGTGTGTGCGCGCACACACACACACACACACACACACACACACACACACACACACACACACACACACACACACACACACACACACACACACACACACACACACACACTCATTTCAATGAGTATATTAATCCACCTCTGGAGTATAAACTAAAATAACAGACCAAACCTTAACTCTGGATCCACATAATGGAACATTTCCTTTGCATTGTCTCCTCTTCAGTCCAGGGGCAGATCTAGGCATGGGGGGGGAATGCCCCCCTAAATGCCCAGTCTGCTCCACCAAACACAATGCCATGCAAAACAACCCAAGATATTTCAAATTAAAGTGCTTCTATTTAAAATGATGTGAACCACTACTACTGCTACTGACTAACTACAGCTGTGTCACCACTAAACCAACAGCATTTCATCATTGAAAACAGAAAACTCTCTGAGTCAGACCTTTAGCTTTATGCATGCTGCGTGTCTGTTGCAACTTCAACAACAACTGATGTTATTATTGATGCTTTACTTGACTAATAAAATTCCTGGAACTGAAAATGGTATGGGTGCGGCTTTGCACCATACCATTCGCCCCATACCATTTTCTCTTGCCCTCCCCTATTCGCCCCATTACATCCGCCCCTGTGGGAGACCGAGACAAGACCAAGGAAATTTGAGGGCGAGATAAAACGAGAGGGCGACGAGAACGACGAAAAAATCCTGGAGAACGAGACACTAGTGGCTGCTGTTCCATTATAACTCATCCTAGCATCTAACCCTCCATCAGACACTGTGTCTGCCAACAGGTAGCCTCAACACCCAGGCTTTCATTTTCGTTCGCCTTGCGCGAAAACGGAAAGCCTGGACTAACGCGCGTTGGAAAGTGGCCTTGAGGGGCGTGTCAACCTTCCAGGGTGGGCGTCGCTCTAAATGATGTGACGTAGAACAGCAGTGGACGGGCGTGGGAGTGGCCGGAGATGACGACACGTTAGTGAGATCAAATCAGAGCGCAGCACTTCCGCCGTGTGGATCCCACGACACCCCCGCCCCCCAAGGCCAAAATCATTGAGGGCTAGACCAGGCTAGCCAACAGGAGACAGTCTAGAGACCTAACCTTCCATCAGACACTAGTGGCTGCTGTTCCATTATAACTCATCCTAGCATCCTCTCAGATATATTCCACTTTCAAAAAATGTTATGGTCTACTCATGTGAACACACCAGACAGTTTATAAGTTACTACATTCACACACTACAAACCCATTATAACCTAAAACTCCATTTTAACCATGACAGATTATTCTAAAACAACCCATATTTTTTCTGGTGACTGATATTGTCCTCCTAATACGTGAGAGGACTGTGGAAGTTCATTTACAGTTTTCATTTATTTTTAAAATATTGTTTTATTCATTTGGGTGCGCATACCCAAATATGGAACCTGCAACATTTTCCAAAACAATACTTTAAAATGAACAAACACTGTAAATGAAATTCCACGTCCCTCTCACGTATTAGGAGGACAATATCAGTCACCAGAAATAAAGATGTGTTGTTTTAGAATAATCTGTCATGGTTATAAGGTGGTCCAAGAGATAGAAATGCAATTAAATGTTGCTCCAGACACTATGTGAAACCCGACACGGTACACTGCACACACACACACACACACACACACACACACACACACACACACACACACACACACACACACACACACACACACACACACACACCGTAATCCAGACAGTCAGACAGTGATGTGATGTTAAGCAGATTAGCTGCTTCTTTGATAATCTACAGATTAACTCTTAATTGCTTTAATAACGGCAGAGCCGTGTCATTCTTACTGCCATCACCCTTTCACCTTTCACCTCTCAACGCTTTCATCACCTTCACCAACATTCCTTTTTATGTTTTACGTGCTTCTGGTTCGTTCAGATGTAAAGAACACCACTTTACATGTAAACCAGGTGGTCCGGGGACCACCAGTGGTCCCTGAGAGGGTTCCAGGTGGTCACATCTGCTTATAACCAGATGTAACTCTTGAGAGGGTTAAAATGAAACCAAATGGACCCTTGCGGGTCCATTTGGTTTCATGTTTACACTCTGAAGAGTTATATTATCCCCCGTGTGAATTAGTCCAAGTCTACTCCGCTAGAAGATTAATGGTCATGGAACAAATCTTTGGGGCATGTGGGGCTAGACTGTGCCCAAATGGTGGTCCGTGGCTCAAATGCTGAATAAACAAAAGTGGTCCCTGGGATCAAAAAGGTTGAAAACCACTGATGTAAACAGATAGCGGTATAACTCCACATCCAACACCACTTTACATGTAAACAGATAGCGGTTTATAACCCACATCCAACACCACTTTACATGTAAACAGATAGTGGTATAACTCCACATCCAACACCACTTTACATGTAAACAGATAGCGGTATAACTCCACATCCAACACCACTTTACATGTAAACAGATAGTGGTTTATAAACCACATCCAACACCACTTTACATGTAAACAGATAGCGGTTTATAAACCACATCCAACACCACTTTACATGTAAACAGATAGCGCTATAACCCACATCCAACACCACTTTACATGTAAACAGATAGCGGTTTATAACCCACATCCAACACCACTTTACATGTAAACAGATAGCGGTATAACCCACATCCAACACCACTTTACATGTAAACAGATAGCGGTTTATAACCCACATCCAACACCACTTTACATGTAAACAGATAGTGGTATAACCCACATCCAACACCACTTTACATGTAAACAGATAGCGGTATAACCCACATCCAACACCACTTTACATGTAAACAGATAGTGGTATAACTCCACATCCAACACCACTTTACATGTAAACAGATAGCGGTTTATAAACCACATCCAAACCACTTTACATGTAAACAGATAGCGCTATAACCCACATCCAACACCACTTTACATGTAAACAGATAGCGGTATAACCCACATCCAACACCACTTTACATGTAAACAGATAGAGGTGTAGCACTGCCACGTATTGTTCTATGAGGATTTATTTTATAATGTCATTTAAAAGAGTATGGCTCAAAATAGTCCTTAAAGGTAGGGGAAGTGATTTGAAATTCATGGTGTAGTACCAGCCTGGTGCACTAGGGGCCCCCAAAAGTAGCTACACTATGTGAACCTGCTGCTCTCTCCTGATTGGAGGAGAATTGTGGTGACCTGGGGAATTTTTATTAGCTCCTCTGCTAACGTGGGGGAGGGGGAAACTCCATATGTGGTTTCCACACCTTATAATAGAGCATTTTAACAGAAAAAATATATTTTTTGGGTGATATCTGACAAAAGTGAAATCACTTCCCCTACCTTTAACGCTAATTCCATCCTTATGTGTAATGTCCTATTTTCAATGAGAGGTATCTGTTTTGTTTATGCTTTGGAAAGGACAATCAACGTCAATGTTGTGAGTGTTGATTGATTGACTGACGTTTGGCTGTGACGCGTCTGTGACACACGGAAGTGAGCAGCGGGACACTAGTGGCGCCAGAGGAACAAACGAGCAGGGAGCCCATGTGAGACCTGATCGCGATTGATCCGTATAAACTGTTATGCTATTCGGTGGAATATACTGTGGCTAAGGCCACCATCTGACCGTTGACAGGAGTAACCTGGCCGGGATCGTCATCTAACCTGGCCGGGATCGTCATCTAACCTGGCCGGGATCGTCATCTAACCTTGGCCGGGATCGTCATCTAACCTGGCCGGGATCGTCATCTAACCTGGCCGGGATCGTCATCTGCTCCGGTGAGAACTTTGTTTGTCCGTCGAGCGAGGAGTACTGTCTGGAGTACCGATTGTTTTCCATGTGGAGTACAGCTGGAGTTCTCTTTCGCTGGGGATTGTTTTCGTTCGGGTAGGATCGTCTTGTAGCGCTGCCACATATGTTAATAAAAAGGATTTAATTTATTTCTATGGCATTTAAAAGTGTATGTCCATATGTTATAATGGTCCTTAATTAACGCCATCCTTTAAGGGTAAGGCCCTGTTAAAACCCATTTACCTTCAAGAAATCATGATGTTTTCTGTTTTGATTTTGTTATTATTTGAGGGGGGGTTTGTGCTGAATCCATATGATTTGACAAGAGGGTTTGATTGACGGGTCGACCGTGACTGACGCACCTTAAGTAGGCGTTGGTTGGCGGCCCGCGGGACTAACTGAAACGAGAGAGACAGACCACCAGGAAGTCCATGCGGGACCTGGCATTGTTTGTTTAATTATATTGTTTAATAATAATATACTCTGCTCGTAACTATCGGTGGAATATAGTGAAGGCCACAAAGACAGCTGTCAAAAGGAGGAGAAAGACTGGTGAGACCGTTTATTTTTTATTTGCATTTCCCGCGAGGATCTACGTTCATTTTTCCATTGGATTAACTTCATTTTTTGGGATTACGTTGCTGCTGGGCTACTTTTTGTTTTCTGGATATTTTTTGACTTGGATTGACATTTTGCTTTCGCTTGGATATAGCGCACGGAGGCGCATAACTTTCTTGGAGTTTTCGGTCGGATTGGAGAACAATAGGAGCGTGCGTGCGGGCGTGCGCGAGACGCCGACTTGCTGTGCCGGTTCGGGGATCATTGACTTTGCGTGCGTGC
Organism: Benthosema pterotum; assembly: GCA_039105355.1. Classification (NCBI taxonomy): domain Eukaryota; kingdom Metazoa; phylum Chordata; class Actinopteri; order Myctophiformes; family Myctophidae; genus Benthosema; species Benthosema pterotum. The sequence goes on along the minus strand of CM076983.1, from coordinate 1,989,851 downwards.
GTGCGGCGAGCACGGAAAAGCGATCGCGGACTTTATAAACTTTATCTTTTCCCGTGCGGGACAATTAAACAGCGCGGCTGCGCGACGAAGCGCTGTTATCATTTCATTTCGTCTTGCATTATTATTTGGAGTATATAAAAGCTCTTTACCTGATCATCATCTTCTCTGTGTACTGTGTCTGCCGTCATTCAATCAAGCTATTCCTATATTAATCAATTGTGTCCCACAGGAGATCATTCATGAACCCGTGATTTATAAAACAGTAACAGTTTATTTAAATATCAAACCGTTACATATGGTGGCCCATACGGGGAATGATTCAAATTGATTCTAATACTGTTCTGGTATAGCTTGATTATGGCATCAGGAGACAGAGAAACAAGTGAATTAACTTTTACTGCTCCTCATCACGGCTCTCCCCAAACTCCAGCTAGGGAGGAAAGCAATGATTTAGGCCTACCTGTAAGAGGTGAACCTGATTTCACTTTGGGTTCCTTCACTACAAGGAGAAGTCCCCCTAATGAAAGGTCCTCCTTAAGCGAGCTATATTTTGAGGAGAGCAATCAAAGAGAGCATGTTGATGATGATGATGATGATGATGAAGATGATGATGATGATGGGGGCAGGGAGGAGAATGAGCCTCAATATCATGAGCTTAAAGAGGAGATGAATGCTCTAAGGGCTGAAAATGATGAACTTAAAGGTGAAGTAACTTCTCTGAAAAAAAATAATGGGGACATTAAAGGTGAGGTGAGCTCTCTGAAAAAAAAGATGGCCGAGCTCGAAAAGGATTTTAGAGAGTCGGTAGCCAGTTCAGTGAACAGGGAGGCCAACCTCAGGCGGTCCCTTGACTCTGCCCTATGCAGGCTAGGAGAAGATATGAGGGCTGACTTAAAGAAACTGGAAAGTGACACAGTAGACTGTATGCTACGTAGGGATGCCAGGTGGGAAAAAGAGCTCGCTAGGGCAAGACCTACTAGTACTCCTGTAGCACCCAGACCTAATGTTTCCACCGATGTCAGCTACATAGCACCCCTAGCTCATTTAGTCAGCTTGGTGCACATTCACTCTCCTCTCCATCCTACACCAAACTTCCTGTGCGGCTGGAGTTTCCTACCTTCGGTGCCACGACCGAAACCTCTGATGTTCTTGCCTTCGTTGAGCAGTGTGAGAACTTCCTCGCCCTCAGACCCCTCACCAACCGTGAACTCTTGGGAGCCTTGTCTGCCGTGTTCAAGGGGCCGGCCCTCAGCTGGTGGCAGGCTGCAAAAGGCCAAGTCCACGATTGGGTCTCATTTAAAAATGCCTTCATGTCCGCTTTCCTTCCCTCTGACTACATGACAGAGGTGGAGGAGAGATTGAGGTCCATGGTGCAGAAGCCAGAGCAATGTCTTAGGGACTTTGCATACGATTACCGTGCACTGTGCCTCAAGTGGAAGCGAGACATGCCAGAGGAAGAGATAGTGAGACGCATCCTGAGTAACATCAACCCCAAAGTGGCGGGCTGCCTGCGGGGCACTGTGACGACGGTGACCGAGCTGGTGAAGGTGGGTTCCATGGTGGAGAAGGACTTCTCAGGAACCCAGGATTACTGGCAGAGGGTAAATGCAGGCAACGGCAAGCAGGGCAAGAAGGAGAAGGAGAAGAAACAGTCGACCAAGGCTCCAGTAGAGCTCTCTGTAGTACAGCACCAGAGCCCGGAAAAGGAACACAAGCTCCTGGTGGTCCCGGTTACCGTCCAGGGGACCCCAGTAGAGGCAGTGGTGGACACTGGGAGTTCTTACACCTTGATGAAGGAAAGTCTGTGGAAGCACGTCATGCTCCCAGACGAAACCTTACCGGCTCACAGACAGGGATTTGTCCTAGCTGATGGCACCGCCCATCAAGCTTTGGGCAAGAGAAGTCTCTGTTTTGACTGGCATGAGGTGAAAAGAACCATCGATACGCATGTGATGCAGGACCGTCACCTGGTGTTTCCACTGATCTTGGGCCTGGACTTCCTGGTTGCGACCGGTGCCATCTTGGACCTGGCTAAGAATAGGTATGGGTTGAAAACAGAAAAAGGTTACACCTATTATCCGTTCCTAAGCCAGAAGTCTGCCTCCAGTCTGTGGGAGAAGTCTCCCACCATCATCTGCCAACCCGGCGTCCTCCTCTACTATGCCTTGCCTCCAGGGGAGCTGAGAGGTTGCTGGGCCTCGACCATCAACCCAGAGTTGCCGCTTCCCTACGACACTGACTGTCCGGAGGAGCTACAGCGGCTCATAGGTGGCTGGCCTGCGGTCACCTCCAGTGTACTGGGGAAGACCTCCGTGGAGAAGCACACCATCTTCGTGCAGGATGAAGTTCCTGTACGCTCCAAGGCATATCGGGTGTCTCCCCAGAAGAAGCGAGTCATCGAGGAGCACGTGGAGAAGATGCTGGCGGATGGGATCATTGAACCGTCCCAGTCAGCTTGGTCATCACCTGTTGTGTTGGTGAACAAGCCAGACGGTTCTTATAGATTCTGCGTCGACTACCGAAGGGTAAACGCAAAAACACTGCCAGATGCATATCCGATGCCCATCATCCACGACATCCTGGAGTCTTTGGAAGGCGCCTCCTGGTTCAGTTCTCTGGACTTACAGTCTGGCTACTGGCAGGTGGCAATGGCGGAAGAAAGCAAGCCGAAAACTGCTTTCATAACCTCTCTGGGCCTGTTCCAGTTTAAGGTTATGCCATTTGGTCTGCGGAATGCTGCAGCCTCCTTCCAGCGCCTGATGGAGACGGTCTTGGCGGAGCTGAGGGGGAAGCTATGCTTCGTTTTTATCGATGACATCATAGTGTACTCCCACTCCAAACAACAACATCTACAAGACCTGGCAGCTGTCTTACAGAAGCTGCATGCAGCCAACCTCAGCCTCAACATGAAGAAGTGCCACTTTTTCAAACGAGAGCTGAAGTTCTTGGGGCACATTGTCTCCAACCGAGGTGTGGAGGTCGATCCATCGAAGACCCAGGCTGTGTCGGAGTACCCTGTCCCTCAGGACCTGAAGGCGTTGCAGCGGTTCTTGGGGCTTGCAGGATGGTACCACAAGTTCATTCCTCGGTTTGCGGACATAGCAGCCCTTTGAACAACCTCAAGAGGAAAGGTGTGGAGTGGAGGTGGACCAGCGAGTGCCAGGACAGCATGGATGCTCTGAAGCAGGCGTTAAAGAGTCCACCAGTGTTGGCGCAGCCCAACACCTCACTGCCATTCCAGGTGCACACGGATGCCAGCGACGTGGGTCTCGGGGCCGTCCTCTCACAGACCACAGACGAGGGTGAACACGTCATTGCTTACGCGTCGAGGGGACTCCGAGGCCCAGAGCGGAATTATTCCACCTCTGAGAAGGAGTGCCTGGCTGTGGTCTGGGCTGTGGAAAAGTGGAGGCACTATCTGGAAGGACCAGAGTTCGCTGTCTACACGGACCACGCTGCACTGTCCTGGGCGTTCAACTGTCCGAAGACCACCTCTCGTCTCACCCGTTGGATACTGCGACTGCAGCAGTTCAACTTCAAAGTTCATTACCGGAAGGGTTGTCTCAATGCAGCCCCGGATGCACTGTCCCGTGCCTATGAACCACTCTCCATCCACTCCTCGCCCTGTCTTGTTGTTGCCTCAAAAAGCCCCTCGGACTTGCCAGCCACCTTGCCAGAGTTGGCCCTGGCCCAAAGGTCAGACCAGGTGGTTGTGGACCTGAGGAGAGACATCGGTCAGAGAACATCTCCACCAGACCGCATCGGCTTCTTTGACCACCACGGCATTTTGTACCGACGAGTACCGGCAAAGAACCAGGGAGAGAAGTGGCAGCTGGTGGTTCCACAGACTCTGGTGCCAGACTTCCTGCGGTACTTCCACGACAATCCCTTAGGCGGACATCTGGGTCGCCTGAAGACGCTCCTGAGGGTGCTGGAGGTGGCCTGGTGGCCTACGGTCCGGAAGGACGTTTGGGAGCACACAAAGGCGTGTATGCCCTGCCAGCAATACAAGGCTGACAACACCAAGCCGACAGGGTTGTTGCAGAGCACCCAAGTCACCGCCCCGGGTGTGATGCTGGGCGTGGACCTGATGGGTCCATTCCCCAGGAGTAAATCCGGCAACGTTTACCTCATGGTGGTGGTGGACTACTACTCCAAGTGGGTGGAGATGTTCCCCTTGAGAGACAGCAAAACACCTCGTCTCATCAAGATTCTCAGGGAGGAAATCTTCACCCGCTGGGGGGTGCCCATGTACCTCGTTTCGGACAGGGGTCCGCAATTTACTGCCAACCTGTTGACGGACCTCTGCAAGGCCTGGGGTGTCGTCCAAAAACTCACCACCAGCTATCACCCACAAACGAACCTTACAGAACGCATCAACCGGACCGTGAAAACCATGATTGCATCATTCGTCGGCCAACACCACAACACCTGGGACCAGTGGATTCCGGAGTTCCGCTTCGCCCTCAACACAGCTCAACAAGAAACCACCGGGAAAGTCCCTGCTGAGCTGGCTCTGGGTCGGAAGCTCCAAGGACCACTGGAGAGGCTGATCAACCACCCACCGTCTCCAGCAGACCAAGCTGCATACAACCTGGTGGAGAGACAACAGAAGATGGCGGAGGAGGTCAGGAGGAGAGTGGATGTGCACCAGGCTAGACAAGCTAGGTACTATAATTCCCGCAGGAAAGAGGCGCACTTTCATGCGGGTGACCTAGTCTGGGTCAGGACGCATCCTCTTTCAAAGGCCAGCGACAAATTCTCCGCCAAGCTGGCGCCCAAATGGGAGGGGCCAGCTAAAGTACTGAAAAAACTGGGGCCGGTAAATTACCGGATTGGATGGAATAACCCACCTGATAAACAGGACACTGTAAATGTGGTGAATATCAAAAAGTTCTATGGTGCCTCACCCTAGTAGCCGATGGCTGGAGGGGGGGTCTATGTAGCGCTGCCACATATGTTAATAAAAAGGATTTAATTTATTTCTATGGCATTTAAAAGTGTATGTCCATATGTTATAATGGTCCTTAATTAACGCCATCCTTTAAGGGTAAGGCCCTGTTAAAACCCATTTACCTTCAAGAAATCATGATGTTTTCTGTTTTGATTTTGTTATTATTTGAGGGGGGTTTGTGCTGAATCCATATGATTTGACAAGAGGGTTTGATTGACGGGTCGACCGTGACTGACGCACCTTAAGTAGGCGTTGGTTGGCGGCCCGCGGGACTAACTGAAACGAGAGAGACAGACCACCAGGAAGTCCATGCGGGACCTGGCATTGTTTGTTTAATTATATTGTTTAATAATAATATACTCTGCTCGTAACTATCGGTGGAATATAGTGAAGGCCACAAAGACAGCTGTCAAAAGGAGGAGAAAGACTGGTGAGACCGTTTATTTTTTATTTGCATTTCCCGCGAGGATCTACGTTCATTTTTCCATTGGATTAACTTCATTTTTTGGGATTACGTTGCTGCTGGGCTACTTTTTGTTTTCTGGATATTTTTTGACTTGGATTGACATTTTGCTTTCGCTTGGATATAGCGCACGGAGGCGCATAACTTTCTTGGAGTTTTCGGTCGGATTGGAGAACAATAGGAGCGTGCGTGCGGGCGTGCGCGAGACGCCGACTTGCTGTGCCGGTTCGGGGATCATTGACTTTGCGTGCGTGCGTGCGGCGAGCACGGAAAAGCGATCGCGGACTTTATAAACTTTATCTTTTCCCGTGCGGGACAATTAAACAGCGCGGCTGCGCGACGAAGCGCTGTTATCATTTCATTTCGTCTTGCATTATTATTTGGAGTATATAAAAGCTCTTTACCTGATCATCATCTTCTCTGTGTACTGTGTCTGCCGTCATTCAATCAAGCTATTCCTATATTAATCAATTGTGTCCCACAGGAGATCATTCATAAACCCGTGATTTATAAAACAGTAACAGTTTATTTAAATATCAAACCGTTACAGTCTTTTCGTTTGGAATAACTGCATTATTTCGGTACGGGAGCGTCAGGGAGACGTGTGGAACTAACTAGGAACTTTACAAACAATAACCATGTGCGCGCGTGCATGCGTGCCGGTCTGTGTTACGTGCGATAGAAGCACGGAACGGGCGAGCGGTTCGGACATTACAGACAACGGACATAATTAACTCTGTGTTGTAACTTGTCACTGTGGTTTGATAGATAAACATAATTGCAAGCATCCCGTTTCTGTGTTGGTGTCAATAGTTTATACAGAAAGCAATTCAGTGCATGCCGCTACAGGGTGGAAACATATCAATTTTATCCCTAAAGGAGGATCATATTATAGACCCCGAAAATATTTGGTAACTGTGGTAGAAATGCCTGATCGTTACAGTGGTCTAAACCCACATCTAACACCACTTTACATGTAAACTGATAACACCACATCCAACACCACTTTACATGTAAACTGACACATCCAACACCACTTTACATGTAAACTGACACAATCCAACACCACTTTACATGTAAACTGATAACACCACATCCAACACCACATCCAACACCACTTTACATGTAAACTGATAACACCACATCCAACACCACTTTACATGTAAACTGATAACACCACATCCAACACCACTTTACATGTAAACTGATAACACCACATCCAACACCACTTTACATGTAAACTGATAACACCACATCCAACACCACTTTACATGTAAACTGATAACACCACATCCAACACCACATCCAACACCACTTTACATGTAAACTGATAACACCACATCCAACACCACATCCAACACCACTTTACATGTAAACTGATAACACCACATCCACACCACATCCAACACCACTTTACATGTAAACTGACAACACTTTACATGTAAACTGACAACACTTTACATGTAAACTGACAACACTTTACATGTAAACTGACAACACTTTACATGTAAACTGACAACACTTTACATGTAAACTGACAACACCACATCCAACACCACATCCAACACCACTTTACATGTAAACTGACAACACCACATCCAACACCACATCCAACACCACTTTACATGTAAACTGATAACACCACATCCAACACCACATCCAACACCACTTTACATGTAAACTGACAACACTTTACATGTAAACTGACAACACTTTACATGTAAACTGACAACACTTTACATGTAAACTGACAACACTTTACATGTAAACTGACAACACTTTACATGTAAACTGACAACACCACATCCAACACCACATCCAACACATCTTTACATGTAAACTGATAACACCACATCCAACACCACATCCAACACCACTTTACATGTAAACTGATAACACCACATCCAACACCACATCCAACACAACTTTACATGTAAACTGACAACACTTTACATGTAAACTGACAACACTTTACATGTAAACTGACAACACTTTACATGTAAACTGACAACACTTTACATGTAAAATGACAACACTTTACATGTAAAATGACAACACTTTACATGTAAACTGATAACACCACATCCAACACATCTTTACATGTAAACTGACAACACTTTACATGTAAACTTTACATGTAAACTGATAACACCACATCCATGGGAAGTCGATCTATAGGTCAGGGAGGGACTAGCGGACTAGCGGAGAAGAGATCCCCACTAGAGATTTAAAGCGATTTCTTTTTTATTATCTACTACAGTCCTAATAAACCCCAGGAAATTACATCCGGCTGCAAAAAGATCACAGGATCTACTGAATGCGACAAACTGCCATATTGATCCTATTATACAGTGTAGAGTTCAGTGTCACCCTCTCAGTTAATAAAAACACTTTAAAACTACATATAAACAAATAAGTCTTAGCCAGGGTTTTCAACAGGTGGTCTGGGGACCACCAGTGGTCCTTGAGAGGGTTCCAGGTGGTCCCCAGCTAAGTTGTTTAACCAGATGTAACTCTTGAGAACGTAAAAATGAAACCAAATGCACCCTTGCGGGTCCATTTGGTTTCATTTTTACACTCTCAAGAGATAAAATATTCGTCATGTGAATTAGCCCAAGTCTACACAACTAAAAGATTAGTGGTCATGGACAGCAGCAAAATAAATCTTTAGTTTTGGGGTCTGTGGGGATAAAATGTCATCAAATGGTGGTCCTCCGTGGCTATCAAAAAGGTTGAAAACCATTGGTTTAAGGAATATTTCCTTTTAGTCTTAGCTGAGTGGAAAAAATGCCTGCTAAGTAA
>CM076983.1:1969132-1971632 GCA_039105355.1 Benthosema pterotum | reverse complement strand
TGTTGTATCTACAGTACTGACATCAATACAGTGGAACTGTTGTATCTACAGTACTGACATCAATACATAGTGGAACTGTTGTATCTACAGTACTGACATCAGAGTGGAACTGTTGTATCTAACAGTACTGACATCAATACAGTAGAACTGTTGTATCTACAGTACTGACATCAATACAGTGGAACTGTTGTATCTAACAGTACTGACATCAGAGTGGAACTGTTGTATCTACAGTACTGACATCAGAGTGGAACTGTTGTATCTAACAGTACTGACATCAATACAGTGGAACTGTTGTATCTACAGTACTGACATCAATACAGTGGAACTGTTGTATCTAACAGTACTGACATCAGAGTGGAACTGTTGTATCTAACAGTACTGACATCAATACAGTGGAACTGTTGTATCTACAGTACTGACATCAGAGTGGTACTGTTGTATCTACAGTACTGACATCAGAGTGGAACTGTTGTATCTACAGTACTGACATCAATACAGTGGAACTGTTGTATCTAACAGTACTGACATCAATACAGTGGAACTGTTGTATCTAACAGTACTGACATCAATACATAGTGGAACTGTTGTATCTACAGTACTGACATCAGAGTGGAACTGTTGTATCTAACAGTACTGACATCAATACAGTAGAACTGTTGTATCTACAGTACTGACATCAATACAGTGGAACTGTTGTATCTACAGTACTGACATCAATACAGTGGAACTGTTGTATCTAACAGTACTGACATCAATACAGTGGAACTGTTGTATCTACAGTACTGACATCAATACAGTAGAACTGTTGTATCTACAGTACTGACATCAATACAGTGGAACTGTTGTATCTAACAGTACTGACATCAATACAGTAGAACTGTTGTATCTACAGTACTGACATCAATACAGTGGAACTGTTGTATCTACAGTACTGACATCAATACAGTGGAACTGTTGTATCTAACAGTACTGACATCAATACAGTGGAACTGTTGTATCTACAGTACTGACATCAATACAGTGGAACTGTTGTATCTACAGTACTGACATCAGAGTGGAACTGTTGTATCTACAGTACTGACATCAATACAGTGGAACTGTTGTATCTACAGTACTGACATCAATACAGTGGAACTGTTGTATCTACAGTACTGACATCAATACAGTGGAACTGTTGTATCTAACAGTACTGACATCAATACAGTGGAACTGTTGTATCTAACAGTACTGACATCAATACAGTGGAACTGTTGTATCTACAGTACTGACATCAATACAGTGGAACTGTTGTATCTACAGTACTGACATCAGAGTGGAACTGTTGTATCTAACAGTACTGACATCAATACAGTGGAACTGTTGTATCTAACAGTACTGACATCAATACAGTGGAACTGTTGTATCTAACAGTACTGACATCAGAGTGGAACTGTTGTATCTACAGTACTGACATCAATACAGTGGAACTGTTGTATCTACAGTACTGACATCAATACAGTAGAACTGTTGTATCTACAGTACTGACATCAATACAGTGGAACTGTTGTATCTACAGTACTGACATCAATACAGTAGAACTGTTGTATCTACAGTACTGACATCAATACAGTGGAACTGTTGTATCTACAGTACTGACATCAATACAGTGGAACTGTTGTATCTACAGTACTGACATCAATACAGTGGAACTGTTGTATCTACAGTACTGACATCAGAGTGGAACTGTTGTATCTAACAGTACTGACATCAATACAGTGGAACTGTTGTATCTACAGTACTGACATCAATACAGTGGAACTGTTGTATCTACAGTACTGACATCAATACATAGTGGAACTGTTGTATCTACAGTACTGACATCAGAGTGGAACTGTTGTATCTAACAGTACTGACATCAATACAGTAGAACTGTTGTATCTACAGTACTGACATCAATACAGTGGAACTGTTGTATCTACAGTACTGACATCAATACAGTGGAACTGTTGTATCTAACAGTACTGACATCAGAGTGGAACTGTTGTATCTACAGTACTGACATCAGAGTGGAACTGTTGTATCTAACAGTACTGACATCAATACAGTGGAACTGTTGTATCTACAGTACTGACATCAATACAGTAGAACTGTTGTATCTAACAGTACTGACATCAGAGTGGAACTGTTGTATCTACAGTACTGACATCAATACAGTGGAACTGTTGTATCTAACAGTACTGACATCAATACAGTGGAACTGTTGTATCTACAGTACTGACATCAGAGTGGAACTGTTGTATCTACAGTACTGACATCAATACAGTGGAACTGTTGTATCTAACAGTACTGACATCAATACAGTGGAACTGTTGTATCTAACAGTACTGACATCAATACATAGTGGAACTGTTGTATCTACAGTACTGACATCAGAGTGGAACTGTTGTATCTAACAGTACTGACATCAATACAGTAGAACTGTTGTATCTACAGTACTGACATCAATACAGTGGAACTG
>CM076983.1:1956632-1966632 GCA_039105355.1 Benthosema pterotum | reverse complement strand
CACACACACACACACACACACACACACACACACACACACACACACACACACACACACACACACACACACACACACACACACACACACACACACACGCTATATATGCTATAGGTCAGCATCGGGGGTTGGAGCTTTCATTAAAGTTGTTCTTTAATTCAGTGGTTTTCAACCTTTTTCATACCAGGGACCACTATTTATTTAGCATTTGAGCCACAGAGGACCATCATTTGATGACATTTTAGCCCCACAGACCCCAAAACTAAAGATTTGTTTTGCTTTTGTCCACAATTCCAGGCTGGATTTGGGGAAACCAAACAGTCCAACATACAGATCAAAATGACCATTAATCTTCTACATTCTCTAGTTGTGTAGACTTGGGATAATTCACATGATGAATATTTTAACTTTTAATCATAAATATCTGGATGTAATAACACTAATAAGAATATTAATAATAAGTTGTCATTAACATTTATTTTCCTTCATTACTAACTAATGAACGCCTCAACATGTTATTTTTTATGGACAAACTGTGAAATATTGTGTCATTATTATGATTCATATCTGTTATTTGTCTTGATAAAAACAACATGTTGTCACCCCGCTGTTTGGGCCAAATCATCCATTATAGTTTTAACAACATAACTGAATTAAAGTGATGTCAAAATTCTGTTCAGTTTCTGAGAAACAGCAAAGAATGTATTAGAGGTGTTAAGTGTGTGTGTGTGTGTGTGTATGTGTGTGTGTGTGTGTGTGTGTGTGTGTGTGTGTGTGTGTGTGCGTGCGTGCGTGTGTGCACGTGCGTGTGTGTGTGTGTGTGTGTGCGTGTGGTGTGTGGTGTGTGGTGTGTGGTGTGTGTGTGTGTGTGTGTGTGTGTGTGTGTGTGTGTGTGTGTGTGTGTGTGTGTGTGTGCGTGTGTGCGCGCGCGTGCGTGCGTGTGTGTGTGGCGTCACAGGGCTGGGAATATTTTGCCATTGGTCAGTTCATAACAGTGATTACGTGTGTTGACTTTACCCTCCATAACACACACATACACGCACACACACACACACACACATGCACGCGCGCGCACACACACACACACACACTAAGATGTCTGTGTATAAACAGACATACAGTTAAGTGTAAGAACTCCATTGTTAGACATGGATGAAACACTGTGTGTGTGTGTGTGTGTGTGTGTGTGTGTGTGTGTGTGTGTGTGTGTGTGTGTGTGTGTGTGTGTGTGTGTGTGTGTGTGTGTGTGGTATTTGATGTCTTGTTGACAGGGGATCAGTATTCACATCAAAGTGAAGACACACACACACACACACGCACACACACACACGCACACGCGCACACACACACACAACACACACACACACACACACACACACACACACACACACACACACACACACACACACACAGGCTTGTAAATGCTACATGATGGGGACCCATGAGTGGACACCAACGGTGTGGGGACACCCCTTTCTAGACATGGTACGCCTCTGAAAAAAATCATGTATGCTCAGAAAAACCTCAGGAACCAGAATATCACTTTAAATTAGCAAAATTCAATACTTTTTCTCCCAGACCTGACTCCACGCATCCATCTGGGGACCAACAGATATTCCGCCTTCCTGGGGACACAATAGCACACCTCAGATGGCATACCTCCTGGGGACTCTATCTGATAACACTCGGTCAGATATTGCATCCTCCTGGGGACTCCATCTGATAACACTCATTCAGATATTGCATCCTCCTGGGGACTCCATCTGATAACACTCGGTCAGATAGTGCATACTTTCTGGGACAACACTGCACAACAGTTTCAGATATTACTCTTTCTGGGCATCTGTATAGACAGAGCATTCCTGTGCACACATCAGACAGTACAGTTTGTGACCATACCACAATTTCAGGTCTTTCTTTATGGAACACATCTACAGCCTTTCAGGTTGTACTGAAATTTATTTTTTCAAAATACAAAACTTTTTCAGAACTTTTTTTTGTTAGGTCTCAACTGCAACAGCAGCAGAGCACACCAAGCAAATGAGGACTTAAAGTTGCTATAAGCGAGTTTATGGTCAAAATAAGCAAATTTGTGGTCAAAATTATAGTGACAATCTTTTTTTTTCATTGTTTTTATGTTTTTCATTTAGTCTTCCTGTATTTGATCATCTCTAAAAAAAAATCTAGCCTTTTTGACTTCTCTAGGGGCCACAGTAGGCCTCCAAAGAAAATAGTAGTTACTATAGTCATATTGGTTACATTTTTGCTTAAGAATATCACATCACATCACATCACATCACTTCACATCACAGCTACTCAATTGGAGTAACACAGGCAAAACAGTTTTGACACCATCACAGAAGATCCGCAAGCTCATATTGCACCAAACTTCACAAGATAGTTGCTTACTACTACCGCAATGTTCTTAGCCACTAATTGCGCTCCTACTGCGTCCACAGCGGCTAATATACCTAAGTAAATTAATTCCTCTGACTATCGTGATGTCAAAAAGCTACGGTCCAGACCTAGCACAACTGGGTGCAACTCTACCAGAGCCATAGAGAAAGGCAGAGTTGCACCATACAGAAAGGCAAATAACCCAGAGTTGCGACATCTCCGTTCACTTCCATGGAAAGGTGTAATGGCGGCTGCTCTACATACTTTTATTCAGCATTGGGACAGCTATCTGTCCTCAGGCGACAGCCCAGCTTTAATTCTCTGAAACCACTTAGTCCATGTTGCACGGGCACGGCCGCTGTACCACTTTACTTTAAATAGTTTTGTAGTATGCCTAATAGTATCCATGTTACACAATCTCCCATCGTAGTGCAGACGTGTGGTTTTGAAAACGTGACTGCATGTATCCATGCAGCAATTTGCGTGCACGCTTACTGTGTGCTTGCGTGGCCAATATCAAGTACATGCATACACGTTTAAGCAGTGGTCGGTGGTCCCCGCACTGATGTTGCCTGTATGGAGCAGTCTGTCATCAAGTTGATAGATTGATTAGGTCGACAATAATAATAACCAATGCCGGTTGTTGTGTAGGAATGAAGAGACGAGAGCAGCGGCAGCCCCAGGCAAATACAACTTTAGTTTAGTAGCCTAAAGCAGGGCTTTTCAACAGGTGGTCCGGCCGGGGACCTCCAGTGGTCCATGAGAGGATTCCAGGTGTTCCGCAAGCTAAATGATGGAAAGTTGGTTAACTAGATGTAACTCTATGAGAGCTTAAAAATTCAACTAAATGTACCTTTGCAGTTGCAGGTCCATTTGGTTTCATGTTTACACTCTCAAAAATTAAAATATTCATCATGTGCATTAGCCCAAGTCTACACAACGACAAAATGTAAAAGATTAATGGTCATTTTGATCTGTACGTTTGATTATTTTGTTTTCTCCAAAATCCAGCCTGGAATTCTGGACAAAAGCAAAACAAATAAGTGTAGTTTTGGAGTCTGTGGGGATAAAATGTCATCAAATGGTGGCCCGGGGCTCAAATTATGAATAAATAATAAAAGGTTGAAAACCCTGGCTGAAAGGAATTAAATAATTGTGAGGCCAGCATGTTTGTGGAGTGGACCTGCAGCTTTAGTGGCAAGTCCATGTGGTCCGTGATTCAGGCTTGGCTGGTTGGGCCAATATACGAATGGATCAGCATAATAATAACAATAGGCTAATAATAATAATAGATAATAAGCTCATAAGCAGCTAAATCAGGGGTGGACAATTATTTTTTCCCAAGGGGCCAAATGAGATACAGAAAATATTGTGGAGGGCCGGGCTTAAAGGCTGTACTAAATTCTGCATAATATTAATTTAATTTCTATATAAAAGTAGTAAATGGCAGTGTTTTGACACTCTAATAAGAGTATTATCATTATTATTATGCAATGAAAAAGTGTGGTTGTTAGGGTAAGGGTAAATTTGGATTAAAATAATCATTTAGCTGGGGACCCCCTGGAAGTCGTGTTGTGAGCTTTCAGATTGCGGGTACAAACTAATGGGTATATGTGTTCCATTTGTACACTACAGTAGTTACAGACCGATAAGGGTGAATTTGTTTCCAAACTATCATTTATCTATCAGGGATTTTATATTTTGCACAGAACAACAGGCCTACAGCCAGTCAGTTGGAAAGCCTCACTGCATGTCGCAGCTGCGGTCATGTGCAACCTCTTTCAGATTGATTGAGACACTAAAAAGAAACTACTGGACAAATGTGTTTGCATGTATGCTATGTCCTGCTATGGCAAACGTTCAGGGCAGGTCAGATCCAGGCAAACCAGTAGTGGTGTATACTAGGGCTTAATTTGCCCTTCGAACATCGGACAGCAAATTCAGGCCGAGTTTCGAAGCATTGAAAACAATGCATTTCCAACTGCAGTAACAGCGCATTTCACAGCGAGTTTCTGACCCCTCGATGTCGCACATCTACTAGATGGGGGGGGGGAAGTTAAATAAATAAATAAATGCGAATCGTTCGGGATCATTAATATTCGTTCTCGTGGCGACCTTAGCGACCGAGTGGTTCGAATCCAGAGCTTCGGTATACAGCCTTACAAACCAGCACAAATAAAATCTGTCCTAAACCAGCAGGGCCAACCAGAAGCCATAGTCAGCTCAGAAAGCAGAGGGGGAAGGGACTAATGGAGAAGAGATCCAGAAGAAATAAAAGACACACACCACCCTGAGATGACTTGGAATTGTAGGAATTCAGTTGAGATATTACGCTGTGTTTTCAAATATGGTGAAAACAACAGATCTACAAGCGCACGTGTTGCAGAGGCGACACATTGTAGGCATGCAGATCAGCTAATCTTAAGGAATAATTTCATGGTACTCACTACTATTACAATTCCTCTTATGTCCAAAAATTAAGTTGCCTTTGACGAAAGATGCAGTGTTGCAAAGTGTACAAAAATACTTGACTCAACATTTTCCACTTTGGAGAGAGCGCAGGTCGCCTGTTACCACAACAGCGCGGACTCTAGGCGTGAGGCTCGCGCAGCGGGCCTCATGTCTAATATGTGTCCAATACAGGCATAGCAGATGCTCCTACGACTCCCACTTTGGAAAAAAAAAAACGTTTTGTCATTTTATGGTTAGCCTCGACACCCAGGCTTTCATTTTCGTTCGTGTTGCGTGAAAACGGAAAGCCTGAACTAAATTGTTAACCCACAGTGGCCTAGAGGGGCGAGTCCACCTTCTGGGGTGAGTGTCGCTCTAAATGATGTGACGTAGAACAGCAGTGGACGGGCGCGGGAGGGGCCGGGGATGACGACACGTTCGTGAGATCAAATCAGATCAGCTTAGGCCAAAATCATTTCGGGTTAGGCCAGGCTATTTTATGGTCTACTCCAGGGGTGCCCAAAAGGTAGATGGTGATCTACCAGTAGATCACACAGGCCATGCAGGTAGATCACATGACAGTGCCCCCAGCACTTGGACCCTTTATAGATCTGTAACTCTTGAGAGCGGTGAACTGAAACCAAATGGACCCGTAAGGGTCCATTTGGTTTCATTTTAACGCTCTCAAGAGTTAAATTACATTTTATACAATTGAATTACGTCATTTTCAAGAGTCCACACAATTAGAAAATGGAGAATAATTGTTACTTTGACCAACGTTTTGCCAGTTCTCTTTCGCAATTGTGGACAAAAACGTGAAAGCTCTTAGTTTGGGTGCAAGAATCTAAACTCAACATCACGAACTGTCAACTCAAACCTCAAATACCGTTTTCAAACGTCAGTAATAGCATATACAACAAAACCTTCCAATTCCCCTCCTCTATTTTTCATTATAAGTTCATTATTCTTAAACGACATAACAGCAAGTAACACCATCACCACTATTTCAAAGCTCTAACTTTCAAGGGGGCCTTGAAATGGATTTTCAGTAATGGAACAATCACATTTTTGATGTGTAGATCTTGTTGAGCCGGTCATTTTGCAAGTAGCTCTCAAGTCAAAAAAGTGTGGGCAGCCCTGGTCTACTCAGTCTCATGTGAACACCGCAGACAGGCTTCTGCTGTTTTTGCTAATTAACGACCCAATCAATGCAGTGCAAGGGTGTGGGGTGGGGGGGTATTCTCCCACTCTCCTGGCGTATTATGATGGCCGGTCGTTAATTAACTGGGGAGAGGGGGGGGGTGCTCTCTCCTGCAGCAACTCTACTCTACTCACTGAACTGATCAAACTGGATCTACTTAAATAAGAAGTTTCCTTTATTGAAATACGGAATGCACCAGCTTGATTATATAATAATCCATTTTATTATGTTATTTGGATACCCATAAGAATCATACAAATTG
Source organism: Benthosema pterotum (assembly GCA_039105355.1). Classification (NCBI taxonomy): domain Eukaryota; kingdom Metazoa; phylum Chordata; class Actinopteri; order Myctophiformes; family Myctophidae; genus Benthosema; species Benthosema pterotum. The sequence continues at coordinate 1,960,324 of CM076983.1, read as the reverse complement.
AGTTTGAGACCCCTGTCCTACTGCGTGTTCCATGCTGTTAAAATGCTTAATTATGGTAAGGTGTGCACTTCACCCCACTGTAGAGTATGTGCATGTGCACATCTTGTAACCAGTAGGACTGGAGGATTTCCCAAATCACACAAATCACTTACTATACCTTTTAAATGATTGTAGTGGGTCAGTGGGCCTAATGATTTAACAATGTTTGACTCTGAGATGTAGTGGAGTATAATTTCCTGTAATCAATGCACCTGCGCACCCCCCCCCCCCCCCCCCCATCCTCCACTCCAGTGAATGACTGAATCCACTGAATGAAAGATGCTACAGAGTGCTACAGTTGAGTGGAGTGGGGGATGGGCGCAGAGTCTAGCTGACAGTTCAACTCAGAGCATAAGCTGTTGAAGAGATCAGACCAACTTTACACACAGCTTCAGTGTATACTGTATACTATATTATATGTTTATAAATATATGGTATATAAATGCGACCAAATGGACATATCATCTAACCTAACACAATGATGTTCATAATTAATTAGGGATGTATACAGTCAAGATTCCCTGGAATCCAATTTGAGAACCACTGTGTAAAACAGCATTAATAATAGGAATATTTCTACATAACAGCTTGGAAGCTAGTAGAGTAATGGGTGGTTGAACCCCAAATTTAGTGTGCAGATCTTGTTACCGGGAGGCCAGGCCAGTGGGATTTTTCAAATCGCCCAAATGACTTACGGTACCTTTTAAGAATCAGGTTCCTATTTTGGATAAACTTTTTTGAGCTTGCTGCTTTTTGCTGCTTTTTGCCATTTTTGAATTTGAATCCTGAAAATTATTCATTGTATTACTTTACCCTTGCTGATAGTATTTGGCAATGCTAAAGAACATATACTTCTTAAAACACTAAAAGGTTTACAAAGACAATAATGTCAACAACGATATTGTAAGAAAACTGTATGCTTCCAAACTCCAAACTGTTCTGACACTCAGTGCCACTCTGTACAAACAGACAGAGAATTCAAATTGCCCAGGCACAGGGAGAGGAGGGGGGTTGTCCTCCCACTCTCCTGAAGCATTATGATTGCGGGTCGTTAATTAACTGGGGGAGAGGGGGGGGGGGGGGGTTGTTCTCTTCCCATTGGCTAGACAGCAGGAAGTGTGTGAACTTTTCACACTCCTGTGCAGTACCTGTTGTAGCCACTGGAGGAGCACTTCTAGCACACTTTTAGCACACTTTAACACACTTTTCAGATTTTAAAGACCAAGTGGGACATTTCACAGAACTTCACTGGGCACATAATTGCAATGTTCTGGATTGAATTAAATGATAAACGGTGTGGGGACCTCGGGTGAGGACCCCAGATGGATTTTGGGTCCCCAGTTGGTGAGTGTGCTGTCAGACGGACGTCCCCACCATGTAGCAATTACAAAACACACACACACACACACACACACACACACACAGTGAACTATGAGAACAGACTATCTCGTGCTCGCTCTACATAAAATGACAGTTACTTTGCCTCACTCCCTGAACCCACCTCACCCCTGCCCACTCTGACTGGGTGTTCAACTGGCCATGTGCAACCAGAGGGACTTCAACAAACCCTGTGCAACCCAGATTTGGCACAAACAAAAGACTTCATTCCTTTCACATTTTGGCTTAAATTGTACTTTAATTCTCCATTTCTGTGTTAACAGAAATGGAGGATTAAACTAAACATAAAAAACACTGTAGCAGCTAGTAATGTGCACTGTGCACTTTTAAAAACTCTTATCGGTGACAATTTCACAGATATGATATGACCACCGTTAAAAGGGGGACCCCCCGATACCGGTGGGGTTCTGCTAGTATGGTAGTGAGTCTAGATGTACACTAGGTAGTGTGGTAGTGTTTTTGGTGAGGCCGTTAGGAGGGCCATTATGATTCACTGCTCCTGAATGAAATGTCTGGTGCTGGGAGTCTGGTGCAACGCACAGGTCCTGTGCCAACCTGGTGAGAGCAGGAGCAGACCTGGTGAGACGTAGGAGGAGTCTGGACAGGAGTCAACCCACAGAGCCTAGTCCTTCCATGTGCCAGAGTATAGTGCCTCCCAGTACCGGCGGAATAGTTCTGGAGCAGTGGATTGTGTGGCCTTGGGTCTTTCCCTAGTGGACTGACCGAGAGTAGCTACTGGGACGTAAGTCGGGACTTGATCAACCCCGGCTGGGTCGCCTGAGTGAGGGGTATGATGTTGATCAACCCCGGCTGGGTCGCCTGAGTGAGGGGTATGATGTTGATCAACCCTGGCTGGGTCGCCTGAGTGAGGGGTATGATGTTGATCAACCCTGGCTGGGTCGCCTGAATGAGGGGTATGATGTTGCGAGACCCGAAACCCCGATGACCTTCGGATACATCACTGAGGATACGTCCCAGTTGCATCCATGCGATGTATCTTTAAGCCAAATAGATGTGTACAAGGTAGTGTGGTAGTGTTTAAATAGATGTGTACTAGGTAGTGTCGTAGTGTTTAAATAGATGTGTACTAGGTAGTGTGGTAGTGTTTAAATAGATGTGTACTAGGTAGTGTCATAGTGTTTAAATAGATGTGTACTAGGTAGTGTCGTAGTGTTTAAGTGCGTAAGTACATGGTTGTGTCTCACTGTAACCGTTAGTGAGGCTAGGCTGGCTTTATAACTTTAACAAGGTTTGTAAGTGCAATTAAAATATTTGTTTGGCTGGTTCAGACTGACGTGGTGTGTGCGGTGTGTGTGTGTGTGTGTGTGTGTGTGTGTGTGTGTGTGTGTGTGTGTGTGTGTGTGTGTGTGTGTGTGTGTGTGTGTGTGTGTGTGGGTTCAGACTGACATGAAAACAACCCATGCTTTTTACGACAGCTTTTCTCACCATAAACTTCTGGAGTCACGACTAATTACTTGTTTAGTGCCGACAGACATAATACTGTGCAACCATTCCACTGTCCCTGTGTGTGTGTGTGTGTGTGTGTGTGTGTGTGTGTGTGTGTGTGCGTGTGTGTGTGTGTGTGTGTGTGTGTGTGTGTGTGTGTGTGTGTGTGTGTGTGTGTGTGTGTGTGTGTGTACTTTCTCATGGATGACTACTATACTCGGCATGATATTTTTGGTCCAAACCGTATCCATTTGCAACACTTTAAAACCTCGTTCTGGTATTTACAACACAATTATAAAATGCAACATGAGTCAGTATAATGTCAACGGAATAGTTTTATCCCAAAACGGATCTAGAGGAGTCACAAATGTTACATTCTGCATTTGCTGGTGATTGTAGATGGTATTTTTCTATGTATGTGATATACAGTGAAGATAGAGTTAGCAGGACAATTATTATTAGTTATTCTGCAGGAGCTGTGTTGACACTATGTGGTCTAAATCAGGGGTTTTCAACCTTTTTGACACCAGGGACCACCATTTATTCAGCATTTGAGCCACGGACCACCATTTGACGACATTTTAGCCCCCAAAGATGTAAAATTAAAGAATTATTTTAGTTTTTTATTTTAGAATTATTTTTTTTGTTCACAATTCCAGGCTGGATTTTGCAAACAAAACAGTGTAAACTTATTAATTAAATAGTGCTAATTCAGATGACTATTTTAACTCTTGAGAGTGTGAAAATGAATCCAAATGGACCCGCAAGGGTCCATTCCATCATTTAGTCTGGGGACCACCTGGAACCCT
>CM076983.1:1946632-1949132 GCA_039105355.1 Benthosema pterotum | reverse complement strand
CATAAAGAAATAAAAAGGACTAAGGTTATATCTGTGGTGATTGAGGACCATTAGAAGACCATTAGGACATATAAAACATGATATTAAGTAAAACGTATTTCAGAATCTACCAGTATTTGCTCTTTAATTAATCTGTATGTACCAGGGGGTGACACTAAGGTCTCGGAGGCACTTGCCCATCGGGCAAGTGCAAGTCAGGTTCTACTTGCCCTCAGGTCATGGTCACCTGCCCCCCAAAAATATTTTGTAAATCTTGCAGATGTAACTCTTGAGAGTGTAAAAATGAAACCAAATGGACCCTTGCGGGTCCATTTGGTTTCATTTTTACGTTCCCAAGAGTTAAAATTCATCATCTTAATTAGCCCAGGCCTACACTACTAGAGAATGTAGAAGATTAGGGCATTTTGATCTGTACGTTAATTTGCCTGTTTTGTTTCCCAAATCCAGCCTGGAATTGTGGACAGCTAGAAAGCAGGGAAAGACACAGAGGCAGAGTGCAATGACTGCCTTCAAGACAAATTTATCTTGTGTTGTGTTATAGTGCACTAAGTTGCACACTTGCCCGATCGGGCAACCAGGTAGCAGTCTTCACTTGCCCGACCATTTTTTTTTACTTGCCCCGGGCAAGTGGGCAAGTGTTAGTGTCAAGCCCTGTGTACAGTATATGATGTATTTTCATGAATTTTCTTCTATTCATTCCTTAAAGTAATTCGCTCAGGATTAATAGCATCTGATAAATGACTACTATTATAATAATGTGTAAATTGTACAGTAACAAAACAGTATAGTAGATGTTTATATAAGTAAGAAGAGTTTCTCTCTCTCTCTCTCTGTCTCTCCATCTTACAATAAACAACAATCACATGTAATTATACACAATCTCACACACAGAGCTAAAACCAACACACCCTCCTTCCAAAAACACTTCACAATGCTGGGAAGAGCACACACCAAATCCTAACTATAAACCAGTACCAGACACCAAATCCTAACTATAAACCACAGACACCAAACCCTGACTATAAACCAGTACCAGGACACTAAGCCCTGACTATAAACCAGTACCAGACACCAAACCCTGACTATAAACCATTACCAGGACACTAAGCCCTGTCTATAAACCAGTACCAGGACACCAACACCTCCAGATGAACCTCCAGAAACTGATTATTAGGGATGCCCCAACGGCACTTTTTAAATTTCGGATCCGATTCCGATACCACAATTTCTGTGTTCCCCGATACCAACACTAAATACCGATACTACAGAAGAATATATGAAATAATATAGAAGGAAAAAGATGAACTGAAACAACTCCCAGGCCAGCCATAAAAACACATAACATTATCAATACACAGCAGCCAGCCCACACGTTAGAACGCAACAGAAGCCATGCTCGTTCTAACAGAGCGGCCACATTATCAGAATACGATCCATTTACATGTAGCCTTCTCCTCCTCCTCCTCCAACACCACCATATCGCGCCGCTTTTCTTTTCTGTTCCATTCAGTAAATTAATGAGAACGACGCGGACAGAAGCATGCGTCCCGTGCGTAGCCTAATGCGAAACGAGGAACACGGGGAGGTGGTGGTTGATGAAGTTCTGTATTTCTCTGACACTGTTTGCTGTTCGATCCGATCCGTGTACGTAATGATCAGTGGAACGCTGCGCGCCCAGAGCGCAAGGCGCACGCAGCTGCAGTAAGTTGGTAGGCCTAAAGTAAGGCTGAACTCCGATAAAGTTGCAAAGGAAACTTCAAAGGAGACTTCTGTCCGTGAGTGACAGTAACCAATATTACAGTTGAATTATATACACACGCGTCGCACACATAGAGAAAGAAAAAAGGGGAAAACAAAGGTAAATGTTTAATTCCTCCTCTTTACTCCTTTCCCTCGGAGGAAGTGAAAGAAAACAACTTATCGACTCATGCTTTTTGGAGTCGACACGTGTTATGCAAATCGATGCAAAGAAGTATCGATTTTTTGGTTAAAGCCCTAAGTTCTACTGCTCTGCTCCATAGCTCTACTGCTCTATAGCTCTGCTCCATAGCTCTACTGCTCCATAGCTCTACTGCTCTGCTCCATAGCTCTACTGCTCTGCTCCATAGCTCGACTGCTCCATAGCTCTACTGCTCTGCTCCATAGCTCTACTGCTCTGCTCCATAGCTCTACTGCTCCATAGCTCTACTGCTCTGCTCCATAGCTCTACTGCTCCATAGCTCTACTGCTCCATAGCTCTACTGCTCTGCTCCATAGCTCTATTGCTCTGCTCCATAGCTCTACTGCTCTGCTCCATAGCTCTATTGCTCTGCTCCATAGCTCTACTGCTCCATAGCTCTACTGCTCCATAGCTCTACTGCTCTGCTCCATAGCTCTACTGCTCCATAGCTCTACTGCTCTGCTCCATAGCTCTACTGCTCTGCTCCATAGCTCTACTGCTCTGCTCCATAGCTCTACTGCTCTATAGCTCTACTGCTCCATAGCTCTACTGCTCTGCTCC
>CM076983.1:1936632-1944132 GCA_039105355.1 Benthosema pterotum | reverse complement strand
GTATCTGATCTGTATCATCATGCATGATAGCTAAGATACGCAAGTGATATCAGACATAAACAGCTGTTTTACATGACCGGCCTCTGCCCTTATAGATATTATTCCGTTAATAAAGTTCAAACCCTTTTTCCTCGCACGTGTCGCGCTGCAGATGCCATGGTGTAGTCTACAATATCGCATTTCATCAGTTAATGGAAACAGCGGACAATTCGCTCTTCTTTTTTCGACTTAAGTTCATACTCTTCCTATTTTCGCAAAGGTTTTATGGAAACGTGGCTAGAGAGAGAGAGACAGAGAGAGAGACAGAGAGAGAGAGAGAGAGAGAGAGAGAGAGAGAGAGAGAGAGAGAGAGAGAGAGAGAGAGACAGAGAGCAAAGGTGAACATCTGTGCAACCCTAATTCCACTCAAAACCTGCCACAAATCGATACAATGCTATACGATGTGATCTGGTGACAATTCAACAGAATTTTCCAAAAAAATGTCTAAATCCAATACATCTAAATTGAAAACAACATATTGTTTTACTGTAGGATAGTACTATAGCTCTAGTCTGCATCTCTAACTTCCTAACTAGAAAAACAGTAAATAAAGGCCCTGCTGAGCTCTGCTCTCTGCTGGTTATTGTGTTATTGTTGGATTAGCGTATAATTATATAATTATCATTTATTGCATACCTCAAAGGTCAATTTGAGATGTACTGTAAGCCTATAGGGTTAAGAGATTAAATTATTCTGTTCCAATGTGCCATCAAATTATGGTCCTGAATAGAAGCATACAAGATAACAAGCTACAAGATCATAACACCATTGTTTTTCAGAATCATACAGTATGAGGCTGCAAGGAAAGCTGCACAGGGGAACGTTTGAAACAATGGGGGGTTTAAAAACAAACAGTAGCCTACAGCCAGTTCTGGCGTTGTTGTTCACCAACCCACTACCCAGTCTCATGAGGTTTAGGCCAATATGCACGTTATGCACGGGGGCGCATTACGTCCATACTCGCCTAGAAGGGTTAGGGTTAGGTTAAGGCAAAAATCCGTGCATATTCGCTTACAATAAATCTGTGTATATTGGCTTAGAATAAATCAGTGCATATTCGCTTACAATAAATCCATGCATATTCACTTACAATAAATCCGTGCATATTGGCTTACAATAAATCCGTGCATATTCGTCTTTCCACTGAAAATGACGGAGCGGCGCCGTCTCTGCCGACCATGGGCATTGTGAAGCGCCACTGAGCGAGGCGCTAGCCGAGCGAATTGCTGCGCTGAGCGAATTGCTGCGCTGAGCATTGCGATGGTCGGCAGAGCCGACTCAGCCGCGTCCGAGTTGCAATGTGTTAGGGACAGAATAGTAAATATTATAAAACCCAAACTGCCCCACCCCCAACTAAAAAAATAAATAAAAAAAACACGCCCAAGTGCATATTCACAGATTTTTGCTTTAACTTGCAGTGTATGTGTGCAATTCGTAGGTGGCATTCCGTGGATAGTGTAGTACTATCTGTGAGACTGCACTGTGTTCACGTGTGCAGAAGATTCATTTAACAACAAAAAATGAACCCGCAGATTTGCACCTGAATAACAGCTGTGACAAATGAACAACAGACTGAGCGACACAGCTCACAACAGCGACTTTATGAAGCTGAATTTGGTGCCTCACTCCTTCTCTTGTTTAATCCGTGGGGTTTCTAGTCGCGGATGTTTTAATAGTCTCCGCGTCGGTATGGTCCCAGACTATACTACAGCTGGGCTGGCTGACTGCTGTTACACAGGGTAGGGGGCGGGCTAAAGACAGAGCTGCGACATTGAGGGGCCGGGCCACGTTGTCCCTATACAATAGAAGTCAATGTTGAAGAGCCTCCATTGGACTGTACACAAAGTGAGCAGAGTTGTCGTAACTGTTAGTTTAGTTTAAGCCCACGTGTGCCCAATGGCAGAGCTTTTTTCCCTCTCACGTGAAAGAAGGGAAATGAACAGCCAATCAGATTGGTCGTCAGCCTTCGGCAAAGAACTTTTGATTAACCCTTTCTTGACTGCAATGTGAATGAGACGGACACCAAATGAACCCTTGCAGGTCCATTTAGTTTCATTTCTACACTCAATCAAGAGTTAAAATATTCATCATCTTAATTAGACCAAGTCTACACAACTAGAAGATTAATGGTCATTTTGATCTGGATGTTTGACTATTTTGTTTCCCAAATCCAGCCTGGAATCTTTGGGGTTTGGGGTCAGTGGGTCTAAAAAAAATCCTCAATTGGTGGTCCGTGGCTCAAATGTTGAATAAATGGTGGGCCCTGGTATGAAAAAGGTTGAAAACCCCTGCTCTAGTAGACAAGCAATGTTCTCCGTGATCGGTTTGGCTCTGAAAAGGAAACGCCGGGAAGCAGAGAGGCTTGAGAGCTCCTCTCCAAGGTAGCCTGGCGTTTAGGCCCCAAGGGGAAAGGGGTCTAGTCCGGGACTGAGCCCTGAAGTTGTTTTCTGACTGTTTTTCTAAAGTGAATGGAGGTCCGAAAGACTGACAAGGCAGGCCACAGACAACCAGCACACAGCTATGGAGTAAAAGAACTGTTCTTCACTCAGACACAGTGAAATGACCACACCGCTGTGGTGCACTGCCTGCACTACGTCTGCCCACACACACACAAGGCTGGAGTCATTTGAAATCAAATATTGGACCTGCCACCGGTGAAGTTTCAGTAATTCAGGTCAAACAAAACCAAAGAATCGTAAAAAAAAAAATCAAATGATGCAAGATTACAAATTTATGGTTAGGATTAACCAACCAAACCAAACCCAACCCTAACCCTAACCCTAAACCCTAAACCCAACCCACCAACCCTAACCATCTAATTGTATACTAATAACACACAAGCATCAGCAGGTCTTACCTTGAGTGGAGTTCTGTGTTCACACGGCCAAGAAGAAACTCTGGAGAATCTCTGAAGTTCTCCAAGGGTCTGGAGGTCTAGGTGGGGATGGAGGTCTAGGTGGGGTTGGAGGTCTACATGGGGGTTGGGGTCTTCATCCAGGCCGGTGTACCTGTGGAGCAGGTTTCAACTGAGTCGTTATAATAGTGATGCTAGATAAAACCAGGCTTGTTTCCATTGAGTCGTTATAATAGTGATGCTAGATAAAACCAGGCTTGTTTCCATTGAGTCATTATAATAGTGATGCTAGGTAAAACCAGGCTTGTTTCCATTAAATGGTGGACATTGTAAACAAAGTAGGAAATAAAATTTGGAACTAAAGACAGGAATTATACACAGAATTATGAGGCCAAAATCAGGTGAGCAATTTCCATTAAAAATTATCAAAGATTATTAACACAGGGGTTTTCAACCTTTTTCATGCCAGGGCCCACTATTTATTCAGCATTTGAGCTACGGACCTCCACTTTATTTTCCTTTTGTCCACAATTCCAGGCTGGATTTTGGAAACCAAACAGTCCAACATACAGATCAAAATGACCATTAATCTTCTACATTCTCTAGTTGTGTAGACTTGGGATAATTCACATGATGGATATTTTAACTCTTGAGAGCGTAAACATGAAACCAAATGGACCCTTGTGGGTCCATTTGGTTGGGTTGGTTGGTTTCATGTTTACACTCTCAGTGAGTTAAATCTGGCTAACCACCAGTCCATCATTTAGCTGGGGACCACCTGGAACTCTCTCAGGGACCACTGGTGGTCCCTGGACCACTGCATTAACACAATAAAGATATAAAAGTCTGATTGTTAGAACTGGTTACACATAGAAACACCAAAAGCGCACAAGCGCACAAAGTATAAAAAACTTGAATTCCAAGTTATTTCCCATTTAATCTGTTACTGTTTGTTTGTTTTTTATTGCACTGTGGTGTTTATATAATGATTAATATTTATTTTTCATACAAGACGAGCAAATATCAGAATGCACAAAAAAATACCAAACACAGAAACGACTTCTGTGTGTGTGTGTGTGTGTGTGTGTGTGTGTGTGTGTGTGTGTGTGTGTGTGTGTGTGTGTGTGTGTGTGTGTGTGTGTGTGTGTGTGTGTGTGTGTGTGTGCGTGCGTGCGTGCGTGCGTGCGTGTGTGTGCTTATTGTGAAATAGATGTTTGTGTGTTCTCTATTCTGGAACACAAACACCTCCAGATCCTGTGGATTGTGGAGACGCCGGAGCAAAGTACACACACACACACACACACACACACACACACACACACACACACACACACACACACACACACACACACACACACACACACACACACACACACACACACTAAGCATCTTAATGCACTAAGCAGAGACTCATTGCAGGTCAAAGGTCATGAGGTGAATGAGTTCATCATTCTCTACAACCATAACAGCTTGTAAATATTAATACCTAATAATATTAGATCGTCTTTAAAAGGGGAATTCCACGTATTTTCAACATTCTAATACAGTGGTTTTCAACCAGTGGACCGGGGACCACCAGCGGTCCTTGAGAGGGTTCCAGGTGGTCCCCAGCTAAGTTGTTATGCATGTAACTCTTGAGAACGTAAAAATGAAACCAAATGGACCCTTGCGGGCCCATTTGGTCTAAATTTGGTCTAAATGTGTAGATTCTTGTAAAGGTCATTCGAATGTTTAAATATAATTTAGATTATATTTGATTATAATAATTTACAGATCTATAAAGGTCCATTTGGGTGCCAACTGTCCATCATTTAGCTGGGGACCACCTGGAATTCTCTCAGGGACCACTGGTGGTCCCCAGACCACTGTTGTAGTCCATGGAGCTCTGCTATGAATGGGTTAAAGATCCATCCTGGATCAAAGTACAGAACTTTGTCTTGATTTGAATTTGTCACCATGGAAACCAGAGCTACACTGTAGAGGAGCGTCACCATGGAAACCAGAGCTACGCTGTAGAGGAGCGTCACCATGGAAACCAGAGCTACGCTGTAGAGGAGCGTCACCATGGAAACCAGAGCTACACTGTAGAGGAGCGTCACCATGGAAACCAGAGCTACGCTGTAGAGGAGCGTCACCATGGAAACCAGAGCTACGCTGTAGAGGAGTCACCATGGAAACCAGAGCTACGCTGTAGAGGAGCGTCACCATGGAAACCAGAGCTACGCTGTAGAGGAGCGTCACCATGGAAACCAGAGCTACGCTGTAGAGGAGCGTCACCATGGAAACCAGAGCTACGCTGTAGAGGAGCGTCACCATGGAAACCAGAGCTACGCCGTAGAGGAGTCACCATGGAAACCAGAGCTACGCTGTAGAGGAGCGTCACCATGGAAACCAGAGCTACGCTGTAGAGGAGTCACCATGGAAACCAGAGCTACGCTGTAGAGGAGCATCACCATGGAAACCAGAGCTACGCTGTAGAGGAGTCACCATGGAAACCAGAGCTACGCTGTAGAGGAGCGTCACCATGGAAACCAGAGCTATGCTGTAGAGGAGCGTCACCATGGAAACCAGAGCTACGCTCTAGAGGGGCGTCGCCATGGAAACCAGAGCTACGCTATAGAGGAGCTGCAACGGCGACGGACCACGCCTACTGCTCTCGTCCTGTCCAAGGCCTAGACACGGAAACTTAAAGTCCCAAATGTCTCAAGAACTACAACACTAAGTTTTGGTCATGACCAAAATATTTTTTCTGGCATCGACCTTACAGATAAGGTGAGAAGTTCAGTCACGCCAGAGAGACTCAGAGTAAGGCTAGAACGATTAATCGTTTTTAAACCGAAATCGCGATTTGAAAAAATGCGATTTGTGAATCGCAAGGGCCGCGATTTTTAATGTTTCTATTTTCTTTCAGCTTTGTTTTAAACTTTACTAGCGCTAAAGGCTGCGGGAGCGACATTATGAACCCCACCGCAGTTCTAGGAACGCTCCCCACGCTGTGATTGCCAGTAATGGCTAACAACTGCGGTGGGATTCATAACCACGCTGCGGGGTCCTTTCCACTATAGGCGCCCGTTTATGGTGCCTGTCCATAAATGGGCGAATCCAGACAGAGCATCTAGAACAGGGGTTTTCAACCGTTTTGACACCAGGGACCACCATTTATTCAGCATTTGAGCCACGGACCACCATTTGATTACTTTTTCCACCCCAAAGACCTAAAACTAAAGAATTCTTTTGGTTTTATCCACAATTCCAGGCCGGATTTTGCAAACAAATCAGTGTAGACTTCTTAATTAAATAGTGCTAATTCAGATGATGAATATTTTAACTCTTGAGAGTGTGAAAATGAAAGCAAATGGACCCGCAAGGGTCCATTTGGTTTCATTTTTACGTTCTCAAGAGTTACATCTGGTTAACCAACTTTCCATCATTTAGCCTGGGGACCACCTGGAACCCTCTCAAGGACCACTGGTGGTCCCCGGACCACCTGTTGAAAACCCCTGATCTAGAAATACTTTTATTATACGGATGTTGATGTTGGCAAGCTAAATAGTTTTTCAGAAAACAGTTTAAAGACACTTAAAGAATCGGCCTCAGGTCTTATTGAGTTTAGAAGATCTGCAGTATCTACCTGGCTATTCTGATATTTCTTGATAAATTTCAAAATATTTTGTTCAGTAAGAAAATAAGTTGTACTTCCACAGGTTGTTCAGAAACAGAACATGCACCTGTTGATTTCCAATTCCAGACAGTGTGTTGTGAAGAATGTACTTGGAAAATAAATATGATGCCTGTTGTAAGCAATTCATATCTTTTATCCTTATTCAGAGAAGTAAATGACTGTCTTTTGGTATTGGTAATGTTAAAATACGTTTTTAATGGACATGGTAAAGATTTAAACCGAAACTGACCCTTTTAAAAAAATAATCGCAAATTAATCGCAATCGCAATATTGTTTAAAATAATCGCAATTAGATTTTTTCCCAAAATCGTACAGCCCCAGAGACTCAGAGTAGGACCAGATGGATTATATCTCCACTGGGAGGAGACCCCGGGGCAGACCGAGGACCAGATGGATTATATCTCCACTGGGAGGAGACCCCGGGGCAGACCGAGGACCAGATGGATTATATCTCCACTGGGAGGAGACCCGGGGCAGACCGAGGACCAGATGGATTATATCTCCACTGGGAGGAGACCCCGGGGCAGACCGAGGACCAGATGGATTATATCTCCACTGGGAGGAGACCCCGGGGCAGACCGAGGACCAGATGGATTATATCTCCACTGGGAGGAGACCCCGGGGCAGACCGAGGACCAGATGGATTATATCTCCACTGGGAGGAGACCCCGGGGCAGACCGAGGACCAGATGAATTATATCTCCACTGGGAGGAGACCCCGGGGCAGACCGAGGACCAGATGGATTATATCTCCACTGGGAGGAGACCCCGGGGCAGACCGAGGACCAGATGGATTGGTCATTAATGTTACTCTGGAGAGGGAAGTATGGAGCTCTCTGGTGGAGCTGTTGCCCCTACGACCTGACTATGGATAAGCGGTCTCCATCCTATTGCAACATGAAGCAGACCTGCATGTTTTAATTTT
>CM076983.1:1926632-1934132 GCA_039105355.1 Benthosema pterotum | reverse complement strand
GCATTATGTGGTCATTTAATAGACATACTGACCTGGGCATTATGTGGTCATTTAATAGACATACTGACCTGGGCATTATGTGGTCATTTAATAGACACACTGACCTGGGCATTATGTGGTCATTTAATAGACATACTGACCTGGGCATTATGTGGTCATTTAATAGACATACTGACCTGGGCATTATGTGGTCATTTAATAGACACACTGACCTGGGCATTATGTGGTCATTTAATAGACACACTGACCTGGGCATTATGTGGTCATTTAATAGACACACTGACCTGGGCATTATGTGGTCATTTAATAGACACACTGACCTGGGCATTATGTGGTCATTTAATAGACACACTGACCTGGGCATTATGTGGTCATTTAATAGACACACTGACCTGGGCATTATGTGGTCATTTAATAGACATACTGACCTGGGCATTATGTGGTCATTTAATAGACACACTGACCTGGGCATTATGTGGTCATTTAATAGACATATTGACCTGGGCATTATGTGGTCATTTAATAGACATACTGACCTGGGCATTATGTGGTCATTTAATAGACATACTGACCTGGGCATTATGTGGTCATTTAATAGACATTGACCTGGGCATTATGTGGTCATTTAATAGACACACTGACCTGGGCATTATGTGGTCATTTAATAGACATATTGACCTGGGCATTATGTGGTCATTTAATAGACATACTGACCTGGGCATTATGTGGTCATTTAATAGACATTGACCTGGGCATTATGTGGTCATTTAATAGACACACTGACCTGGGCATTATGTGGTCATTTAATAGACACACTGACCTGGGCATTATGTGGTCATTTAATAGACATATTGACCTGGGCATTATGTGGTCATTTAATAGACACACTGACCTGGGCATTATGTGGTCATTTAATAGACATACTGACCTGGGCATTATGTGGTCATTTAATAGACATACTGACCTGGGCATTATGTGGTCATTTAATAGACATACTGACCTGGGCATTATGTGGTCATTTAATAGACACACTGACCTGGGCATTATGTGGTCATTTAATAGACATACTGACCTGGGCATTATGTGGTCATTTAATAGACATATTGACCTGGGCATTATGTGGTCATTTAATAGACATACTGACCTGGGCATTATGTGGTCATTTAATAGACATACTGACCTGGGCATTATGTGGTCATTTGGCTGACTCTAAGGTTTAGGATTTTATTGACAAAATGAATATGACAATTGTTAATATCAGTGACAGGGACTGTGGGCACCAGTGTAATTCACTGTTATGAACCAATTTTGGGTTGCCCGAGATTTAGCCTCTTGGTGATCACACAAACACTCAAGCTCAAAGCCCCCCTAGCCCAGGGGTCCCTTGATACCTGCTACAGGATAAGACCAAAGCTTATTGATACCTGGTACTGATAAGACCAAAGCTTATTGATACCTGGTACAGGATAAGACCAAAGCTTATTGATACCTGGTACTGATAAGACCAAAGCTTATTGATACCTGGTACAGGATAAGACCAAAGCTTATTGATACCTGGTACTGATAAGACCAAAGCTTATTGATACCTGGTACAGGATAAGACCAAAGCTTATTGATACCTGGTACTGATAAGACCAAAGCTTATTGATACCTGGTACTGATAAGACCAAAGCTTATTGATACCTGGTACTGATAAGACCAAAGCTTATTGATACCTGGTACTGGATAAGACCAAAGCTTATTGATACATGGTACTGATAAGACCAAAGCTTATTGATACCTGGTACTGATAAGACCAAAGCTTATTGATACCTGGTACTGATAGTGACAATAATTTAATCACAACCACGTCGGTATGCTGAGAGAAACAGCTCAGTGAAAGCACAGATGCACCCTTTAATGTCTCAATGAAACACCGTTAATGTCTCAGTGAAACACCTTTAATGTCTCAATGAAACACTGTTAATGTCTCAGTGAAACACTGTTAATGTCTCAGTGAAACACCTTTAATGTCTCAGTGAAACACTGTTAATGTCTCAGTGAAACACTGTTAATGTCTCAGTGAAACACTGTTAATGTCTCAGTGAAACACTGTTAATGTCTCAGTGAAACACTGTTAATGTCTCAGTGAAACACTGTTAATGTCTCAGTGAAACACTGTTAATGTCTCAGTGAAACACTGTTAATGTCTCAGTGAAACACCACTGTTAGCTGTTTATGAAGGATGTACTCCAGGGGTGCCACACTTTTTTCACATTTCAAGGCCCCCTAGAAAGTTTGAGCTTTTAAATAGAAGTGATCGTATTACTTATTGTTATGTACTGGTAGATCACCATCTACCTTTAGGGCAGCCCTGCTGTAACCCTAACCCTAACCCTAACCTCGCCAGAACAACCAGACACGCCTGAACTGCGTCATCAAAACGTCGTCAAAACAATGTCATCAATACAGACCATGACTACTTTAAACCCAAATTAGTAGTGAAAAATAGATCATCACATGTAACAAATGTAATCTACAATATGTATGGGAAACCGGGAACACAATAGCAGACAGACTTAACGCCCCCCTTGGCTTATGCCATTGTTGTGGTAAACTTGTACATGATGCTCTCCACTTGAGCGATCATAACATCCAGAGTGTTTATTAACCCCGCGAGGTGGGAATAATATCCCGGTGCGCTACAAAAGATGATTCATTAAGGGGCTAAACACACATCGATAACTAGAGGATGTCATGAATGAGCCATACCCTAGAATAGGACAAGGGCAGTATATTGACTTACCCTGCAATGCAAGAACATTGTTGTTCTTATATGGTTGTCTTTATTCACATGAATGGACAAGAGGAGGACGTGAGGAGGCTGTGTTTTGCATTCGCGTTAGATTACATTTGGATTTCATTGTCTTTGCTGTGGCGACATGCGATTTGGTGGATGAAAATACGGGTGTATTTTTCAAATCCATATTGTAAACCTTTTTGTCGTGTTCTTTCTGAGATTGATGAACTGCTACTAGGCTACTCCAAAAGTTGGAAGTTGGAATAGGTGAATGGCAGCTTGTCCATTCTACTTGCTTAGCAACCGTTGCTAATGTGGTATTGGCCAAGAACGGGCTGGGGTGGGATTTAGCGAAGAGCTAATTGGAGCAATGGAAGTATGCGGACTGGAATGCAATCAAACGTGGACAGAAAGTTTGCAGAAAAGAAATGGATTTTAAAACTTAACACAACATTTCCACAGGGCTTAAACCACTATGAAAGATAATTAAGACAAAAATAGACTCTTCTTCAACAAAGATGGCGAATGCAAACATTCTCTGTATTGTACTCCTACATAATGCTGTAAGATACAAAAACATTGAAGTCCTTTACCACAAACCTAAACCCTAAACCCTAAACCCTAACCTCTCCAGAACAACCAGACAGGCCTGAACTGCGTCATCAATACAGACCATGAGCAGCAGTCAGACCAGAGTAATCAATACAGTAGAATTTAACTCCCCAAACTCTTCTCACTCCTGTCCCCAAAACTATGGGATGAACTTCCCACTGCAGTCAGAAGAACTGCAGATTCACTCCCTATCTAAACTATGGAATGAACTTCCCACTAAAGAATTTTTTTGGTTTTGTTCACAATTCCAGGTTGAATTTTGCAAACAAAACAGTGTAGACTTCTTAATTAAATTCTGCTAATTCAGATGAATATTTTAACTCTTGTGAGTGTGAAAATGAAACCAATCAAAAACCAATTTTCACACTCTCAAGAGTTACATCTGGTTAACCAACTTTCCATCATTTAACCTGGAACCCTCTCAAGGACCACTGGTGGTCCCCGGACCACCTGTTGAAAACCCCTGGTTTAGGCACATGTCTGTCATCCAGACAGAAACCCTTTAGCTGTAAAATAAACATCCTCTTTTATTATGTTGTCTGGAATCTAAAGAACAATATCCTGACCCAACGCAGGAGCTTAGCAGTGTGTGTGTGTGCGTGTGCGTGTGCGTGTGCGTGTGCGTGCGTGCGTGCGTGCGTGCGTGCGCGCGTGCGTGCGTGCGCGCGTGCGCGTGCGTGTGTGTGTGTGTGTGTGTGTGTACATGCACACTAATACACCCTAAGGCTCTTTAAAAGGAAGTGCTCATGTGTGTTTATTTACTTGACCACATGTCTTGTTCACGTGTGTGTGTGTGTGTGTGTGTGTGTGTGTGTGTGTGTGTGTGTGTGTGTGTGTGTGTGTGTGTGTGTGTGTGTGTGTGTGTTCGTCAAGTAGCTATTTCTACAAGCTAAATACAATCTCTCAGTTATAATGACTTTGCCATGGTGGGGTCAGACCAACATATGAATTTCTGTATTGGACATCTATGGAGCTTGTCTTGGGTGCACAGGGTTTGATGAGGTCACATCAACATATATGGATATGGAATCAAAAGACCAGTTCAGTTCCATATATGGAGGTCTCTAAGGAGTGCCAAACCAACAGAGGGTGGATGTGAACGGATCAAATGAAACCAAATGGACCCACAACGATGTTTACGCTCTCAAAGAGTTACATCTGGTTAACCAACTTTCCATCATTTAGCCTGGAGACCACCTGGAATCCTCTCAGGGACCACTGGTGGTCCCCGGACCACCTGTTGAAAACCCCTGCACTATGCTGTACCTCTTCGTATCACAGGACCCTGAAAACAATAAAACTACAGACCTCCCAAAACAAACTGGTCAGGCTGGTACCAGAGCCCACCTCACCCCTGCCCACTTTAACAGACTGTGTTGGCTCATAGGGTTGAAGGTAGCCATGCAACTTCCCATTGCAGTCAGAACTGCAGATTCACTCCCAATCTAAACTATGGAATGAAGGTAGCCCTGCATGGCTTTTACTCTTCTTCAGAATAAAAGCCATGCAGGGCTTTTAGTCTGAATAAGAATAAAAGCCATGCAGGGCTAGGTTGAAGGCAGAGTAGAACATCTAGCAATGTGTTCTGGTCCATAAGATTCACAACACTACCAAAGAACCACCATGCACCTGTCCAAATGCTGCCTTAAAATGCCACCATGCACCTGTCCAAATACTGCCTTAAAAGGGAATTCCAGCCATTTACAAAACAAACAACTTGAAAGTGTACAAATGTGATAGCCTGGCTCAGCCCTGAATCAGCACCTTTAAAAATACTAGCTTATTCTTTTTCCCTGTGATTCAAGGACTGGCTTCCCTACCCTTGGAGTCGTTGGTGCCGGTTGGAAATCCAATCCCAGCACCTGATTGGCCAACAGCCCTGTCAATCACTTCGACCACAACGTCGAACCAATCACAGTGAAGACTGCCACTTTGGCCACACCCATCCTAGAAACTGCTGTGGTAGAGAGGGACTTCAGTCTGAATAATGAAGTGAAACATCCTAGAACCTGCTGTGGTAGAGAGGGACTTCAGTCTGAATAATGAAGTGAAACATCCTAGAAACTGCTGTGGTAGAGAGGGACTTCAGTCTGAATAATGAAGTGAAACATCCTAGAAACTGCTGTGGTAGAGAGGGACTTCAGTCTGAATAATGAAGTGAAACATCCTAGAAACTGCTGTGGTAGAGAGGGACTTCAGTCTGAATAATGAAGTGAAACATCCTAGAAACTGCTGTGGTAGAGAGGGACTTCAGTCTGAATAATGAAGTGAAACATCCTAGAAACTGCTGTGGTAGAGAGGGACTTCAGTCTGAATAATGAAGTGAAACATCCTAGAAACTGCTGTGGTAGAGAGGGACTTCAGTCTGAATAATGAAGTGAAACATCCTAGAAACTGCTGTGGTAGAGAGGGACTTCAGTCTGAATAATGAAGTGAAACATTCTAGAAACTGCTGTGGTAGAGAGGGACTTCAGTCTGAATAATGAAGTGAAACATCCTAGAAACTGCTGTAGTAGAGAGGGACTTCAGTCTGAATAATGAAGTGAAACATCCTAGAAACTGCTGTGGTAGAGAGGGACTTCAGTCTGAATAATGAAGTGAAACATTCTAGAAACTGCTGTGGTAGAGAGGGACTTCAGTCTGAATCATGTCCACACAACATCTCTAAGGTATTTTAGTAAAATGTTGAAAATGGGCAATGGGTTTCAGGGCTTGACACTAAGGTCTCCGAGGCACTTGCCCATTGGGCAAGTGCAAGTCAGGTTCTACTTGCCCTCAGGTCATGGTCACTTGCCCCACAAAAATATATTGTAAATTTTGCATTTAAGTTTACTTCCTACTTGGGTGCTTTAAACCAGGGTTTTTTTAACAGGCGGTCCGGGGACCACCAGTGGTCACTGAGATGGTTCCAGGTTAGGGTTACTGGTCCCCAGTTAAGTTGGTTAACCAGATGTAACTCTTGAGAGCGTAAAAATGAAACCAAATGGACCTGCAAGGGTCCATTTGGTTTCATTTGGTTTCATTTTTACGCTCTCAAGAGTTAAAATTCATCATCTTAATTAGCCCATAGTGGTCACAGACCCAGTGGTCCCTGACCCCAGCAAAATGATAGTTTGGAACCAAATGGACCTGGGAGAGAGATAGGTAGAGATATCTAGAAAGCAGTGAAAGACACAGAGGCAGAGTGCAATGACTGCCTTCAAGACTAATTTATCTTGTGTTGTGTTATAGTGCACTAAGTTGCACACTTGCCCGATCGGGCAACCAGGTAGCAGTCTTCACTTGCCCCACCATTTTTTTTACTTGCGGGCAAGTGTTAGTGTCAAGCCCTGGGTTAATGTCAACCAACTCCGCTCCCACAACACCAGAGGGAGTTCAACTAACCATGTGCAACCCAGGTTTGGCCCAAATAAGGGATTTCATTCCTTTCGCTCCTATGCCACCAACAAGTGTAACGCCCTACCAACAGTCATCAAGATACAGCACCACTTCATTATCAGTCTGGTATTGAGTTGAATTATACTGTAAATCTACAAGATGTTACAGTTATTATAATCAATTATATCAAAATATAACGCTATATATATAGACCTGTAAGGGTCCATTTGGTTCCAGAGGGATATTTTAACACCTGTGTTTGTTAGTTTTTTCATGATTCCAACAAAAAACACTACAATATCACAATAAAAGCTTCTAACAGACACACAATGTCACAATAAATGCTAAAAACAAATAATGTCACAATAAAAGGTATTCTAGTACAATAATATGCAATCACAAATGATTCCAATCCAAGAAAGAAAGAAAGAAAGAAAAAAGAAAGAAAGAAAGAAAGAAAGAAAGAAAGAAAGAAAGAAAGAAAGAAAGAAAGAAAGAAAGAAAGAATTGCTTACCATTCAGCTTTTCTTCATTTCTTCACAGATATTCCCAAAAGTAACTCTTCAGGTAAAATAACTCTTAATACATAAACAACGTGTCCATTAATGCAGTCATACATTAAATCTAATGTATGAATTTCGTTGTCCACAGTTCCATAACAAAGAAACAACAGTTATTATTTTAATAATAATGAAAGTAAATCTTGTTGGAAATAAACTTCTCGTCTTTCC
>CM076983.1:1921632-1924132 GCA_039105355.1 Benthosema pterotum | reverse complement strand
TTTGATGAAGCCGCACCCATACCATTTTCAGTCCCAGGATTTTTATTAGTCAAGTAAAGCATCAATAATAACATCAGTTGTTGTTTAAGTTGCACCAGACACGCAGCATGCATAAAGCTAAAGGTCTGACTCAGAGGGTTTTCTGTTTTCAATGATGAAATGCTGTTGGTTTAGTGGTGACACAGCTGTAGTTAGTTAGTAGCAGTAGTAGTGGTTCACATCATTTTAAATATAAGAACTTTAATTTGAAATATCTTCTCATCAACTGTTATCTTGTTGTTTTGCATGCCATCATGTTTGGTGGGGAGACTGAGCATTTAGGGGAGCATGGCCCCCCTTGCCCATGTCTAGATCTGCCCCTGCACTGAGCTGTATAAGGGTATAATATAAAGTGTTGATAATATAAGAGCACATTCATGTATTGAATGAGTTTGATGATGTTGTGTTTATTGTATTGTATTTGTGTTGTTTTAGTTGTTTAGTGATCACACAAGAACAGGCTTCAGTCCAAAAGTTAAGAAAGAAAAAAACATCTTTATTGGTTAAAATAGCTTTTCACAGATAGGATTAATGAGTTTTTTTATTATTATTTGTAGGCACTGTTTAACAGTGGAAGTACATGAACCACTGTACAGGATTCAGGACTGAGTTACTGGTATCTGACCCAGTGGACCCAGTACTGACTGAGTTACTGGTATCTGACCCAGTGGACCCAGTACTGACTGAGTTACTGGTATCTGACCCAGTGGACCCAGTACTGAGTTACTGGTATCTGACCCAGTGGACCCAGTACTGAATGAGTTACTGGTACTACTAGAACTAATATATTTATCATTTCTTCATTTAAAACGTCAACATTCTTCATTTCCAATTGGAACATTTTCAAACATATTTTCGCGACCCAAACCGAAAATTCTCCAAAACGTTCAGCATTTCAAATGTTTCCCTGTGTAAAACTGATTCACAGAAAAGGGAAATTATTGGCCCAAAATCGAGTGCTGAAACATCCAATATGATATTTTCTACCATGCGTAAAGGGGAACTCCACCCATTTTCAACATTGTAATAGGTGCTGGGTGGACATGATGAAAACGTTTCCCAGAAATGGAAGTCTGAAGAAAACCACTAACATGGAGAAACACATCTTGATGACATCATCAAGATGTATTTCAACATGTTAATGGATTTCTTTAGACGCTTCTTTTTTTCTGAGAGCGTACAAATGGAATGCTCTCAGAAAAAAATGTTGAAAATGGGTGTAATTCCCCTTTAAAATCTGATTATGTCAAAACTTTACGTAAATAATCGTTATTATCGTCATTAAAACATTCTTTCAGCACTTTAGAAAGCATTCAGTATTTTCTGTCTTTTTGGGACGACACTCAGGACATTTTCAGAACATTGTAGATCTAATAGTCTCATTGTGAGCTTGCAGATCTATTGAATCTCATTCCTTTTGCAATCTGGTATTTTTGCAGGACGTTTTGATCAGAGGGTTTGTAGATCTGTGAGCAGATAAAGGGCTTTATAAGTGGTTATATTTAGTTACGTGTCAATAAATTAGTAAACCTATTCATTCATTTATTTATTATAATTTATTTTATATTGTCAATAAGGTATCAGTGCAAATGCCTTTGTAGCCCACGGGAATAAAAATGATGTTAATTACCAAAATATACAAGATGATAAATGGAAAAAGAAATAAAAAAATAAAAATAAAAAATAAAATAAAAAATAAAAAATGCCAGATTCATTCTATGGAGTGTTTTGACGGTTTGAGACGGAGAGCGCTACGCATGGCATTAATTAATTAATGACTAAATATTAGTCCAGAATCATCTACAGTAAAAGCATTTCTTCTACAAACTCACACTTTACAGACAGTTAGCAGATCCTTACAGTACTAAAACTAAAACGTCTCAAAGAAAAGCAGCGCCAATTTACTCTATGAAACAAACAGAACAGAACATATAGCCTGGCTGAAGCCACAGCCCACTGATTCAGTCTGGCTTTAGCCAGGCTGAAGCCAGAGCCCACTGATTCAGGCTGGCTTTAGCCAGGCTGACAGACATAGTCAGGGAGCCACAGTCTGGCTTTAGCCAGGCTGAAGCCAGAGCCCACTGATTCAGTCTGGCTTTAGCCAGGCTGACAGACATAGTCAGGGAGCCTCAGTCTGGCTTTAGCCAGGCTGACAGACATAGTCAGGGAGCCTCAGTCTGGCTTTAGCCAGGCTGACAGACATAGTCAGGGAGCCTCAGTCTGGCTTTAGCCAGGCTGACAGACATAGTCAGGGAGCCTCAGTCTGGCTTTAGCCAGGCTGACAGACATAGTCAGGGAGCCACAGGCCCATAAAACATCTACCATTAACCTGTGATGTCACAACATACTTTTAATTTCCTGTTTCTTTCTATTCATTTGGTCATTATAGTACTCAGAATGAGAGCTTTTATTCTGACAGAAACCACACCTCAGAATGAGAGCTTTTATTCTGACAGAAACC
>CM076983.1:1879132-1919132 GCA_039105355.1 Benthosema pterotum | reverse complement strand
CGTAGTATTTTTTCGTAGTACCTTCGACAGTGTTAAGTAACGTTATAAAGTACATTTTGTTGGTAGTTTTTTTTCATAGTACTTCTCACAGTGTAACATTAGTAAAAGTAAACAGTAAACATGAAACCAAACGGACCCGCAACTAAGGGTCCATTTGGTTTCATGTTTTTTTTTTTACGCTCTCAAAGAGTTACATCTGGTTAACCAACTTTCCATCATTTAGCCTGATGGGGGACCACCTGGAATCCTCTCAGGGACCACCTGTTGAAAGGGTGCCATGTCATTATTCCGACCTCCCATTGTTGCGACCTCCCATTGGTCCTGGAATTTACGAAACGCAAAACCCTACCCTTCTCCCATCGTAACCCTAAACCCTAAACCCAAAACCCTACCCTTCTCCCATCATAACCCTAACCCTAAACCCTAAACCCAAAACCCTACCCTTCGTACGTTATAACAGCCGGCGATAGACAAACAACGTCGGCCGACGTAGGCGACGCCGACGCTCATTACCGTAAATTCTCGCTTCAAATGGCATGCAAAATGAGTACGGTAAACGACAGTGCTGTGGTGCACTGAAAAATGAAGCAGGGCGGAGAAGGAAGTGTGGCGGAACTAGAAACCAAACTGCGCCGAATGGTTCGGGGTCGAGGGGGGGAAAAAGCACTTGGCTCTGATTGGCTATCTCCAGACGAACATCGGCGATTTTTATCTTTTTGGCCGACGTTGCCACTCCCACTTCGACCAGTATGCTGCTATCGGCTGACGTTGGCTGTTAAAGCGTACGGTTAGCGTTACGGTTGGTGAAGGGAAGGGTTTTGCTACAAACATGCCTAAACCCTTCTCTAACCCTCATCCTCACCATAACAAGCAGGTCGCAGCTGATAGTGGATTTCCGGCGCATACGTGTTGGGACTAATGGGAGTTCTGATCTGTGGGACTTCAGAACTTAGACAAGTCCCCTCTCAGGGACCCCCAGACTGCCTGGTGGTCCCCGGACCGGCCCACCCCGGGTCCTACACGTCCAGGTCGTCGGGTCGCGCTCTGCTGCTCATGCGGCTGGATGCGCGGCTGACGGGTCGCGGTAGATCCTGCAGCAGAGCCAGAGGTTCCTGCAGCTTCTTGGGTTCCATCAGAGTGTCGTCTGGGAAGTCGAAGGCCTGGTGGGCGTGGCTGTTGGAGATGGTGCTGCCGGCGCCGCCCCCAGTTTGGCCCAAACCCAGGCGGTTCTGTTGCTCCGTGGAATAGTTGGCCCAGTTCTGCTCGGCCGCCGTCTTGTTGGTGCTGTAGCCGCGGCACGAACCCGCCGACGTGGTGGTGGCCATCTTATAACCCGGAGGAGACAGGGGGGACAGCGGGGCACTGGGACTCGAACAGCCGTTGTAGTACGCATACTTAGTAGTTGACAGCTCCTTATATGGACATAGAACAGTGGTATGCATACTTAGTAGTGGACAGCTCCTTATATAGACATAGAACAACAGTAGTATGCATACTTAGTGGACAGCTCCTTATATGGAGAGACCAACATCAATACCAGATTAGTATGAATTTTAGGGGTGGGGCTGTCCAGGGGGTGTGGTTATTGTCCAGGGGGTGTGGTTATTGTCCAGGGGGTGTGGTTATTGTCCAGGGGGTGTGGTTATTGTCCAGTGGGTGTGGTTATTGTCTAGGGGGTGTGGTTATTGTTCAGGGGGTGTGGTCATTACCTTATTGGGCATAGGGCTGTTCAGGGGGTGTGGTTATTGTTCAGGGGGTGTGGTCATTACCTTATTGGGCGTAGGGCTGTTCAGAGTTCCGCCCCCCGTAGCAGAGTAGACGGTGGGCGGGTGTTGACCTTTGACCCGGTCTTTGATCCTCTTAAAGAAGACGTAGAACAACTCGATGACGTTGAGCAGCAGACTGACCAAACTGACCACCAGCATGAAGATGATAAACACCGTCTTCTCTGTCGGTCTGGACAGGAAGCAGTCCACACGATGAGGACAGGGAGACCGTTCACAGGTGTAGACCGCCTCCAGTTTAAACCCATAGATATACCACTGGATTATCAGGAACCCAACCTGAAATATATAGAAATATAAACATTATAAACATTATAAATATTATAAATATTATAAATATAATGGACAGGAAGCAGTCCACACGATGAGGACAGGGAGACCGTTCACAGGTGTAGACCGCCTCCAGTTTAAACCCATAGATATACCACTGGATTATCTGGAAACCAACCTAAAATACATAAAGATAAATATAATGTAAATATAGATGTACCACTGGATGATGAGGAAACCAACCTGGAATATAACATATAAACTTCCAGTCCAGCAGTCATCAGCCAACTTGTCAAGTGGTTTACATTACTTTAGGAACAGTAGAGGCCCTAGTATGCTTCCTTGTGGAACGCCACAGTTCCAGCTCACCTCGAAGATGGACTTGAAGAAGATGCTGACGATGTAAGTCCTGAGCAGTGCTCCTTTCATCTTCACCTTGCCGTGTTCCTCCAGACCGTGTTTCACTTTCTTCATCTCGATCTTCTTCAGCGGAATGTCTACGTCTCCGCCATCGTTCTGGACCGCCTTTAGCTCCTCCTCTTTCCTGTTGACACGTTTAAATCATGTTCAACCCATTGTGTCCTGATCAGATTCTAGCTTCTTAAGCTAGATTCTAATTCCCCACGGTAGAGTCTAGTTCCTCTCTGTAGATTGCAGTTTCTGAAGTTAGATTCCAGTTTCTGACACTAGATTCTAGTTTCCCGACACTAGATTCTAGTCCATGAAACTAAAGTCTAGTTTGTGACACTAAATTCCAGTCCCTGACGCAAGATTCTAGTTTTTCTGTAAAAACCTCTTTCTGTGTCAGTGATGCTTGACATATTTCATAGGAAGAACCCCAGAAATATCTATTATCTATCTGCAGAACCGCATCTAAAAACATGTTGCTCTAGGGATCCCGCAGAAGCAAAGATTTGAGTTAAAAATGTTTGCTTTCCGAAATAATGTATTTAAAGATTTGCACCACATTTTCACAATTTTTCAAAAATAGCAGTCTACAAGCGATATGAGCTTGTAGTTCTGCTATTTTTCAACAGATAAAACACCAAAACGCGTTCAGTACACAAAGAGTTAATTAATGCTAAGCCCCGCCTACTCCTCTGCCCCCTTTAGCTCCTCCTCCTTCCTGTTAACATGTTAGAAATAATGGATTCTGTACTGAAGTGGGAGGATGGGAGTGATTGTCCTGGTGAGTAGCCTGGCAGCAGCGTTATGGACCAGCCATGGTTAAAAAACGAATGTTTCTGAAGACTCCTAAATAGACCATGAACACATTAGCTGTAGGAGATTCTCTCTAACCGTTTCCCCAAGTGAAAAAGAACACTGTTTATATTGGTGGTTTTACTGGTGTTCAATGAGACAAGAAGAGAGCATCAGTATAGGAGGTGGTTTTCAACCATACATGTCCAGGTTGGTTAAACAACACACTAGAAGAGCTATTTCTACACCAGTGTAAAACCTACCTGTGCCAGGGTGGCTTAGGGTTAGGTACTAGAAGGTATTTATGTGTATAAATGGTTAGGTTTGTGGTTTTGGTCAATAGTGTGTGTATATAAACCTACCTCTGGTATTTGTGGTTCATTACAGCAGTGTTAGGTTTGTGGTATAAGACTTCAGTGTTACAGTGAATGCAGAGAATGTTTGCATTCACCATCAAACAGTCTATCTATGTCTGAGATAACTAATCTTACTTATCTTTCATAGTGGTTTAAACCCTGTGGAAATGTTGCATTGAGTTTTAAAATCCATTGTTTTTCTGCAAACTTCCTCATCATGATGTCCGTCGATCTATTTTTCACTAGTAGTTTGGGTTTAAAGTAACCTGGTCTTTTAGGGAGGGAGTTAAGGTATTTATTTACCAGTATATAAACCTAGTATTTCTGCTCTTTCCTCGTCAGATCAGAAGACATGAGCCAGGTACAGCAGTGTTAAATACACATAAATACTAGAAGGTACAGTATTTACTGTATAAAAACATACCTCTGGTATTTCTGTTCTTTCCTCATCAGATAAAAGACGTGAGCCAGGTACAGCAGGGTTTAGGGTTTAGGGTTTAGGGTTAGGGTTTAGGGTTTAGGGTTAGAAGGTATTTATATAAACATACCTCTGGTATTTCTGTTCTTTCCTCATCAGATAAAAGACGTGAGCCAGGTACAGCAGGGTTTAGGGTTTAGGGTTAGGGTTTAGGGTTTAGGGTTAGAAGGTTTAGTTTCAAAACCTCTATTTACTATTGTACCTTGCGTTTTCTTTGTGTACCCTGATGTTTTTGCTTTGTCTTGTCTCTCTGTTTCCTTTTTCTTTCTTCTCTTTTGTTCTTCGTTTTACTGCTGTGACACTGTCACTATTCATTTGGCAAACATGATGTTTACTTAGGGATAGGCATCCTATAAGCTTTTGCTTCTGCCTATACCCTTTCGGTACTTTGAATCTAGAGAATGGTATGCATACTCTTGTAGGTTTGCTTACTGTTCCCGTATTGTGAAAAATATACTGTTCTTTTTATTTTATTCTGATTGTACCGAATAAAGTCTAAAGTCTAAGAAGGTATTTATATAAACATACCTCTGGTATTTCTGTTCTTTCCTCATCAGATAAAAGACGTGAGCCAGGTATAACAGGGTTTAGGGTTTAGGGCAGGGCTGCCCAACCAGTAGATCGGGATCTACCGGTAGATCTCGGCCTGATCACAAGTAGATCTCGGGAGATGTGGGGGGGAAGAAAAAAATGGGGTGGAAAAGAAAAAAAGAACGATTTTCGTGTGTCTGTTGTACTTATGTTGTACTGTTGTAGGCCTATTTATGACTTTATGTTGTACTTTATGCTTATATGGACATAAAGTAAAGTCGTAAAACAAAGCAGTGTTGTGTTGTTGTGAAGTTACTGCAGGCTGGCAACGATGCGTGTGGTTTGAAATGTTGATATTGGACTGGTAGATCCCAGAGGGGTTGGCTGCTGAAAAGTAGATCTTGGGTCAAAAAAGGTTGGGCACCCCTGGTTTAGGGTTTAGGGTTTAGGGTTAGGGTTTAGGCTAAGGATTTAGGGTTAGAAGGTATTTATATAAACCTACCTGTGGTATTTCTGTTCTTTCCTCATCAGATAAAAGACGTGAGCCAGGTATAAGAGGGTCGGTGTGGAGACAAAGATGATCTGCAGGACCCAGAATCGAACATGTGAGATGGGGAAGGATCTGTCGTAGCAGACGTTCTCGCAGCCTGGCTGCTGCGTGTTGCATTTAAACGCCGACTGTTCGTCTCCCCAAGCCGACTCCACCGCCGTCCCCAACACCAGGATCCTAAAGATGAACAGCACCGACAGCCACACCTTCCCACCGGCTGTAGAGTAGGCCTGGACCTTGTCCAGGAGCCGGCCTAGAGCGCTCCAGTCCCCCATCCTGTTGGAGAGACCACAGAGACCACAGAGACCACATGTTACCATAAACCTAGACCTTAGAGGAACCACAGAGACCACATGTTACCCTAAAGCCTGGACCTAGACCTAGTCCAGTAGAGTAGGCCTGGACTTTGTCCAGGAGCCGGCCCAAAGCGCTCCAGTCCCCCATCCTGTTGGAGAGACCACAGAGACCACATGTTACCCTAAAGCCTAGACCTAGTCCCAGAGCGCTCCAGTCCCCCATCCTGTTAGAGAGATCACAGAGACCACATGTTACCATAAACCTAGACCTTAGAGGAACCACAGAGACCAGATGTTACCCTAAAGCCTGGACCTAGACCTAGTCCAGACTCCAGTAGAGTAGGCCTGGACCTTGTCCAGGAGCCGGCCTAGAACGCTCCAGCCCCCCATCCTGTTAGACCACAGAGACCAGATGTTACCCTAAAGCCTAGACCTAGTCCCAGAGCGCTCCAGTCCCCCATCCTAGAGCAACCAGAGAGACAGGATGTTACCCTAAACCATGCAAGGTACAACCAGCACATCCAGAGTTTTTTAAAGAGGGGGTGCCGTGATTTTTGTATTTTTTCCAATTTTGTACATGTTTAAGAGGTGACAGTATGTAAATAGACCCTTGGTGTGTTTTTATGTGCAATGATGTCTTCTTGACATCACATGCTCAGCCCCTCCCCTAACTCCTCCCCTTTATCATACAATTAGAGCTGTGGGCGTGGCTTCAGTTCAGGTGGATCTCCACCCATCACCACCCACCAGGCAAACCAGGCATACTTAATGAACTGGTAGGGTGGGATCATAAAAATGACAGTTTAACAAACACTGTACACTTTTTGGGAAAAAAAAAATACTTTTCACATAACATTAATACCTGATGATCATGTTTTAGGGTAGAAAAAATCATGGCACTCCATCTTTAAGGCTCATCCTCTTCACCTAAACTCACTTCACCCTGGAGTATGTTTGAGCCTTAGCTCTGGGCAACCTTGTGGTCAGTGACTCTACCTCTGAGCCAACACAACCCTGGTTACCCCCACACACACACACACGCACACGCACACACACACACACACACACACACACGCGCGTGCGCACACGCGCACGCACGCATGTGCGCACGCGCACACACACACACACACACACACACACACACACACACACACACACACACACACACACACACACACACACACACACACACACACACACACACACACACACACTCCAGGAAGGAGGGCTCAGTACTCGCGCTGTGAGTCTTCCATAGCATGATGTCATTCAGTCACATATTCTATCCTATTTAGATTTATAATTACAATGCAGTCATTAATCAGACAGATATAGCCTGCAGCCATCTAGGACAGTGTTTTCAACCTTTTTCATACCAGGGCCCACTATTTATTTGCCTAGGGCTCCAAATTGCATAGAAACACCACTGACACTAGTGCTATGTCTACATAATATACCAACATAGAAACACCACTGACACTAGTGCTATGTCTACATAATGCATAGAAACCACCACTGACACTAGTGCTATGTCTACATAATATCTTTGCATTTAGCATCTCTCTGTGAGGTCACCAAGGCAACAGCATGGACCACTTCCTACTTCCTGTCATTTAGCATCTCTCTGTGAGGTCACCAAGGCGACAGCATGAACCACTTCCTACTTCCTGTTTGTCAAATCACCTTGGAATTTCACCCACAGACTCTAGTTCTCTGACAACCAATAAGAACAGACTAGAAGCCACAGACTGTCACCTAACATAGGATGACCCAGCGTCTCAGTAAACTATAGGATCACAGTCTCTCAGTAAACTATAGGATCACACAGTGAGACAGTGTCTCAGTAAACTATAGGATCATAGTCTCTCAGTAAACTATAGGATCACAGTCTCTCAGTAAACTATAGGATCACAGTCTCTCAGTAAACTATAGGATCATAGAATGCAGAGAGACAGTGTCTCAGTAAACTATAGGATCATAGAATGCAGAGAGACAGTGTCTCAGTAAACTATAGGATCATAGAATGCAGAGAGACAGTGTCTCAGTAAACTATAGGATCATAGAATGCAGAGAGACAGTGTCTCAGTAAACTATAGGATCATAGAATGCAGAGAGACAGTGTCTCAGTAAACTATAGGATCACAGAATGCAGAGAGACAGTGTCTCAGTAAACTATAGGATCATAGAATGCAGAGAGACAGTGTCTCAGTAAACTATAGGATCATAGAATGCAGAGAGACAGTGTCTCAGTAAACTATAGGATCATAGAATGCAAAGAGACAGTGTCTCAGTAAACTATAGGATCATAGAATGCAGAGAGACAGTGTCTCAGTAAACTATAGGATCATAGAATGCAGAGAGACAGTGTCTCAGTAAACTATAGGATCATAGAATGCAGAGACAGTGTCTCAGTAAACTATAGGATCATAGAATGCAGAGAGACAGTGTCTCAGTAAACTATAGGATCATAGAATGCAGAGAGACAGTGTCTCAGTAAACTATAGGATCATAGAATGCAGAGAGACAGTGTCTCAGTAAACTATAGGATCATAGAATGCAGAGAGACAGTGTCTCAGTAAACTATAGGATCACAGAATGCGGTGAGACAGTATTGTGTCTCAGTAAACTAAACAGAATGCTATACACAGAATATATGAAGGGAATTATAATGGTATTTTATTTGTAGGAAGTTAATAGCCTGTTAGACTGTTAGCTGTGGTTCTTAAATACAGTTTAATCACTTAAAAAAAGGAAAAACGCCATATAAACTGCAGCCAGTGGCGATCTGTTTCTCATCATTGCATTGTTTGTTAACAACTCTAATAAATACACAGAGAATGTTGTAAGGATGTGATGTGGCTGAAACCGTTAGAACGTTAGAACGTTAGACATCTGAGTGTTTTAAACCGTTAGAATGTTAGACATCTGAGTGTTTTAAACGTGTTGTAAGGATGTGATGTGGCTGAAACCGTTAGAACGTTAGATATCTGAGTGTTTTAAACAGTTAGAACGTTAGATATCTGAGTGTTTTAAACAGTTAGAACGTTAGATATCTGAGTGTTTTAAACAGTTAGAACGTTAGATATCTGAGTGTTTTAAACAGTTAGAACGTTAGATATCTGAGTGTTTTAAACAGTTAGAACGTTAGATATCTGAGTGTTTTAAACAGTTAGAACGTTAGATATCTGAGTGTTTTAAACCGTTAGAACGTTAGATATCTGAGTGTTTTAACGTGTTGTAAGGATGTGATGTGGCTGAAACCGTTAGAACGTTAGATATCTGAGTGTTTTAAATGTGTAAATAAAGTATGTGGCCTAACGGGGGGATGTTTGGTGTATGTGAACGTTTTTAAAGGTTGTTTTAAACCATACCTGGGCATTATGCAGCCCTTTGGCTGACTCTGACCGGCCTGTGAAAGGGTACTGTGGTTTTCAACCAGTGGTCCGGGGACCACCAGTGGTCCTGGAGAGAGTTCCAGGTTAAATGTGGAAAGTTGGTTAAGCAGATGTAACTCTTTGAGAGCGTAAACATGAAACCAAATGGACCCACAAGGGTCCATTTGGTTTAATTTTTACGCTCTCAAGAGTTAAAATATTCATCATGTGAATTAGCCAGAGAATGTAAAAGAATGGACTTTTTTTTTTTTATCTATGCCTGTTTTGTTTGAAATCCAGCCTTGAATTTGTGGACAACAGCAAAATAAATCTTTAGTTTTGGGGTCTGTGGGGCTAAAATGTCATCAAATGGTGGTCCTCCGTGGCTCAAATACTGAATAAATAGAGGGCCCTGGTGTCAAAATGGTTGGTCTTACTCTTACTTTTATCTTGAAATTAAATTAATATTACACAGACTTTAGTTCAGCCTTTAGTCTTGGCTTATCGCATTTGGCCCCAGCCCTGTTCTAAACTAAGCAAACAGTACATACTGACAGTCATATATCACTGTCTACCTACAGAAAGTATAATGCTTATCATTTTGTTAATGAACTCCTCTGGCGTATCAAATTTTGTTTTTAAATCGCTGGTTTTGGTCATGGGTGGATGGGTGACTGACTTGATACTGTAGTCCAGGAGTTTTCAACCTTTTTGATACGAGGGCCCACTATTTACCCCAAAACTAAAGACTTCTCTTGCTTCTGTGCACAATTCCAGGCTGGATTTGGGTAACAAAACAGTCGAACATCCAAATTACCATTAGTCTTGTGTAGTGTTGGGCAGTAACTAATTTTAGATTACATATTACTGTAATATTATTACTTTCGCTCCAAAAAGTAAAGTAACGAGATTACTCTGCAAAAAAGGGTAATAAGTAACGCATTACTTTGCAAGTAACGGCAAGTTACTTTTTTAAAATGAGCTTGTTGTTGCATGCAAAAATAGAACAGATTTACAAGCTATCAACAGGTACTGTAACAACAGAGATGTGCAGTAGATTGTAGATCCAGTCCACACGCTGCATCCTGCGCACAGTTATGTACACTACAAATCACTTGCTGCTTTATTTTGTATTTTATTTTTGAATACAAGACCTCAACTGCCTTTTAAAACAATTGTGAAAAAGTTTAAAAAGTCAAAGAGACAGATTTTGTTGGCTTTGTTTTCAGGTGCAGTTTGTGGGATTGGAGACTTTCCAATATATTATTCCAATAAATTGGATTCAGTTCTAAAAAGAGCTCGCTAAACAGATTATGTTGTACATCTCTATTTTTCCAAAGGCGGTGTTGAGAACTTGGGAAAGTAATAACGTAATATGTAATATATTACTCTTCGATTCCAGTAATAAGTAAAGTAATGATATTACTTTGTCTAAGGGGTAACGAGTAAAGCAAAGAAGTTACTTTCCTAAGTAATATTGACCAACACTAGTCTTGTGTATACTTCACTGGGTTTATTCAGATGATTATTATTTTAACCCCTGGTACTGTAAACATGAATGCAGTTGCATCTGGGTCCACTAGGTCTTATAGTTTATATTATAATGTACTGTGGGTCCATTAGGTCTTATAGTTTATATTGGGTCCACTAGGTCTTATAGTTTATATTATTGTAGTATTGGGTCCATTAGGTCTTATAGTTTATATTGGGTCCACTAGGTCTTATAGTTTATATTATAATGTACTGTGGGTCCATTAGGTCTTATAGTTTATATTGGGTCCACTAGGTCTTATAGTTGTAGTATTGTAGTATTGGGTCCATAGGGTGTTAGAATTACTTGGGGTTACTTGGGGTTAATATTCAGCAGCATCACCTCAGTGTGAATGATGAACTATCAGCTCACTGTAACATTCTGATGATGTCACTGTGATGTCACTGTAACATTCTGATGATGTCACTGTGATGTCACTGTAACATTCCATCTGATGATGTCACTGTGATGTCACCGTGATGTCACCGTGATGTCACAAACTGTCTGCCTGTCTATCTGCCTGTCTGTCTGCCTGCCTGTCTGCCTGCAAGCCTGTTTGTCTTATTTTTTTTATCATTTTCCCTGAAGTGAATCTTTACATGACGATCAAAAAGAATAGGCATGAGTTAGAAGCTTAGAAATGCATATCCACACACACACACACACACACACACACACACACACACACACACACACACACACACACACACACACACACACACACACACACACACACACACACACACACACACACACACACACACACGCACACACACACACACACACACACACACAACCTCTGTGTCACTATAGACCTGTGCAGTGACGTCACCGCCCCTGTTCCAGAAATGGATTCCTCATTTTCATTTTCCTCTTTTTGAAAATGGTTAATAAAAACACGATTGGCCGCGGCCAAAGCCAACTCGGGTCGTGACAAATCGGACACAATATCGTCATTTAATTTCTAATCACCAAGAAGTAGAAAATGGCAGGATACAACACTTTTTGTTTCGTTTTTTATCTTAGAAATGATTTGATTGTCCCAAAAGATGGTGTGTGTCATCATGATTCGTCACGACCCGAGTTGGCTTTGTCCGCGGCGTAATCGTCTTTATATAAATTATTTTCAAAAACTCTATGAGAAAAATGAATGGAGAATCCATTTCTGGAACAGGGGCGGTGACGTCACTGCGCAGCTCTATAGCGATCTACCAGGATCCATATGACTTAAAATATAGAAACATTAGACATTAATATCATCAACATCTTCATTATAACTCTGTCTGCCTGTCAGCCTGTCTGTCTGTCTGCCTGTCTGCCTGTCTGTCTGTCTGTCTGTCTGTCTGTCTGTCTGTCTGTCTGTCTGTCTGTCTGTCTGTCTGTCTGTCTGTCTGTCTGCCTGTCAGCCTGTCTGTCTGCCTGTCTGTCTGTCTGTCAGCCTGTCTGTCTGTCTGTCTGTCTGTCTGTCTGTCAGCCTGTCTGTCTGTCTGCCTGTCAGCCTGTCAGCCTGTCTGCCTGTCTGTCTGTCTGTCTGTCTGTCTGTCTGCCTGTCAGCCTGTCTGTCTGTCTGTCTGTCTGTCTGTCTGTCTGTCTGTCTGTCTGCCTGTCTGCCTGTCTGTCTGTCTGTCTGTCTGCCTGCCTGTCAGCCTGTCTGTCTGTCTGCCTGTCAGCCTGTCAGCCTGTCTGCCTGTCTGTCTGTCTGTCTGTCTGTCTGTCTGTCTGCCTGTCTGCCTGTCTGTCTGTCTGTCTGTCTGTCTGTCTGTCTGTCTGTCTGTCTGTCTGTCTGTCTGTCTGTCTGTCTGTCTGTCTGTCTGTCTGTCTGCCTGTCTGTTTGTCTGCCTGCCTGTCTGTCTCTGTCTGTCTGTCTGCCTGCCTGCCTGCCTGCCTCCCTGTCTGTCTGCCTGTCTGCCTCCCTGGCTGCCTGTCTGTCTGTCTGTCAGCCTGTCTGTCTGTCTGTCTGTCTGTCTGTCTGTCTGTCTACCTGTCTGCCTGCCTGCCTGTCTGTCTGCCTGCCTGCC
The DNA here is from genome assembly GCA_039105355.1 of Benthosema pterotum. Taxonomy (NCBI): domain Eukaryota; kingdom Metazoa; phylum Chordata; class Actinopteri; order Myctophiformes; family Myctophidae; genus Benthosema; species Benthosema pterotum. The sequence continues at coordinate 1,906,744 of CM076983.1, read as the reverse complement.
TGTCTGCCTGTCCGCCTGCCTGCCTGCCTGCCTGTCTGTCTGCCTGTCTCTCTCCCTGCCTGTCTGCCTGCCTGCCTGCCTGCCTGTCCACCTGCCTGCCTGCCTGCCTGTCTGTCTGCCTGTCTCTCTGCCTGCCTGCCTGCCTGTCTGTCTGTCTCAGTGCTACTGTCTCATGTGAGTTCAGTTAACTCACAGAGAATTTAACCTGACAGACATGACAGTCATTAAACCTCTAAAGGCTCAGTCAGACTCAGGGTGAGGTGAGTGCAGTGAAAGGCTTTCACCCATAGAGTAGAGTATATGTATGTATGTATGATCCAGTGAAAGGCTTTCACCCTGGAGTATGTATGTATGAATGATCCAGTGAAAGGCTTTCACCCTGGAGTATGTATGTATGTATGATCCAGTGAAAGGCTTTCACCCTGGAGTATGTATGTATGATCCCAGTGAAAGGCTTTCACCCTGGAGTGTATGTATGAATGATCCAGTGAAAGGCTTTCACCCTGGAGTATGTATGTATGTATGATCCCAGTGAAAGGCTTTCACCCTGGAGTATGTATGTATGTATGATCCCAGTGAAAGGCTTTCACCCTGGAGTATGTATGTATGTATGATCCCAGTGAAAGGCTTTCACCCTGGAGTATGTATGTATGTATGATCCCAGTGAAAGGCTTTCACCCTGGAGTATGTATGTATGTATGATCCCAGTGAAAGGCTTTCACCCATAGAGTATATGTATGTATGTATGAATGATCCCAGTGAAAGGCTTTCACCCTGGAGTGTATGTATGTATGATCCCAGTGAAAGGCTTTCACCCTGGAGTATGTATGTATGTATGATCCAGGGTTAAAAAACGACATCATGGTGAAACTCTTTCGCCGCCACTCACTTCACCCTGGAGTATGGCTGAGGCTTTAGACAGACAGACAGACTTTCCTCGAACAATCTGAACTACACACACACACACACACACACACACACACACACACACACACACACACACACACACACACACACACACACACACACACACACACACACACACACACACACACTAAACAGTTTGTTTTGTTTTCTCCACAATGCCAGGCTGCATTTAGCAAAGATATAGACCAAAATGACCATTAATCTTCTACATTCTCTAGTTGTGTAGACTTGGGATAATTCACATGATGAATATTTTAACTCTTGAGAGCGTAAACATGAAACCAAATGGACCTGCAAGGGTTTGGTTTCATGTTTACGCTCTCAAAGAGTTACATCTGGTTAACCAACTTTCCATCATTTAGGCTGGGGACCACCTGGAACTCTCTCAAGGACCACTGGTTGAAAACCACTGCCTTATTATGGACACTATAGTACACTGTTGCAGGTATGGAGAATTGTCGCAGAAAATAATGCTAAAAAATAATTAAGTGAAATTAATATACTATTAAACTACCTGTCTGTCTGTCTGTCTGTCTGTCTGCCTGCCACCCTGCCTGTCTGTCTGTCTGCCTGCCTGCCTCCCTGTGTGTCTGCCTGCCTGTCTGTCTGTCTGACCTAGTTCTGTGAAGCGCCAGTTGTCCAACAATAGAACTACCATAATTTAACAATTATATTCCAAACAATAGACCCTCCAATGATGACAATAGAACTATTAATAACAATAGCAGCTCCATAACGGAAATATAATATGAAATAAATGCATTAAAAATCAGACAAATAATCCTAATCCTAGATGTAGTCTTTGTTAGATTTGTCATGTTTAACATTTTATTTATGTGTACATGTTAATTATTGTGTAGCAATTATCAGAATATGTTCATATCCATTCTATTCATCCCTACCTGTCTGTCTGTCTGTCTGTCTGTCTGCCTGTCTGTCTGCCTGCCTGCCTGTCTGCCTGCCTGTCTGTCTGCCTGCCTGTCTGCCTGCCTGCCTGCCTGTCTGCCTGTCTGCCTGCCTGCCTGCCTGTCTGCCTGCCTGCCTGCCTGTCTGCCTGCCTGTCTGTCTGCCTGTCTGTCTGCCTGTCTGCCTGTCTGCCTGCCTGCCTGTCTGCCTGCCTGCCTGTCTGTCTGCCTGCCTGTCTGTCTGCCTGTCTGTCTGCCTGTCTGCCTGCCTGCCTGCCTGCCTGCCTGCCTGCCTGCCTGCCTGTCTGTCTGCCTGTCTGCCTGCCTGTATACTTGTAAGAAAACTCAATAATGTGTTCATGAGAGAAGCTATGCAACAGTATATAATAATCATACAAAGTTATGAAGTTCAGAATCATAATAGCAATAATAATATAATAATACGGTACACTTTCGGAGCTACATGAGTAGACTATGAATTAAGTGAGTGTTTCATTCAGCACGCACGCACGCACGCACGCACGCACGCACGCACACACACACACACACACACACACACACACACACACACGCACACACACACACACACACACACACGCACACACACACACACACACACACACACACACACACACACACACAGTGTCTCATACATGCAGTTACAAACAACAGTTTAAAAGTTATATTTTCTCACATGGAGAAAATAATAGATTAACTCTAACTCTGACAGTGTAAAAGTTATTTAATAAAAGTTGAATTGAATTGAAGAGACTTTTAGAGCTTTTAGAATGAATTGAACAGACTCTAGAGCTTTTAGAATGAATTGAACAGACTCTAGAGCTTTTAGAATGAATTGAACAGACTCTAGAGCTTTTAGAATGAATTGAACAGACTCTAGAGCTTTTAGAACTCTAATCCTGAACTGTTTCCTCATTATTATTATAGTCTTGTGCGTCCCGTTAGATGTGCGCCCGCGCGCGCACGCGCACACACACACACACGCGCGCGCACCGTTTCTCCGGCGTGCCGTGCAGCACACACACACACACACACACACACACACACACACACACACACACACACACACACACACACACACACACACACACACACACACACTTCACGCACAACTTCCTTAAAGTTTTCTATAAAAGTTTAAAGTTGCACATTACATGACTCTCCCAGCAGAAGGCTGAATGCTCAGCTGCTCTGAATCCAATCCGTTCTACTGTTTCTAAAGACGTTTATAAAAGTTTATTTTAATAAAGATGTTTTTTTCCTACCTGGAGAGCTAAGCAGATCCTGTCCTGATGCTCCCAGCTGAAGGCTGATCTTAATCCACTCAGAGTCAACTTCAAACTAAAGTGAAAACTTCTAAAAACTTTCTGCTTTAAACTCCGGAGGAGGGACCACCTCCTGGTGACGTCACTGCACCCTTTAACACCTCCTGCTGCTCAGCCTGTGGTCCGCGGACCCCCCGGAGGTCTCTGCGGACCCCCCGGAGGTCTCTGCGGTCCGCGGACCCCCCGGAGGTCTATAGCTGTTCAACCTGCGGTCCGCGGACCCCCCGGAGGTCTATAGCTGTTCAACCTGCGGTCCGCGGACCCCCCGGAGGTCTATAGCTGTTCAACCTGCGGTCCGCGGAATGAAGTAGTTGTCCTGGAAGAAAAAAAACGAGATAAAATGGGAATTCCACGCATTTTCAACATTTTAATATGTCATTAATATAATATATACCTTAGAGATGTTGTTGGACATGATAAAAAAAAAAAAGTTCCCCCAATTCCGTATTTCCTAAAAATGGAGGTCTGGGAAAAAATCATTAACATGGTGAAAAATACATCTGATGCCTTTTTCCTGAGAGGGTACAAATGGAACCAAATGGACCCGCTATAGGTCCATTTGGTTCACATTTGTATCCTCTCAGGATTTTTTTTAATGGGTGGAATTCTCCTTTAGGATTTCTTCAATCAACTGAAATCAGGAGTAAAAACATAAACATTATTAAAAACAAAGTGGTCACGTGGCTCAATCTCCAACATGATATTTAGGCTAAATATAAAAGGTTTAAACTTACCTTTTGAACAGTTTTATCTGTGTTTATTTATCATTTAAACAAGACAATTAAATGAAGTTTGCTATACAGATCCATATGCAAATGTTCCCACAACAATACAAACTTGACTTAAAGAAGTAGACCAGGGGTTTTCAACAGGTGGTCCGGGGACCACCAGTGGTCCCTGAGAGGGTTCCAGGTGGTCTCCAGGCTAAATGATGGAAAGTTGGTTAACCAGATCTAACTCTTGAGAGTGTAAAAATGAAACCAAATGGACCCTTGCGGGTCCATTTGGTTTCATTTTTACACTCTCAAGAGTTAAAATATTCATCATCTGAATTAGCACCACTTAATTAAGAAGTTTACACTGTTTTGTTGGCAAAATCCAGCCTGGAATTGTGGACAAAACAAAAAAAATATCTTTAATTTTACGTCTTTGGTGTGAACATGTAATCAAATGTTGGTCCGTGGCTCAAATGATGAATAAATGGTGGTCCCTGTAGTCAAAAAGGTTGAAAACTCCTGAAGTACAGGCTATGATCTGCATCCATAATAAGGTTTGGTGTCGCCACCTGTTGGTGAGAGTAGAGAAGCACGCCATAATGAAGAGGATTCTAGTTCAGTGGTTTTCAACCTTTTTGACTCCAGGGACCTCCATTTATTCAGCATTTGAGCCACGGACCACCATATGATGACATTCTAGCCCCAAAAACCTAAAACTAAAGAATTATTTTGGTTTTGTTCACAATTCCAGGCTGAATTTTGCAAACAAAACAGTGTAAACTTCTTAATTAAATAGTACTAATTCAGATGATGAATATTTTAAATCTTGAGAGTGTGAAAATGAAACCAAATGGACCCGCAAGGGTCCATTTGGTTTCATTTTTACATTCTCAAGAGTTACATCTGGTTAACCAACTTTCCATCATTTAGCCTGGGGACCACCTGGAACCCTCTCAGGGACCACTGGTGGTCCCTGGACCACCTGTTGAAAACCCCTGTTCTAGTTCATTTTCAACGTGGACTGGAAGCGTTTTGTGTCCAGTGTTGTTGGCCTACTTGTGCACGCGCTGTGCTCGTGTCTTGCACACGCCGTGGTTTACTTTAGACCTTCAACCCTGTGAGTTTTTAGACTCCCAGTCTGTAATGTAATGTCAACCCTTTATGATAGTCCAAGTCCTTAAATATATGTTAAATACAACAGTTTATATGTTAAATACAATATAATGTAATGTCAACCCTTTATGATAGTCCAAGTCCTTAAATATATGTTAAATACAATATAATGTAATGTCAACCCTTTATGATAGTCCAAGTCCTTAAATATATGTTAAATACAATATAATATATGTTAAATACAATATAATATATGTTAAATACAATATAATGTAATGTCAACCCTTTATGATAGTCCAAGTCCTTAAATATATGTTAAATACAACAGTTTATGGCTGCTGAGTTGTGATTGAATAGAAAACTGATAATACATACTAATATTTGTTAACCGTTTAATACAGGTGTTTTCAACAGGTGGTCCAGGGACCACCAGTGGTCCTTGAGAGGGTTCCAGGTGGTTCCCAGTTAAATGATGGAAAGTTGGGTAACCAGATGTAACTCTTGAGAATGTAAAAGTGAAACCAAATGGACCCTTGCCGGTCCATTTGGTTTCATTGTTACACTCTCAAGAGTTAATATTCATCATGTGAATCAGTCCTAATCTACACAATTAGAAGATTAATGGTCGTTAAGCAAAGGAAATCTTTAGTTTGGGGGGTTTGTGGGGGCTAAAATGTCCGCAAATGGTGGTCCGTGGCTCAAATGCTGAATAAATGGTGGTCCCTGGGATGAAAAAGTTGAAACCCCCTGGTTTAATACATAATAACATTTTTCATCCAGAATCAGAAAGACGCTCTGTATTGTTCTGAATGGAGACACCTCCATCTAGTGGCCACTACGGGAATCGCAGATGCTTGTAGTGATAATGATATTTATATCCGGCTGTGGTTCTTATTATTGTTATATTGTGGTTATGTTAACATTATGGTGTAGATCTGAGCAGAAAAGCTGAAAATTATTTATATAAAGGCAATTATGCCGCTAACAAAGCCATGGCATGATTTGTCACAACCCGAGTTGGCTTTGTCCGCAGCGTAATCGTCTTTACATAAATACTTTTTGAAAAGTCTATGAGGAAAACATTTCTGGACCACGGGCGATGAAAGAGGAGGAACTGCTAAACTCTATATTGTATTATGTTATATTGTAGTTGTTTGTTGTAGAGAATTCTATTCACACAGCAGATTATTGTTATTATTATGTACCAAATATAATGACTTCAGTTTCCAAATTACAACTCATGAATGATGAGGATTAATGGTTAATGGTTAATGGTTAATGGTCAGCATCTTTTTTAAAGATCCAAGATCCAGAAAAGTGATATAATTAATTATGATTAATTGATGATCACTAAACAATCCTCAATAAATGTTAAGATGACTTAAAGCTTTCATAATGTCAGTTATTTTACACGTCTGTGTTGAACACACACAGTTTAACCAGGGGCGGATCTAGACATGGGCATGGGGGGGCAATGCCCCCCTAAATGCCCAGTCTGCCCCACCAAACACGATGCCATGCAAAACAACCCAAGATATTTCAAGTTAAAACGCTTCTATTTAAAATGATGTGAAACACTACTACTGCTACTAACTAACTACAGCTGTGTCACCACTAAACCAACAGCATTTCATCATTGAAAACAGAAAACTCTCTGAGTCAGACCTTTAGCTTTATGCATGCTGCGTGTCTGTTGCAACTTCAACAACAACTGATGTTATTATTGATGCTTTACTTGACTAATAAAAGTCCTGTAATTGAAAATGGTATCCCCCAGTACATATTTTATTCATTTATGTTATATTCATGTTATTCTGTTATCTTGTTTGTGGTTAAAGTGATAATCCCGCAGAATTCTGCAAAGGACTGAAATTGCTCCGTGCCACGAAATATTGCACATCGTCTTAATTCATTATGTAGAAATAAAACCAAACATGGTATTATTAATGTTGTCATTTAATAACGTCTTTCAGACATTTAGTAGAAAGTAGAAGATTATTGACAGATGTTAGATTATTTCTGTCAGATCCTCCAGTCCATAGACCTACAGATCCTCCAGTCCATAGACCTACAAAGGAGAATTCCACACCAAAACACATTGGTCATCAATCTACCTTGATTCCTGTGACATGATTCATAATGTACTTGATTTTTGTCACAGATGTTCCATTTTCTACATTTCACCATGAGGTTGCAGTTGCAGCAGCAGCAGCAGTTGCTGCAGCTGCTCTACTGCAGTTTGCATTGCTGCAGGTTGTCTTTATTCTAATGCAGGTATTGGAAAACTATTTTTTTCCCATACATCACATCAAACCACACACTACAAGATAATTGGACCACTATGTGATTTTTAACCCGTGGGACAGGAGTTTCTACCGGAGTGATTGGAGAGGAGGAGGAATAGATTACCTCTAAGATTACAAGTAAAGTCTGCTCCAGAGTGACATGAAACTCAAGCGTGTTTATCAGTATACTATTAAAATGTGATGTGTGGAAAAAAATAAGTTTGGAGTTACAGAAATACCTGCAGTAGAATAAAGACAAGCTGCAGCATGTTAACTGCACCGGCGCAGCAGTAGAATAAAGACAACCTGCAGCATGTTAACTGCACCGGCGCAGCAGTAGAATAAAGACATCCTGCAGCATGTTAACTGCACCGGCGCAGCAGTAGAATAAAGACATCCTGCAGCATGTTAACTGCACCGGCGCAGCAGTAGAATAAAGACATCCTGCAGCATGTTAACTGCACCGGCGCAGCAGTAGAATAAAGACATCCTGCAGCATGTTAACTGCACCGGCGCAGCAGTAGAATAAAGACATCCTGCAGCATGTTAACTGCACCGGCGCAGCAGTAGAATAAAGACAAGCTGCAGCATGTTAACTGCACCGGCGCAGCAGCAACAGCTGCTGCAACTGCAACTGACCTCATGGTGAAATGTAGAAAATGGAACAACTGTGACAAATCAAGTACATTATGAATAATGTTACAGGATCAAGGTAGATTGATGCCCATGTTAAATCAAGTACATTATGAATAATGTTACAGGATCAAGGTAGATTGATGCCCAAGTTAAATCAAGTACATTATGAATAATGTTACAGGATCAAGGTAGATTGATGACCAATAAATCAAGTACATTATGAATAATGTTACAGGAATCAAGGTAGATTGATGCCCAATGTGTCTCCTTTAACTATTCAATAAATAGAATATACTCTTTTTAGAAGTGTCTGCTTTCACTAGTGAATGAGGTGAGAACACTTTAAATGTGGAATTAGTTCACATGTGTTTTTTGCTGGTGAAAAAATAATGTTATTTTGAGAGCATTCTGATGCCAATATGATTCTGTTTCTGATTAATCTGCATCTCTGGTTGTGATTCTACAGACCACTGCTTTTCCACCAGTGGTCCCTGAGAGGGTTCCAGGTGGTCCCCAGCTAAGTTGGGATGATGGAAAGTTGTACCAAATGGACCCTTTGGTTTCATGTTTACACTCTCAAGAGAAAGTTGGTTAACCAGATGTGATTTTACACTCTTTTTGAGAGCGTGAAGAGCGTAAAAAGCATAAAAATCTAGAGAGTGTAAACATGAAACCAAATGGACCCTTGCGGGTCCATTTGGTTTCATGTTTACACTCTCAAGAGTTAAAATATCCATCATGTGGATTATCCCAAGTCTACACAACTAGAGAATGTAGAAGATTAATGGTCATTTTGATCTGTATGTTGGACTGTTTGGTTTCCCAAATCCAGCCTGGAATTGTGGACAAAAGCAAAATAAATCTTTAGTTTTGGGGTCTGTGGGGCTAAAATGTCATCAAATGGTGGTCTGTGGCTCAAATGCTGAATAAATAGTGGGCCCTGGTATGAAAAAGGTTGAAAACCACTTCCATTAGTCTGCATTAGCCAGGCTGACAGTGTACCGCAGGTTCGAGTCCCCCAGACTGACAGCGTGCTGCTAGGAGCTCGGCGGTACATACAGTATATAAAAGGTTTCAGCGGTGAGTCCGGATGTGTTTTTTCAGGGTCTCTCCTCTGCTGAAGCAGCGGTTACACATCGTACACATAAAGGGTTTTTCTCCGGTGTGAATCCTCATGTGTTTGGTCAGGTCGTCTCTCTTACACCAGCCTTTCCCACAGACGCTACAAACGAAGCGTTTCTCTCCTGTATGGATGCTCATGGTGTGAGTCTTCAGGCTGGAGCCCTCACTGAAACGCTTCCCGCAGATGGTGCAGCTGAAAGGTTTCTCCCCTACAACAGGAATTACATTACAGATGGTGCAGATAAAAGGTTTCTCCCCTACAACAGGAATTACATGGAATAGACCAAGAATTATTATCCACAATTTAGGAGAGATAAACTGGCAAAAACATTGGTCAAAATAACAATTCGTGTACATGTTTTAATTGTGTAGATTCTTGAAAATGGAGTAGCTCAGATGTTTTTATATAGAATTTAACTCTCGAGACCGTAAAATGAAACCAAATGGAGCCTTACGGGTCCATTTGGTATCATTTTACGGCCTCGAGAGTTAAATGAGAAGGGCTGAACCTGGGACTAGTACAGGCATTATATGGAATAGAACAGGTCAACCTGGGACTAACTGCAAAAAAACAACCAAAAAAAAAAAAAGAAATCAAACTCAGCTGAATTTGTATCTTCTATAAATTCTGAATAACCAGAGCTTCGAACCGGTTCAAGGAACGAAAACCGAAACAAACAGAATTTTAGGGGACTTTTCAAGGAACGGAAACGAAAACGCAATGGTCTTCAACTCACTCACAACCAGAAGGACTGTACCGAATCTGCTGCTATCCCCCCTGCACATGTACAGCAATACCCCTACAGTAATACCCCTACTGTCATAGTTGTCATAACCAGTGTTGGGAATATTACTATACCTTTTTAATGTATTACTTATTGCTTATTACCTTCATTTTAAAGCAATATATTGTATTACAATATTACTGTCTGAGCAAGTGTAATATATTAATATTACTATTACATATTACTTAAAAGAAAAATGTTGTACAAAATATATAATTAAATATTTAGTGTCACTATTAATCAAATATTGTGTAGGCCAGTGTCATAGCTACAATAAAGAAAGCGCACTTGGCTATCTGGGAAATCCATATGAAATCAACTTGAAAAAACGTCCTCCTGAATAAATAATTTGATGACAAATTATAGAAAATAAGTAATTATTTAACTTCTGCAGTTGTCAATATAATTTCACAATAACATTTTTAACGAAATAGATTGACAGAAAGTAATATTGAAAGTAATGCAGAAAGAAAAGTATAACATATTAGATTATTTTGGTTCAGTAATATATTTATATTACAAGTTACTGCATTTTGGTAATATATTATGTAATATATTGAGTTACGTAGTGCATATGTCCCAACACTGGTCATAACTTAGCCGTTAGTATAGTAGTGCCTAGTTGTAGTATGCTTAGTTTTAGTAGTACGTCTTAGTATGTTTTAGTATTTTTAGTATGTCTTAGTATGTTTTAGTATGTTAGATGTATAGTTTTAGTCTTAGTTTTCAACTCTCACTACTTGCCACTTTATTTATATTTATACCTGGTCGTAGCTTAGCACCTTCACCCCACTTTATACTGCTACAGTTGCACCTTAATACTCTAGTCTGTTGCACTACGTCACTTACTGTTCTTGTTTTGTTTGTAGTCGTCATTTTTCTTATTGCACTGTCTATTGTCTATTGTCTTATTGCACTGAGGAACAATGGAAACGTTATTTCATCCCTGTTTATGTCTTGACATACACTGGAGTGACAAATAAAGAAACTTGAACTTGAACTTGAACTTGAAAACGAAATGGTCTTCAACTGTTCCGGAACAGAAACGTTATTCTAAAATCCACAAAACCGGTTAATAACGTTTTTTTTTTTTTTTTCATTCTCAAAATTTGGCAAAAGCAGCCTTTGTCAGAGGGATTATTTCCGGTTGTTCGTTCACTGCGTCGCTGCCAGGCTCAGGGTCCTTCCACTACCAGCAGCAATGAACTGAGCTATGAAACATTAAAGGAATGCTTCGCTGGTATGGAATGCCTTTAAATGCTGTACAACGGCCCGAAATATGTGAAAAAAAATATATACATGTAAAAAAAAAAGCCACACGGTGGCGCTAGAGAAAGTATATTCTGTGCGTGCGTGGCTTGATGCTCTGCCTTTAGTGTTCAGTGCTCTGGAAACGTTTAGGCAGGATGCACTGAGACAGAGGCAGGATGCACTGAGACAGAGGCAGGATGCACTGAGACAGAGGCAGGATGCACTGAGACAGAGGCAGGATGCACAATAGTATAATCATACAGACGAGGTTTAATTTCAGTGAAGAATCCCTTTAACACGGCCAGACTCCGTGCCTTAGTAGATAACACCCAAACCAAAGATGTATGGAGTGTTTTCAAGTCGTGCCTTAGTAGATAACACCCAAACCAAAGATGTATGGAGTGTTTTCAAGCCTGTTTATTGCAGAAAATAACCCATTTATTAGGTCAGTTTTAAAGCTAAAAATCCTGAAAGTAAGGGGAAAAAAATAATTAGACTTGATAGGCCCACCAAACATTACCGGAACGATAAGAACGAACGATGTTTTAGTTTTGCACAAAATCACTCCTAGGGTGAAATCTCTCCATATTGCTGACTAACCTTCAACACATTTAATGGCTGTTTTTAACCCAAGGAAAAACTAATGGGAATTCCATCCATTTTCAACATTCTAAAATGTCATTAATATACCCTAGAGATGCTGTGTGGACTGTGGACAAAACGTTCACCCAATTCTGTATTTCATAAAAATGGAGGTCTGAAAAAATCATTAACACGGTGAAATACATCTGATGACATCATCAAGATGTATTTCACCATGTTAATGGTTTTTCTTACAGACGCCTTTTCTTTTCAAAGTTTTTCATTTTCAAAATTTTCCTGAGAGGATACATATGTGAACCAAATGGACCCTAGCGGGTCCATTTGGTTCAGTTTGTACCCTGTCAGGAAAAAAATGAAAATGAGTGGAATTCCCCTTTAAAGGATAATGAAATTTAGAAAATATTTGCCTTAAATACAGGGTCAGTGGTGGACAATCTGTAAATGTTCATTTTGAAACATTTTCCCCTCAGACAATTCCAGGCAACCTTTTATCTGTTATTCAGGATATATTGAAGATACAAATTCAGTTGAGGTGAAATGGTATTATTTTAACCACTAATGGTATTATTTTAACCACTACGTACCGCTGTGGGTCCTCATGTGTTCCAGATGAAATGGTATTATTTTAACCACTACGTACCACTGTGGGTCCTCATGTGTCAATTCAATTAGTTCCAGGTGAAATGGTATTAATTTAACCATTACTTACTGCTGTGGGTCCTCGTGTGTTCCAGGTGAAAGGGTATAATTTTAACCATTACTTACCACTGTGGGTCCTCGTGTGTTCCAGGTGAAAGGGTATAATTTTAACCATTACTTACCACTGTGGGTCCTCGTGTGTTCCAGGTGAAAGGGTATAATTTTAACCATTACTTACTGCTGTGGGTCCTCATGTGTTCCAGGTGAAAGTGTATAATTTTAACCATTACTTACCACTGTGGGTCCTCGTGTGTTCCAGGTGAAATGGTATAATTTTAACCCCTACGTACCACTGTGGGTCCTCATGTGTTCCAGGTGAAAGGGTATAATTTTAACCAGGTGAAATGGTATTAATTTAACCATTACGTACCGCTGTGGGTCCTCATGTGTTCCAGGTGAAATGGTATTATTTTAACCAGGTGAAATGGTATTAATTTAACCATTACGTACCGCTGTGGGTCCTCATGTGTAAATGGTATTAATTTAACCCTAACCTACCACTGTGGGTCCTCATGTGTCGCTGCAGATCTTTCTTCTCTCCAAAGCGTTTGTCGCAGGCCGTACAACTGAAGGGTCTTTCTCCTGTGTGAATGCGGATGTGTCTCTTTAGGTTTCCTTTCAGGTCGAAGGACTTACAGCAGAACGTACAGCTGAAAGGTTTCTCCTCCTCCGACGGGCTGCAACCAAACGCTTTCTCCTGGGGGGGATAGAACATATCAATTAAAGTTTTCAACATTCTAATACAGTATGTCATTAGTATACCTTAGAGGTGCTGGGCGGACATGATAAAAACGTTTCTGCAAGTATAGTGTTTTAAGGCATATTTGTCTTATTAGCCAGAGATCCTTTTAAAAATCAGTGTTTAGGCTTGTTTGTTCACACCAAGGTAGCCCATGGCCAACTTGTGCTCAGTACTGAATGCAGATACAGTTTATAGTATTATCAGGAGTTTTCAACAGGTGGTCCGGGGACCACCAGTGGTCCCTGAGAGGGTTCCAGGTGGTCCCCAGCTAAGTTGGTTAACCAGATGTAACTCTTGAGAACGTAAAAATGAAACCAAATGGACCCTTGCGGGTCCATTTGGTTTCATTTTTACACTCTCAAGAGTAAAAATATTCATCATCTGAATTAGCCCCAAGTCTACACAACTAGAAGATTAATGTATTAATGGAATCATAGATATTATTATTATTATTATTATTACAGATCCTGTGCTGGACAGACGCTGCCAACCGAAGGGTTTCTCCTCCTCCTCCTCGTCTTCTTCTCTCTTCACCGCCAGCAGCAGCGAGGAGCACAGCGCCCCCTGCTGGCCACCAGGAGGCTCAGAGGAAACACCCTTCAGTTGTACCTGGTCTGGGAGGTCTGAAACAACAGGAGAGGAAAGACCTTTCAGTTGTACCTGGTCTGGGAGGTCTGAAACAACAGGAGAGGAAAGACCTTTCAGTTGTATGTGGTCTGGGAGGTCTGAAACAATAGGAGAGGAAAGACCCTTCAGTTGTACGTCGTCTGGGAGGTCTGAAACAACAGGAGAGGAAAGACCTTTCAGTTGTATGTGGTCTGGGAGGTCTGAAACAACAGGAGAGGAAAGACCTTTCAGTTGTACGTGGTCTGGGAGGTCTGAAACAACAGGAGAGGAAAGACCCTTCAGTTGTACGTGGTCTGGGAGGTCTGAAACAACAGGAGAGTCAAACGTTGGAGAAAGTAAGTTGTTAATAAGATGAAAAGTTGGTTAACCAGGTGTAACTCTTTGAGAGTGTAAATGAAACCAAATTAACCCTTTTTTACACTCTCAAGAGTTGAAATATTCATAGGCCTGTAGACTACAAAACTAAAGAATGTAGAAAATGAATGCATCTGTATTAGGGCTGGGACTTAATTAATTAATTAATTGAGATTAATTAATCACAGAAACAATAATGCGTTTAACAAAATTAACTCATTTTAATCGCCACACAGACTCCAAAACTAAAGATTTCTTTTGCTTTTGTCCACAATTCCAGGCTGGATTTCAGAAACAAAGTTACAGTCAAACATACAGATCAAAATTACCATTAATCTTCTACATTATCTAGTTGTGTAGAATTGGACTAATTCAGATGGTGAATATTTTAACTCGGGTCCATTTGGTTTCATGTTTACGCTCTCAAAGAGTTACATCTGGTTAACCAACTTTTGATCTAGTTAACCAAATTTTGATTTCATTGTCGACACAGTGATTTAGAAAAACTCTCACACGCTATACCAGCCTATTTTAATTGACAAAAAAATGCTTCTTGGGTCAAATATTGCTATGCAATTAATTGAGATTAATTAATTACAAGGCTTCAAATTAATTAGATCAAAAAAATTAATCGAGTACCACCCCTAATCTGTATGTTTGACTGTTTTGTTTCCCAAATCCATATTGTGGACAAAAGCAAAATAAAATCTTTAGGTTTAGGTTCTGTGAGGTTAAAATGCCCTCAAAGGGTGATTCATGGCTCAAATGCTGAATACATAAACTGAATTGGTTACGGCGCACCCCCCCCCCCCCCCCCCCCCCCCTCCCCTCCCTCCAAGATGGCAGCCTTCGGAGAATCTGAACGTCAACAGACAGAGTGGAATAAAACATTTTATTTCTTGAAATCTACTAGGGTTGGGGTTAGGTGTAGGACTGTAGGCATAGCCTACTTTTACTGAGGTTATGTTTAGGGTTAGGGTTAGGGTTAGACGGTGCTTTACGCGGTTACTAACCCTACCATAACCTCAGTAAAACTATGCTTCGCCTCGCCCTACTAATAGTAGCCGCTATAACCCGATGCAATAAATAAAAAATATCTACATAGAAGGATGGATAGAGGACGAAGCGGCTGAAAGTTTGAGCTTTGAAATACTGGTGATGGTCTTACTTACTGTTATAGTGTTTAAGAATAATGCACTTAAAATGAAAAATAGACAGAGAGAATTGGAAGATTTCTTGTATATGCTACTACTGACGTTTAAAAACAGTATTTGGGGTTTGATGTTGAGTTTGTGATGAGATGTTGAGTTTAGTTTCTTGCACCCAAAACTAAGAACTTTCACGCTTTTGTCCACAATTGGGGAAGACAACTGAAAAAACTTTGGTCAAAATAACAATTATTCTACATTTTCTAATTGCATGGACTCTTGAAAGTGTAAAACAATGTTTTAACGCTCTCAAGAGTCTGTCGTGATCTACCTTCACGTTCTGTGTGATCTACTGGTAGATCACCATCTACCTTTTGGGCAGCCCTGTTTTAATACATATGAAGGTATTTAGTTGTGTTTTTACCCCCTGATGTTTTCTGCAGTAATAATGTCGTCGTTTTAACACATATGAAGGTATTTAGTTGTGTTTTTACCCCCTGATGTTTGCAGTAATAATGTTGTTGTCGTTGTCACGTCAGCCTTCTCTGCTCCTCCAACCATCACTTCCTGTTCATCACTTCCTGTTTCCTGCTGGAAACTGGAGCCACGCCCCTCAGCTCCCTCTGTGAACACACGCACGCACGCACGCACGCACGCACGCACGCACGCACGCACGCACGCACGCACGCACGCACGCACACACGCACACACGCACACACGCACACACACACACACACACACACACACACACACACACACACACACACACACACACACACACATGCATGCACACTGATACGTAATGATATCAGCTGTTAAAATGCATATAGTTAACATCAGTAAACCAGTAAATTTATTTGGAATTAAATATATTTAATTATTACATGGCTTGAATGAATGCTCCAATCAGAAGCCAGCGTTCTGGTCATGTGAGCGGTGACATATTACACTATAATTCACTGCTCCGCTCTATATCTGACCGCTGCATAATCAAGGTCCCCAAAGTGCAAACAGCTGTGTTCATATCAATCCGCGCTGCGCTTCCTCATTTAGTTCAGCACGCCGTTAGCGGGTCCATTTGGTTAGCTACGTATTTGGTTGTTTACATGCCGTTAGCGGGTCCATTTGGTTAGCTACATATTTGGTTGTTTACATGCCGTTAGCGGGTCCATTTGGTTAGCTACGTATTTGGTTGTTTACATGCCGTTAGCGGGTCCATTTGGTTAGCTACATATTTGGTTGTTTACATGCCGTTAGCGGGTCCATTTGGTTAGCTACGTATTTGGTTGTTTACATGCCGTTGCCGTCACCCTCTCAAGGACCACTGGTGGTCCTCGGACCACTGGTTGAAAACCACTGATGTAAACCATGTAATAAGCGGGATAACACCCTTCGAACCGGTGATTTGTTTCCTAATAACTGACCTCGGCTGCGCCTTGGTCAGTTATTAGGAAACAAATCACCGCCTCGTCGGGTGTTATCCCTTACATATATTTTATGTATACCTGCAGGCTGTGTGTCCACATTGAAAGCCATGTCCAGCAGCTTTGACTGGTGATCCAGCAGAGCTTCCAGTGTCTCCATCTCTCTCTGGAAGAGGTTGAACATCCAGTCTGCAGCCGCAGTGAGGCGCTCCAACAGCAACACTCTGAGCACAGGCTGCTGTTTGTCCATAACACTCACACAACAACAGGCTTTGTGTTTGTCCACAACACTCACACAACAACAGGCTTTGTGTTTGTCCACAACACTCACCACAGTCTGCTGGGTGTCCACAACACTCAGGATGTCCTCTCCCACCACACTCACACAACAACACTTTGTGTTTGTCCACAACACTCACACAACAACATGCTTTGTGTCTGTCCACAACACTCACACAACAACAGGCTTTGTGTTTGTCCACAACACTCACACAACAACAGGCTTTGTGTTTGTCCACAACACTCACACAACAACAGGCTTTGTGTTTGTCCACAACACTCACACAACAACAGGCTTTGTGTTTGTCCACAACACTCACACAACAACAGGCTTTGTGTTTGTCCACAACACTCACACAACAACAGGCTTTGTGTTTGTCCACAACACTCACACAACAACAGGCTTTGTGTTTGTCCACAACACTCAGAATGTCCTCTCCCACCACCGTCGTCATGTGTTCATTTATGGCCGTCCGTACGGATTCCATCTGGAACATTTTACCTCCTTTAGGAGACATGTGGAGCGTTAGGACTACAACTACATCTAAACTTCACCGCTAGAACTACAACTACATCTGAAAACTACACCTCTAAAACTACAACTGCATCTAAACTACACGTCAACAACCCTTAGAACTACAACTGCATCTAAACTACACGTCAACAACCCTTAGAACTACAACTGCATCTAAACTACACGTCAACAACCCTTAGAACTACAACTGCATCTAAACTACACGTCAACAACCATTAGAACTACAAATACATCTATACTAGGAGTCCATCTGTCCCGTTTAGGAGACATCTGGACGTTAAACTACATTCTAAACTACACGCCGTGTAGAACGGTCTGTCCAGTGAAACCTCCAGTAAGAACACCAGCTGTTGTTAATATGTAGATTCTTGTGTTTTGATTAGTTTTCCTCTTGGATATGAAGCGTCACCGTCCAGCGTCACAGCGTTACAGCGTCACAGCGTCACAGCGTGACAAACTGACTCATCTCTGCAAATGCAAAAAAAAAACTACTGTCAACAACATATAAACTACCGTTAACGACCGGTAACAACACACACACACACACACACACACACACACACACACACACACACACACACACACACACACACACACACACACACACACACACACACACACACACACACACACACACACACACACACACACACACACACACACACACACACACACACACACACACAGCCGGGACACTTCCGCGTCAACGTCATTCACGCATGCGCAATGAACAACATCAGCGTTGCCAGATTTCGCGAGAGAAATCCGTACTGTAAACTAAAATCCCGAGGATTTATATATATATATATATATATATATATATATATATATATATATATATATATATTATATATATATATATATATATATATATATATATATATATATATATATATATATATATATTTCGCTGAGGATAAATCACATTTAACACTGAAATGCACTAGTGCTTTAATACTTGCACTATTGTAAAAACGCTGATAAGGTACCTGCTACTCTCTCTGTTATTGTTGTCTTTTCATGTTTTGTGTTTTTAACTTATTTCCTGTCCAATGTTGGGACGGCGAACTAAAATTAGCAACTCTGCTAAATCCGGCATGTTGCACTGTTTCCTTTGTAATGTTAATATGCACTGTCCCGATGAAATAAACTAATGAAGAAAAGTAAGTAAACTAATCATAATAATACTAAATGAAGTCGCTTTGAAAAACGCGACCTGGCAACCTAATGGATATCCGGTCTGGAGAGGATACGGAAACAAAGGAAGTGTTTACCGGATGCAGTAGGCGGGCTCTGGACCGGATGTCAGCGTTTCTGTTGAGGCAGTGCAGATCATCTAGAGTAGCGACATTGAGGGTCAGAAACTGAGCTGCTGACTTTAAACCATTTGTCCCTATTCAGGCTGCATTCACAGCAGCCTGAACTGAATAGGGACAAATGATTTATAATGTTTTGTACAATAACAACTACAGTCTCTGTAAAGTTTACCTTGTGATATTATATAACTACAAAACGATCTATGAATAAATGAAGGGATTTAAGATCATTATAAAGGGGAACTCCACCCATTTCAACATTCTAATTATGTCATTAATATACCTTAGAGATGTCGTGTGGACATGATGAAAAAGTTCCGCCTTTTCTGTATTCCACTAACATCGTGAAATACATGTGATGACATCATCAAGATGTATTTCACCATGTTAATGGATTTCTTTAGACGCTTATTTTTTCTGAGAGGGTACAAATGGAACCAAATGAACCCGTTAGGGTTCATTTGGTTACAATGCATTTACAATGCATTTACAATGCATTTACAATGTATTTCCGCCTATTCCAGGTTCAGAACTTGTCCCTGTTTTGTCCCTATCTGTTGTCCCATTCTCTATAGAAGTCTATGTAGAAGAGCCTCCAAAGGACTGACCCCATGAAGTGGACGGAGTTGTCGTAACTCTGTCTATACTCTCAGGCTTGCAACTCAACAAGTGGACGACAGACACCATGAGGCATTTCTACAGTTTACCATAGGGTCCACCTTGTTCATTTCATCAAGACAGTAGCAGCAAATCATAGTGGAGGTAAAAGTGAAAAGAAAAACATACATTGGGGGTTGCTGGGTTTATCATGTTTTATGGAGGCTGGTATTGAATTGCAGCCGTTTGTAGGTGCCCTTGGAGAGTGGTTTTGAAGGAGTCAAAGGATTCACTGTCATTCACATGTCTTAATGACTGTTGGTAGGGTGTTCCACCGTATGCTGCTTATACTTTGCAGCTGTTTCCCTGCAGACAGACCCTTGCTTTGTCCTGCAGACGGTCCAGAAGGCTATAAGTGATGGAAAGTTGGTTAACCAGATAACTCTTTGAGAGATTCATCATGTGAATCATCCCAAGTACACAACTGAGAATGTAGAAGATTAATGGTCATTTTGGGTTAGGGTTAATCCAGCCTGGAATTGTGGACAAAAGGGTCTGTGCGTCATCAAATGGTGGTCTTCTGTGGCTCAAATGCAGGGGTGTAGTGTCAGGGGGACGCGGGGGGACGGCGTCCCTCCACTTCTCACATCTAAAATATTTTATATACAGGGGTGTAGTGTCAGGGGGGCGCGGGGGGACGGTGTCCCTCCACTTCTCACATCTAAAATATTTTATATACAGGGGTGTAGTGTCAGGGGGACGCGGGGGGACGGCGTCCCTCCACTTCTCACATCTAAAATATTTTATATACAGGGGTGTAGTGTCAGGGGGACGCGGGGGGACGGCGTCCCTCCACTTCTCACATCTAAAATATTTTATATACAGGGGTGTAGTGTCAGGGGGGCGCGGGGGGACGGTGTCCCTCCACTTCTCACATCTAAAATATTTTATATACAGGGGTGTAGTGTCAGGGGGACGCGGGGGGACGGCGTCCCTCCACTTCTCACATCTAAAATATTTTATATACAGGGGTGTAGTGTCGGGGGGACGCGGGGGGACGGCGTCCCTCCACTTCTCACATCTAAAATATTTTATATACAGGGGTGTCGTGTCGGGGGGACGCGGGGGGACAGCGTCCCTCCACTTCTCACATCTAAAATATTTTATATACAGGGGTGTAGTGTCAGGGGGACGCGGGGGGACGGCGTCCCTCCACTTCTCACATCTAAAATATTTTATATACAGGGGTGTAGTGTCAGGGGGACGCGGGGGGACGGCGTCCCTCCACTTCTCACATCTAAAATATTTTTGGGTCTGAAAAAAATCATTAGCATGGTGAAATACATATTGATGACATCATCAAGATGTGTTTCACCATGTTAATGAGTTTCCTTTTTTCTGAGAGTGCACAAATGGAACCAAATGGACCCGCTAGGGTCCATTTGGTTCACATTTGTACACTCTCAGAAAAAAAAATAGGTGGAATTTCCCTTTAAGAGGCGTCCCCCCACTTCTAAAAGTACCACTACAACACTGCTCAAATGCTGATTAAATAGCGCCCTGGTATGAAAAAGGTTCCCTGAAATAGGGATAATATAATATAGTGTCAATTTGTGGATCCTTCATATGACTTTGGAGTTGCAACTCTGCCATTCTTATGGGTGACCAGAAGTCACTCTTTGTGTGGGACAGTCCCATCATTTCCAAGACTTTTCAAGACTCCCACAAACTGAGACTCTGTCCCACTTTGTGACTGACATCAGGCATCAGTGTTCAAAATGCCCTAATAATTTGTAGTGCCCTAATAATAGTTGGATTTCTGTTGTATCATTTCCTGCTATGGTTTTGTAATTATCCCCCCCATGGTACCACTATATTTCCACATTCACACTAGAGAGGCCACATCGCATACTGTCCAGGGGTGTAGTGTCAGGGGGACGCGGGGGGACGGTGTCCCCCCACTTCTCACATCTAAAATATTTTTGGAGCAAAAGTAGGCCTATGTTTTTGCCTTATGATTTACTTTTATGGATTACAATTTGGCATTGTAAACAATCTTTCTCAATATGCTATGCTTGTTTTAATAGCGTGTCTGTGTGTGTTGCGCAGGTGCACGCAAATGCGCATGCAAATGCAAGTGTGCATGCACGTGTCTTAAAGGGGAATTCCACTCCTTATGTCATTAATATACCTTAGAGAAATTGTGTGGACATGATAAAAAAGTTCCCCCATTCTGTTTCTTAAAAAAAAAAAAAACATTAGCATGGTGAAATACTTCTTGATGACATCATCAAGATGTGTTACACCATGTTAATGAGTTTCCTTTTTTCTGAGAGTGTACAAATGGAACCAAATGGACCCGCTAGGGTCCATTTGGTTCACATTTGTACACTCTCAGAAAAATAAAATAAAATGGGGGGAATTCCCCTTTCAGAGGCGTCCCCCCACTTCTAAAAGTACCACTACAACACTGCTGCTATGGTTTTGTAATAATCCCCCTCATGGTACCACTATATTTCCACACTCACTCTAGAGAAGCCACATCGCATACTGTCGTATCAAAAATAGCAGATCTACGATTGTAGATCTGCTATTTTTGATTTTAGATCGGCTGTTTTTGCTATATGTGAAATAAAATCCTGAAAATATTTTTGGAATATTGACATCAAGATGTTAATAATTTGCTAACTACATTTTGTCCTGTTTCCCCACTCCAACACACTTCTGTCCCTCAAATGAACAGTTTGTATCTGGTCACCCTGCCATTCTTCCATGCAGCCCACCCCAGCAGGGCTGGCTAAATCCGGCCCTGCATGGTGGATGTGCATTATCACTGATGATAACAGAGTGTTAAGGCTATTCTAGCTCTGTGTGTGGGAGGTGTGTGTGTGTGTGTGTGTGTGTGTTGTGTGTGTGTGTGTGTGTGTGTGTGTGTGTGTGTGTGTGTGTGTGTGTGTGTGTGTGTGTGTGTGTGTGTGTGTGTGTGTGTGTGTGTGTGTTTCCTAATAAGGACACACATGCAGGCTGGCAGCTCTAAGAATAACCCAGAATGCATCAGTGTTGAATGTGATCCTACAGGAGACACTGGTGACCTTTCTGCTGATGTCATGTTACAGCAGGGGCGGATGTAACATTTACCAATGGGGGGGTAAGAGAAAATGGTATGGGTGCGGCTTCACCCATACCATTTTCAGTTCCAGGACTTTTATTAGTCAAGTAAAGCATCAATAATAACATCAGTTGTTGTTGAAGTTGCAACAGACACGCAGCATGCATAAAGCTAAAGGTCTGACTCAGAGAGTTTTCTGTTTTCAATGATGAAATGCTGTTGGTTTAGTGGTGACACAGCTGTAGTTAGTTAGTAGCAGTAGTAGTGTTTCACATCATTTTAAATATAAACACTTTAATTTGAAATGTATTAGAAATTTGGGTTGTTTTGTATGCCGTCATGTTTGGTGGGCAGTCAGGGCATTTAGGGCGGCATTGCTCCCCCCCATGACGGCTAGATGGCTAGATCCGCCCCTGTGTCACACACACACACACACACACACACACACACACACACACACACACACACACACACACACACACACACACACACACACACACACACACTGCACCCCCCCCCCCCCTCCAGTCCAATCTAATCTCAGCTGCTAGTCTGTAGTCCAGAAGAAAGAAAGAAAGAAAGAAAGAAAGAAAGAAAGAAAGAAAGAAAGAAAGAAAGAAAGAAAGAAAGAAAGAAAGAAAGAAAGAAAGACAAGCTGGTACCAAGAGGGGCAGAGCAGACAGACAGACAGACAGACAGACAGGCAGGCAGACAGGCAGGCAGGCAGGCAGGCAGGCAGGCAGGCAGACAGACAGACAGACAGTATTTTGGGGAGGGGTCCAGACCCTTGTAGGGCTTGTTGCTGCTGCAGTGTCCAGGACTCTATAGGAGCTGGTTTTAGGCTCTTCAGTGAGCCTGTAGACTAGAGAAACCAGGACTCTGATCTGACCCTAAAGCTGTAGGATAAACCTGGACCTGCTGGACTTAGAACTGGTTCTAACACTGTGTTGGGTCTTTGTGGAAGCCTTTGTACCCCAGGAACCTGTTGGACTGTACTAGGAGCTTCTTTAAGACCCGTCAGGTCATCTAAACCTTATAAATACCAGGACCTGTTGGACACTGCTAGGAACTGGTTCTAACACTGTGTTGGGTCTTTGTGGAAGCCTTTGTACCCCAGGAACCTGTTGGACTGTACTAGGAGGTTCTTTTAGATCTGTCAGGTCATCTAAACCCTATAGGAAATACCAGGACCTGTTGGACTGTACTAGGAGGTTCTTTTAGATCTGTCAGTTCATCTAAACCCTATAGGAAATACCAGGACCTGCTGGACACTGCTAGGAACTGGTTCTAACACTGTGTTGGGTCTTTGTGGAAGCCTTTGTACCCCAGGAACCTGTTGGACTGTACTAGGAGGTTCTTTTAGATCTGTCAGTTCATCTAAACCCTATAGGAAATACCAGGACCTGCTGGACACTGCTAGGAACTGGTTCTAACACTGTGTTGGGTCTTTGTGGAAGCCTTTGTCCCCCAGGAACCTGTTGGACTTTACCAGGAGGCTAGGAAGCTAGGAAGCAGCTTAGGGGCCTGTGGGGTGTCCTTAGGGAGGATTAACCCTATAACCACCATGGACACAGCCTTGGTCTAGACTTTATTCACCTCTGGAATTATTTTTATAACTTTTATTTATTTTTTGCAACCATGACTGAGAGAGTCGAAGGTACAGTCTCATCAACATGCTAAGTATGTTACTTTTTATTACTACTTCTACTTCTACGTGTGTGTGTGTGTGTGTGTGTGTGTGTGTGTGTGTGTGTGTGTGTGTGTGTGTGTGTGTGTGTGTGTGTGTGTGCGTGTGCGTGTGCATACATGCATGCGTGTGTGTGCATCTGCTGCATTGATGCAATATTTGTTTCAATGCAATGTTTGCAATATGTTTGTTTCTGAGACTCTGAGCCCTCCGGTGTCTGTTAGGTCTCATATGGAAGGAATCAATCAGTCAGAGCAGGGGTTTTGGGCTAATTCAGATGATGAATATTTTAACTCTTGAAAGCGTATTTAAAAAAAAAAAAAATTACGCTCTCAAGAGTTACATCTGGTTAACCAACTTAGCTGGGGACCACCTGGAACCCTCTCAGGGACCACAGGTGGTCCCCGGACCACCTGTTGAAAAACCCCTGAGTCAAAGTCACTGAACGTCCCTGTGTAGCACCTGTTTAGAATGTCACATAATGCAGGAGGCAGGAGTGCGACCTTTAAGTAAAAACAAACGCTTCCAAACTCACCTGTTTAAGTAAAAACAAACGCTTCCAAACTCACCTGTTTAAGTAAAAACGAACGCTTCCAAACTCACCTGTTTAAGTAAAAACGAACGCTTCCAAACTCACCTGTTTAAGTAAAAACAAACGCTTCCAAACTCACCTGTTTAAGTAAAAACGAACGCTTCCAAACTCACCTGTTTAAGTAAAAACAAACGCTTCCAAACTCACCTGTTTAAGTAAAAACGAACGCTTCCAAACTCACCTGTTTAAGTAAAAACGAACGCTTCCAAACTCACCTGCACAGAATGTCTGTTTCATTAAACAAACAAAAAGATAACTCAAGATTTCACTTGCAATGTTGTTGAGTTTAAAGGGGGAATAAGATGAAATAAGATGATTTTTTTGGTTGTTTTCTATCCCACAGATGATCTATTTTGAACAATCATTCTTTCATATGATAGAGGAGCTTTAATGTAAAATGCTTTCAGGAACTGCTTCATAATGATGTCATCAATGATGTCATCAATGATGTCATCAATGATGTCATCAATGCTTCATAATGATGTCATCAATGATGTCATCAATGATGTCATCAATGCTTCATAATGATGTCATCAATGCTTCATAATGATGTCATCAATGCATTATAATGATGTCATCAATGCATCATAATGATGTCATCAATGCTTCATAATGATGTCATCAATGCATCATAATGATGTCATCAATGCATCATAATGATGTCATCAATGCATCATAATGATGTCATCAATGCATCATAATGATGTCATCAATGCATCATAATGATGTCATCAATGCTTCATAATGATGTCATCAATGCATCCTGCTTTGTATAATTCCTCTCCTTCAGTCTTCAGTTATTTGCATTTCCACCTTGTTTATAGTGATGATTGAGGCTCAAACCATTAGAAGTAAGTGTGAGGGCATATACAATATGATATTAAAGGACCACTTCACCACTTTTCAACATATATTCATATAACAGGTCCTCACTAATGTAATGATAAAATACCACTATTTATTTCTACTCAGTCTGTGTCTCACAGGAGAGCTGTGGACAGTTCACAAACTTCTTACAATGACATCATCATTCTGCAGATGTTTTTTAAACAATGTGTTTTTGAAAAGATATTTATATTTTTTTTATTATCGGGAGAACGATGGCTGCCATTTTTGCATTGCGACTTTTCAGGAATAGAAAGCCTGCAGTTTCTATTAGCTAGGATTCCACCATTGATGATGTCATTGTAAGAAGTTTCTGAACTGTCCACAGCTCTCCTGTGAGACACAGACTGAGGAGAAATAAATACTGGTATTTTATCATGTACATTAGTGAGGACCTGTTATATGAATATATGTTGAAAAGTGGTGAAGTGCTCCTTTAAGTATTAAAAACAATTCTAGGAATCCATGTTATTTGCCCTTTAATGTTGTTTAATACAAACGGATCAATGTTGGTGAGTTTAATGTTTAGATCACAGATTAACAGACTAAATTAATGAGTGGAGCACATTCATCCTGTTTTTAAAACAATCTCGCCTTCATTTATTTACGACACCATATGCCAACCAAGTCTATGGACTCTCACTCATACACCACCAACAATCTATGGACTTTACACATGCACCAGCATCAAGTCTATGGGCTTCCCAAACGCTGTTGTTTGTAATGTTTTTGTGGAGAGAATCATATTTGTGTTAATCGTGTGGGAAAGTGGAGATATGTCACTAAATACACATTTTCTGCCATTCAATGATGTTAATGTTAGAATGTGTGATGAATTGTGATTTTTCTGGACCATGAGAATTCAATGCTTAAATTAAGTTGTGGAATCAACCCTTCAGGGTTCTTTTGGTCCTCGGGAAGAGACTTTAGGTCTGGATTTTACCTTTTTATTTTGGCTTATATGTT
The DNA here is from genome assembly GCA_039105355.1 of Benthosema pterotum. Classification (NCBI taxonomy): domain Eukaryota; kingdom Metazoa; phylum Chordata; class Actinopteri; order Myctophiformes; family Myctophidae; genus Benthosema; species Benthosema pterotum. Next base: position 1,880,098 of record CM076983.1, on the reverse strand, counting down.
TTGTCGTCTCTTATATGTAGCGTTTCACTATTTACAATCTAATCATAGTTTAACTTGTTAATGTGAGAACAGTGACTTTTTTGAAGCATCCTAAGTCCTAGTTGTGTTGTGAGAGAGCATCATAGCCGTGGGGGGGGGGGGGGGGGGGGGGGGGGGGGGGGGGGGGGGTGGTGCCCTTAGGGATTTGGGTTGGAAATGTTATAGGTTGAATTGTTTCAAAGGATCCCTGACTAATAAGACAAACATCGCTTAAAACATTATTCCCTATATAACTAAAATAAACAAATACTGTAAAAACACCAATGGCATCTTTCATTTCATAAATAGAGAATATTTCACTCAACAGGAACTGCTCCCTGTCGCAGGATGATGATGTCACATGTCCATGTGTGATCTAGCTCTAATATGGATGAACATGCTCATATGACATCATCATCCTGCGACCGGAGCACCTCCTATTGAGTGAAAGATTCTCTATTTATGAAAGAATTAAAGTATTGAAGGTGTTTTTATCTGCATGTTTTAGTTATAGAAGGCAAATATAGTGTTTTAAGGCATATTTGACTTATTAGCCAGGGATCCTTTTAAAATCAAAGCATAATGTGCCTGTTACGGTTTATCTAAAACAGTGTTTTTGGAGTATTTATTGCATAGTAATAATGTTATCTATTAACACAAATCCCAGTTCGGCAATATGTGGCGCACACCAGATCCTTAGAGCAGTGGTTTTCAACCTTTTTCATTCCAGGGCCCACCATGTACTCAGGATTTGAGCCACAGCCCAGCATTTTAAAGATTAAAGATTTCTTCTGCTTTTGTCCACAATTCCAGGCTGGATTTGGAAAACCAAACAGTCCAACATACAGATCAAAATGACCATTAATCTTCTACATTCTCTAGTTGTATAGACTTGGGATAATTCACATGAGAGTGTAAACATGAAACCAAATGCTTACTCTCTCACAG
>CM076983.1:1846632-1874132 GCA_039105355.1 Benthosema pterotum | reverse complement strand
TAAAGGTCTGTTCAGACTATGGGATGGTTAAAGCGTCATCACAGTGCATGATGGGAAGTCCAACGATGTTTGTTGGGTGTGTGTTTGTTTTGTGTACATGCCTGCGTATGATTTTAGGCTGTGATTCTGGGTTAGCTAGATGGTTTTAGCGTGGTTCATAGTGTGGTTCCTTTCCCATCCAGGTAGAACCTCCACCATGGTTCTAGAACAGAAAAACGGAGATGCTGGTCCTCCAGTAGTCCATCTGGTCTACAACAAGAAGACCTTCAGTGATGACCTTCACTCCACCTTCAGTTCTCCTCTAGCATGGATCCTGGTTCTGGCTCTGATCGTCACCTGGTCCTGTGTCTTCATAATCTGCTTCGACGTCATGGACCAGGGAACCCTGTCTGGTAAGTCCTTGAACCTGTCTGGTAAGACCTGAACCCTGTCTGGTACTAAGACCTGAACCCTGTCTGGTAAGACCTGAACCCTGTCTGGTAAGACCTGACCACCTGAACGCTGTCTGGTAAGACCTGAACCCTGTCTGGTAAGACCTGAACCTGTCTGGTACTAAGACCTGAACCCTGTCTGGTAAGACCTGAACCCTGTCTGGTAAGACCTGATCACCTGAACCCTGTCTGGTAAGTCCTTCTGCTACGTTATAACCTAAATGCTACGTTATCACCTAAATGCTACGTTATCACCTCAATGCTACGTTATCACCTCAATGCTACGTTATCACCTCAATGCTACATTATCACCTCAATGCTACGTTATCACCTCAATGCTACGTTATCACCTAAATGCTACGTTACCACCTCAATGCTACGTTATCACCTCAATGCTACGTTATCACCTAAATGCTACGTTATCACCTCAATGCTATGTTATCACCTCAATGCTACGTTATCACCTAAATGCTACGTTATCACCTCAATGCTATGTTATCACCTAAATGCTACGTTATAACTAAATGCTACGTTACCACCTTTATGCTACGTTACCACTCAATGCTACGTTATCACCTAAATGCTACGTTATCACCTCAATGCTATGTTATCACCTCAATGCTACATTATCACCTCAATGCTACATTATCACCTCAATGCTACGTTATCACCTCAATGCTACGTTACCACCTCAATGCTACGTTATCACCTCAATGCTACGTTATCACCTCAATGCTACGTTATCACCTCAATGCTACGTTATCACCTCAATGCTACATTATCACCTCAATGCTACGTTATCACCTCAATGCTACATTATCACCTCAATGCTTCGATGTCATAGACCAGGGAACCCTGTCTAGTAAGACCTGAACTATCTGCTCTGTTCCGTTATCTCATGGACCAGGGACCTGATCTTTATCTCCAACATGAACCTTCTCACCAAACCTCCTAACTCCTGGATCTGTGGGTCAAACCTCCAAACCTCTACCAAACTGATTGGTTTCTCTATACAGAGTAGGAACACTAAATATATTCACTTACAGTAGCCAAAAATCAAATCAATCATGAGATCCAGCTGCAGATTTTTTTTTTTTTTTTTTCAAATTGTGATCCTTTTCATAATTCAGTGTTTTAGGCAAAATGATGACATGCCTAATTATTAGCCTATATTATGTTTGTCCCATAGCAGACCCCAGGTTTACTCATCTGTGAAGAGACACGGCTCATGGGCACAACGTAAGGGTTTAAGGGCAGTAACTTGTTACAAGTAGCTAAGCTACATAGCTTAACTGCATTTTCCCGTAACTTGTGGGGTAGCTTACTACAATTTTCTGGGGATAGTAGGCCCAGTGTAGCTTACTACATTTTTTCCAGAGTAACAAGTAGTGTAGCTTACTACATTTTCCCACCCACATTTTTTAATTCCATCCATTTTCATTGGGTAGAATGTATCTGTATAGAACCTGTCATGACAAAATGCAGCTCAAAGTGCTTTACAGACCAGAGGATAAACAAGATGAGGAAAAAAACAAAACAAAACAAACAACAATATTATGTTTAGAAAGTTGTACATTATAATAATACTTTTCTAAAACAATGTTTACAAAGTGCTTTACAAAGGCAACAACAATTGACAGACAGTGAAGGAAAACAATGAAAACAAGTAAAAAACAAACAGAAATAAAAATAAATACACAAATAAATAAAAATCAATAAGCACTGCGCATGCAGCAAAGGAAAAGCTAGGGATATGCTTTGGTGAACAAATATGTTTTCAGGAGAGATTTAAATGATTCCACTGAGCTAGCTAGTCTAAGTGCAAGTGGTAGCTCATTCCAAAGTCTGGGCGCGCGGACGGCAAAAGCCTGGTTGCCATGGTGACCAGACGCGCTGAGGGGACCTCTAGGAGGGCCAGACCAGAACTGAGGGGACCTCTAGGACCAGACCAGAACTGAGGGGACCTCTAGGAGGGCCAGACCAGAACTGAGGACCTCTAGGAGGGCCAGACCAGAACTGAGGACCTCTAGGAGGGCCAGACCAGAACTGAGGACCTCTAGGAGGGCCAGACCAGAACTGAGGGGACCTCTAGCAGGGCCAGACCAGAACTGAGGGGACCTCTAGGAGGGCCAGACCAGAACTGAGGAGACTCTAGGGCCAGGCCAGAATGAGGACCTCTAGGAGGGCCAGACCAGAACTGAGGACCTCTAGGAGGCCAGACCAGAACTGAGGACCTCTAGGAGGACCAGACCAGAACTGAGGACCTCTAGGAGGGCCAGACCAGAACTGAGGACCTCTAGGAGGACCAGACCAGAACTGAGGACCTCTAGGAGGGCCAGACCAGAACTGAGGGGACCTCTAGGAGGGCCAGACCAGAACTGAGGGGACCTCTAGGGCCAGACCAGAACTGAGGACCTCTAGGAGGGCCAGACCAGAACTGAGGACCTCTAGGAGGGCCAGACCAGAACTGAGGGGACCTCTAGGAGGGCCAGACCAGAACTGAGGACCTCTAGGAAGGCCAGACCAGAACTGAGGGGACCTCTAGGACCAGACCAGAACTGAGGGGAGCTCTAGGAGGACCAGACCAGAATGAGGGGACCTCTAGGACCAGACCAGAACTGAGGACCTCTAGGAGGACCAGACAGAACTGAGGACCTCTAGGAGGACCAGACCAGAACTGAGGACTCTAGGGCCAGACCAGAACTGAGGACCTCTAGGAGGGCCAGACCAGAACTGAGGACCTCTAGGAGGACCAGACCAGAACTGAGGACCTCTAGGGCCAGACCAGAACTGAGGACCTCTAGGAGGGCCAGACCAGAACTGAGGACCTCTAGGGCCAGACCAGAACTGAGGACCTCTAGGAGGACCAGACCAGAACTGAGGACCTCTAGGAGGACCAGACCAGAACTGAGGACCTCTAGGAGGGCCAGACCAGAACTGAGGACCTCTAGGAGGACCAGACCAGAACTGAGGACCTCTAGGACCAGACCAGAACTGAGGACCTCTAGGAGGGCCAGACCAGAACTGAGGGGACCTCTAGGAAGGCCAGACCAGAACTGAGGGGACCTCTAGGAGGGCCAGACCAGAACTGAGGACCAGACCAGAACTGAGGGGACCTCTAGGGCCAGACCAGAACTGAGGACTCTAGGAGGGCCAGACCAGAACTGAGGGGACCTCTAGGAGGGCCAGACCAGAACTGAGGGGACCTCTAGGAGGGCCAGACCAGAACTGAGGGGACCTCTAGGAGGGCAGACCAGAACTGAGGACCTCTAGGGCCAGACCAGAACTGAGGACCTCTAGGAGGACCAGACCAGAACTGAGGGGACCTCTAGGAGGGCCAGACCAGAACTGAGGACCTCTAGGAGGGCCAGACCAGAACTGAGGGGACCTCTAGGAAGGCCAGACCAGAACTGAGGACCTCTAGGAGGCCAGACCAGAACTGAGGACCTCTAGGAGGACCAGACCAGAACTGAGGGGACCTCTAGGAGGACCAGACCAGAACTGAGGACCTCTAGGAGGACCAGACCAGAACTGAGTGGACCTCTAGCAGGGCCAGACCAGAACTGAGGGACCTCTAGGAGACCAGACCAGAACTGAGGACCTCTAGGAGGACCAGACCAGAACTGAGTGGACCTCTAGGAGGACCAGACCAGAACTGAGGACCTCTAGGACCAGACCAGAACTGAGGGGACCTCTAGGACCAGACCAGAACTGAGGACCTCTAGGAGGACCAGACCAGAACTGAGGACCTCTAGGACCAGACCAGAACTGAGGACCTCTAGGAGGACCAGACCGGAAACTGAGGACCTCTAGGAGGACCAGACCAGAACTGAGGGGACCTCTAGGAGGACCAGACCAGAACTGAGGACCTCTAGGAGGACCAGACCAGAACTGAGGGGACCTCTAGGGCCAGACCAGAACTGAGGACCTCTAGGACGACCAGACCAGAACTGAGGACCTCTAGGAGGACCAGACCAGAACTGAGTGGACCTCTAGGAGGACAGACCAGAACTGAGGACCTCTAGGGCCAGACCAGAACTGAGGACCTCTAGGACCAGACCAGAACTGAGGACCTCTAGGAGGACCAGACCAGAACTGAGTGGACCTCTAGGGGGACCAGACCAGAACTGAGGGCCAGACCAGAACTGAGGGCCTCTAGGACCAGACCAGAACTGAGAGGACCTCTAGGACCAGACCAGAACTGAGGACCTCTAGGACCAGACCAGAACTGAGGACCTCTAGGAGGACCAGACCAGAACTGAGGGGACTCTAGGAGGGCCAGACCAGAACTGAGGGGACCTCTAGGACCAGACCAGAACTGAGGACCTCTAGGAGGACCAGACCAGAACTGAGGACCTCTAGGACCAGACCAGAACTGAGGACCTCTAGGAGGACCAGACCAGAACTGAGGACCTCTAGGAGGACCAGACCAGAACTGAGGACCTCTAGGAGGACCAGACCAGAACTGAGGACCTCTAGGAGGGCCAGACCAGAACTGAGGGGACCTCTAGGAGGGCCAGACCAGAACTGAGGGGACCTCTAGGGCCAGACCAGAACTGAGGGGACCTCTAGGGCCAGACCAGAACTGAGGACCTCTAGGAGGGCCAGACCAGAACTGAGGGGACCTCTAGGAGGACCAGACCAGAACTGAGGACCTCTAGGAGGGCCAGACCAGAACTGAGGACCTCTAGGACCAGACCAGAACTGAGGGGACCTCTAGGAGGACCAGACCAGAACTGAGGACCTCTAGGAGGACCAGACCAGAACTGAGGGGACCTCTAGCAGGGCCAGACCAGAACTGAGGGGACCTCTAGGAGGGCCAGACCAGAACTGAGGACCTCTAGGGCCAGACCAGAACTGAGGACCTCTAGGAGGACCAGACCATGAACTGGCCTGTAGGGTTTCAGCATGGCGCTAATGTAGCTAGGAGCTATAGGCCTCGCAGCACTTTAAATGTAATAAGTAAAAATTTAAAATCAATTACGATACACCTAGCAAAGTTTTGAGCAACACCAACAAGCAACGTCAACTATCAACGTTGACTTTTCACCTTTCTATAGAAAATGATCAACTCCTGGTTGTTCAGAAAAGTCAGATCTTTAGCGCCCTCTACTGGTCAACATTTCGGAATCCTCCAATCACAGCCCTCCTTGGCGTCACCTGATCCTTTCTCTAGACTGAAACCATGGCTGCTGCTGCTGCTTCACTGCTGCGGACAAAAACAAGAATTTTGTGACTTTTATTCCGCTAAATGAACATTTTGAGTTGGGTGGCAGTTGGGTGAAAATGATTCAATGCAAACTAAGGCTTCTTTTTTTTTCTGAGAGTGTACAAATGGAACCAAATGGACCCGCTAGGGTCCATTTGGTTCACATTCGTACACTCTCAGGAAAAAATTAAAATGGGTGGAATTCCCCTTTTAATGTTGCCTGTTGCCATGTGTCTCATGTTGCCTCGTTGATGTTGACATTGCTAGTTGATATTGATGAAAATATTGCTAGTGTAGCAGGGCCTCAAGTGTCACCGGCAACCAGTGGAGAGCAGCCAGCACTGGAGTAATGTGGTCTGGCCTCCGGGACCTTGTTAGGAGTCTTGCTGCTCTGCAGTTCTGCACCAGGTGTCACAGCAGTTCTACCGTTTGAGGCACAGCAGTGCCTCTCAGTGCCCACAGACCAGAAAAAAAAGCTGACAGGATTGAAGTCTAAAATCAAACATGGGTCAGATGGATTCTTCCCTCATCAGACTCTACAGCGTAGCTCTCGCCCAGCCAGCTAAAACTGTGTTGCGTGAGCAGGTTAGCATTAGCGGTTAGTGCGTTAGGGTTAGAGGTTAGAGGTTTGTGTGTTATTCTCATCTCTCATGCTCATCTTCAGCAAACTAATTAAACTAATGAATATAACTGTAATGTTTAACTCTTTCACCAGGTTCTCATTAAACTAATGAATATAACTGTAATGTTTAACTCTTTACCAGGTTCTCATTAAACTAATGAATATAACTGTAATGTTTAACTCTTTCACCAGGTTCTCATTAAACTAATGAATATAACTGTAATGTTTAACTCTTTCACCAGGTTCTCCGGAAAGGAAAGTTTTACATGACCGTAGAGGCAAGACAACCTTTAACCTTTTGACCTTTACTGATCTTAGAGGCACAACGTTAAAACTGTAACCCTTTACAGGGCCGGATGTAGCCAGCCCTACTAGGGTGGGCTGAAAGAATGGCAGGGTGGGCAACTCTAAAGTTTTTTATATGAAGCAGTGGTTTTGAGCCACAGAGCACCACCATTTGATGACATTTTAGCCCCACAAACCCCAAAACTAAAGTTTTATTTTGCTTTTGTCCACAATTCCAGGCTGGATTTGGGGAAAACCAAACAGTCCAACATACAGATCAAAATGACCATTAATCTTCTACATTCTCTAGTTGTGTAGACTTGGGATAATTCACATGATGAATATTTTAACTCTTGAGAGTGTAAACATGAAACCAAATGGACCCACAAGAGTTCATTTGGTTTCATGTTTACGCTCTCAAAGAGTTACATCAGGTTAACCAACTTTCCATCATTTAGCCTGGGGACCACCTGGAACCCTCTCAAGGACCACTGGTTGAAAACCACTGTCATTACATTTCATTTTATGGGCAGGATTCACGTTTGGGTGGGCTCTGCCCACCCCTGCCCCCCTCTAGATCCGGCCCTGACCCTTTAATGCCTTGCTCAACCCACTACTGGCTGGCTAATAGACAATGCTACTATGCTGCTAATAGTATTATTATTATTATTATTATTCATTTGTTTATCATTTCTGCCTGAAGTAGCGATGTGTTTTTGGGGGAAAATGCGTTCAAATAATTAAAAACCATTTCCCATTTCAAATTGCAAATTTTCTTTCGAAAATGTAGAAAAATGGTTTTGAATATTTGAATCATTCGCAGTAGTTGTTGGTAGTTACATGTGCGCATGCGCGCGCGCACACACACAACACAACACACACACACACACACACACACACACGCACGCACGCACGCACGCACGCACGCACACACACACACACACACACACACACACACACACACTGACTCAGCTCATTGATTGATTCAATGAAATGCTTTACATTTTTCCCTTCATGTTCTCAAATGCTTCCAGCCTCTCAGTTACAGATGTATAATGGTGTATTATGGTGTATTATGGTGTATTATGGTGTATTATGGTAAAAATGGTTACTGATGTATAATGGTCTATACCAGGGGTTTTCAACCTTTTTCATACCAGGGCCCACTATTTATTCGTAATTCGAGCCACAGACCACCATTTGATGACATTTTAGCCCCACAGACCCCAAAACTAAAGATTTATTTTGCTTTTGTTCACAATTCCAGGCTGGATTTGGGGAAACCAAACAGTCCAACATACAGATCAAAATGACCATTAATCTTCTACATTCTCTAGTTGTGTAGACTTGGGATAATTCACATGATGAATATTTTAACTCCTGAGAGTTAAAAAACTCTTGAGATAAACATGAAACCAAATGGACCAGGGACCACTTGTTGAAAACCCGTGGTATATACACATCCATGATGTTGTAATGTTAAACTCAGTTTATGTCATGTATGTTTCAGGCGGATTGACGACGTTCACTTCAGATCCTATGAAGATCGTCAACGATGCTCTAGACCAATCTGTAAACTTTCTCAATGGAATCGTCAACTTTGCTGCAAACCTCATCGCCCCTGATGAGGAAGACGGTACACACACACACACACACACAAAAAACAACAGTGCGCCTTATAATTCAGTGCGCCTTATGGATTTTTGACTGCAGTAGCTTCTATCCTATGTTGACTGCAGTAGCTTCTATCCTATGGTGACTGCAGTAGCTTCTGTTCTATGGTGACTGCAGTAGCTTCTATTCTATGTTGACTGCAGTAGCTTCTATCCTATGTTGACTGCAGTAGCTTCTATCCTATGGTGACTGCAGTAGCTTCTATCTTATGTTGACTGCAGTAGCTTCTATTCTATGTTGACTGCAGTAGCTTCTATTCTATGTTGACTGCAGTAGCTTCTATCCTATGTTGACTGCAGTAGCTTCTATTCTAGGTTGACTGCAGTAGCTTCTATTCTATGTTGACTGCAGTAGCTTCTATCCTATGTTGACTGCAGTAGCTTCTATCCTATGTTGACTGCAGTAGCTTCTATTCTATGTTGACTGGTAATAGGAAAATCAATAAGCATATTAAAGTTAAATTCGCAGAAGTGGAGATTGAACAAGTGCCGGCCACCAAATTCTTAGGAATCACAATAGACAATAAACTCAATTGGAAAACCCACATAAGCAACCTGAGAATCAAAGTCTCCAAAACAATAGCAATACTGTATAAAATGAAACCAATTTTGGATCAAAAATCACTATACTTACTGTATTGCTCCCTCGTACTTCCACACATCAGTTATTGTGTGGAAGTATGGGGGAGCAACTATAAATTCAACCTCAACCCAATATTCCTCCTCCAGAAGAAAGCAATCAGAATAATTAATCACGCCAATTATTATGCACCAACTAACCCACTCTTCATTAAGTCCAACATCCTAAAATTACATGATTTGGCAGACCTTACTACAGCAGTTATAATGTACAAAGCACATCACAGACTACTTCCAACCTGTGTCCAGGAGTTGTTCGAGGTTCGAGAGAGCAGATACAATCTTAGGGGATTTGCTATTTTTAAGGGTGCAAAGGTAAGAACAAACAAAAAAGGAAGATGTGTCAGCATTAGAGGTGTCAAACTATGGAACGCACTGGAAACCGACTTAAAAAACTGTACGTCAATCAATACATTTAAAAGATTATACAAATCCAAAACAATTGACAAGTATAGAACATGAAACACTATTCTTATACGAACCCAAACGTTAGTCATAATGATGGCAAAATTAGACAACTTTTACAACAAGAATATACATGTACAATCTACATCTATTTATACAGTATTCATATTACTATAAAATAAATATATAAATTCCTATTCGTGTGATTTTGGATTCCCTGAGGTCAAATCAGTTTTCTCTTGCCGTCTTCTCTCCTTTCCACTTCTCCTTCTGTTTTCCTCTCTTTTTTCTTTTCTTCCTCTCCCCAATTACCTTTTCCCATGTACTGTATTCCTTTTTCGTGTTCGTGTGTGTGTCTGGGTGTGTATGTGTGTGCGCGTGTGTATGCTTGCGAGTGTGTGAGGCGCTAGCATGCTTGCGGATGTGTGCTTGGGTGACTGTCTCTTTTGTTTTTGTTTTTGTTTTTTTCCTACTGTTTTCTCTCCTGACTTAAGTCCCCCCACAGTCTGTAGTCACACATATAATAAAATCACCTTCTATTCTATGGTGACTGCAGTAGCTTCTATTCTGTGCGCTTTATAATCCAGTGCGCCTTATATATGAAAACAGCTCTGAAATAGGCCATTCATTGAAGGTGCGCCTTATAGTCTGGAAAATACGGTAATTTCACTACTAAACCTCATCACATAGTTCACCTGTTTCACTACTAAACCTCATCACATAGTTCACCTGTTTCACTATGCTAAACTCATCACATAGTTCAGGAGTTTGTTTCACAAAGGAATATTCTTTCTAAGTATTCACACAGGTGTCTTATCGTTATTAGTAATAATCTGACATATTGTTCTTCTGTTGTGTAGGAAACCTGTATGCAGTCAGAAAGAAAGGTTTGTACTGAAAACACGATGACACAATGTTTACATGCACAAAATGTCTTCAGAATGAACGAATTCATTCCAATCATCAGAATAGAAATGTTCATGTACTGTATGTAAACACCTCATTTGGAATGGAATAAACATTTGGAAATGAACTTTCATAATTGGAATACATGATGTAATATTTTACACGTCTGCCAATAGACCTGCGCAGTGACGTCACCGCCTTGGTTCCGGAAGTGTTTTCCCCATTCATTTTTCTCATAGACTTTTCGAAAATATTTTTTATAAAGACGATTTCGCCGCGGACAAAGCCAACTTGGGTCGTGACAAATCATGAAGTCAAGAAGTAGAAAACGGCAGGATACAACACTTTTTGTTTTGTTTTTCATCTTAGAAATTATTTGATTGTCCCAAAAGATTGTGTGTGTCATCATGGTTTGTCACGACCCGAGTTGGCTTTGTCCGCGACGTAATCGTCTTTATGTAAGACATTTTCGCAAAGTCTACCAGAAAAATGAATGGGGAACACTTCTGGAACCGGGGCGGTGACGTCACTGTGCAGGTCTATAGACTATAGTGCTTTTTCACCCGGGATGCCATTTGAAGACACTTTATATGCACGCAGGAACGCACTATTATTATACCTGTTGAAAAAGACCAAGACACATGATTATCAACAACCATTTCCCCTATATATATTCAGAATGAAGGCTGTGGTCATGTGATCACTTGATGAATAGGAATCCTTCTCTAGTTGTGGTATTTAATGAAGTTTTTCATTCAGAGCATTCTGTGCATCTAAACAAGGTCATAGTCTCTCTCTCTCTGTCTCTCTCTCTCTCTGTCTCTGTCTCTGTCTGTCTCTCTCTCTCCCTCTCTGTCTCTCTCTCTCTCTCTCTCTGTCTCTGTCTCTCTCTCTCTCTGTCTCTCTCTCTGTCTCTCTGGCTCTCTGTCTCTCTCTCTGTCTCTCTCTCTGTCTCTCTCTCTCTCTCTCTCTCTCTCTCTCTCTCTCTCTCTCTCTCTGCCTCTCTGTCTCTCTGTCTCTCTCTCTCTCTTCTCTCTCTCTCTCTCTCTCTCTTCTCTCCCTCTCTCTCTCTCTCTGATGCTATGTCTCTCTCTCTTTGTCTCTCTCTCTCTGTCTCTCTCTCTCTCTCTCTCTCTCTCTCTCTCTCTCTCTCTCTCTCTCTCTCCCCCTCTCTCTCTCTCTCTCTGATGCTATGTCTCTCTCTCTCTCTGTCTGTCTCTCTCTCTCTCTCTCTTCTCTCTCTCTCTCTCTCTCTCTCTCTCTCTCTCTCTCTCTCTCTGTGAGTGTGTGATTCTATGTCTCTCTGCCAGTAGAATGCTAACTCAGTGTCTCTCAGCCTGTATGGTCAGATGGTGGCTCATCTTTATTATTTCACTGATACATGGTTTTAATTGGTTTTGGCTGTACTACCATATTTAGTGTTTTGGTAATTATTTGGGGCTCACCTGTAATACCACCATGTGCCACCAGGGGTTGAGAACCTCTGCTACAGCTGGGGAAACAGGCAGTTTGCTGGGCAGCTATGAGGTCCTGTTTTCACTAAACAGACACTTTTTCAATACTCGTACTTGTCCGTTCTTGCGTCTCTGTGAACTTGTGAAACGTCATCAGTCTCTGACCGTCATCAATACCATTCCAATACCAGGTTTACATTTCTCCGACCGTCATCAATACCATTCCATTACCAGGTTTACATTTGCCCAACTAGAGACAAGTCACAAGTCTGAACTCACAAAGAAGCAAGTCTGAACTTGACAACTTAAGAGTATTGAAAAACGGCCATAGGGTCCACTAAACAGGCAGTTTGCTGGGCAGCCATTGGGTCCTGTTTGCACTAAACAGGCAGTTTGCTGGGCAGCCATTGGGTCCTGTTTGCACTAAACAGGCAGTTTGCTGGGCAGCCATTGGGTCCTGTTTTCAGGAAGCTTGAGAGCTTTTAGTCAAAGAGATTCTATATAAAGAGGCGACACTTCCATTAAGTCTCATAGAAACAACCACAACAACCAGCCCCAGTGCCTCCGCCATATTGGAGTGATTACGTAACTTCCTGTTGCTATTAAAAGACTACTGTTCTGACCGGTGTTACCGCTGCGCCATCTGGTGGCGAGTCCAATAATTTCGTTGTGTCGCCTCTTTATATAAATCCTCTTTGTTTTAGTCCTAGAGATTCTAGAACCAGACAGGAAACTGATTTGTTTCATCACCGCTAGATATCACTCCAAGATGGCGTTTTATGTAACGCCTCCAACATGCACGTAAACATGCACGGTCGTCACCTCACCTGACATTACGAATGATTAATGTTACTAATTTCAAGTCAAAGTCCAGTAAAATTTATTTATATAGCACATTTCACATGGCAAGCAAGAACTCAATGTGCTTTTAAAGGACCACTTCACCACTTTTCAACATATATTCATATAACAGGTCCTCACTATTGTACATGATAAAATACCACTATTTCTTTTCTCCTCAGTCTGTGTCTCACAGGAGGACTGTGGACAGTTCAGAAACTTCTTCGAAGTGGTCCTTTAAGGAAAAATCAAACAAAGCACAGTAATTGTAAACAGTGAAAACAATATCATGATTAGGAGACAGCCTGTACATGAAACAACAAGAGAATACAAAATTAGAATGTGCGGTATACAGTATTATTCGCCGTTTGTAAAACCCTTATGGGAGTTTGAGTTTCACATCTTGTTCTAGAATCTGTTTTCGTGCTAAAACTCATCTGGGAAACATCAAACAGGTTTATCTATCATCAATCAGGTTTATAGATCAGGTTTAACCATCATTTAACTAACCAGGTCATCTGTCAGGTTTAGGATGGTTGGAAGAGGAGGAAGGGGTTTGGAACAGTTTACCAGCTAAAGGTAATAACTTACAATAATTACAATTGTCCCTTAACTCTCCCAGTTAACTCATTCAATGTTAGACAAATAAAAAATAAGAATAATACATTATAATAATAATAATAGTAATTGAATGCACCCACTGCTATTCCCTTTTTCAACGATAATATGGTCTATTATACTCTGAAGAAGTAAAAACAGCAATGCAAAGTACAGTTAACATCAGTTTAATACAGATTACATTCAGATCTAGTTAACATGAATGTGTGTGTGGTTTGGACTTTAAACATCTAAACATTATGCAGCACTAATGCGCTTTTGCCCTCTACCTTCTCTTTGCTATTCATTCATATACTCACATTGTATTTACTCACATTTCTCTTGATACTAAAATGTTACTTTCCTGTGTGCTGTAAATCCATATTATCTGTATATCAATCTATGCAGTATCTAAGCATTGTTTTTATTCTACATTCTAGGAGAATTCCTGCCATCCCGAACTAAAGGTTTGTGTTCACATATTTGATATACTGTATATCTTAAGTCAGAGGTTTTCAACCTTTTCCATACCAGGGTCCATCATTTATTCAGAATTTGAGCCATGGACCACTATTTGATGACATTCTAGCCCCACAGACCCCAAAATAAAGATTTCTTTTGCTTTTGTCCGCAATTCACAATTCAGGCAAAACATACAGACCAAAATAACCTTTTCATCTACATTCTGAATTAGCCCAAGTCTAAACAACTAGAGAATGTTGTGTGGACTTGGATAGATCCTTTTAATACATTCAAGGTTCAAGGTTCTTTATTTGTCACTCCAGTGTATGTCAGGACATATACAGGGATGAAATAACGTTTCCATTGTTCCACAGTGCAATAAGACAATAGACAGTGCAATGAGACAATAGACAGTGCAATAAGACAATAGACAGTGCAATAAGACAATAGACAGTGCAATAAGACAATAGACAGTGCAATAAGACAATAGACAGTGCAATAAGACAATAGACAGTGCAATAAGACAATAGACAGTGCAATAAGAAAACAAAAAACAAAAACAAATACAAACGATACAAGAAACAGTAAGTGACGTAGTGCAACATGTTTCACAAAACATATTTAATTTAAACATAAGCTGCTGTCCACACTCTCAAATGTCAATGAACTAGTAACGCTAATAATATTAAGCCCTAGGCTGTTTGTTTACATCACAAAAGCAAGATGGCAGACACATAACACAGTTCAAACCATGAATTAATCAGAGTTTAGTTTTAGTCTTTGTTTAATGGATTTAAATCGCAGGTTAAGGGCGCAATTTTGGTTACATCAGCCCTTATGCGCAATTAACGCACTTAGCATTGGGGAAGAGGCGTTCCCACACTAAAGTTGATAATTTCGTTACCTCCGATCTCCCTTAAACACCTCCTATACCCGTTAAATTATGCATAGGTGTGGTTTGGGCGTTTTTAGCTTTCATCCAATACGTGTTGGTCTTGCCATTCCCTTTAATTCATCCCTTATCTATTTCCCTTATCCCTACTGCTAAGCCTGACCCTCCTAAGCACGCAGCCTGGCTGCGGGCTTAGGACAGACACATGCATGAGTAGCCTATTCTCAAAGATTATAGCTCTGATTTTCAAACAATTATAGCTCGGTCAATTCTCAATCATTTCTTACCATTCAACATGTTATGTTGAAAAAACATGTTCCATGTTTTTTTTTGCTGTATGTGGCGTGCATTTATCCCAAGTCTGCGAAATGTTATAAAGTAAATTCCAAAAAAGTCGGGAATTCGCGGCCAAAAAGACGTTTTTTTGATCATTCATTTCTCGGTCAATTCTGGACCATTTTTTACATTTCAAAATGCAGCGTGACGGGAAAAAGCTTCTCTCTCAGATGCTGGACCGTTTCCACCAAAATCCCGACACTTACATTTTTCTAGATCCCGCATCGTAGAGAAGACCTACCCACATATTCTATACGCATCTGAGAGAGAAGCTTTTTCCCGTCACGCTGCATTTTGAAATGTAAAAAATGGTCCGGAATTGACCGAGAAATGAATGATCAAAAAGACGTCTTTTTTGTCGCGAATTCCCGACTTTTTTGCAATTTACAGCATTGCGTCACAAGTTAATTAATGTATTTAATTATATTATATACTGTACATTACCTAAACACAAGGAAGTGACCGACAGCAGGCAATCTACAGCTGTTTATAGGACAATCCATAAATAAGGAGATGAATTGAACTGGCGCCTTTCCACGTGGAGTCGTGGACATCTCCAAAGGCGCACAGACGCCGCACCGTGCGCACGTGGCTCTGCCTTCTCGTATCGGTTAACGGGTGGTCTGAGATGGCGTTATCTAGTTCCCAAATCTATTTGACGAAATTAGCAACTTAAGGGACTGCGCAACAAACACGCCCATGACCACACCTCCAGCCACAAATAACGGTGTCGGCATAAAGAATAGTGGCTAAGGGAAGAGAAAAGGTGACCAAAATAGCAATAAGGGAATTCGCTGCGGGTATCGGGTAACGTTAGGGACAACGGGTGGAACGAAAATCGCGCCATATGGATGTAATCACAGATATGCCATGCAATTTTTAAAATTAAGTGGTGCAACACAACTCAAATAAGCACAACTTTTATCAACACATCTATGATTAACACTAAACTAAGCTTAATTTACTACTTCATGATCAGATCACTGTTCTTAGGGTTAGGGTTAGGGTTAGGGTTATCACTGTATCAATTAACTCACACACTGTTTATTTATGCCATAAAACACGAGTAAAACACAGATAATAGATAATGATGTGTTTAATGATGTGTTTAATGTTAAAGTCATAGAGATGCAAAGCAAGAAGAAAGTTCCTGCTATTGAAATAGTGGAGGAAGAAGTGGAAGAAGTGGAGGAAGAGGAGGAGGAGGAGGAAGAGGAGCTAGTGGAGGAAGAAGTAGAAGAGGAGGAGGAAGAGGAGTTAGAGGAGGAGGAAGAAGAAGAGGAGGAGTTAGAGGAGGAGGATTATGAAGAATATGAAGATGAAGAGATAGATGAGGAAGAGGAGGAGGTAGAGGAGGATGAGGAAGAGGAGGAGGTAGAGGAGGATGAGGAAGAGGAGGAGATAGAGGAGGAGGAGGAAGAGGAGGAAACGGCCATGGAGGACGCAGAGGAACAAGACGGTGATGAAGATACCACTGATGCTGCTGGAGATGCAGAAGAAGAAGAAGAAGATGACGGTCGTGCTGTAGAGGAAGAGGAGGAGGAGAAGGAAGCTGTGAAGGAGGAAGCAGAAGAACCAACGGCTGATGAAGACGAAGGAGATGGAGATGAAGAGACCTCTGATGCTGCTGATGCTGATGATGATGATGAAGATGTGGCTGAAGCCACAGATGGAGATGCTGGACCTGAAGATGCTGCTGATGATGAAGACGATGATGATGATGATGAAGGTCCTGCTGCAGAGGAAGATGAGAAGGAAGCTGTCCAGGAGGACACAGAAGAAACAACAGAAACCACTGATGCTGATGCTGCTGATGACGACGACGACGATGACGATGATGTGGTGGAAGCCAGTGATGAAGAGGCTGGAACTGAAGATGCTGCTGCTGCTGCTGCTGCTGCTGCTGCTGCTGCTGCTGCTGCTGGTGATGAAGATGATGGTGGAGCGTCTGCTGAGGAACAGCTAGAGGAGAAGGAGGCAGTTAAAGAGGGAGAAGCAGCAGAAGAATCAACCTCTGAAGACCAAGATGGAGATGGAGATAGCGCCGATGCTGAGGTTGAGGTTGAAACCACTGATGAAGAGGCTGGTGAAGGAGACGACGATGATGATGATGGAGAAGGTCCTTCTTCTTCTGAGGAAGAGGAAGTGGCAAAGGAGGCTGCAGAAGAACCAACCTCTGAGGATGAAGATGAGGACGAGGAAGAGCAGGTGGCTCCTGTGTCATCTGACGCTGAGGCCGACGCCCCTGTCCCTGAGGGCGACGCCCCTGCCCCTGAGGGTGACGCCCTTGCCCCTGAGGGCGACGCCCCTGTCCCTGAGGGCCACGCCCCTGAGGCCGACGCCCCTGAGGCCGACGCCCCTGAGGCCGACGCCCCTGTCCCTGGAGAAGATGATGGAGATGAAGAAGACTCCGCTCCAGAGGTTGACTCCAAGGATGAAGATGAAGAAGACTCTCTTCCCAGAGGTTTGTAGCACCAATTTTACAGATCATTTGCTTTCATTGGATCATTTAACACTAGAAAGACTAAGGGGATGTGAGGACCCGTTTCTCTGCCTGTGATGGTCTGAAAAAGTTCCCCTTCCATGACTTTTCCTAAATATGCAATTCAAGTCATCTCTGTTTTTCTTTTGGTCTGTAATAATTTCTAAATATGAATGTAGAAGTGATTCTACCTTCCATGACTGGTCATTGTGGGTCCTGTGGACCCGTCGTCACCCTCCTCCCCCACTAATCCTCAAAGCACTAAAAACCTGTTTTCCAACCTTTGTCCTTCCTGGTTGGAAATTCGATTGGATTGTAAATGAGCCAATTGAACAATAGAGCTGCCCTGGGCATGGAGGCGTGAACTTTGAATGGGTGAGGTTTTTATGGGTCTCAGAGACCCAAGAGTTATTTGCATTCCCAGTCCTGCTAGTGTTAACAACGGGCGATAGCCAGACAAATTTTCCACAAGTGCATTATTTGTGACCCAGCAACTAACTTGCCAGTGGCTTCATTATGTCCACAGAAATCATATGACAAAACAGCTACTTTACTGCAACAAAATAAATTATCAATACATTCCTGTGCAACTTGCTTTGCCAAACTGTTTTCTCATGTCCAATTATCAAGTATACTCACAAGTTTAACTTCATCAAAACACTGGCATCCTTGGTATGATCTAAATCACATTACCCACACTGCACATCATTCAGTGTTCATACCAGTATATTCAAAACGGGTAAGGTTTCTGTAACATAGTAACCCTAATTAATCGTATAGTAATAGTAATTGTGATTTAATATCTAACCATTTCAGGCTGAGCCCAAAGATGAAGACTCAGCTGATGAAGAGGATGATGTAGATCCTGTCCCAAAGGTTGAGGAAGAGGACCTGAAGGAGGAAGACTCTGATGAAGACGATGACGGGGTTCCAACTAGCGATGAAGAGGCTGGTAGTGATGAGTCCAGCGACGGCGCGGCCAGCGTTGGCGACTCGGATTCTACTCCTCTGTCCTCTGTGGACAGTGATGATGACATCACCGATGATAGCACTGATGACCTCATCGATGACAGCGCTGATGACGTCACAGAGGCCAAGGCTGATGACATCACAGAGGCCAAGGCTGATGACATCACAGAGGCCAAGGCTGATGACATCACTGAAGTCAAGGCTGATGACATCACAGATGACCTTCCTCCTGTCCACGATGGAGATGAAGAGAAGGTTGAGGTCACTGAAGACACCTTGAAGGATGATGATGGTGATGAAGATGTCCTCGTTGACATGCCTCTCCTCCCTGAGGTTTTACATGAAGATGAACAGATAGATGAACATAAAGTTCCTACTGATTCTGAAGAAGTTGTTGCTGATTCTAAGGGTGAAGAAGACTCTGACGACTCGGACATCAGCGCTGCTGCTTCTTCTGACGACTTCGCAGACGATGAAGACGATGACGAAGACGATTCCACCGGAGTCGACCCATTGGACCTGGACCTGGACAAACTAGACGTCAAAGACCTAACCGATGAAGATCTTAAAGAGCAAGGTCCTGAGGATCTTCTCAAAGCCTTGAGTGATGAGGAGCTCTTCAAAGATCTAACGGATGAAGAACTTTTAGCGTACACCTTGGATGAGGAAGAGCTTAAACAGACTCTGACTCTGGACAGTGAAGACAGTGGAGTCCTCGCTGACGATGATGATGATGATGATGATGATGATGATGATGATGATTTAGGAGTAACAGAAGAGTCTGTTTCCACGACAACCACTGATGATGAGGAGGAGGATGAAGATCTCAGTGACGACACAGATGACCTGTTGTTATCAGGTATTCTATATTTTGTATCTAATACAATTTATATCATGAGAACCCACATGCTTATCAGGGAAAAAAGAAAAACTCCTGAGCCAGAAACATGGTCACTGCTGACCCCCCCCCCCCCCCCCCCAACACTCACACAGCACAGTATACTGTAAATATAGGTATAGGCCTATAGGGATATGTAATGTATGTATCTATCAATCATAATGTTGTGTGTTTAAAGCCATCATGACTGGTGATGCAATGATGTGTTAAACTCTATCAATCATAATGTTGTGTGTTTAAAGCCATCATTGCAGCTGAACTGATGAAGGAAGAGGAACTGAAGGCTGAGGCTGAAACGCAGGATGAAGATGATGATGAAGATGATGATGAAGATGATGAAGATGATGGTGAGGAGGCAGGCAGTGATCAGACTGAAGACCAAACCTCTGGTAAATATCACTATACACTATAAACTATACACTATCACTATATACTACCAGGCCTTTCACTTCTAGTGATGTTTGCTAGTTAAGTTGAGTAGTTGCCTAGTTTACTACTGTAGTCAGCTTGTCAACTAGTTGTTTAACTACTTTCATGACTATAATCTAGCTATGATTAGTAGATGTTGTATGACTGCAACGGTATTAATAAAAGGCTAATGAAAATAACAATAAGCCATTACTTTTTATTTTCTTATCATTAGTCATTAGTGCTAGTCAACTAGCACTAATGAATGATCCCTATTATAATTACTAGACATGAGGCCCGCTGCCTCACGCCTAGAGTCCGCGCCGTTGTGGCAACAGGCAACAGGCAGCGTGCGCTCAATCCAATTTGGAAAATCTTGAGTCAAGTATTTTTGTAGGGCAACACTGCATCTTTTGTCATAGGCAACTTAATCTTTGGACATAAGAGGAATTGTAATAGTAGTGGATAACATTAAATTATCAGGCAAAACATACAAATGTATATAAGTTGCTGCACGCAGTCACACATTGGCATCGTATACTATGTGGCCTGTAGTTGAGGGAGTTTCAGGGGATACCTAAATTTGTGCCCTGTCTATGGAGTTTGCAGTACTCTGTGTGTACGCAAGTCTGTGTGTATTGTAAGACTCTGGCCAAGGGGCATGTCGAATCAGAGTTGCGACATTGGGGGGTCAGAAAATGAGTGCAGAGTGCTGCTCATTCATGCAACCTGAATAGTAGACAAAGGAGCGATAAGTGCTGCATTAATGCTGGATTGTCCGGAGCTATGAGCAGGGCGCTTGAGACGCCTGGCTTTGGGGGTCCAATAAATAGAAAGTGACATCCGTTTTCTGCATGGCATGTTGCTAGTTCCAGAGAGTCATGTCGGGGTATTAGCATTGTCGCATCGACTTGACATCACAGTAGTCGGGGGCCAATTTTTGTTTCTCGCTCATGTTATGTGGATGTGTGCTCCAAATCGGTGATGATTTTGATGTCACAGTAGTCGTGGGCCAATTGTTAATATTTGGTGAAGTGAATTTTGATTTTCATAAAAACGGCCAGTGTACAGTAAATATGAGAGTTACATGGATGTAATATAGCCTATGCTGTGTGGACATAGGTGCTGGAGGTGTTGTGCATAGTGAGATGTGTGCAAACATTGTGGTTTGGTAGGAGAAGCGGCACAAAGGCGAACGGATAAACGGGCAAGACGCTCTTGCATTATAGTAGCTAGATACTGGATGTATTCATGAAGTTAATGTGTTCATCTCTAGGAGTTACAGTGATTAAAGTTAATGTATTCATAACGTTAATGTGTGCATAAAGTTAATGTATGCATAACGTTAATGTATTCATAACGTTAATGTGTGCATAAAGTTAATGTATGCATAACGTTAATGTATTCATAAAGGTAATGTATTCATAACGTTAATGAATTTGTAAAGTTAATGTATTCATAAATTTAATGTATTCATCTTCAGCTGTCAGTCAACCTGCTGCTCCCATGGAGGGGGAGGGGCCAGCCAAGGAGGGGGAGGGGCCAGCCAAGGAGGGGGAGGGGCCAGCCAAGGAGGGGGAGGGGCCAGCCAAGGAGGCGGAGCTTCCTGTCGCCCCAGAGCCTTCAGGTCAGTGTGTGAGAGGTCAAAGGTCATGAGGGGTCATCAGGGGGCAAAGGTCATGGTTGATATTATAATAATGATTTTAATGTGTTTTCAGTGTATTTAATAATGATTATAATAATGATTTTAATGTGTGTTCAGTTTGTTCCTGTCCGTATGATATTTTAATAATGTGTAATGTGTTTTCAGTGTTTAATAATGATTATAATGTTTTTCAGTGTGTTTAATAATGATTATAATGTTTTTCAGTGTGTTTAATAATGATTATAATGTTTTTCAGTGTGTTTAATAATGATTATAATGTTTTTCAGTGTGTTTAATAATGATTATAATGTGTTTAATAATGATTATAATGTGTTTTCAGTGTGTTTAATAATGATTATAATGTGTTTTCAGTGTGTTTAATAATGATTATAATGTGTTTTCAGTGTTTAAAGGTAGGGAAGTGATTTCACTTTTGTCAGATATCACCCAAAAATATTTTTTTTTCTGTTAAAATGCTCTATTATAAGGTGTGGAAACCACATATGGAGTTTCCCCCCTCCCCCACGTTAGCAGAGGAGCTAATAAAAGTTCCCCAGGTCACCACAATTCTCCTCCAATCAGGAGAGAGCAGCAGGTTCACATAGTGTAGCTACTTTTGGGGGCCCCTAGTGCACCAGGCTGGTACTACACCATGAATTTCAAATCACTTCCCCTACCTTTAATAATGATTATAATCTGTTTAATAATGATTATAATGTTTTTCAGTTTGTTTAATAATGATTATAATGTGTTTTCAGTGTTTAATAATGATTATAATGTTTTTCAGTGTGTTCCTGCCCCTCCATGTTTAATAATCATTATAATAATGATTTTAATGTGTTTTTCAGTGTGTTTAATAATGATTATAATAATGATTATAATGTGTTTTTCAGTGTGTTTAATAATGATTATAATGTTTTTCAGTGTGTTTAATAATGATTATAATGTTTTTCAGTGTGTTCCTGCCCCTCCATGTTTAATAATCATTATAATAATGATTTTAATGTGTTTTTCAGTGTGTGTTTAATAATGATTATAATGTTTTTCAGTTTGTTTAATAATGATTATAATGTTTTTCAGTGTGTTTAATAATGATTATAATGTTTTTCAGTGTGTTCCTGCCCCTCCATGTTTAATAATCATTATAATAATGATTATAATGTGTTTTCAGTTTGTTTAATAATGATTATAATGTTTTTCAGTGTGTTTAATAATGATTATAATGTTTTTCAGTGTGTTTAATAATGATTATAATGTTATTATTTCAGTGTGTTCCTGCCCCTCCATGTTTAATAATCATTATAATAATGATTTTAATGTGTTTTTCAGTGTGTTTAATAATGATTATAATGTTTTTCAGTGTGTTTAATAATGATTATAATGTTTTTCAGTGTGTTTAATAATGATTATAATGTTTTTCAGTGTGTTCCTGCCCCTCCATGTTTAATAATCATTATAATAATGATTATAATGTTATTATTTCAGTGTGTTCCTGCCCCTCCATGTTTAATAGTGATTATAATAATGATTATAATGTTTTTCAGTGTGTTTAATAATGATTATAATGTTATTATTTCAGTTTGTTCCTGCCCCTCCATCGCCCCACAGCCTGTGGAAATGGAAACTAAAGGTTTGTTATAAACTATACTAATAATCATAAATGAAATCATCTTTAAACCTCAGTGTATTATACATTGATTAATATTAATAAGGTAAATGGTCTTTATACCTGAGTGTGTCATAAATTGAGTATTATTAATAATAAATTAATGATTTAATAATAAATTAAAATTTTAAGTAAATGGTGTTTATGTTTTCAGAAGCAGAGAAAAAAGCCCCAGCTGCTGACAAACCCAAAAGAAAAGGTGAATTAGTATTTCATTAAAAGTATTGTTATATATTATAATGACGTTATATTATGTTATGTGGTGTTATTAAATATTGTTATATATGATAATGATGTTATATTATGTTATGTGGTGTTATTAAATATTGGTATACTGTACAGTATATTATAATGATGTTATATATTATTGTGTTAAGTATTGTTATACATGATAATGATGTTATATATTATTATGTTATTAAATATTGGTATACTGTAGTGTAAGTAAGTAGCCTTGCCAGGCCATGATGTCAGGAGGCCCAGCTGAGCCATTGAGGCCCATATAGGTCAGGAGCCTATCTCCTGTTTCTGTAGCGTGAGGCAGCTTGATGTACAAGTACACCCCCTGGACATGACGCTAGTATATCGCAGGGCTTACCCCCAATCCATCCCTTGATGCTGAGTGCCAAGCAGGGAAGCATTGGGTCCCATTTTTAGAGTCTTTGGGTTTGACCCGGCGGGAATCGAACCCCGACCTCCCAGTCTCAGGGCGGACACTCTAACCACAAGTCCACTGAGCTGGTTCAGGAAATATTAAATACTGTACTGTACAGTATATTATAATGATGTTATATATTATTGTGTTAAGTATTGTTATACATGATAATGATGTTATATATCATTATGTTATTAAGTATTGTTATACATGATAACAATCTTATATTTGTAATAAAATGGTAAATGTTTTTGTTTCTTTCCAGTTCTCCCCAGACTGGCAGAACTTCAGGACAACAACAGAATCCATAAGAGAGTTCCTCTAATCAGCAGAGGTTATTATTATTATTATATTTATTATTATTATTGTGTGTGTGTGTGTGTGTGTGTGTGTGTGTGTGTGTGTGTGTGTGTGTGTGTGTGTGTGTGTGTGTGTGTGTGTGCGTGCGTGCGTGCGTGCGTGTGTGTTTTTTTACATTTATATTAGTATAGTATAGTATAGTATAGTATAGTATAGTATAGTATAGTATAGTATAGTATAGTATAGTGTATCTTCATATAACAGGTCTTATTTTATCATGTACATTAGTGAGGAGGACTAATGTACATGATAAAATACTAGTATTTATTTCTCCTCAGTCTGTGTCTCACAGGAGAGCTGTGGACAGTTCACAAACTTCTTACAATGACATCAATGGTGGAATCCAAGCTAATAGAAATGCATGCTTTATATTCCTGAAAAGTCGCAATGCAAAAATGGCAGCCATCGTTCTCCCGATAATAATAATAATATATATATATATATATATATATATATATATATATATATATATATATATATATATATATATATATATATATATATATATATATATATATATATTTTTTTTTTTTTTTTTTTTTTTCAAAAACACAAAATCTGCAGAATGATGATGTCATTGGAAGTTTCTGAACTGACTGAGACTGAGTAGAAAAACATAGTGGTATTTTATCATGTACATTAGTGAGGAGCTGTTATATGACAATACGTTGAAAAGTGGTGAAGTGGTCCTTTAACCAGTGTGTAAAACAACTGCTCCAGAGAGAGAGAGAGAGAGAGAGAGAGAGAGAGACAGAGAGACAGAGAGAGAGAGAGAGAGAGAGAGAGAGAGAGAGAGAGAGAGAGAGAGAGAGAGAGAGAGAGAGAGAGAGAGAGAGAGAGAGACAGAGAGAGACAGAGAGAGAGACAGAGAGACAGAGAGAGACAGAAGCCACGTTTCCATAAGACCTATTTTTGCGCAAAAACGGCTCTTGCGAAGAGAATGTTGAATGGAAACACTTCAAAATGCGAATAAGTTTCCATTTTGCGCAAAAATAATTTCTCGCTGAAAGGTGCCGTATTTTGAAGCATATCGGAAGAGCCTAATGCGCAAATGAGGTATGGAAACAGCTTGCGAAAAGACTTTCTATTGGAAAGCACTGGACACGCATTATAGCGCATTTGAAGAGTTGTGTGGCCTGCCGATGAGTGCATTGTTATTTGTTAATTTATATATATATTTATATTTCTACAAAAAACGCTCAGAACGGACGAGGGACGCATGGCCAATAACGTTCAGACTCCCATCGCGTTTGTTCATGAAAGTCGCAAGGCAGCTACAGGTCCTATATTTACAGTATCTGATCTGTATCATCATGCATGATAGCTAAGATTCGCAAGTGATATCAGACATAAACAGCTGTTTTACATGACCGGGCTCTGCCCTTATAGATATTATTCCGTTAATAAAGTTCAAACCCTTTTTCCTCGCACGTGTCGCGCTGCAGATGACATGGTGTAGTCTACAATATCGCATTTCATCAGTTAATGGAAACAGCGGACAATTCGCTCTTCTTTTTTCGACTTAAGTTCATACTCTTCCTATTTTCGCAAAGGTTTTATGGAAACGTGGCTAGAGAGAGAGAGACAGAGAGAGAGACAGAGAGAGAGAGAGAGAGAGAGAGAGAGAGAGAGAGAGAGAGAGACAGAGAGAGAGAGAGAGAGAGAGAGAGAGACAGAGAGAGAGACAGAGAGACAGAGAGACAGAGAGAGAGACAGAGAGACAGAGACAGAGAGACAGAGAGAGAGAGGGACAGAGAGACGTTTCTATGTAAAACCATTTACCATATAAAACCATTTACCATATAAAACCATTTACCATATAAAACCATTTACCATATAAAACCATTTACCATATAAAACAGCACATTATGGTTTGACTCTTCTCTTTTCTTCCCTCTAAACACAGTGAGAGCCAAGCTTGCTAAAAAAGGTAATTCCCTGTTTTTATCTATTTTATTATAACACATGACATGTATGATTCTACTAGTACTACTATATACTGTATAATATATGACATTATATATAATATATAACATACAGATCAAAATGACCATTAATCTTCTACATTCTCTAGTTGTGTAGACTTGGGATAATTAAAAATATTTTAACTCTTGAGAGTGTAAAATGAAACCAAATGGATTCATTTTTACGCTCTGAAAGAGTTACATCTGGTTAACTAGCTTTCCATCATATAGCCTGAGGCCCACCTGAAGCCCTCTCAAGGACCACTGGTGGTCACCGGACCACCTGTTCATTTAGCGGTATAATAGCGGTAGTTTTATAATATAATAATATCTCATTGAACATCTTCACAGCAGCAGCAAAACCAGCAAGCACCGAGGACCAGGAATCTGGAGCAGAAGGTACTTATTTAACCCTCCTGATCAAAATGATCTAACTAGTATGATTGACAGCAGACCTGATGTACTGATGTAGTTGAATGCTTTAGGTAGACAGACAGTAAATATTTTCAGTGTAATATTGTTAAAAGGATCCCTGACTAATACAACGTAAGATAAACATGGCTTAAAAGATTAAGCTTTCCCTATATAACTAAAATAATCAAATAAAAACACCAATGGAATCTTATTTCTTTCATAAATAGAGAATATTTCACTCAACAGGAACTGCTCCTGTCGCAGGATGATGATGTCACATGTCCATGTGTGATCTAGCTCTATGGAATATATGGATGAACATGCTCATGTGACATCATCATCCTGCGACCGGAGCACCTCCTATTGAGTGAAAGATTCTCTATTTATGAAGGAAATAAAGTATTGAAGGTGTTTTTATCTGCATGTTTTAGTTATAGAAGGCAAGTATAGTGTTTTAAGGTATATTTGTCTTACTAGTCAGGGATCCTTTTAAATATTCACACAGAAAAGCAGAGACAGTGAGACACAAACTGATTATTAATAATATACCTAATATAATATAATATAATATACCTGATATACAGTACCTAATAATGTTAATAATATAATATAATATAATATAATATAATATAATATAATATAATATAATATAATATAATATAATATAATATAATATAATATAATATACCTGATATACAGTACCTAATAATGTTCTTCTGTAGTTTTTTTCAATGAAAAACCCAAGAAAGAAGTGAAGGCCAAAGCCTCTACTAAAGGTAAGCCAACAGGGGCATAAATGCCTTGACTACCCCCCCCCCCCCCACCACCCAACATGATGGCATGCAAACAATCTAAATTTCATGGATATTTCAAATTGAAACACTACTACTGCTACTATCTAACTATAGCTGTGTCACCAGAAAACTCTCTGAGTCAGACCTTTAGCTTTATGCATGCTGTGTGTCTGTTGCAACTTCAACAACAACTGATGTTATTATTGATGCTTTACTTGACTAATAAAAGTCCTTCCTCGCCCGTCACACCCATACCATTTTCTCCTGACCCCCCCCCCCCCCCCCACACACACACACACAATTGGGAAACGGTACATCCGCCCCTGTAAGAAAAAGCTCAGCATTCGCCAATGAATAATTTCCATTTACTGAACAGTTTTGACTAAATTACAGTCCTGACATTATTACCCTTGAGCAAACATGTTAAACAAACAAACATGATGCATGTGATGTACTGTGTGTGTGTGTGTGTGTGTGTGTGTGTGTGTGTGTGT
>CM076983.1:1819132-1841632 GCA_039105355.1 Benthosema pterotum | reverse complement strand
AAGGAAGTGACCACCATACCAAATTTGTGTTGTTAAAATCATTAATTAAAAAAATGTCACTTTTTTCCATGGTAGCCTATATGCATAAATGCACCGTTTTAAACCAAATATAAGACAACATTCATTTCTCTAGACAAATTTGTGGAAAAATAACATTGGATGTCAAATGTCTAGTCCTCACTTAGCCTGTTTTTACGATATTTCCTTTGGGGAAAATGTTCTTATATTCAGGCCAATAGGGTATATATGTTTGTTTTAGAGAGAAGATCAACAAGCTCACAAAATGCAACATCATGTCACGACTCGAGCCGCAAACTTGTTGATCTGCTGTTCTCAAATAACCTGGTCGCGTTTGGGCTAGTATAGGCCCGGGCGCTTATTTCTCGCTCACATTCTGGCAACACTGCCTTTGACAACGTAAACATGAACAGACCTATGGAACAGACACTTGTTACAAACAGCAGTGGTGTTGTTGCATAGAAGCAGTACATGTTGTTGGAAACGCACTAACTGTGAACTATTTTCTACAGCATTAATGCAATCGCTGGGTGCCGCCATGTTTGTTTATTGTTGTTCAGGGGTGAGCATGCGCTGTGGGATCTCAGTTAAAAAACTATACGGTTTCGCCCGTTTCGACTGTCTACACGGAGACGCAAAATGACCGGATAAGTTTCAATACACTCTGGAAGGCCGATTCAAAGTTTGTCGGTTTCGTTTACCGTTTTGGGCGTTTCAGTGGGACTGAAAGGGCGAATCGTTAAAAAAGTTTTGCGTTTACACGGCGGATCGTCTCCGTGTGGACGTAGCCTTAGTTTTGGGGTCTGTGGGGCTAAAATGTCATCAAATGGTGGTCCGTGGCTCAAATGGTGAATAAATAGTGGGCCCTGGGATCAAAAAGGTTGAAGACCACTGAAATAAAGCAATAAGCCACCAGAGGTGTGAGGTTACGGTGTATTTATAACAACTGAGAGGTTTCTGCTTCTATTATAAAATACACCCCAACCTCAGATCTCACAGCTTTTATTGCTTTTCTAAAACGGTTACAAAAATTAGCAATATGAACCTCATAAAACAACACTTAATCCAGTTCTGTTACTGAGCTGTGAGATCAGCTGGAATGATATAAACTTCATCCAGTTCAGCTACAGAGCTGTGAGATCAGCTGGAATGATATAAACTTCATCCAGTTCAGCTACAGAGCTGTGAGATCAGCTGGAATGATATAAACTTCATCCAGTTCAGCTACAGAGCTGTGAGATCAGCTGGAATGATATAAACTTCATCCAGTTCAGCTACAGAGCTGTGAGATCAGCTGGAATGATATAAACTTCATCCAGTTGAGCTGCAGAGCTGCAGCTGGAACGAT
This sequence comes from Benthosema pterotum, assembly GCA_039105355.1. Classification (NCBI taxonomy): domain Eukaryota; kingdom Metazoa; phylum Chordata; class Actinopteri; order Myctophiformes; family Myctophidae; genus Benthosema; species Benthosema pterotum. The sequence continues at coordinate 1,840,266 of CM076983.1, read as the reverse complement.
ATAAACTTCATCCAGTTCAGCTACAGAGCTGTGAGATCAGCTGGAACGATATAAACTTCATCCAGTTCAGCTACAGAGCTGTGAGATCAGCTGGAACGATATAAACTTCATCCAGTTCAGCTACAGAGCTGTGAGATCAGCTGGAATGATATAAACTTCATCCAGTTCAGCTACAGAGCTGTGAGATCAGCTGGAATGATATAAACTTCATCCAGTTCAGCTACAGAGCTGTGAGATCAGCTGGAATTATATAAAGTGATGGAAGGAATGGATTATTGGGAGATTTACAAATGTTAACATCAACCAAATCAGAATCAATTTTTGGAACTAACCGTTTTAGAATGTTCATTTGTTAATCACTTTGCTAATCTAGTTCTTCTGTATTTCTAAGGCTTAGTGTGCATATTGATTATAGTATTCTCTATATGCTTTCCTTGTTAAATGTGATCTATAAACAAATTAAATATGTCTTATCATCCAGTGCAATCTATCAGTAATCTATAAATAAATGTTTTATGTTCCAGTTCATCATGTGGTCACAGACAATCCTTATCCTCCACCAACCATGACAGGTATGTACCCTAACTCCTAACTCCTAAACCCTAACTCCTAAACCCTAATCATGACGGGTATGTACCCTAACTCCTAACTCCTAACTCCTAAACCCTAACCATGACAGGTATGTACCCTAACTCCTAACTCCTAAACCCTAACTCCTAAACCCTAACCATGACGGGTATGTTACCCTAACTCCTAACTCCTAACTCCTAAACCCTAACCATGACAGGTATGTACCCTAACTCCTAAACCCTAACTCCTAAACCCTAACTCCTAAACCCTAACTCCTAACTCCTAACTCCTAAACCCTAACTCCTAACTCCTAACTCCTAAACCCTAACCATGACAGGTATGTACCCTAACTCCTAACTCCTAAACCCTAAACCCTAACCATGACAGGTATGTACCCTAACTCCTAAACCCTAACTCCTAAACCCTAATCATGACGGGTATGTAGCCCTAACTCCTAACTCCTAACTCCTAAACCCTAACCATGACAGGTATGTACCCTAACTCCTAACTCCTAAACCCTAACTCCTAACTCCTAAACCCTAACTCCTAAACCCTAACTCCTAAACCCTAATCATGACGGGTATGTAGCCCTAACTCCTAGCTCCTAACTCCTAAACTCTAACTCCTAAACCCTAACCATGACGGGTATGTTACCCTAACTCCTAACTCATAAACCCTAACCATGACAGGTACGTTACCCTAACTCCTAAACCCTAACTCCTAAACCCTAACCATGACGGGTATTTAACCCTAACTCCTAGCTCCTAACTCCTAAACCCTAAACCCTAACCATGATGGGTATGTTACCCTAACTCCTAACTCCTAAACCCTAATCATGATGGGTATGTAGCCCTAACTCCTAGCTTCTAACTCCTAAACCCTAACTCCTAAACCCTAACCATGACGGGTATGTAGCCCTAACTCCTAAACCCTAACTCCTAAACCCTAACTCCTAAACCCTAACTCCTAAACCCTAACCATGACGGGTATGTAGCCCTAACTCCTAAACCCTAACTCCTAAACCCTAACCATGACGGGTATGTAGCCCTAACTCCTAAACCCTAACTCCTAAACCCTAACTCCTAAACCCTAACCATGACGGGTATGTAGCCCTAACTCCTAAACCCTAACTCCTAAACCCTAACTCCTAAACCCTAACCATGACGGGTATGTAGCCCTAACTCCTAACTCCTAACTCCTAACTCCTAAACCCTAACCATGACAGGTATGTTACCCTAACTCCTAACTCCTAAACCCTAACCATGACAGGTATGTTACCCTAACTCCTAACTCCTAACTCCTAACTCCTAAACCCTAACCATGACAGTTATGTAACCCTAACTCCTAACTCCTAACTCCTAACTCCTAAACCCTAACCATGACGTCTTCAGTTATTGTTAATGTTATTATTTTTTCAGCTCCATCGGCTCCTGTCCTCACGGCCCACCCATCAGCTGGACCCTCCACGCAGGGCTTCTACCCCCAGCCCATGTACCCTCAGTACCCTCAGCCCCATGGGGTTCAAGCCCCAGGCCAGCCCCAGCCTGCCGCTGCCGCTCAACCACTGGAGCAAACCCAAGCTGAAGTGACCCCTGTGACCCCAGAGGTGACCTGGACTAGATTTATTAAGAACTTACCAAGTAATGTAAGACAGGGGTTTTCAACCTTTTTAACTCCAGGGACCACCATTTATTCAGCATTTGAGCCACGGACCATCATTTGATTACATTTTCACACCAAAGACCTAAAATTGAAGAATTCTTTTTATTTTTTCCACAATTCCAGGCCGTATTTTGCGAACAAAACAGTGTAAACTTCTTAACAGTTTTCATGCCATTGAAATAGATCTACGTCTCCCGTTATCATTATGATTTACAGTAACAATTGATGCCGCTGACGTTAACGCTACTGTACGTGACGTAGTTACCGGCGCCGGTTTAATTCGATCCCCATGCTAACAGCAGCTAGCAGCGACCGCATCCACCATTGATAGACAATAACAAGAGACCCACCAAACCGCAACCGGAAGTGTGTGTCGCCAACTAACTTGTCCGTGGGGAAACATGGACCGAAATATGAAATATGAGTTTTTGATGAAAAAAACTGGCACTGGCTACCTCCAAAAATATGAAAAAGGGCTGGCACGGAGAGTGTTAATTAAGTGGTGCTGATTCAGATTCAGACACCCTTGAGAGTGTAAAAATGAAACCAAATGGACCCTGCGGTTCCATTTGGTTTCATTTTTACACTCTCAAGAGTTACATCTGGTTAACCAACTTTCCATCATTTGGTTTGTTGAAAACCCCTGATGTAAGATAAACAGAAAGAAATGCATTAGAGTGGAATGAGATGAATCAATGCATTACAAGAGTTTTTTGCCGGAACACAATCACTCAGGGAGTTTGCCTAATGCAGTCTCCCTACAGTTACCTCTCCTCTCCTGCCTAATGCAGTCTCCCTACAGTTACCTCTCCTCTCCTGCCTAATGCAGTCTCCCTACAGTTACCTCTCCTCTCCTGTCTAATGCAGTCTCCCCCTGCAGTTACCTCTCCTCTCCTGCCTAATGCAGTCTCCCTACAGTTACCTCTCCTCTCCTGCCTAATGCAGTCTCCCTACAGTTACCTCTCCTCTCCTGCCTAATGCAGCCTCCCTACAGTTACTCAGGGATTAAAGTTCTCAGTACTGGGTACTGATTTCAGTCCTGAGGATTTCATAGGGGTCATTTAATTAGCTCAGTGCTTATTTGCAAAAGATCATTTTCAGTCTCAAGATTTTTTTTTACTTTAATCCCTGAGTTACCTCTCCTCTCCTGCCTAATGCAGTCTCCCCCTGCAGTTACCTCTCCTCTCCTGCCTAATGCAGTCTCCCTACAGTTACCTCTCCTCTCCTGCCTAATGCAGTCTCCCTACAGTTACCTCTCCTCTCCTCTCCTGCCTAATGCAGTCTCCCCCTGCAGTTACCTCTCCTCTCCTGTCTAATGCAGCCTCCCTACAGTTACCTCTCCTCTCCTGCCTAATGCAGTCTCCCTACAGTTACCTCTCCTCTCCTGTCTAATGCAGTCTCCCTACAGTTACCTCTCCTCTCCTGCCTAATGCAGTCTCCCCACTGCAGTTACCTCTCCTCTCCTGCCTAATGCAGTCTCCCCCTGCAGTTACCTCTCCTCTCCTGCCTAATGCAGTCTCCCTACAGTTACCTCTCCTCTCCTGCCTAATGCAGTCTCCCTACAGTTACCTCTCCTCTCCTGTCTAATGCAGCCTCCCTACAGTTACCTCTCCTCTCCTGCCTAATGCAGCCTCCCTACAGTTACCTCTCCTGCCTAATGCAGTCTCCCTACAGTTACCTCTCCTCTCCTGTCTAATGCAGTCTCCCTACAGTTACCTCTCCTCTCCTGCCTAATGCAGTCTCCCTACAGTTACCTCTCCTCTCCTGCCTAATGCAGTCTCCCTACAGTTACCTCTCCTCTCCTGCCTAATGCAGTCTCCCCCTGCAGTTACCTCTCCTCTCCTGTCTAATGCAGTCTCCCTACAGTTACCTCTCCTCTCCTGCCTAATGCAGTCTCCCTACAGTTACCTCTCCTCTCCTGCCTAATGCAGTCTCCCCACCACAGTTACCTCTCCTCTCCTGCCTAATGCAGTCTCCCTACAGTTACCTCTCCTCTCCTGCCTAATGCAGCCTCCCTACAGTTACCTCTCCTCTCCTGCCTAATGCAGTCTCCGTACAGTTACCTCTCCTGCCTAATGCAGTCTCCCTACAGTTACCTCTCCTCTCCTGCCTAATGCAGCCTCCCCCTGCAGTTACCTCTCCTCTCCTGCCTAATGCAGCCTCCCTACAGTTACCTCTCCTCTCCTGCCTAATGCAGCCTCCCTACAGTTACCTCTCCTCTCCTGCCTAATGCAGTCTCCCTACAGTTACCTCTCCTCTCCTGCCTAATGCAGTCTCCCCCTGCAGTTACCTCTCCTCTCCTGCCTAATGCAGTCTCCCCACCACAGTTACCTCTCCTCTCCTGCCTAATGCAGTCTCCCTACAGTTACCTCTCCTCTCCTGCCTAATGCAGCCTCCCTACAGTTACCTCTCCTCTCCTGCCTAATGCAGTCTCCGTACAGTTACCTCTCCTGCCTAATGCAGTCTCCCTACAGTTACCTCTCCTCTCCTGCCTAATGCAGCCTCCCCCTGCAGTTACCTCTCCTCTCCTGCCTAATGCAGCCTCCCTACAGTTACCTCTCCTCTCCTGCCTAATGCAGCCTCCCTACAGTTACCTCTCCTCTCCTGCCTAATGCAGTCTCCCTACAGTTACCTCTCCTCTCCTGCCTAATGCAGTCTCCCCCTGCAGTTACCTCTCCTCTCCTGCCTAATGCAGTCTCCCCACCACAGTTACCTCTCCTCTCCTGCCTAATGCAGTCTCCCCCTGCAGTTACCTCTCCTCTCCTGCCTAATGCAGTCTCCCTACAGTTACCTCTCCTCTCCTGCCTAATGCAGTCTCCCTACAGTTACCTCTCCTCTCCTGCCTAATGCAGCCTCCCTACAGTTACCTCTCCTCTCCTGCCTAATGCAGCCTCCCCAGTGGGGAGTCCCCACTGCAGTTCCCTCTCCTCTCCTGCCTAATGCAGTCTCCCCCTGCAGTTACCTCTCCTCTCCTGCCTAATGCAGTCTCCCTACAGTTACCTCTCCTCTCCTGCCTAATGCAGTCTCCCTACAGTTACCTCTCCTCTCCTGCCTAATGCAGTCTCCCTACAGTTACCTCTCCTCTCCTCTCCTGCCTAATGCAGTCTCCCTACAGTTACCTCTCCTCTCCTCTCCTGCCTAATGCAGTCTCCCCCTGCAGTTACCTCTCCTCTCCTGTCTAATGCAGCCTCCCTACAGTTACCTCTCCTGTCCTGCCTAATGCAGTCTCCCTACAGTTACCTCTCCTGCCTAATGCAGTCTCCCTACAGTTACCTCTCCTCTCCTGCCTAATGCAGCCTCCCTACAGTTCCCTCTCCTCTCTTATACACTTGAAGAGGTCTCAAAATACGAACACAGACAGTAAAATGGAAATGAACAAAACACTCGTCCTTGTATGGCTGCCTGCTTCTTCATATCACTGACTGGATGAGTCAGGTGTCGCCTGTCTGACAGCTGTGGTCAGAATGGTCTAGGGCAGGGGTTCAAACCCAAATACAGAGTGGGACAAAATAGAAAAATTGGTACAAGTCGAGGGCCGGAGATACCGGTCTGTGTTTCGACACCGGTTTACGATGACATCCCTGTTAAACAGCAAAAAACTAATTTCCCTTCAAAAATCAATGTCTCTTAATGGCAAAATAATTGTAAAGATGAAACTGCCTGCATTAAAAACTGTAGGTTTTAATGAAAAATAGCAGGTGTTCACATCACATAAAACAGACAACCTATTAAAAAAAAAAAACAGCTAAAACAGACAACCTATTTTGTCATTCTAAAAATCCACTACAGACCCCAGAGGTGACCCCAGAAGTGACCCCCGGCCTCAGGTTCAACTCCTGAAGCTGAAGCTCCAGTTCTACCTGAGACTGAAGCTCAGTCTGTGGAAAAAGGTATTTACTTTGACTGACCAACTGTCTAGGTTCAAGGTTCAAGGTTTTTTATTTGTCACTCCAGTGTATGTCAGGACATATACAGGGATGAAATAACGTTTCCATTGTTCCACAGTGCAATAAGACAATAGTTAGTTAGTAGCAGTAGTAGTAGCAGTAGTAGTAGTAGTAGTGTTTCACGTCATTTTAAACTATTGTGGGCTGTTCTGCATGCCATCATGTTTGGTGGGGCAGTCTGGGCATTTAGGGGGGGCATTGCCCCCCCATGCCCATGCCTAGATCCGCCCCTGATGGTGATGATCATCCATCCATAGACAGCTCTCTATGGGTTGGATGATGGTGATGACATCCATCCATCCATCCATAGACTATCTATGGGCTGGATGATGGTGATGACATCCATAGACAGCTCTCTATGGGTTGGATGATGGTGATGACATCCATCCATCCATCCATAGACTATCTATGGGCTGGATGATGGTGATGACATCCATCCATCCATAGACTGTCTATGAATTGGATGATGGTGATGACATCCATCCATCCATAGACTGTCTATGAATTGGATGATGGTGATGACATCCATCCATCCATAGACTGTCTATGAATTGGATGATGGTGATGACATCCATAGACTCTCTTTGGGTTGGATTATGGTGATGACATCCATCCATAGACTGTCTATGGGTTGGATGATGGTGATGACATCCATCCATAGACTCTCTATGGGTTGGATGAGGGTGATGACATCCATCCATCCATCCATCCATCCATCCATCCATCCATCCATCCATCCATAGACTCTCTATGGGTTGGATGATGGTGATGACATCCATCCATAGACTATCTATGGGTTGGATGATGGTGATGACATCCATCCATCCATAGGCTATCTATGGGTTGGATGATGGTGATGACATCCATCCATCCATAGACTCTCTATGGGTTGGATGATGGTGATGACATCCATCCATAGACTCTCTATGGGTTGGATGATGGTGATGACATCCATCCATCCATAGACTCTCAAGGTGTTGCCTAGCGACAAGGATGGAGTTAAAATTAGTTTTTCAGCATAACTGTTTCATATTTGATATAAAGCATGAAGGTTTTTTATTATTAATTTGTTATTCAGTTAAACAAATAAGCAGTCTTTAACTTTTATTGTGTCATTTGTTTTATCTGGGTTTTTAGGTGCAGCCAAACCGGCTGGAGTGAAAACCAAAAGTAGAACTTCTGTCGTAGCAAAGAAAGGTAACAGAATGCAGAATATTAACCCTGAATAACCCTAACCCTAACCCAGTATATTAACCCTGAATAAGCCTAACCCTAACCCAGTATATTAACCCTCAATAACCCTAATAGAATGCAGTATATTAACCCTGAATAACCCTAACTCAAAGAAAGGTACCGTAATTGCCAGACTATAAGCCGTTACTTTTTTCACATGTTTTTCACCCTGCGGCTTATACAACGGTGCGGCCAATCTATGGTTTTTCAACAGGTGGTCCCATAGGGTTCCAGGTGGTCCCCAGACTAAATGAGGAAAGTTGGTTAACCAGATGTAACTCTTAGAGAGCGTAAAAAATAAAAATGTAACCAAATGGACCCTCAAGAGTTATGATATTCACCATCTAAATTAGCACCACTTAATTAATAAGTCATGTTCATTTTGGTCTCATTTTGATGTTTTGCCTCTTTTGTTCTTTGTTCCTGAAATTGTGAACAAAACCAAAATAAATCTTTAGTTTTGGGGTCTTTGGAGTGAAGATGTTGAATAAATAGTGGCCCTGGGATCAAAAAGGTTGAAAACCACTGCTCTAGCATGAAGCTTATTGCCTGGTGCGGCTTATAGTTAGGTGAGGCTTATACAAGGAAAAATCAGTATTTTGCCCCAAATTTAGCTGGTGCGTCTTATATTCAGGTGCGGCTTATAATCTGGAAATTACGGTAATAGTAGACTAAAGAATCCAGTACACTCCAGTACACTAAAGAAAGGTAATAGAATGCAGTACACTACCAGTACTAATAATGGTATAACACATTATGATTATAACCCTAATCATAATCATTTGTTATTTTGTAAACAAAAACCTCAGTATTGTCTGTATAAGCTTAGCATATATAGCCATTTTTGGCTATATATCATCTCTCCATGGAGGTGTGAGTGTCCACACACTGTGGACGTGTTGGATAGACGATATATAGAAAAAATAAATGCATTTTGGTGTGGTAGAAAATATATCAAGCATTTGAACAACATCCAAACCCATCAGAAGGACAGTATGTCAGTTAAAACATGTTGCTGTTGTTGTTTTTCAGAATTACAACATGTTGTTGTTGTTTATTAAAACATGTTATTGTTGTTTATCAGAGGTCAGAGTTAAAACATGTTGTTGTTGTTTATTAAAACATGTTATTGTTGTTGTTTATCAGAAGTCAGAATTAAATCGGCCGTAAGGAAAGGAAACGTAACAGAAGATTCCTCATCCAAGACCTCCACAGCTGCTACAGGTCATTCTCATTCACTTTAACCTTTAACCTTTTCATCTAAAACACATGCACCGCTATTTAACCCATAGAGTAATAAAATATAGAGAGTTAACCAGGGCGATAGCCCCGCCCCCCCAGGTAACCCGCCCCCTTGCACCGCTCTTTAACCCATAGAGTAATAAAATATAGAGAGTTAACCAGGTAGCCCCGCCCCCTTGCACCGCTCTTTAACCCATAGAGTAATAAAATATAGAGAGTTAACCAGGTAGCCCCGCCCCCTTGCACCGCTATTTAACCCATAGAGTAATAAAATATAGAGAGTTAACCAGGTAGCCCCGCCCCCTTGCACCGCTCTTTAACCCATAGAGTAATAAAATATAGAGAGTTAACCAGGTAGCCCCGCCCCCTTGCACCGCTCTTTAACCCACAGAGTAATAAAATATAGAGAGTTAACCAGGTAGCCCCGCCCCCCCAGGTAACCCGCCCCCTTGCACCGCTCTTTAACCCATAGAGTAATAAAATATAGAGAGTTAACCAGGTAGCCCCGCCCCCTTGCACCGCTATTTAACCCATAGAGTAATAAAATATAGAGAGTTAACCAGGTAGCCCCGCCCCCTTGCACCGCTATTTAACCCATAGAGTAATAAAATATAGAGAGTTAACCAGGTAGCCCCGCCCCCTTGCACCGCTATTTAACCCATAGAGTAATAAAATATAGAGAGTTAACCAGGTAGCCCCGCCCCCTTGCACCGCTATTTAACCCATAGAGTAATAAAATATAGAGAGTTAACCAGGTAGCCCCGCCCCCTTGCACCGCTATTTAACCCATAGAGTAATAAAATATAGAGAGTTAACCAGGTAGCCCCGCCCCCTTGCACCGCTATTTAACCCATAGAGTAATAAAATATAGAGAGTTAACCAGGTAGCCCCGCCCCCTTGCACCGCTATTTAACCCATAGAGTAATAAAATATAGAGAGTTAACCAGGTAGCCCCGCCCCCTTGCACCGCTATTTAACCCATAGAGTAATAAAATATAGAGAGTTAACCAGGTAGCCCCGCCCCCTTGCACCGCTATTTAACCCATAGAGTAATAAAATATAGAGAGTTAAGCAGGGCGTATAGCCCCGCCCCCTTGCCATTCATTTCAATACAAGTTGCTCATTGGTGTTTTGAAGCACCAGGAAGACCGCTGGAAGTGCGTCTATTTCCGCATTTGACCACCAAAGATTGGTGGTCAAATGCGGAAATGTTTTCTCCATGAACGCGCCTGATGCAAGGCATCATGGGAACAGAAAGGGTTGATGAAGGAGTGCGGTGGAGAACGAGCTTCAAGCCTGCAGGGGCCAAAGCTAACGTTTCTGTCGTTAGTTAAAAAACAACATGGAATTCTCCTTTTCATATAAAACGGGGACCACCAGTGGTCCTTGAGAAGGTTCCTTGTGGTCCCCCCAGCCAAGTGAATGGAGAGAGTTTGTTAACAAAATGACATTTAACTTGAGAACCCTCAAGACTTACAGTACATTATTCGAATCTACATTTGATTTACAAGACGTCTGAGAATTGATGCTTAAAGATTGAAAATAATTATTATCCTACTAATCTGCTGCTGCTTTATTTACCATCACATCTAACCCAAAGGGTTTATTTACCACCATATCTAACCCAAAGGGTTTATTTACCATCACATCTAACCCAAAGGGTTTATTTACCACCATATCTAACCCAAAGGGTTCATTTACCACCATATCTAACCCAAAGGGTTTATTTACCACCATATCTAACCCAAAGGGTTTATTTACCACCATATCTAACCCAAAGGGTTTATTTACCACCATATCTAACCCAAAGGGTTTATTTACCACCATATCTAACCCAAAGGGTTTATTTACCACCATATCTAACCCAAAGGGTTTATTTAACATCATATCTAACCCAAAGGGTTTAGTAGTGGTCAGTAAATATGTAATGAATTGTTTTCTCTTTCTCTTTTCAGACAAGAAGAAGTCAAGAGATCAAACTGAAAAGGCTGGTATGTTTCTGATACTGCCTGTTTAATTATATTCATCTTCAATTACATATTAGTTTAATTATATTCATGTTCAATTATAATTAGACATGTTAATTTAAATATATTGATGTTAAATGATAATTAGACATTTATATTCATGTTAAATGATAATTAGACACGTTATTTTAATTATATTAATGTAAAATTATAATGACAAGATGTTTATCTGTTTAAATTACTTCATGCCCAGTGAATTTAAAAAATATATGTTTTTTTTCACACTTTTAGACCACATCTATGGTCATTATATGGACATATCCAACAACACAGGCAAACCGTGACCATGAGGGGAGGGGAGGGGGGGACAATGAGGGGAGGGGGGTGAGGGGAGGGGGGTGAGGGGAGGGGGGGACCATGAGGGGAGGGGGGTGACCATGAGGGGAGGGGGGGGAGACCATGAGGGGAGGGGGGGGGACCATGAGGGGAGGGGGTGACCACCAGACATGCTTGAAAAGGATCCCAGGCTAATAAGACTAATATGGATAAATAGATTATACTTGCCCTCTATAACTAGAATTGAACATTTAAAACACATATAATATCTTCTTTAGTTTAAAAAAATAGTTCATAATTTTATCCCTTGGGGGGAGGGGGGGGACCATGAGGGGAGGGGGTGAGGGGGGTGAGGGGAGGGGGCGACCATGAGGGGAGGAGGGGGGTGAGGGGAGGGGGCGACCATGAGGGGAGGGGGGAGGGGGCATTTTACAGGACATTTTCCAGTTAAAATGGGGAGGGGGAGGGGGCATTTTACAGGACATTTTCCAGTTAAAATGGGGAGGGGGGAGGGGGCATTTTACAGGACATTTTCCAGTTAAAATGGGGAGGGGGAGGGGGCATTTTACAGGACATTTTCCAGTTAAAATGGGGAGGGGGGAGGGGGCATTTTACAGGACATTTTCCAGTTAAAATGGGGAGGGGGAGGGGGCATTTTACAGGACATTTTCCAGTTAAAATGGGGAGGGGGAGGGGGCATTTTACAGGACATTTTCCAGTTAAAATGGGGAGGGGGAGGGGGCATTTTACAGGACATTTTCCAGTTAAAATGGGGAGGGGGGAGGGGGCATTTTACAGGACATTTTCCAGTTAAAATGGGGAGGGGGAGGGGGCATTTTACAGGACATTTTCCAGTTAAAATGGGGAGGGGGAGGGGGCATTTTACAGGACATTTTCCAGATAAAATGGGAAAATCTTGCCTAGGGCTCCAAATTGCTTAGAAACGCCGCTGCTCTGATTGGTTGAGAAACGCTCTGTTCCAGATAATCTGGTGAAATCCATAATAAAACGTTTCCATTTCATCACACCTTTGAATTATAATCACATCAATAACATATTTATTGCTAATGACATTTTGACACAATGTTAAGAATTAATATTATTGTTATTCTCTTTTCTCAAAGTTAAAAGTGAGAAAACCACTGAGAAGAAATCTGACAAGAAACAGACAGGTACAGTATGACAGACAGACAGACAGACAGACAGACAGACAGACAGACAGACAGACAGACAGACAGACAGACAGACAGGTACAGTATGACAGACAGACAGACAGACAGACAGACAGACAGACAGACAGACAGACACCTCACCATGTCTCATGTAAATATATTTGCATTAAGTTTTAGTTTCTATTTATAGTGGCTCATAGGAATATACTATGTGACAACTGGGTATAGTCTGGTGACCACTAGAAATAGACTATGTGACAACCAGGTATAGTCTGGTGACCACTAGAAATAGACTATGTGACAACCAGGTATAGTCTGGTGACCACTAGAAATAGACTATGTGACAACCGGGTATAGTCTGGTGACCACTAGAAATAGACTATGTGACAACCAGGTATAGTCTGGTGACCACTAGAAATAGACTATGTGACAACCAGGTATAGTCTGGTGACCACTAGAAATAGACTATGTGACAACCAGGTATAGTCTGGTGAGCAGCGGAGAGACGGGTGACAGCCGGAATGTAGACGGGTTACAGGGCCGGATCTAGAGGGGGGCAGGGGGGTGAGCAGTAAGGGTTACAGGGCCGGATCTAGAGGGGGGCAGGGGGGTGAGCAGTATGGTTACAGGGCCGGATCCAGACGGGGGCAGGGGGGTGAACAGTATGGTTACAGGGCCGGATCTAGAGGGGGCCAGGGGGGTGAACAGTATGGTTACAGGGCCGGATCTAGAGGGGGGCAGGGGGGTGAGCAGTATGGGTTACAGGGCCGGATCTAGAGGGGGGCAGGGGGGTGAGCAGTATGGTTACAGGGCCGGATCTAGAGGGGGGCAGGGGTGAGCCGTATGGGTTACAGGGCCGGATCTAGAGGGGGGCAGGGGGGTGAGCAGTATGGGTTACAGGGCCGGATCCAGATGGGGGCAGGGGTGAGCCGTATGGGTTAGCGCCCCAGCCTATGTCCTCCGTGAGGAGGAAACCCAACAACCCTTGGTGAGGCCGTTAGGAGGCCATTATGAATGAAATGCCGGTGCTGGGAGTCTGGTGCAACGCACAGGTCCTGTGCCAACCTGGTGAGAGCAGGAGCAGACCTGGGCAGACGTAGGAGGGGTCTGGATAGGAGTCAACCCACAGAGCCTAGTCCTTCCATGTGCCAGAGTTTGGTTCTCCCAGTACCAGCAGAGTAGTTCTGGAGCAGTGGATTGTGTGGCCTTGAGTCTTTCCCTAGTGGACTGACAGAGAGTAGCTACTGGGATGTAAGTCAGGACTTGATCAACCCCGGCTGGGTCACCTGAGTGAGGGGTATGATGTTGATCAACCCTGGCTGGGTCACTGAGTGAGGGGTATGATGTTGATCAACCCCGGCTGGGTCGCCTGAGTGAGGGGTATGATGTTGATCAACCCTGGCTGGGTCGCCTGAGTGAGGGGTATGATGTTGATCAACCCCGGCTGGGTCACTGAGTGAGGGGTATGATGTTGATCAACCCTGGCTGGGTCGCCTGAGTGAGGGGTATGATGTTGCGAGACCCGAAACCCCGATGACCTTGGGATACATCACTGAGGATACGTCCCAGTTGCATCCATGCAATGTATCTTAAAGTTTTTTTTTAAACATTGTCACACCTCAACTTCCGTGGAACATCGTGAAATGGCCGGGACCTATTGGCTAGACGACACAGCACACTAAATGAATTAAACGATTTATTTAATAATAATAATAGTAATAAAGTTTTATTTGTTTGTTCTTGCAGAGTCCACTGTTGACAACACAACAGACAAGAAGAAAAGTAAGAATAGTTTTTTATATTCACTGATTTAATTAAATGATTCGTTTTCTATTTCACTGACTTTGACCTCTTGACCTCTGTGACGTCATCAGGTCAGAAATACTTCCAGTGTGTTTACGTTCCGGGTCGGAGGTCGCAATACCCGCTGCGACCTTTGAACCCTGCCATGACCCCTGTGATGACCCCTGCCATGATGTCACCAGCCCTGAGGTCCATGTTGGAACAGAGCCGGGCCGGGAAATAAAATAAAACATTCATGTTGGAACAGAGCCGGGCCGGGAAATAAAATAAAACATTCATGTTGGAACAGAGCCGGGCCGGGAAATAAAATAAAACATTCATGTTGGAACAGAGCCGGGCCGGGAAATAAAATAAAACACTCATGTTGGAACAGAGCCGGGCAGAGAAATAAAAATAACCAAATAACATTAATGTTATTTTTATTTTTATGTTAATACACACTCAGAGGAAAGCAGAATCCAAGTGTGAGATCTCCTGTACAGCTCCATCTGAGACATTACAGATCTATTTCTCTGGGGAAAACAATGGCTTTGAGATAAATTTGGTTTCATCTTTTCATCTCATTCTCAAGAGTTACATCTGGTTAACAAACTTTCCATCATTTAGCCTGGGGACCACCTGGAACCTTCTCAAGGACCACTGGTGGTCCCCAGACCAACGGTTGAAAACCCCTGAGATACAGCAATTGAGCAATATTTAAGATGAGACTGATATGAGACAAAAAGGAGATATAAGCTCATGGTTCCTGTTTCTCATCGTTGTCTCAGACAGAGCTGTACAGGAGATCTTTTCTCTGGGCAGAACTACAAAACGTCATTTGTGTTGAAAAATGAGTGACAGGAAATGACAGGAACCATAAATGGACGTCCAGAACGTCCAGTAAATTGTATTTATTTATTTGTGTTTATTTTTTATTTTATTTTATGAAGTCTTACTGTACTCCCATAATGCTTTGCTGCCTTCCTGTCCATCAGTTTTAGAGGCTTTCTAGACGGGGAGTAAAAATAAATCACACTGCTAGTTCATTTTCAACAGGACCAGAGTTTTGTGCTCAGAAAACGCTGTGCGATAAAACAAGCATGTGACACCGGGCGTTATGCGGCGTCCAGTGTTGTTTGTTGTGTGTGTGTGTGCTCGTTTCATGAACACGCCCGCGTATTTTAGACTTCAATCCTGTGAGCTTTTTTTCTCGCTACGCGATTCTGGTCTGTCAGCACTGAGTGGAACGGTGGAATCATCACCATAATGATTCTGGTCTGTCACTGAGTGGAACGGTGGAATCACCACCATAATGATTCTGGTCTGTCAGCACTGAGTAGAACGGTGGAATCACCACCATAATGATTCTGGTCTGTCACTGAGTGGAACACAGGGTGGAATCACCACCATAATGATTCTGGTCTGTCACTGAGTGGAACGGTGGAATCACCACCATAATGATTCTGGTCTGTCACTGAGTGGAACGGTGGAATCACCACCATAATGATTCTGGTCTGTCACTGAGTGGAACGGTGGAATCACCACCATAATGATTCTGGTCTGTCACTGAGTGGAACGGTGGAATCACCACCATAATGATTCTGGTCTGTCACTGAGTGGAACGGTGGAATCACCACCATAATGATTCTGGTCTGTCACTGAGTGGAACACAGGGTGGAATCACCACCATAATGATTCTGGTCTGTCACTGAGTGGAACGGTGGAATCACCACCATAATGATTCTGGTCTGTCACTGAGTAGAACGGTGGAATCACCACCATAATGATTCTGGTCTGTCACTGAGTGGAACGGTGGAATCACCACCATAATGATTCTGGTCTGTCACTGAGTGGAACACAGGGTGGAATCACCACCATAATGATTCTGGTCTGTCACTGAGTGGAACACAGGGTGGAATCACCACCATAATGATTCTGGTCTGTCACTGAGTGGAACGGTGGAATCACCACCATAATGATTCTGGTCTGTCACTGAGTGGAACGGTGGAATCACCACCATAATGATTCTGGTCTGTCACTGAGTGGAACGGTGGAATCACCACCATAATGATTCTGGTCTGTCACTGAGTGGAACACAGGGTGGAATCACCACCATAATGATTCTGGTCTGTCACTGAGTGGAACGGTGGAATCACCACCATAATGATTCTGATCTGTCACTGAGTGGAACGGTGGAATCACCACCATAATGATTCTGGTCTGTCACTGAGTAGAACGGTGGAATCACCACCATAATGATTCTGGTCTGTCACTGAGTGGAACACAGGGTGGAATCACCACCATAATGATTCTGGTCTGTCACTGAGTGGAACACAGGGTGGAATCACCGCTATAATGATTCTGGTCTGTCACTGAGTGGAACGGTGGAATCACCGCTATAATGCCTGCGTTTATCACTCCCCGTCTATAAAGCCAAGAAGTTTAGGGAGTTTAAGCGAATGTGGGTCCACCTGTGGCCCTCAGACCATCAGTAGACCATCTGAACTCAACAACAGTATTCTGCAATCTGTGTGAAATTGGGGCCATATCTATATGATAGGGGACGCCTTAAAGATGAATCTTCTCAGTTTTTTTTTAGTGACGGATTTTATTGCTTGCGCCTAGAACCGGCCCTGAACACAGTCTGTCAAAGTGGGCAGGGGTGAGGTGGGTTTGGGGAGTGAGGCTCAGTAACAGTCTGTGTTTTCATGGTCTTTGAGGTGCTGTGGTACCAAGAGATCCTGTCAGAGACTCTCCAGTGAGGAGATCCTGTAGCAGTGCTTTTCAACCAGTGGTCCGAGGACCACCAGGTGGTCCCCAGGTTAAATTATGGAAATTTGGTTGACCAGGTGTAACTCTTCAAGAGTGTAAAAATATTCATCATGTGAATTATCCCAAGTCTACACAACTAGAGAATGTAGAAGATTAATGGTCATTTTGATCTGTATGTTGGACTGTTTGGTTTCCCAAATCCAGCCTGGAATTGTGGACAAAAGCAAAAATAAATATTTAGTTTTGGGGTTTGTGGGGCTAAAATGTCATCAAACGGTGGTCATCAGTGGCTCAAATGCTGAATAAATAGTGGGCCCTGGTGTCAAAATGGTTGAAAACTACTGCTGTATTAGAAATCTTGTGTTACGAATCGATACAACAAAACACAATTTGTCAGCTTATCTCTGTGGTTGAAATGCAGAATAAATAGTGGTCCCTGTGGTTGAAATGCAGAATATAGTGGTCCCTGGTATGAAAAAGGTTGAAAATCACTGGGTTAAAGGAATACAGCCGTTTTCCTTCCACTGAGAATATAGTTTTACTTTAATACACCTGTATATTATTACCGTATTATAATATATGTCACATTATGCTCATAGTGTGTTTACAGTATTATAATATGTGTCACGTTATGTTCATAGTGTGTTTACAGTATTATAATATGTGTCACGTTATGCTCATAGTGTGTTTACAGTATTATAATATATGTCACATTATGCTCATAGTGTGTTTACAGTATTATAATATATGTCACGTTATGTTCATAGTGTGTTTACAGTATTATAATATGTGTCACATTATGCTCATAGTGTGTTTATAGTATTATAATGTGTCACGTTATGTTCATAGTGTGTTTATAGTATTATAATGTGTCACGTTATGTTCATAGTGTGTTTACAGTATTATAATGTGTCACGTTATGTTCATAGTGTGTTTACAGTATTATAATATGTGTCACATTATGCTCATAGTGTGTTTACAGTATTATAATATATGTCACATTATGTTCATAGTGTGTTTACAGTATTATAATATATGTCACGTTATGCTCATAGTGTGTTTACAGTATTATAATATATGTCACATTATGTTCATAGTGTGTTTACAGTATTATAATATGTGTCACATTATGTTCATAGTGTGTTTACAGTATTATAATATATGTCACATTATGTTCATAGTGTGTTTACAGTATTATAATATGTGTCACATTATGCTCATAGTGTGTTTACAGTATTATAATATGTGTCACATTATGTTCATAGTGTGTTTACAGTATTATAATATGTGTCACGTTATGTTCATAGTGTGTTTACAGTATTATAATATGTGTCACATTATGCTCATAGTGTGTTTACAGTATTATAATATGTGTCACGTTATGCTCATAGTGTCTTTAGTTGTGTTTTGTGTCTCATATGGAAAATATTTTATCTGCCAACTTTTGAAAGTGTCACCTTTCATATAATAAAATAAAGTTAATATAAGTATTTATTTGTAAAGTGAAACATATCGAAAACGTCTATAATTTTGTGATTTATAAGAATTATATATGACATTCAAAAAAGATATCATAAAAGATCCTGAGTATTTTTTTTTTTTTGAAAAGTGAAACATATAATTTTGAAATTTATAGGAATAATATATGACATGCAAAACAGATGTAAGATCCATAGCATTTTTCTTGTATTGGCATATAAAGTTGTTTCCATATGAGGTAGCAAATACATTGGTCCACAATCTGCCAGTCCCACATGTGTGGCGGGTTAAGACACGCATTGCAGGTTAAGACACGAGTCTTCTTAACCTCTGTCTTCCATATTCGTCTGGGATGAGAGACGGGTTTGGGGTGTGATCAGGGTGTCCTAGGACTGTTGGTACGTTGGACTACAGATCTGCACCAGCACCCGCTTCAGGGCCCAAAGCCCAAGAAAACAATAATAACGTTTACCTTGACTGTGACCATAATGTTTACCTTATCACTACAATACAATCTTACATCAACGGATTCTTTGTCTTTTGTTCTTTAATTGTTTTTGTCAGATTTTCTTTATGCAGCCTCTGTAAAAAATGACAATTAAAAGTTAGGCTTGTGTGGCCTGTTGCCTGCATGTTCAAATCCTTCTGTCCAGTGTTGTAGTGGGACTTTTAGAAGTGGGGGGGGGGGGGGGGGGGGGGGGGACCTCTTAAAGGGGAATTCCACCCATTCTCATTTTTTTCTGAGAGTGTACACTCAGAAAAAAAGGAAACTCAACACATCTTGATGATGTGATGATGAAGATGTGTTTCCCCATGCTAATGGTGGTCTAGGAAACACAGAATGGGGGAACTTTTTTGTTATCTCTAGATATCTATGTATATTATGACATAGTAAAATAACCCTTGAAAATGAGTTGAATCCGCTTGCGTGCGTTTGCGTGGACCTGCGCAACACACACACAGACACGCTATTAAGACAAGTATAGCATATTGAGAAAGATTGTTCACAATGCCTAATTATATCCATAAAAGTAAATGACAAGACAAAAAACATAGGTCTACTTTTTCCCAGTAAAATATAAATGCTTCAGTCATAACAGGCTCTGATCACCAGGGATAGTTCCAGACTGGATAGCATTCAGAGTCTGTGGAACAATTAATTAGGGCCTATAGCTACGCAAGACTAATTAAAAGATGAGATGAGATGAGATGAGATGTGTCAGACTGATTAAATTAAACCTTCTGTAATACAACATATTAAAAAAAGAACACTTTATACCTGTTGTGGTAAGGGTTAGTAAATATCATGCATCAAAAATAACAAAAATAAACAAATAAATAGAGAAGTAAATAATAAGAATAATAAATCTGTATTTGTATTGAGTGAAAGGTGGATTTATGGAAGCCTTCCACTTGTAATGACTCATTTCATCCAGGTGAGGGCGACAGATCACTGTATTAGCATCAAAACGCCTGAGTCGCCAACACTGTTGTAAACAAGCGGTGTTGCCATGTCTGCTTAGTATAAGCCTCATATTATGATATTACTATGTCCACTCATTATAAGCATTACAGTATATTACGCCGGCCCAATGATCCTCATTGTGAACATGCTGTAAATAGAATCCCAAAAAGCGTCATATTTAATCATATCTGTAATTCGGATATTTCCAGCCATATCACAATGAGATGAAATGCTTTTTGGGTTCACCCAGAGAAGAGTTGCTGTTCATTCAGCCTGAATAGGGACAAACTGACTGGAGTTTAACAATGTTACTATAATGTTGTACTATTACTAAAACACGGTAGGCCTACAATAAAGCGATTTAAGATCATTAACTCTGAGGTTGCTGCCTGCAGTCCAATGCATTTCTGCCTATACTTCAGGTCCAGGAATTTCCCTATTATTCCAGTAATGTGACTTGACCTAGAACTAATTGCAAAAATAAAAAAAAAAAAAAAATAAAATAAAATCAAACTCAGCTGATTTTGTGTCTTCAATATGTCCTGAATAACAGATAAAAAGTTGGAATTGTCTGAGGGGAAAGCTTTGAAAACAGCCTTTACACCATTGACATTGTATTGAAGGCAAATATTTTCTAAATTTCATTGTGCTTTAAGTAGCAAGTGACATATCAAACTATAGAGCTTTCATGATGCTGAATCCATTCTTAGCATTAGTTTTGCACAAAATCACTCATTGGGTGAAATATCGCCATAACAACTTGCCCAAACGTGCTGCTGACCTCATATATTGTCAACACGCTTATGGCTGTTTCCAACCCAAGGAAGATTTTTTTGGGCAAAATTAATGCTTGGAATGTTTCAGCATCATGAAAACTCTGTAGTTTGGTATGTCACTTGCTACTTAAATCACAATGAAATTTAGAAAATATTTGCCTTCAATAGAAAGTCAATGGTGGACATAATGTAAATGCCATTTTCAAAGCTTTCCCCTCAGACAATTCCAGGCAACTTTTTATCTGTTATTCAGGATATATTGAAGATACAAAATCAGCTGAATTTGCTTTTTTGCAATTAGTCCCAGGTTGACCCCTTCTATTCCATGTAATGCCTGTATTATATTTGTTGTCCCCATTCTCTATTCAAGTCTAAGTAGAAGAGCCTCCATTGTACTGACCCTATGAAGTGGACGGAGTTGTTATAACTCTGTCTATAGGCCTACTATATGGCAGGGGTTTTCAACAGGTGGTCCCGGGGACCACCCACCAGTGGTCCCTGAGAGGGTTCCAGGTGGTCCCCAGGCTAAATGATGAGTTACTGATGAGTCCGTGGCTCAAATGCTGAATAAATAGTGGGCCCTGGTGTCAAAAAGGCTGAAAACCAACCTATAATGTCTCTGGGTTGATCTAGTGCTTGTTTTTGTCACAACGTGGCAACCCTCAAAGCGCTAGCATTAGCAGCATTAGCATCGGCTTGAGCAGACCGTTAGAGACATCCAGTCTGTTTGT
>CM076983.1:1784132-1814132 GCA_039105355.1 Benthosema pterotum | reverse complement strand
TAGTTGGTACCTTGCATGGTTTCCACTGCCATCAGTGTATGAATGTGTGTGTGAATGTGGTGAATGTGATGCACAAGCTATGTAAAGCTCCTTGGATAAAGGCGCTATATAAATGCACCATTTACCATTAATAATGACAGTATCAGGTGTAGAGTGACAGTATCATGACAGTATTGACTGTATAGTTGTTATAATGTATATTATAATGTATACATATTATATTTCCTAAGTTCTAATATGCATATTGTTCATTCCCTGCCTATGCAGCAGTGCAGCGCCCCCTGTCTGCTCTCCTCATGCTGTTATAATGATAGTTATGTATATTAGTGATCTGCGGTATGCTGTTATAATGATAGTTATGTATATTAGTGATCTGCGGTATGGTGTTATAATGATAGTTATGTATATTATTGTTATAGATTCCCTGCCTGTGCGGTAGCGCCCCCTGTCTCCTGTCCTCATGCTGTTATAATGATGATGTATTGTTGTTATTATGGTTATAGATACCCTGCCTGTGCGGTAGCGCCCCCTGTCTGCTGTCCTCATGCTGTCCCAGTGGAAACAACTCCACCGTCACTCGCCTCATCTACGCCTTCTTCCTGTTGCTGGGCGTGGCGACTTCCTGTATCATGTTAATGCCGGGCATGGAGGGACACCTGAAGAAGGTGAGACAGCTGTCTGTCTGTCTGTCTGTCTGTCTGTCTGTCTGTCTGTCTGTCTGTCTGTCTGTCTGTCTGTCTGTCTGCCTGTCTGCTGGCCTGTCTGTCTGCCTGCCTGTCTGTCTGTCTGTCTGTCTGCCTTTCTGTCTGTCTGTCTGTCTGTCTGTCTGTCTGTCTGTCTGTCTGTCTGTCTGTCTGTCTGTCTGTCTGTCTGTCTGCCTGTCTGCCTGTCTGTCTGTCTGTCTGCCTGTCTGCCGGCCTGTCTGTCTGCCTGCCTCTCTGCCTGTCTGCCTGCCTGTCTGCCTGCCTGTCTGCCTGCCTGTCTGCCTGTCTGCCTTTCTGTCTGCCTTTCTGTCTGTCTGTCTGCCTGTCTGTCTGTCTGTCTGCCTGTCTTTCTGTCTGTCTGCCTGCCTGTCTGCCTGTCTGTCTGTCTGTCTGTCTGTCTGTCTGTCTGTCTGTCTGTCTGTCTGCCTGTCTTTCTGTCTGTCTGTCTGTCTGTCTGTCTGTCTGTCTGTCTGTCTGTCTGTCTGCCTGTCTGCCTGTCTGTCTGTCTGTCTGTCTGTCTGTCTGTCTGTCTGTCTGTCTGCCTGCCTGTCTGCCTGCCTGCCTGCCTGCCTGCCTGTCTGTCTGTCTGTCTGTCTGTCTGTCTGTCTGTCTGTCTGTCTGTCTGTCTGTCTGTCTGTCTGTCTGTCTGTCTGCACTGGACAAATGTGCAAGACCTCACCTTTAGACCTAGAAATACGAAAAGATCAAAGAAACAGCCATAAAGGAGTGTTTTCACAAAATAACACCTGGACCACTTTTTTCAAAAGCGGTGGTAAGCGCCTGTCTAAAAAGTCTCTCTCTCCCGTCTCCCCCCAACAAAACGTGTGTGTGTGTGTGTGTGTGTGTGTGTGTGTGTGTGTGTGTGTGTGTGTGTGTGTGTGTGTGTGTAACAACTGTCCCTCGAACGGACAGTTGTTATAAAGTTGACGGCTCTTTGAAAAATACAATCTTTTCGTATTTCTAGGTCTAAAAGTGAGGTCTTGCACATTTGTCCAGTGCATAGTCACCTCTATGTCTGGTTGACCTGATTTAGAAGCCATTATGATAGTGAAATGATTACAACCCCAAATCCGTTGAAATTGGGACGTTGTGAAAAATGTCAATAAAAACAGAATGCATTGATTTGCAAATCGTTTTCAACCTATATTGAGTTTAATACACTACAAAGACAGTATATTTAATGTTCAAACTGATAAACTTTATTGTTTTTTGAAATTATACAATCTTTTGTAAATTGATCCCTGCAACACGTACCAAAAAAGTTGGGACGGAGGCAACAAAAGACTGGGAAAGGTCATGAATGCACAAATAACGCCTGTTTGGAACATTCCACAGGTAAACAGGTTAATTTTAAACAGTTTAATATTGTTATTGAGTATAACGGGACCATCCCAGTCGCTCACAATCAAAGATGGGGCGAGGTTCACCACTTTGTGAACAATTCTGTGAGAAAATCATCTAACGATTTAAAAACAATGTTTCTCAACATTCAATTGCAAGGAATTTGGTGATTTCATCATCTACAGTCCATAATATAATCAAAACATTCAAATAATCTGAAGAACTTGCTATACTAAAGCATCAAGGCCGAAAACCAACATCTAGCACTTGTGACCTTTGATCCCTCAGGTGGCTCTGCATTAAAAACTGACATCATTGTGTAAAGGATATTACTGTGTGGACTCAGGAACACTCAGAAAACCATTGTCAGTTTACAGAATTTGACGCTACACCTGCGATTGCAAGTTAAAACTCTACCATGCAAAGCAAAGCCATACATCAGAAAGGTTGGTTTGAAAAAACAACTAGAAAAACAACCAGAAATGCCTTCTCTGGGTACAATATCATTTAAAATGGTTATACACAAAGTGGAAAAGTGGGCTGTGGTCTGATGAGTCCACATTTCTAATGATAGTGGACCCAGAGAAGGCATTTCTGTTTTTTTTCAAACCAACCTTTCTGATGTATGGCTTTGCTTTTCGATGGTAGATTTTTAACTTGCAATTGCAGGTGTAGCGACAAATTATGTAAACTGACAATGGTTTTCTGAGTGTTCCTGAGTCCACACAATAATATCCCTTACACAATGATGTCAGTTTTTAATGCAGAGCCACCTGAGGGATCAAAGGTCACAAGTGTTTGGTGTTGGTTTTCGGCCTTGACGCTTTAGTATAGCAAGTTCTTCAGATTCTTTGAATGTTTTGATTATATTATGGACTGTAGATGATGAAATCACCAAATTCCTTGCAATTGAATGTTGAGAAACATTGTTTTTAAACCGTTGGATGATTTTCTCACAGAATTGTTCACAAAGTGGTGAACCTCGCCCCATCTTTGATTGTGAGCGACTGGGATGGTCTTGTTATACTCAATAACGATATTAAACTGTTTAAAATTAACCTGTTTACCTGTGGAATGTTCCAAACAGGCGTTATTTGTGCATTCATGACCTTTCCCAATCTTTTGTTGCCCCCGTCCCAACTTTTTTGGTACGTGTTGCAGGGATCAATTTACAAAAGATTGTATAATTTCAAAAAACAATAAAGTTTATCAGTTTGAACATTAATTATATTGTCTTTGTGTTGTATTCAACTGAATAGAGGTTGAAAACGATTTGCAAATCAATGCATTCTGTTTTTATTTACATTTTACACAACGTCCCAATTTCAACGGATTTGGGGTTGTATTTATATGGAGAAATCAGTCATTTTACATGTATCTCCATCGCAGTTTGTGCAGGACCGGATCCAGGCACGATTTTTTTTTTTTGCTTTAATCCATGGATTTGTCACGACCCGAGTTGGCTTTGTGCGCGGCGTAATCGTCTTTTTATAAATTATGAGAAAAATGATTGGGGGAAAACACTTGTGGAACCGGGGCGGTGACGTCACTGCGCAGGTCTATTACTAATAATGAATGAATGGGGGAAAACACTTGTGGAACCGGAAGGGGGACGTCACTGCGCAGGTCTATTACTAATAATGAATGAATGGGGGAAAACACTTGTGGAACCGGGGCGGTGACGTCACTGCGCAGGTCTATTACTAATAATGAATGAATGGGGGAAAACACTTGTGGAAGTGGGGCGGTGACGTCACTGCGCAGGTCTATTACTAATAATGAATGAATGGGGGAAAACACTTGTGGAAGCGGAGCGGTGACGTCACTGCGCAGGTCCATTACTAATAATGAATGAATGGGGGAAAACACTTGTGGAAGCGGGACGGTGACGTCACTGCGCAGGTCTATTACTAATAATACTGTGTTTCACAGATCCCAGGGTTCTGTGAGGGAGGTCTGGTGGAAGGGAAAGTCAACTGTGATGTCTATTACTAATAATACTGTGTCTGATAGATCCCAGAGTTCTGTGATGTCTATTACTAATAATAATGTGTTTCACAGATCCCAGGGTTCTGTGAGGGAGGTCTGGTGGAAGGGAAAGTCAACTGTGATGTCTTGGTCGGCTACAAAGCTGTCTATAGGACCTGCTTTGGGATGTCCATGTTCTTCCTGCTCTTCTCCATCCTGATGATCAAAGTCAAGAGCAGCCAAGACCCTCGAGCTCCTCTGCACAACGGGTAGGTACCCTGTACCCTAAATACTGTACCCTGTACCCTAAATACTGTACCCTGTACCCTAGATACTGTACTCCTCTGCACAACGGGTAGGTACCCTGTACCCTAAATACTGTACCCTGTACCCTAAATACTGTACCCTAAATACTGTACCCTGTACCCTAAATACTGTACCCTGTACCCTAAATACTGTACCCTGTACCCTAAATACTGTACCCTGTACCCTAAATACTGTACCCTAAATACTGTACCCTGTACCCTAAATACTGTACCCTGTACCCTAAATACTGTACCCTGTACCCTAAATACTGTACCCTGTACCCTAAATACTGTAC
Organism: Benthosema pterotum; assembly: GCA_039105355.1. Classification (NCBI taxonomy): domain Eukaryota; kingdom Metazoa; phylum Chordata; class Actinopteri; order Myctophiformes; family Myctophidae; genus Benthosema; species Benthosema pterotum. The sequence goes on along the minus strand of CM076983.1, from coordinate 1,809,518 downwards.
CCTAAATACTGTACCCTGTACCCTAAATACTGTACCCTGTACCCTAAATACTGTACCCTGTACCCTAAATACTGTACCCTGTACCCTAAATACTGTACCCTGTACCCTAAATACTGTACCCTGTACCCTAAATACTGTACCCTGTACCCTAGATACTGTACTCCTCTGCACAACGGGTAGGTACCCTGTACCCTAACGGGTAGGTACCCTGTACCCTAATGGGTAGGTACCCTGTACCCTAAATACTGTACCCTGTACCCCAGATACTGTACTCCTCTGCACAACGGGTAGGTACCCTGTACCCTAAATACTAGGTACCCTGTACCCTAATGGGTAGGTATCCTGTACCCTAAATACTGTACCCTGTACCCTAAATACTGTACCCTGTACCCTAGATACTGTACTCCTCTGCACAACGGGTAGGTACCCTGTACCCTAACGGGTAGGTACCCTGTACCCTAATGGGTAGGTACCCTGTACCCTAAATACTGTACCCTGTACCCCAGATACTGTACTCCTCTGCACAACGGGTAGGTACTAGGGCTGTCATTTTACCTCTAAAATCCAATTCGAAATTCATTTCCTTAATATTTTTAATAATCGAATATTACATTCGAATATTTACATTTATTTTAGCTCATTATAGGCCATAAAATACAGATAATAGCCCACAATATGCATACTAGAGCCTTAGTCTATTAACCCCGGACTTACTCTATTATGCATGTTATTGTTCTGTCCACTAGATGGCCCCCATTCAAACGCAAAAGCGGTACTGTCAGCAATAATGGGTTGTCACAGCTTTGGTTTAAACTGTTTTATTGAGCACAGTAGTCTGAGGTAGGCTATTCAGAAACATGAACACACATGGTTTCTCTCTTTTTTTAAACAATGATTGGCAAATGGCTATCACGATGAACAGGCCAGGCCATCTATTGAAGTGCATATAAGGCAAAGCCACCGAAGGCAGTTAATTGTAAATCTCTTTTCTTAGACTTAGTCTTATGTTTTCATGTCAACGTTATGTAAACAACATTATATACATGTAAACAAACATCCTCTGACTTAAAATGACGAACAATTAAAAAACAAAATAAAATATGAAAATGTAAATAATAAAGTGCTCAGTAATTTAGCAGCATCAACAAAAGAGAACAAACAGTTTAAACAACATTGGCGACCGTGACCTTTTTTGCATTATTTCAGGACCATGTTGTTGGCCAAAAAAACAAGTCGGTCCACATTTTCGGGTAGCAGTGCAGATCGTTTTTTATCCACTATGTTCCCAGCATCAGAGAAAACCCTCTCCGACCTAACTAAGGTCCCCGGGATCGCCAAATAGCGGCGAGCAAGCCTGGCAATGCGGGGGAACTTGTTGCATGAAGTCGCCCACCACTCTAATGGGTTAGCATTGCTGGCAAGCGGTGACTGTCTTTCATATGATCCCATCTCTGCTTCGATCACATCTTCATCATCAGCTATCATAGAAACACAAAAACAAGAGGACTGTACTAGCCTTATAATTATCTATGCAACACAGGTTGCTGACACAACAGTGGTTATGTTATATTGAGTTTATTTACACTATAATTTTACCTAAATATATGAAACGACAAACCTGGTTCTTCTGCGGCTTGATACACGTTGCCAAACAAGTCTCCCATGGCACTAAGGGCTGTCTTCGGCCCCCCTCTCTGTCTCTTGCGCACGGGGGGCTGGGGGTCCGCGCGCGGCGGCCCAGCTGCAGCTCCTCCGTCGTCCAGCACCTCAATCGCCGCCGCCGCCGCCTCCTCCTCCTCCTCGACCCTCACCACCACTTCGCGCAGAAGCAACAGTTCGGATTTAACTTTCTCACGTACGGCTTGTTTTTCTTCCTGGTCCAAATGAACCAGCAGGTGAAAACGCGGGTCGAGGTAGCTTGCCGTGTTGAGCAGCATGTATGCTTCTTTGTCCGGGCTGTATCTGTCCGCTAGGTCAGCTGCAATCTCTGTCTTCATTTCTGTGAGTGCGGCTGGCTCCCGGGGGACAGGTCGGAGATTCGACAGCAGTACGTATTTAAGAGGGAGAATGGCTGATGCTGTTGGGAACTTGCAGCTCGATAACGCATCGGTCGCCGTTTTGAAGGGCTTAAGCACTTTGACGATCTCCTCCATAAGTTGCCACTCCTTGGTACTCAACTCCAAATGACCGAGTTTCTTCTCCATTATGACGGCTGCTACGGCGGCTTGTTGTTCAGCTGCTCGACAGACCATGTCGTAGGTGCTGTTCCACCTTGTAGGGCAGTCGTTGATCAACTTATGTCGGTCTAAACCAAGTGCCTCTTGCTTGGCCCCTAGGAGATACATGTCGGCGGCGCTTTTATTGAAATGAGCAGCAGCAGTCTTCAGCCTAGCAATAGGAACTTGAATCGCCCGCACCTTAAGTCCCCTCTTGACGGACAGGTTAAGATGCCTCTCCACAGCGTTGACATAATTGCCTGCATTATCAGTGGTGACGGAGAGAATTGACTCACGTCTGATGTCGTACCCCATCAGTATATCGCTAATGTACCCGGCAACATTCTCGGCTGTGTGGCTCTTCTTTGCTTCAACCGTTTGTAGAACGTAGTCCTTCATCTCCCATTTATCATCGAGAAAATGTGCCGTGACTGTGATATATGATTCCGTGGCCAATGACGTCCACCCATCCGTGGTCAGGGCAACCTTTTCTCCGTCAATCAATTTCTTGAGGTTGTTCTGAATGACATCATACAGCTTTACAACCCGGTCGGTGATTGTAGTATTGCAGGGAATCTTGAATCTTGGGTCCATGTCATTGACAAACCATTGGAATCCCTCTCCCTGTGCCAGGTTAATCGGCCTCATATCTTTGCAGAGGAATTTGGTCAAGCTCTCCGTGAGCTGTTTCTGGCGAACAGCTGGCAAAACTCGCGGCTCGTGGTGCATGAAGGCGGTCATCCTGGCCTGCTTTGGTTCATCCGTCTCCCCCAAAGCAGCATATTCAAGAGGGTGTACTAACCCAGATAGCAAAATCCATTGATTCAACGTTGAATTCTGGTTATCTAACCAAAATTCAACGTTGAATCAATGCATTTTGCTATCTGGGAAGGCAGCGTGATTCCGCAGGTTGCTTGTAGTGGTGTGGTATTTCAATTCTGCCCGACACAGTCTGCAGACAACGTGATCTCTTGTCGTAATTTTTCCATCTTTGGAAGGAAAACCAAAAATCTTCCACACATCACTCCTGAAGTGTTCCGGCGTGGTGATCGCTGCTGCAGTTTTTGTGGTCGATTCTTTGTCGCTTTGAGCCACTGCCATTGTGTTATGATCGTCTTTAGTACTCGCCGCCATTGTCCGTGCTAAACTGCTGCTAGCCTGCTATTGTTTTGCTACTTTGCTAGTCTCACTCATCACGTGACCACACATCCATTCACACGCAGCGAAAGCGACATCGGTAGATTCGTTACATTTAACGGAGGAAATAACAAAACATAATATAAATATAAAATAGATTTAATTAATTATAAAAGCTACATTCGAATGATAATTTAATCTTTCGAACCCTAGCATTTTTTTAAATATTCGAACGACCTTCATTAAATGAAATTCGTTCTGACAACACTAGTAGGTACCCTGTACCCTAAATACTGTACTCTGCACAACGGGTAGGTACCCTGTACCCTAAATACTGTACCCTGTACCCTAAATACTGTACTCTGCACAACGGGTAGGTACCCTATACCCTAACGGGTAGGTACCCTGTACCCTAACGGGTAGGTACCCTGTACCCTAACGGGTAGGTACCCTGTACCCTAAATACTGTACTCTGCACAACGGGTAGGTACCCTGTACCCTAAATACTGTACTCCTCTAACAGCGGGTAGGTAGGTACCCTGTACCCTAGGGTGACCAGGTGTCCTCTTTTCCCCGGACATGTCATCCTTTGGAGCCATGTCCGGCCTGTCCGGGGGAGTTTTGATAAATCCTTCATATGTCCAAGGTTTATATAGTTTGAGTATAGTTCTCGATATGTTTACGCCCCATCGCACTTGTTTTGTGTCCAGTTTTGTGGGGTAAATAATAATCATAAGCTTTATGTGTATAGCACCTTCATGACATAAAATGGAGCTCAAAGTGCTTTACATTGCAATAGAGAAAAGAAGAAGACAAAAAAAAGAATGGGAATAAAATAAAGAGATCATTAAAATGGCAAAACATCAAAGAAGCAGTACAGTGAGGACCTGAAATATGGCATAAAATATAAAATCACAGAGAAAGTCAGTTAAAAGTTTGTTCCACACCGTCAGTCCATAGAAGCAGACAACTGCTTCACTGTGTTTTTAGTTTGTTCCACGCAGTCGGTCCATAGAAGCAAAAGGCTGCTTCACTGTGTTTTTAGTTTGTTCCACGCAGTCGGTCCATGGAAGCAAAAGGCTGCTTCACTGTGTTTTTAGTTTGTTCCAGTCGGTCCATGGAAGCAAAAGGCTGCTTCACTGTGTTTTTAGTTTGTTCCAGTCGGTCCATAGAAGCAAAAGGCTGCTTCACCGTGTTTTTAGTTTGTTCCAGTCGGTCCATAGAAGCAAAAGGCTGCTTCACCGTGTTTTTAGTTTGTTCCAGTCGGTCCATGGAAGCAAAAGGCTGCTTCACCGTGTTTTTAGTTTGTTCCAGTCGGTCCATGGAAGCAAAAGGCTGCTTCACTGTGTTTTTAGTTTGTTCCAGTCGGTCCATGGAAGCAAAAGGCTGCTTCACTGTGTTTTTTAGTTTCCATTTTTTCGGGCACAGCAAGCAGGCCAGCAGTGGAAGACCTGAGGGGGTGTAGGGGTCTGGGACATACTTAGGAAGGCAGGCATGTAGGTAGGAAGGTGCAAGACCATTAAGCGCTTTATAGACAAGTTAAAGAATTTTAAAATCAATTCTAAACACAACCGGAGGTTGGGTGGATTGCATGATAAGTTCACCACAGTGGGAACATATTGATTGATACCCAACGGGCAGAGCTGCTCTGCTGCTGGTTCAGTTTACATTGAAGATGGAATTAACAGATCAGTCTTCCGACAAGAACAATACAAGATATTGCTGACAATGGCAAAATAATTTTCAATTAGGACTATATGTTACTAGCAGGCCTGTTAATTTCATATTGAATGAGATTGAATGATGTATGTACTGTATTGTGTCGCTATACAGATCATGTGAGACTACACAGAGATACAGATCAACTAACTTATGTGTGCGTGTGCAATTGTGCACAGCTGCCCCCATTGATTGATTGATAGAAATCACAACCCACTGCTGATGTAGAATGTGTGACTCGTCTTCAGAAAAATACTCGATATATTAATCGCTTAGTGTGACAAGGTACTGTACATTGTGCACAATGTGGTGAAAGTAAAAAATAATTTTAACAGCTGTTGTCCAGTCCACTACCACCAGACAGACATACTCTAATTATCAATTAATTCATCTGCTTCATTACTGAGGAAAAAACAGTTTTGTTTTTGTTTTGTTTCTTCCAGATTTTGGTTCTTTAAGTTTGCTGCCACCGTGGCGATCACCGTGGGAGCGTTCTTTATTCCTGAAGGACCCTTCACTACTGGTAGGTGACCACTAACCCCTAAACCCTAACCCCTAACCCCTAACCCCTAACCCCTAACCCTATCACTGTGGGAGCGTTCTTTATTCCTGAAGGACCCTTCACTACTGGTAGGTGACCCCTAACCCCTAAACCCTAACCCCTAACCCGATCACCGTGGGAGCGTTCTTTATTCCTGAAGGACCCTTCACTACTGGTAGGTGACCCCTAACCCCTAACCCCTAACCCCTAACCCCTAACCCTATCACTGTGGGAGCGTTCTTTATTCCTGAAGGACCCTTCACTACTGGTAGGTGACCCCTAACCCCTAACCCCTAACCCCTAACCCCTAACCCTATCACTGTGGGAGCGTTCTTTATTCCTGAAGGACCCTTCACTACTGGTAGGTGACCCCTAACCCCTAACACCTAACCCCTAACCCCTAACCCTATCACCGTGGGAGCGTTCTTTATTCCTGAAGGACCCTTCACTACTGGTAGGTGACCCCTAAACCCTAACCCCTAAACCATCTTCATCCTTGAAGGACCCTTCACTACTGGTAGGTGATCCCTAACCTCTAACCCCTAAACCCTAACCCCTAAACCCTAACCCCTAACCCCTAACCCTATCACCGTGGGAGCGTTCTTTATTCCTGAAGGACCCTTCACTACTGGTAGGTGACCCCTAACCCCTAACCCCTAACCTCTAAACCCTAACACTATAAACCCTAAGATGTTTATAGTGTTTCGTTTGTGTTTGTTTTATTTCAGTTTATTACCTGCCGCTATACTGCCTGCCTATACTGCTGCGCAGTGCTACTACTTGCATAACGGGAGCACAAATGCAAAATAGTCCGTCGTGTAGAGGAGACACGGATCGGTCTTGTAAACACTGTACTAAGTATAGTTAGTGTGTGTGTGTTTGTGTGTGAGTGTGATTTTAATAAATGACAAAAAGACAAATTGTTGTTTATTTGGATTTATACTGTGTGCTTGTAGCAAGATCTTGGCCGAGTAAAAACACCATCGTCCACCTGTTAACTCCCCCATACGGAGGGTTGGAGAAAACTAGAGTTTATGTCAGAGGTTCATATGGTGGAACTAAAGCATATATGGTGTATTTAGTTTAAAAATCCGTACAATTACAGTGTGGTTTTAATAGTTTATATTATTATATTATTATATTACAGTGTGGTTCTAATAGTTTATATTATTATATTACAGTGTGGTTCTACATCGGCATGGCCGGAGCGTTCTGCTTCATTCTAATCCAGTATTAATAGTTTATTATATTATTATTATTATTATTATTATTATTATTATTATTATTATTATTATTATTATTATTATTATTATATTATATTACAGTGTGGTTCTAATAGTTTATATTATTATATTACAGTGTGGTTCTACATCGGCATGGCCGGAGCGTTCTGCTTCATTCTCATCCAGTATTAATAGTTTATTATATTATTATTATTATTATATTACAGTGTGGTTCTAATAGTTTATATTATTATATTACAGTGTGGTTCTACATCGGCATGGCCGGAGCGTTCTGCTTCATTCTCATCCAGTATTAATAGTTTATTATATTATTATTATTATTATTATTATTATTATTATTATTATTACCCTTATTATTATTATTATTATTATTATTATTATTATTATTATTATTATTATTATTATATTATATTACAGTGTGGTTCTAATAGTTTATATTATTATATTACAGTGTGGTTCTACATCGGCATGGCCGGAGCGTTCTGCTTCATTCTCATCCAACTGGTTCTACTCATTGACTTTGCTCATTCCTGGAATGAATCCTGGGTGGAGAAGATGGAGGAGGGAAACTCACGGTGTTGGTATGCAGGTAAATACTGTTATATATATATATATATATATATATATATATATATATATATATTATATATATATATATATATATATATATATATATATACTATAAATACTGTTAAATACTACTATTACACTAAACTAAATACTACTATTACACTATACTAAATACTGTTATATACTATATACTGTTAAAGATGGAGTGCCGTGCTTTTTCCTGTCCCAAAAAGATGATCATCAGGTGTTATTATAACATAATCAGGAAGAATTTTTTCAATAAAGTGTATAGTATTTGTTAAAAAGCCGTTTGTATGTGGCAATGGCCACCAGTTCATTAAGTATGCATGACTTTAACTTTAGCACCACCCACCTAATAAAGTCTCTCCGCCTCTTACTTTAAGACCACCCACCTCTCCTAGTCCCTCCCCCTCCTCACAAAAGGACCGCCCATGGTTCTGCCCATTTGTTTACAAAATTTCAGAGGGATGACAACCTGTGAGGCTATAGTTTGAGCCAGATTCTGGTACAGAACTCCCCATTAATAATGGAGATTCACCTACATTAAACAGTAATAGTAATAATAACGATATATTAATAATACATTTATTTATTAATTTATTCTGTCAACATGTTATGATAGGGTATCACCCATAGTTCACTGAGTATTGGATAACCACAACCTGTCTAATATTCTGTCTGTGTACCGAGTTTACAGTAACAGCTCCTGTGTGTAGAAGTTCCTATCTATATAATAATAAAATAATAATAATAATAATAAAACAAGCACTTATTAAAACAAGCAGTTGCTTTTTGTTGTGGCCCAGTGATTCCCAAAGACAGAGGCGTCCAGGGGGTCCCTCGCTACATTATACTTTGCAACCAAATGGCCAGGGTATAAACTAAGTGTACATATGAAATCAAATATGACCATTTGTACACTCAAGAGTTAATTAACACCGATTTTACAGTTAAAAATGGGGTCTCAGAGATAGAAATGCCACAAATGGGGGTCCTTAAACTAATACATGTCAAACTGGGGGTCCTCGGTTCGAAATCAAAGCCTTATAATAGGCTATAGACAGTTATGCAAACACCATTCACTTCATGGGGCCAGTCCAATGGCGGCTCTTCTACATAGACTTCTATTGAATTAGCACAACAAAAGGGGACACGTTCTGGACTGGAAGTAGTATATGCATTGGATTCAAGCAACGGCCCAGCTTTTATGATGGTTTTGTAGTAAGCCTGTACAATACCTTACAACAGTTGTCATGATGAACAGATTCCTAAATTAGCTCTTATTTGCGCCGCCCTCGTTGAGAAACAATGCATTTCCAACAGTTTGTCACTTTATCTAATTTGCGCTTGGTTTCTGGCCCCTCAATGTCGCAACTTTTGTCCACCTAGAGTACACTATCAGGTACGCAGCCAACAGAGAAAACAAAGGCGCATGCGCGGGCACTCTTCTGGTCATAGAAGAGTTGCGACATCGAGGGGTCAGAAACTGAGCGCTCGAGCTGCTGTTCATGCAGCTCATATGATGCAGCTGAATAGGGACTTTTTTAGGTTTTCAACATGTCAACGGTACAGTAACGTTGTTATTGTACCGTTGACATGTTTGTGTTGTACTATCACTAAAACCAATCTAAAATAAAGCGATTTATGATCATTAACGCTGGGCTGTTGCCTGGGTCCTAATTCAGGTCCAGGAGTTGTCCCCATTCTCTATTGAAGTCTAAGCAGAAGAGCCGCCATTGGACTACCCCATGAAGTGGATGGAGTTGTCACTCTGTCTATACTCTATGGCTCTGTTTCAACACAGATGATCACAGATGATACCAGATCGTTTTAAAAGTTTTCTTCAACACATCAACTCATTTATTCACAGCGTCTTAACAGCAGACACCTGGGGGTTGGTGCGACTACTATTATATGCCCCATACGATGTTTAGAGGTGATCTTAGAGAAGAGAAACTAAATCGCTAGTTACGTATATAACTGTGGTTCTATGATGGTGCATGTCATAGACATACACAAAAAGCAGTAGCCAACAGCAAAACCGATACGTTCTTTTTTTCTCTCTCTCGCCCTTTTACGTTCACCCGAGTTCCTATGGCACCGCAGGCATTCATTAAGAAGTATTAAGTAATAATATTGCATTAATCCTCCATCAGCTGGTAATGTTTGAAGCCACCTCGATCCGCCATGATCACACGTACCCCATGTGTGATTGTGGTAGCTCCGCCCCCCAGAGGCTGGCGTATTTAAAAATATGACAATGACGGGGAGGGGCGTTGACACGTGGTAGATTGATACGTCATACTTTTCGTGTTGACTCCGTTGGACTGTGCCACTGCCAACGGCCCCGCCCCCAGGAAGAAATAGTAACTACGTCTCTTGTACACCACTGTCATAAACACGATCTCAGGAGGTCTAATGAAGTACTGAGACCTAATAAACACGTGAAAAACTGGGAAAAGACCAAATTTCGCGGAACTCCATCTTTAAATATCACTATTACACTACACTAAATACTACTACTAATGAATCCTGGGTGGAGAAGATGGAGGAGGGAAACTCACGGTGTTGGTATGCAGGTAAATTCTGTTATATATATATATATATATATATATATATATATATATATATATATATATATATATATATATATATATATATATATATATATATATATATATATATATATATATATATATACTATAAATCAGGGGTCATCAAACTACGGCCCCCGGGCCGGACCCGGCCCGCCGCCACATTTTACCCGGCCCCCTGAACAATTCCAGACCTCCCACCCACATTATTCCCCCACGCAACGCACATGGCAAACCTCTCACGCAAAGCTGAATATGTGCGCACATACAGATTAACTAGCTTCAGTCCCCACCCAGGCTTCAGACAGACAGAGCTGTCTGGTGTAAGAATAATAATAATAATAATAATAATCGCGGGTCTTTTCCAACATTGAAATGTAAGTAATGCTGCTTTCGCTCTGCATATCATCAGTGCTCTCTCTCTCTCTCTCTCTCTCTCTCTCTCTCTCTCTCTCTCTCTCACTCTCTCTCTCTCTCTCACTCTCTCACACACTCTCACTCACTCAGTCTCACACACACACAGCCAGGTGCGCCGAAAACAGCTGATCTGCAAGCTCACCGGGTTGCAAAATGCTCAAAACAGGTCCCAAAACGTGTTTTTCACCTGTGCAACTGTTCGAGTTTTTGATTTGTATGATGAAGAATGCGCGACACGATCTCCGTGGGCTGGGCTGGCAGGCAGCCAAGGCAGCCAGCTAAGGAAGCCAACGGGTGCGCTATCTAGCAGAGGAGTTGCGACATTGAGGGGTCAGAAATTGAGCGCTCAAGCAAACGTGTTTGTTGCCAACTTGTCCCCATTCTCAATACAACTTTATGTAGAAGTGCCGCCATTGGACTGGCCCCATGAAGTGAACAGAGTTGGCGTTACTCTGTCTGTACTCATGGTCCTGGGTGTCACTCAGTTGTTTCAGTTGTTCCACCTGCGTAGTCTCAGAAGCGCTTTGAATTGAAGTAAAAGTGGGCTTATGATAAAAGCAAAAACTGCGTGACCCTTTTGCTTCATATTGATCAGTTGTTCAGTGCTGGTTAGCAATATGTGATGCTAGAGAACAGTGGCTCTCAAAGTAGGACGTCCAGCCCCCAGCTAAATAATCACATGGACCCTTATTTTTTTTTAAAAATGCAACCAAATGGACTCTCAGAGTTGAATTGAAAGAAATAAAAATACAAATAAAAATAAATGGGGGTTAAAGAGAGAGAAAGACAGTCAGCTACAAGGTCAATACTTTTTTTTCTCCAAAATTATGAAGGGGAGATAGAATGTGTTTGAATAGTAGCCTACAAAATCGAAATTGTTTCAATGCTAATAAGTGAATAATAAGATTGTTCAGGCTATTATTGTGGTAACAGCTTCATTACAAGTCTACAAGGCTACAAGGTTTGAAAAAGACACATTTGAGCAGACACAACCTCTCAAAGCTAAAACATGGATTGTTAGCTCAGCTGAACCAAAATAATAAATGTTTACATTTAGGCACCCCTATGATCGTCACATTTTTTTCTGTTCAAACTGACCCGGCCCCCCATTGGAGAAGGGAAAAGTTATGTGGCCCTCGCTGGAAAAAGTTTGGTGACCCCTGCTATAAATACTGTTAAATACTACTATTACACTACACTAAATACTACTATTACACTACACTAAATACTACTACTAATGAATCCTGGGTGGAGAAGATGGAGGAGGGAAACTCACCGTGTTGGTATGCAGGTAAATACTGTTATATACTATATACTGTTAAATATCACTATTACACTACACTAAATACTACTATTACACTAAACTAAATACTACTATTACACTACACTAAATACTGTTATATACTATATACTGTTAAATATCACTATTACACTACACTAAATACTACTACTAATGAATCCTGGGTGGAGAAGATGGAGGAGGGAAACTCACGGTGTTGGTATGCAGGTAAATACTGTTATATACAGTATATATATATACTATAAATACTGTTAAATACTACTATTACACTAAACTAAATACTACTATTACACTATACTAAATTCTGTTATATATTATATACTGTTAAATATCACTATTACACTACACTAAATACTGTTATATACTATATACTGTTAAATATCACTATTACACTACACTAAATACTACTACTAATGAATCCTGGGTGGAGAAGATGGAGGAGGGAAACTCTAGGGCCCTAATTTATCAAAAGGAGTGCAAATTCGTCCCCAAATTTCAACGTGGGTTTTGGAGTGCACTAGGGCATTAACCAAATGTGTTTTTTGGTAGTCGAATCGAATACTTTGTTAGTCGAATAATTTTCGACTAGTCTGTAGTGATATATACAGTATTTGTTTTTTTATCAAATAAAAATGTGCAATTCTGGGCTTCTCACTGAAACAGTGCATGTCTATTACATTAATGAAACTCAGTTACAGTCACTACCAACACCACAGCACACATCCACAATGTCTGCTATAGAAATTTATAAAATATGTATTAAAAATTATTCTTAGCGAATAACGAATAATGAATTTTAATAGTCGAATAGTGTTTTGCTAGTCGAATAATCGAATAGTCGAATATTTAGTTAATGCCCTAGAGTGCACACAAGTCCACACGGCATATATCAAGCGATCGCATACAGCTGATTCCTTCCTAATTTCCTTCCTACAATGATAAATGTGACGGCAGAAATCAACCTGACACGCCCTTGGAAACAGGCCGCTCCTCCCTTTCTTTGCGACATTAACAACTGCAATACGACCAGCAACCATGGTGATGAGGGGAAAAAAATAATTAAAAACTTTCCACCGATTGCGCTGCTTCCCGCGGCGCGCCAGCCAGCGTAGGCTACTCCACAGTGGCGCAATCTCCCGCCGATCCGCGATCACGACTACCGAAATTACTCTCGCAAGCAGCCTACTGTAGGTCTGCAGTTTATCTGAGTGACTGAGGCGAACGATATACCTGTACTAACGTAGCATATAATATCATTTTAAATAGTCAGGCTGTGCATGTATTTGTCACTGCAAATAAAAGTGGCTTTTATTTTATTTTCACCCCACCGGGATCAGGGATGTAATCTTGCATAATATGCCTTTTCAAACCTATATATTTTTCATCTGTATCATTTATTAGGTTTTATAGCTATTAGGAGTGAATAGATAACTTTAGATACCTTTCTGCAGTTCAGACAATGCTGTTCCGCTTGTTTAGGACAGAAAAACAGGCAAGGACAAATCCTACGACAGCTCCCGACCTGACGTGGGTTTCGGACGTAGGATCAACTTCAAGTTCATGGTGGGAATGATATATGTCGAACAATGCGGGAATTCTGCTCTACGCATGCCCTAGGTTCATTTTTGGGTGTACACCACGTTGATAAATGAGGGCCTAGGTGTTGGTATGCAGGTAAATACTGTTATATACTGTTAAATACTACTATTACACTACACTAAATACTGTTATATACTATATACTGTTAAATACTACTATTACACTACACTAAATACTGTTATATACTATATACTGTTAAATATCACTATTACACTACACTAAATACTGTTATATACTATATACTGTTAAATATCACTATTACACTACACTAAATACTACTACTAATGAATCCTGGGTGGAGAAGATGGAGGAGGGAAACTCTAGGTGTTGGTATACAGGTAAATACTGTACCATTACACTACACTTTACTACATCACCTGGTATGCAGGTAATGCACTTTAAATACTACTATTATAGTACACTATACTACACTACACTGCCCAGTATGCAGGTAATGCACTTTAAATACTACTATTATAGTACACTATACTACACTACACTGCCCAGTATGCAGGTAAAACACTTTGGGCTCGATTTTGGTTACATTAGCCCTTATACGCAATTAACACACTTAGCATTGGGGAAGAGGCGTTCCCACACTAAAGTTGATAATTTCGTTACCATACTATCTCCCTTAAACACCTCCTATACCCGTTACATTATGCATAGGTGTGGTTTGGGCGTTTTTAGCTTTCATCCAATCCGTGTTGGTCTTGCCATTCCCTTTAAATCATCCCATATCTATTTCCCTTATCCCTACTGCTATGTCTGACCCTCCTAAGCACGCAGCCTGGCTGCGGGCTTAGGACAGACATATGCATGAGTAGCCTATTCTCAAAGATTATAGCTCTCATTTTCAAACAATTATAGCTCGGTCAATTCTCAATCATTTCTTACTATTCAACATGTTATGTTGAAAAAACATGTTCCATGTTTTTTGCTGTATGTGTTCGCAGCAAAAACAGACGTCTTTTTGATCATTCATTTCTCGGTCAATTCTGGACCATTTTTTACAATTCAAAATGCAGTGTGATGGGAAAACATCACTCTCTCAGATGCTGTATAGAATATGTGGGTAGGTCTGTTGTACGAAGCGGAATCAAGCGAAACGTAACTGTCGGGGATTCGGTGAACCGTTTCCACCGAATCCCCGACATTTACGTTTCGCTTGATTCCGCTGAGGAAAGGCAACGAAAATAGGGAATTCGTTGCAGGTTAGGATAAGGCCGGAAGCGAAAATGGAGCCCTTTAAATACTACTATTATAGTACACTTTACTACACTGCCCAGTATGCAGCTAAAACACTTTAAATACTACTATTACAGTGCACTATACTATGACTTTGACTCTGTCTCTGTGTCTGCTAAGGGCTGAGCTAACCTAACGCTAACTGTCTGTCAGACTGAAATGTTTTGGCAATATGTAATACTACAGCCAGTGAGCCACTAGGGGTGTCTGGGGTCATGACCTTTCAACCTGTTTGACCCTTGACCCCTGTGATGGCCGCTAGGGGTGTCTGGGGTCATGACCTTTCAACCCGTTTGACCTTTGACCCCTGTGATGTGTCCTCCACAGCGCTCCTGTCTGCCACCACAGTGAACTACGCCCTCTCTCTGGTGTCCCTGGTGGTGTTCTATGTGTACTACACCCACTCTGATGGATGCACCGAAAACAAAGTGTTTATCAGCGTCAACATGTTGCTGTGTGTAGGAGCCTCTGTGCTGAGTATACTGCCTCAAATACAGGTAATAATACTGTTAAATACTGTTAAACAACATGTTGCTGTGTGTAGGAGCCTCTGTGCTGAGTATACTGCCTCAAATACAGGTAATAATACTGTTAAATACTGTTAAACACTGTCTATACTGCCTCAAATACAGGTAATAATACTGTTAAATACTGTTAAACAACATGTTGCTGTGTGTAGGAGCCTCTGTGCTGAGTATACTGCCTCAAATACAGGTAATAATACTGTTAAATACTGTTAAACACTGTCTATACTGCCTCAAATACAGGTAATAATACTGTTAAATACTGTTAAACACTGTCTATACTGCCTCAAATACAGGTAATAATACTTTAAAATACTGTTAAACAACATGTTGCTGTGTGTGGGAGCCTCTGTGCTGTATATACTGCCTCAAATACAGGTAATAATACTTTAAAATACTGTTAAACAACATGTTGCTGTGTGTAGGAGCCTCTGTGCTGTATATACTGCCTCAAATACAGGTAATAATAACAACACACATACAATACAATATTGACAAACAATACAATCAACAGTGGACAGCATGGGAATACCAGTTCGTAGAAAACAAGACAAAAACGAGATTGCACTGTCATTTGGCATACGCGTATTTCATTCCATTATGACACTCATATCTAGGACCCAGGGGAAACCTAGCCCTCTAGGGGGGGAGGATGTTTGTTAAGCTGAATTACAGACGTGGGTTAGGGTTATCACTGTTAAATGCACTGTCCTGTCTATACTGCCTCAAATACAGGCAATATTACTGTTAATTACGGTTAAAAACATGGTTAAAATCCTTGATTATGCAGACTAAAATCCTTATGTGATTATGTGATGGAATATGCAGGTTCGATTATGCAGTGAAATTATTCTGGATCCACTGTGATTGGCCAGTTAACTCATGAGGTCATGAACATCCAGGAAGTCCTCAGACTCCACAAGGAGAGAAAGCCACGATGCAGGGTAGGGGTTAGGCTAGCCTGGTTAGGGTTAGGGTTAGGCTAGCCTGGTTAGGGTTAGGGTTAGGCTAGCCTGGTTAGGGTTAGGGTTAGGCTAGCCTGGTTAGGGTTAGGCTAGCCTGGTTAGGGTTAGGCTAGCCTGGTTAGGGTTAGGCTAGCCTGGTTAGGGTTAGGGTTAGGCTAGCCTGGTTAGGGTTAGGGTTAGGCTAGCCTGGTTAGGGTTAGGGTTAGGCTAGCCTGGTTAGGGTTAGGCTAGCCTGGTTAGGGTTAGGCTAGCCTGGTTAGGGTTAGGGTTAGGCTAGCCTGGTTAGGGTTAGGCTAGCCTGGTTAGGGTTAGGGTTAGGCTAGCCTGGTTAGGGTTAGGGTTAGGCTAGCCTGGTTAGGGTTAGGGTTAGGCTAGCCTGGTTAGGGTTAGGCTAGCCTGGTTAGGGTTAGGCTAGCCTGGTTAGGGTTAGGGTTAGGCTAGCCTGGTTAGGGTTAGGGTTAGGCTAGCCTGGTTAGGGTTAGGGTTAGGCTAGCCTGGTCTAGCCCTCAATGATTTTGGCCTTGGGGGGGCGGGGTGCCGTGGGATCCACACGGCAGATGAGCTGCGCTCTGATTTGATCTTACTAACGTGTCGTCATCTCCGGCCCCTCCCACGCCCGTCCACTGCTGTTCTACGTCACATTATTTAGAGCCACGCCCACCCCGGAAGGTTGACTCCTCCCTCTGTTCTACGTCACATCATTTAGAGCCACGCCCACCCCGGAAGGTTCACTCCCACTTGAAGGCCACTTTCCAACGTGCGTTAGTCCAGGCTTTCCGTTTTCGTGCAAGGCGAACGAAATGAAAGCCTGGGTGTCGAGGCTAGGGTTAGACTAACCCTGCATGGGTTAGTCTAACCTCCTCAGAGGTTACTCTGAGGGGACTCTGTAGACTCTGTAAAAAGTTCCAGGAAGGAACTTCTTATTGACAACGTGAACGAACGGATCTACAAGGTCTCAATGCGTGTGGTTGGTGCAAACGGCAGTGAGGAGACAACAGGCACGTCTCCAAACATGGCTCTAAACTCTATGGGTTGATCTTTGTTACGCTCCACTTTGACAAGCCTGTTGTTGTTACAGAACAGATTCAGTAAAACCTCTGTACAACAGACTCATCATTTCACACAGTCATTAAAGCAACGCATTTTCCTCAAAAACGCTGTTGGACTTTCTTTTGATCTAGAGGAAATATGAGGAAAGTTTGTTTCTTGTCAAAAAAGGACACCCAGATATTTGTGCCTCTCTACAACTTCAATTTCCTGGGTTGATCAAAGCGCTGGTTTTTAAAACTCCATGGCGCCCCCATCCTTAGTGGTGGTAGGAAGTATATGACCTCCCTTTGTTCCTGTGTGTGTGTGTGTGCGTGCGTGCGTGTGTGTGTGTGTGTGTGTGTGTGTGTGTGTGTGTGTGTGTGTGTGTGTGTGTGTGTGTGTGTGTGTGTGTGCGTGTGTGTGTGTGTTAACAGGAGTCTCAGCCACGGTCAGGGTTGCTGCAGTCTTCCCTGGTCACTCTGTACACCATGTACCTGACCTGGTCTGCTATGACCAATGAGCCTGGTGAGTAACCCTAACCCTAACCCCTAACCCCTAACCCCTAACCCTTTTACATAGTACTATAGTACTACCATCTGACCTGGTCTGCTATGACCAATGAGCCTGGTGAGTAACCCTAACCCCTAACCCCTAACCCCTAACCCTAACCCCTAACCCCTAACCCTTATACATAGTACTATAGTACTACCATGTACCTGACCTGGTCTGCCATGACCAATGAGCCTGGTGAGTATACTATACTATAATACTATTAGACACTATAGTACTATGTACTACCATGTACCTGGTCTGCTATGACCAACGAGCCTGGTTAGTATAATACATAGTATTATACATAGTATTATAGTACTACCATGTACCTGGTTAGTATTATACATAGTATTATACATAGTATTATACATAGTATTATAGTAGTACCATATACCTGGTTAGTATTATACATAGTATTATAGTACTACCATGTACCTGGTTAGTATTATACATAGTATTATACATACTATTATAGTAGTACCATATACCTGTATGGTATTATACATAGTATTATAGTACTATAGTATTACCATGGGGTCCGCGTCACGGTTCCGAGGGGGCACGGTTCCGACGGCCGGGTCTGTGATGCGCGGCCCGGCAGGACCTATGGGCAGGACAAGCCTTGTCCTAACCCATAGCCACAACATACAGTATCATACAGTCCCATAAACAACATATAGTATCATACAGTACCATAAACAACATATAGTATAGTCCATAAACAACATATAGTATCATACAGTCCATAAACAACATATAGTATCATACAGTCCCATAAACAACATATAGTGTCATACAGTACCATAAACAACATATAGTATCATACAGTACCATAAACAACATACAGTATAGTCCATAAACAACATATAGTATCATACAGTACCATAAACAACATATAGTATCATACAGTACCATAAACAACATACAGTATCATACAGTCCCATAAACAACATATAGTATCATACAGTACCATAAACAACATATAGTATAGTCCATAAACAACATATAGTATCATACAGTCCATAAACAACATATAGTATCATACAGTCCCATAAACAACATATAGTATCATACAGTACCATAAACAACATACAGTATCATACAGTCCCATAAACAACATACAGTATAGTCCATAAACAACATATAGTATCATACAGTACCATAAACAACATATAGCCCATAAACAACATAGTCCATAAACAACATAGTCCATAAACAACATATAGTATCATACAGTCCCATAAACAACATATAGTCCATAAACAACATATAATCCATAAACAACGATTGCAGAAATATTTACTGGAAAAAAAAACAACAACAAAAAAAACAAACAATAAGAAACACATTATAAACTACCGGTCTATACAGTATACTCTATATAGTCTAGGGCTGGGTCTGCTGGGTCAGTGGTGGATGTAATCTAACAGATATAATCTAATCCAGACCTTGGTGTAATCCCAGCCTATCTAACAGATATAATGTAATCCAGATTGTAGATGTAATCCCAGCCTACCTAACAAATGTAATCTAACAGATATAATCTAATCCAGATTATAGATGTAATCCCAGCCTATCTAACAGATGTAATCTAACAGATGTAATCTAATCCAGACCTTGGTGTAATCCCAGCCTATCTAACAGATGTAATCTAATCCAGATTATAGATGTAATCCCAGCCTATCTAACAGATGTAATCTAACAGATGTAATCTAATCCAGATCGTAGATGTAATCCCAGCCTATCTAACAGATGTAATCTAATCCAGATCGTAGATGTAATCCCAGCCTATCTAACAGATATAATCTAATCCAGATCGTAGGTGTAATCCCAGCCTATCTAACAGATGTAATCTAATCCAGATCGTAGGTGTAATCCCAGCCTATCTAACAGATGTAATCTAATCCAGATCGTAGGTGTAATCCCAGCCTATCTAACAGATGTAATCTAACAGATGTAATCTAATCCAGATCGTGGTGTAATCCCAGCCTGTCTAACAGATGTAATGTAATCCAGACCTTGGTGTAATCCCAGTCTATCTAACAGATGTAATCTAACAGATGTAATCTAATCCAGATCGTAGATGTAATCCCAGCCTATCTAACAGATGTAATCTAATCCAGATCGTAGGTGTAATCCCAGCCTATCTAACAGATGTAATGTAATCCAGATCGTAGGTGTAATCCCAGCCTATCTAACAGATATAATGTAATCCAGATCGTAGGTGTAATCCCAGCCTATCTAACAGATGTAATGTAATCCAGATCGTAGGTGTAATCCCAGCCTATCTAACAGATGTAATGTAATCCAGATCGTAGGTGTAATCCCAGCCTATCTAACAGATGTAATCTAATCCAGATCGTAGGTGTAATCCCAGCCTCCTGGCTATCATCTAATCTAACAGATGTAATCTAATCCCGATTGTATATGTAATCCCAGCCTATCTAACAGATGTAATCTAACAGATATAATCTAATCCAGATCGTAGGTGTAATCCCAGCCTATCTAACAGATGTAATCTAATCCAGATCGTAGATGTAATCCCAGCCTGTCTAACAGATGTAATCTAATCCAGATCGTAGATGTAATCCCAGCCTATCTAACAGATATAATCTAATCCAGATTGTAGATGTAATGTAATCCCAGCCTATCTAACAGATGTAATCTAATCCAGATTGTAGATGTAATGTAATCCCAGCCTGTCTAACAGATATAATCTAATCCAGATTGTAGATGTAATGTAATCCCAGCCTATCTAACAGATATAATCTAATCCAGATTGTAGATGTAATGTAATCCCAGCCTGTCTAACAGATGTAATCTAATCCAGATTATAGATGTAATCCCAGCCTATCTAACAGATGTAATCTAATCCAGATCGTAGGTGTAATCCCAGCCTATCTAACAGATGTAATCTAATCCAGATCGTAGGTGTAATCTCAGCCTATCTAACAGATGTAATCTAACAGATGTAATCCCAGCCTATCTAACAGATGTAATGTAATCCAGATCGTAGGTGTAATCCCAGCCTCCTGGCTATCATCGGTGTAAACAGCACGGTCCCTGGTTCCGGAGACGCCCCGGTGGTTCAGTGGTGGGATGCGCAAGGCATTGTGGGATTGATCCTCTTCCTCATGTGTGTCCTCTACTCCAGGTAAAATTACTATTATTATAATTATCATTATTAATAATGTATAAAGGGACTTCTTGGTTGCTTGTATTTGTTCCGATATCTCACCTTTCTCTTCCACCAACATCGTCATTTCTAGCTGAACCATCCAGTCGGTTTTCGTGAAACTCGTCAACATGCCAAACGATGTGCCCAAAGGGTGGCGCTATAGCACTCAATTAAAATGCAAACTCGCAACATGCATAATTTAATAATTATCCGTTGTCCATTGGCAATGAAACCTCAATGGCTGACATTTAAATGACCCCCACTTAGAATTTTATTAAAATCATATAATCCATAACGCGGAGGGCAAAGAGCGTCCGTGATTGCTTTCTTTCTTGCTTTCTTATTTTCTTTTTTTAGGTCCGGCAGAGCCGGATAGAAGGTTGTGCACAGGGGGGGGGGGGGGATGCCCCCGATGCCCCCCTAAACGCCCCCCTAAACGCCCCCTGAACTTTAGGTGTTAGTGCCGCCCTTCCAAAAAATAAGCAAATAAGCGATCATAGCCGTTTCTTTGAGACAGACTGCGGGGGGGAAGGAGGAGGAGGAGAAGGACGACGACGCAGCACAGACGCACAGACATGTCCTCAGTACAGTGATAGTAATACCCGAAATAAGCAATTCTCTTCCCTTGAAAACGTTATAACGTTTTGAACAAGAAATTACAAAGAATACAAAATAAAAATCATTAATATAAAAAAGGAAAAAAGAGGCGATTTGTCGACTTTTCGTGTTGCCGTGAACACGTGTGGACAATCGTGTCGATTTCCAACTTTTTTTCACATCCCTAATATGTACACTAATGACATGTTGAAAATGGGTGGAGTTCCCCATTTAAGCTTGATTTTCTGCTGAGAGTTTTGAGCAAAGTTTTGAGCTTAACTCATTGACTGCCTATTCTTTCAGTATCCGTAACTCGTCTAACGTCAGGTGAACAAACTATTATTGTTATTATTATTATTAACACATTGACCGTCTATCCTTTCAGTATCCGTAACTATTATTGTTATTATTATTATTAACACATTGACCGTCTATCCTTTCAGTATCCGTAACTCGTCTAACGTCAGGTGAACAAACTATTATTGTTATTATTATTATTAACACATTGACCGTCTATCCTTTCAGTATCCGTAACTCGTCTAACGTCAGGTGAACAAACTATTATTGTTATTATTATTATTAACACATTGACCGTCTATCCTTTCAGTATCCGTAACTCGTCCAACGCTCAGGTCAACAAACTCACGCTGACCAGTGACGAGTCAGCGCTCATTGAGGACGGCCCCCTTTCCGACGGCGCCGACCAATCAGAGGGCGGCTTGAACCGAGCCGTGGACAACGAGAGAGACGGAGTGACGTACTCATATTCCTTCTTCCACTTCATGTTGTTCCTGGCCTCACTTTACATCATGATGACCCTCACCAACTGGTACAGGTGAGATACACTATACACTATACACTATACACTATACATTATACACTATACACTATACACTATACATTATACACTATACCAACTGGTACAGGTGAGATACATTATACACTATACACTATACACTATACCAACTGGTACAGGTGAGATACATTATACACTATACATTATACACTATACACTATACATTATACACTATACCAACTGGTACAGGTGAGATACATTATACACTATACACTATACACTATACACTATACACTATACATTATACACTATACACTATACACTATACATTATACACTATACCAACTGGTACAGGTGAGATACATTATACACTATACATTATACACTATACACTATACATTATACACTATACCAACTGGTACAGGTGAGATACATTATACACTATACACTATACATTATACACTATACATTATACACTATACCAACTGGTACAGGTGAGATACATTATACACTATACATTATACACTATACATTATACACTATACCAACTGGTACAGGTGAGATACATTATACACTATACATTATACACTATACCAACTGGTACAGGTGAGATACATTATACACTATACATTATACACTATACATTATACACTATACCAACTGGTACAGGTGAGATACATTATACACTATTGGCGCGATTTTCGTTCCACCCGTTGTCCCTAACGTTACCCGATACCCGCAGCGAATTCTCTTATTGCTATTTTGGTCACCTTTTCTCTTCCCTTAGCCACTATTCTTTATGCCGACACCGTTATTTGTGACTGGAGGTGTGGTCCTGGGCGTGTTTGTTGCGCAGTCCCTTAAGTTGCTAATTTCGTCAAATAGATTTGGGAACTAGATAACGCCATCTCAGAGCACCCGTTAACCGATATGAGAAGGCAGAGCCACGTGCGCAAGGTGCGGTGTCTGTGCGCCTTTGGAGATGTCCACGACTCCACGTGGAAAGGCGCCAGTTCAATTCATCTCCTTATTTATGGATTGTCCTATAAACAGCTGTAGATTGCCTGCTGTCGGTCACTTCCTTGTGTTTAGGTAATGTACAGTATATAATATAATTAAATACATTAAATAACTTGTGACGCAATGCTGTAAATTGTAAAAAAGTCTGGAATTCGCAGCAAAAAAGACGTCTTTTGATCATTCATTTCTCTGTCAACTCCGGACCATTTTTTACATTTCAAAATGCAGCGTGACGGGAAAAAGTTTCTCTCAGATGATGTATAGAATATGTGGGTAGGTCTTCTCTACGAAGCGGGATCGAGGATTCGGTGGACCGTTTCCATTTACTTTATAACATTTCGCAGACTTGGGATAAATGCACGCCACATACAGCAAAAAAAACAAGGAACATTTTTTTCAACATAACATGTTGAATAGTAAGAAATGATTGAGAATTGACCGAGCTATAATTGTTTGAAAATGAGAGCTATAATCTTTGAGAATAGGCTACTCATGCATGTGTCTGTCCTAAACCCGCAGCCAGGCTGCGGGTTTAGGAGGGTCAGGCTTAGCAGTAGGGATAAGGGAAATAGATATGAGATGAATTAAAGGGAATGGCAAGACCAACACGAATTGGATGAAAGCTAAAAACGCCCAAACCACACCTATGCATAATTTTACGGGTATAGGAGGTGTTTAAGGGAGATGGCATGGTTACGAAATTATCAACTTTAGTGTGGGAACGCCTCTTCCCCAATGCTAAGTGTGTTAATTGCGCATAAGGGCTAATGTAACCAAAATCGAGCCCTATACATTATACGCTATACCAACTGGTACAGGTGAGATACATTATACACTATACATTATACACTATACATTATACACTATACATTATACACTATACCAACTGGTACAGCTAAGATACAACACACATTATACACTATACCAACTGGTGCATGTAAGATCCATTATACACTATACATTATACACTATACCTCCTGACCAACTGGTACAGGTAATATACAGTACATAGACATTATACACTAAGTGGTGCTAATTCAGATAATGAATATTTACACTCTTGAGAGTGTGAAAATGAAACCAAATGGACCCGCAAGGGTTAGCCTGGGGACCACCTGAAACCTTCTCAAGGACCACTGGTGGTCCCCGGACCACCTGTTGAAAACCCCTGTATTAGGGCATGACTTGCGATTTTTTCAAGTCTACTTGTCAGACAGTGAAGTTGAAGTTGCATCGACTTATCGTTTTATGGGGGATTGGTGAGCATTACCCTCAAATGGTGGCAAGGTTGGCACAGTGCTTAACAGTTTTCATGCCATGGAAATAGATCTACGTCATCCGTTATCATTATGATTTACAGTAACAACTGATGCCGCTGACGTTAACGCTACTGTACGTGACGTAACTTACCGGCGCCGGTTCAATACGATCCCCATGCTAACAGCAGCTAGCAGCGACCGCGGCGACCATTGCTAGAGCATAACATGGGACGGCCTAACCCGGAACCAAAAGTGTGTGTCCGTCCACTAACTTGTCCGTCGGGAAACATGGACCGAAATATGAAATATGACTTTTAGATGAAAATCGCTGGCACTGGCGAGCTCCAAAAATATGAAAAAGGGCTGGCACTGAGAGAGTTAATATGAAAACAAAGATATTCTACACATCTATGGCAAGGTTGGCACAGTGCTTAATATGAAAACAAAGATATTATACTCATCTATGGCAAGGTTGGCACAGTGCTTAATATGAAAACAAAGATATTATACTCATCTATGGCAAGGTTGGCACAGTGCTTAATATGAAAACAAAGATATTATACTCATCTATGGCAAGGTTGGCACAGTGCTTAATATGAAAACAAAGATATTATACTCATCTATGGCAAGGTTGGCACAGTGCTTAATATGAAAACAAAGATATTATACTCATCTATGGCAAGGTTGGCACAGTGCTTAATATGAAAACAAAGATATTATACTCATCTATGGCAAGGTTGGCACAGTGCTTAATATGAAAACAAAGATATTCTACACATATGGCAAGGTTGGCACAGTGCTTAATATGAAAACAAAGATATTCTACACATATGGCAAGGTTGGCACAGTGCTTAATATGA
>CM076983.1:1579132-1779132 GCA_039105355.1 Benthosema pterotum | reverse complement strand
ATCACATCATAAGCCGATTTAATTCATATAATTATTTCACCTGTTACAGCTACGCTTTAATTACTTCAATCTATATTATTATCTGAACATAATATTGACTACCAGTATTTAGTGAGTGTTTTTCATCAACCTTGAAAAGAATAATTTGCATGGCAGGTGGAAAATTATCCTAAGTGTCTCTCTGGAGTGAGTGTGGAACTATAGCGGTCCTCTGGAGTGAGTGTGGAACTATAGCGGTCCTCTGGAGTGAGTGTGGAACTATAGTGGTCCTCTGGAGTGAGTGTGGAACTATAGCGGTCCTCTGGAGTGAGTGTGGAACTATAGCGGTCCTCTGGAGTGAGTGTGGAACTATAGCGGTCCTCTGGAGTGAGTGTGGAACTATAGCGGTCCTCTGGAGTGAGTGTGGAACTATAGCAGTCCTCTGGAGTGAGTGTGGAACTATAGCGGTCCTCTGGAGTGAGTGTGGAACTATAGTATAGCAGTCTTCTCCATCACCAGTGAGTCGGACATCAAACCACAAACAGATTAAATTGGTTATTTTGATAAGCATGATTGTTGTTTTCTGCTGGTGTGTATTTTAGCTTCATTTTGTTTATAAGTGTTTTATCCATAATAAATAAGTAAATAAATAAATGCAGTGAGGTTGTTACTTTTCCGCTCTCTGTAAAGCTAGCTTGACTGTTGCATATTTAACTCTGGCTGTATAGTTTCATTTGCACTGAACTTTCAAAGTAAAAAGCTACATTTGTGAATAAGTTATTTTATTTTGTAGGCTGTTGGAGCTGCTTCTCCCCTTCCTGCTTTTTGTTACCATAGCATTGTGTTCTTTCTGATATGTAAAATGCATTGGAAGTAACGATAATAAAGTAAATTAAATTCAGGATCTGTCCTTGTGAATTGATAAAAAAAAAACTTCAAACGGTTGTTGGTTGTTTAGCGTGTGTGTGTGTGTGTGTGTGTGTGTGTGTGTGTGTGTGTGTGTGTGTGTGTGTGTGTGTGTGTGTGTGTGTGTGTCTTGACAGAATGAGATGAATAACCAAAAGGATTTGATAACACCAGCATTAGGCTAATTATAATAAACATTAGCATGTGCAGAACTCTGTTATCTCTGATCCATCGATAACAAAATATTTATAAATATTCTGTCTGAGAGGATAATTGTCATTAAATGTTGTTCTGTGGCTCAAATGCAGAATCAATGATGGGCTTTGAAATCGACTGATTTATTCCTTCTAATCAGAGTTACAGTGATAAACTAAAGAAAATGAAATAAAAAACAATACATAAATATAAAAACAATAAGATTACGCCAGATCTGTTCTTTAAGATATAACTTCCATAACTTTAATCCACAACCATTAATTTTGTTACCCTTTGATCCACTCTGGGGGTAACATTTTAAATGGGGGTCTGCTGGTCAATTTGTGCCAATTTAGCCCTAGAAGGTCCAGGTATATTTCTACTTGGGGAAAAAACTGTTTTCAACCTTACTACACTCAACAAAAATATAAACGCAACACTTTTGTTTTTGCTCCCATTTTTCAGGGGATGGACTTAAAGCCCTAAAATTCATTCCAGATATACAATATAAGCATTTCTCTCAAACACTGTTCACAAATCTGCCTAAATGTGTGATATTGAACACTTCTCCTTTGTTAAGATAATCCATCCCACCTCACAGGTGTGCCACATCAAGATGCAAATGTGACATCATGGTTAGTGCACAGGTGTACCTCAGACTCTCCACAATAAAAAGACACCCTGAAATGTGCAATTTTCTTTTGCCTTATTGGGTGTATGGGCCTCCGAACCAGTCAGTATCTGGTGTCACCATTTGCCTCATGCAGTGCAACACATCTTCTTCGCATAGAGTTTATCAGATTGTCAATTGTGGCCTGTGGAATGTTGTTCCACTCCTCTCCAGTGGCTGTGTGAAGTTGCTGGATATTAGTGGGAACTGGTACACACTGTAAAAATGGTAATAACATAATATTACCACATTATTACCATTTCAACAGCGCATACCAGTTCCCACTAATAGGTATTTACTCTATTCTACATCGTTCCTAATGCCCAGGTATTGTAACCTACATCGTTCCTAATGCCCAGGTATGTACTGTATTCTACATCGTTCCTAATGCCCAGGTATGTACTGTATTCTACATCGTTCCTAATGCCCAGGTATGTACTGTAACCTACATCGTTCCTAATGCCCAGGTATGTACTGTATTCTACATCGTTCCTAATGCCCAGGTATGTACTGTAACCTACATCGTTCCTAATGCCCAGGTATGTACTGTAACCTACATCGTTCCTAATGCCCAGGTATGTACTGTATTCTACATCGTTCCTAATGCCCAGGTATGTACTGTAACCTACAGCGTTCCTAATGCCCAGGTATGTACTGTAACCTACATCGTTCCTAATGCCCAGGTATTGTAACCTACATCGTTCCTAATGCCCAGGTATGTACTGTATTCTACAGGTTAACGGTAATAATAGTTGTTGTTATATTATTTGTGTAAGTCACTATTCCATCAGAAAGCTAAATGAAGGAACCAAATGGACCCAGACCCTTGGCCTGTAACTCTGAGTTTACAAATGTTCATCTCTGCACTAATCCAGAGATGAACTAGACTAATGCTTGTCAAACTGGGGGTCCTTGAAAATGAAAGGTGTTGAGAATCACTGCTAGAGGGGGTCCGTGGGCCGATTTGGGGGTCTCTGACATGAAAGAGTTTGGGGACCACTGGATTGGACAATCACTTTTGCTGTGGGGTTTGTTTAGCCAAGAGTCCATTATGATTAACAACTGAATAAATATATTGTATTGTATTAAATATATTGTTAAGTGCATTATTTAAACTACTGATTCCCAAAGTGAGGTCCAGGGACTGATTATCTCTTCAAATGGGGGTCCGTGGGCTAAGCAGTGTCAGTTTGGGGGTCCTTGACATGAAAAGGTTTGGGGTCCAGTGATTTAAAATCCACTTTAAAGTTTTTGTTGAAGTTTATCTACATTCACAGCTAATGTAGGTTTTGCTGCCGCCTGGTGGTGACAACGGACAACTGCACCATGCTATAGCGCTGTTGAAACTCACATACAAATACATTGTTTTCAACGAGGGCGGCGCAAATAAGAGCTGTTTTAGGCCTGTGTACAACATGACAACTGATTTAAACTGTTTTAGGCCTGTGTACAACATGACAACTGATTTAAACTGTTTTAGGCCTGTGTACAACATGACAACTGATTTAAACTGTTTTAGGCCTGTGTACAACATGACAACTGATTTAAAGTGATGTACAATAACGTTTAAAGTCTCTGCTCTGTCTATGTTGCACTAATACTTCAAAACGATGCAAGGATTTAAAGTGTATCTACATTTTACAGTAGGTTTTGCATCATGCTCTGGCGCTGATGTTGGCGCCATCTGCGGTCACATTTTAATACAGAGACTTCCGGTTGTGTTCCGCCCACATGCGTGACCTCATGGAATTCTGTGACTCGCCACTGTGCAGATCTACAAACCCACAACATGTCTCTAATAAAGCTAGTTATTGGCTTGTAGCTCTGATGTTGGCGCCATCTGTGGTCACATTTTGATACAGTCACATGGAATTCTGTGACTTGGCACTGTGCAGATCTACAAACCCACAACGTGTCTAATAAAGCTTGTTATTGGCTTGTAGCTCTGATGCTGGCGCCACCTGGGGTCACATTTTAATATAGAGACTTCCGGTGGGTTGACTATACTGCGGCTGCGCAGTCATAGCGTCAGAGTAGCGACATTGAGGGGTCAGAAACTGAGCTGCAGTTCATGCTCCCTGAATAGGGACAAACTGGAGTTGGAAATACATTGTTTTCAACGAGGGCGACGCAAAGCAAAGCTGTATTAGGCCTGTGTACAACATGACAACTGATTTAAACTGTTTTAGGCCTGTGTACAACATGACAACTGATTTAAACTGTTTTAGGCCTGTGTACAACATGACAACTGATTGTACAATAACGTCTAATGTCTCTGTCTGCACTGTTTATTATTCACTATTGGAGCTGCCAGACTAGCATGCTAGCATGCTAACCAGATGTAAACAGAAACGGAGAGAATAAAACAGGGACTTCCGGTGTGTTACACTGAGATCTGTGACCTGTCGGATTCTGTCCGCATGCACTGTCGTCGAAGATAGCCGAAAGACCTCGGCTATTTTCGGAGCGCGGTCCTGTCGTACGGTCGACATATGAACAGAACCACATAATGGAGTTGGAAATACATGGTTTTCAACGATGGCGGTGCAAACAAGAGCTGTTTTAGGCCTGTGTGCAACATGAGAACAGATTTAAAGTGATGTACATTAACGTCTGAAGTCTCTGTACGGTTTATGTTGCACTATTACTACAAAACGATCTATATAAAGGGGGATTAAGCTCCTTAAACAAGGACAGTTGCCTGAGTTAAACATAGCAGATTCTCACACACAAAGCGAGGCTTTGGTGCCCTCCTGTGGAGAACTGAAGAACTGCAGAATGGATGATTAAAACAAAAACGGCATACAATGTTTAATGGTTTTATATACCTTGTAAAAGATTAATGTATTTTATATGGCGTTAATAACAGTAATAGCAACGGCATTATGTTTAATGTGTTTCAAATTACTTCTAAAACTCATAGCACAGTCATGGCCCACATAAATATTATGGCCGTCAGGGATGACGATAGTGAACAGTAACATTTTTTAAAGGGGAATTCCACCCATTTTCAAAAAAATCCTGAGAGGATACAAATGTGAACCAAATGGACCTTAGCGGGTCCATTTGGTTCCATTTGTACCCTCTCAGGAAAAAAGGGTCTGAATGAAAAATCATTAACATGGTGAAATACATCTTGATGATGTCATCGGATGTATTTCAACATGTTAATGTTTTTTCAGTTTTTTTTTAGTTAATACAGAATTGGGGGAACTTTTTTATCATGTCCACACACAACATCTCTAAGGTATTTTAATGCCATTAAAATGTTGAAAATGGGTGGAGTTCCCCTTTAATGTGTTTCAAATTAATTCTAAAACTCATAGCCTGTACATAAATATTATGGCCGCCCGGGATGACAATAGAGAACACAGTGTAACAGGAACGTCATGTTTCTTCTTTGGGTTCATGTTTCCGGTCGGACATGTTTGAGTGTAACTCCGTCTCCCAGAAGTTAGATCTGCAGGTTCGTATCAAACAATAAGGAGCTAATCAAAGATTGCCGTAGATCTGTGGTAGTGGCAGCGGCTGTAACTATAGCTTATCAATTAGATGTTCAAATGATCAAATGTTAATCATGCTAATCAGGGCTCTGGGCTTTAGTAAGCAGACAAAGCAAGCAGCAGAGCCTTAGAAATAGACAGAGTTGCGACATTGAGGGGACAGAAAATAGTCTGGTCACGTGGTTCTAGTACTCGCGCGAGCCCATAGGCTCCAATGCATTCAGTAACTTCCGGCTGTCACTATTTGTTGTCACTATCTAATAGTCTATGTAGAGGAGCCGCCATTGGACTGGCGCCATGGAGTGAACGGAGTTGGCGTAACTCTGTATTTCCAAGGCTCTGGGAGCAAGCATCTCCTCTACGTGCGTCCACAGCCATCTAATAGAAGAGTGGCGACATTGAGGGGTCAGAAACTAAGTGCACAAGCTGCTGTTCATTATGCAGTCTGAATAGGGACAAACTGGAGTTGGAAGTTTTCACGAGGGCGACGCAAATAAGAGTTATTTTAGGCATGTGTACAACATGTCAACTGTTTTAAAGTACTGTACAGTAACAACTAAATATGTTGTACTATAGCTACAAAACGATCTAAAATAAAGGGATTTAACATCATTAAAGCTGGGCTGTGCCTGAGTTCAAAGCATTGTCCTCAGCAAAGAAAACCAATGCAAATCCTAAAAGCATCTTGATACAGTCCATGCTTAGCATGCTGCCATTAAAGGGCAATTCCACCCTTTTTTTCAAAAAAAAAAAAAAAAAAAAATGCCCTAAAAGAAAAATCATTAACATGGCGAAACACAAACTCCATTTCTAGGAAACAATATGAAGACAATGTGGAGATCTTTATCATGTCCACTCAACATCTCTAAGGTATATTAATGACAGTCAAATGGGAATTCCACACTAAACTTGTGACCATGAATACCACAGAACAACACCACCCCTTTTTAAGTAAAGTAAATTAACTAGTTACTTTTTCGCAGAGGTAACTAAGTATAATTCCCTTACTTTTTAAAAGTGGGGGTCAAGGGGAGGCGGGGCGGGTTTGTGTTTTTTTTTCAGCTACCATGAGGACGGACACAGGAATCCACTTCTGCAGTTAAGAATACACTTGTTTACAATGTCAGCCACCCTGTTCATTTTATCAAGACATTTAGAGACAAATATTCACTCCTCTAAAGTCAGAAGCAGCAGATCATAGTGGAGGTAAAAGGGAAAAGACATATACAAGGAGAGGGGAAAGGGGTTGGGTGTGGGAATCATATTTTTACAGAGGCCAGGCTAGAATTGCAGCCGTCCGTAGGTGTCCTTTGAGAGTGGTTCTGAAGGAGTCAAGGGATTTGAATGTCTGAGTGACTGTTGGTAGGGCGTTCCCTACCAACATTAAGGCAGTATTTGGACAGGCACATGGTGGTATTTTGGTAGTTGACATTAGAGTCTGTACATCTTGCTACCGGGGGCCCGGAGGGTTTTCCAAATCACGTACTATACCTTTAAGGATATAGTATTTATACCATATATAAACCAGTGATGCGATGAAACCTTTTCTGATTATCATTCTAACAGGTGTTGACCCAGACCTGCTGCCATTAAATGACGCCCAAGCGCTTCAAAACCTGGAAGAGCAGCTACAAAACACCCCTGAGCTCAAAAACCAACTGGTAAGATTTCAGTGTTTACTTGGAAACACAGACAGACCCTTTTTGATGGCTGCATGAGAGGAGTCTAGCTTTACCACACAACGGTGCCGTGCGGAAATGAGAGAAGAATTAAAAGTTAAAATGTGTCCTTCGTGCAACGTGTGATGAGCTTGTAGATCAGTTGTATTTACCATGCACCACTGTCATACTATTGCCTCGTTCGCACTGCCTCTCAGAATATACAGTCCACAGCGACGTGCACACACGGACGCAAAAGGGGGCTACAGACCCTGCCCTGTAACATGTCTAAAACACAGAAGTGCCCTCTTACGGGAGGTTGCCCCTGCTCCCTTCCTAACACGCTGTCCACACGGACCTGCATTGACACTGCTCTGTTGACTAACTTTAATCTCAGCTTAATTTGATTTAAACCAAAAACATCAAAATGCATTGCTTTGATTTCCCGTTTTGTGTCTATAACTGCACACTGTATGACAGATGGTCCTACAGTGATCATGGTTGTGCAGGTGTTTGTGCTAAGATAATTATGAATCATTCATTTGATCTTGCAAGAGAGGACAGCTGACATCCACCACAGCAAGTAGGCTACAGGACCAGTGCAATAAAGGGAAAGTTTTACTGGACATTATTACGTGTCTAGCAGCAGCCCAATATGCAATATGTATTCTATATAAAAATAGGGCTGTTGAATGATTAAATGTTTTTTATCACAGCTTCTAAATTAATTTAATCACCATTTGAACTATGTCCAAAATATGCCATGTTTTCCTGTACAGGATTTGAACATTTGAAAAAGAAACAGAATCTGGGAAAAGTATTTCTTAAATACTTAAATACTTTTTAAAGTCCCCAATGCTTGTAGATTTTTTTTTACCAATGAGAAAATGCTCAGTGGTTTGAGTCAGTGTGCACATGAGTTAATTGCGTTAATTTTTTTGAAAAAATTAGATTAATCAACAAAATTAATTTAACTAATTAACTTTATTTTCAACAGCCTTAATAAAAATATAGATTTGTATTTTGAACTGTTTGATATCCATTTAGGTCCATGAGGGCTATCAAAAGGAATGTTCAATTATCATTTTTGGCCAATATTTGCAGCCCTACTAACCCTTATCTTACAGTGGCTCTAATCTCCCCCAGCAGATAATCGATTGCATTAATACTAAATCAAAATTTATTTTTTTTAAAGGGGATTCAGAGAACTACGAGTCAAGAGTGTTGTGGTTGGTAAGTTTATATTGAGATTCACCATCTCCCCCTTGGACTCACTTCCATTTGTATTGTGCTCAATAACTTTGTTCACTACAGCTACTCATAGAAACCTGTCATGGCTGTGTATGTAAAAGGTAGATTATTAAAATATATATGTATTGATTAAGGTATTGGTCCGTTTTATAGATA
Source organism: Benthosema pterotum (assembly GCA_039105355.1). Lineage (NCBI taxonomy): Eukaryota > Metazoa > Chordata > Actinopteri > Myctophiformes > Myctophidae > Benthosema > Benthosema pterotum. Next base: position 1,770,814 of record CM076983.1, on the reverse strand, counting down.
AAGATATGTATTGTTTCCTTCATGCTGAAACCTTGTATTTCCTTATTTTGCTCCCTTAACCATGTTAATTGTAAAAAGTCGGCCCCCATAGCGTCATTATGGTGGTAATTATCCCACCATAACGACGATATGAAAAGAGTTGAAGTGGTCCTTAGCCTCGACACCCAGGCTTTCATTTTCGTTCGCCTTGCGCGAAAACGGAAAGCCTGGACTAACGCGCGTTGGAAAGTGGCCTTGAGGGGCGTGTCAACCTTCCGGGGTGGGCGTCGCTCTAAATGATGTGACGTAGAACAGCAGTGGACGGGCGTGGGAGGGACCGGAGATGACGACACGTTAGTGAGATCAAATCAGAGCGCAGCACTTCCGCCGTGGGTATCCCACGACACCCCCGCCCCCCAAGGCCAAAATCATTGAGGGCTAGACCAGGCTAAAGTGGTCCTTGATGTCCAAAGGTGTTGCACACCAAAAATATTAACCCCCCTTCTCACAAGTTCACAATGTGTTGCTTAGCCTATGCCTGACAGAATTCTCTATCTAAAAGTTTATTTAATATATATGTAGCAGGTGGCTACAGCCTCTGCCGTGATGGCCTGGAAAAACCAATATCTGCCCCCGGACCAAGGGGATGTCCTCTTGGTCTAGTGGTTAAGATGTTGGACTTTCACGTGGGAGACCCGGGTTCGAATCCCGGGCGTTACATTGGTGCCGTGACCCGGATTGGGTTTCCCCGTGGAAGCAGGTCAAAAGGGAGGTGAGTGTAGCAGGTGGCTACAGCCTCTGCCGTGATGGCCTGGAAAAACCAATATCTGCCCCCGGACCAAGGGGATGTCCTCTTGGTCTAGTGGTTAAGATGTTGGACTTTCACGTGGGAGACCCGGGTTCGAATCCCGGGCGTTACATATAGGTGGACGGGCGAGGATGCAGCTGCGTAGTAAACAAACTGTTTTTGTCTTGTGTTCTTATTGTATTGTCTTATTTAAGGATATAGTATTTATACCATATAAACCAGTGATGTGATGAAACCTTTTCTGATTATCATTCTAACAGGTGTTGACCCAGACCTGCTGCCATTAAATGACGCCCAAGCGCTTCAAAACCTGGAAGAGCAGCTACAAAACACCCCTGAGCTCAAAAACCAACTGGTAAGATTTCAGTGTTTACTTGGAAACACAGACAGACCCTTTTTGATGGCTGCATGAGAGGAGTCTAGCTTTACCACACAACGGTGCCGTGCGGAAATGAGAGAAGAATTAAAAGTTAAAATGTGTCCTTCGTGCAACGTGTGGTGAGCTTGTAGATCAGTTGTATTTACCATGCACTACTGTCATACTATTGCCTTGTTCGCATTGCCTCTCAGAATATACAGTCCACAGTGACGTGCACACACGGACGAAAAAGGGGGCTACAGCCCCTGCCCTGTAACATGTCTAAAACACAGAAGTGCCCTCTTACGGGAGGTTGCCCCTGCTCCCTTCTTTAACACACTGTCCACACGGACCTGCATTGACACTGCTCTGTTGACTAACTTTAATCTCAGCTTAATTTGATTTAAACCAAAAACATCAAAATGCATTGCTTTGATTTCCCGTTTTGTGTCTATAACTGCACACTGTATGACAGATGGTCCTACAGTGATCATGGTTGTGCAGGTGTTTGTGCTAAGATAATTATGAATCATTCATTTGATCTTGCAAGAGAGGACAGCTGACATCCACCACAGCAAGTAGGCTACAGGACCAGTGCAATAAAGGGAAAGTTTTACTGGACATTATTACGTGTCTAGCAGCAGCCCAATATGCAATATGTATTCTATATAAAAATAGGGCTGTTGAATGATTAAATGTTTTTTTAATCAAATTAATTACAGCTCTAAATTAATTTAATCACCATTTGAACTATGTCCAAAATATGCCATGTTTTCCTGTACAGGATTTGAACATTTGAAAAAGAAACAGAATCTGGGAAAAAGATCTGTTTATTTCTTAAATACCGGTACTTAAATACTTCTTAAAGTTCCCAATGCTTGTAGATTTTTTTTTTTTTTTTTTACCAATGCGAAAATGCTGGTTTAATTACTTGGTTTAAGACAATGCCAATGCATTTTAAATAGTTAACTATATGAATTTCAAATCATCGGATTGTATCGCTAGATTGTCCATGTATCGTCTTGGACTGATCAACTAACAAATGTCAATTCACAGAGTGCTGTATTGGTGCTGAAAGGAGACAGTTTGGAGAGTCATGGCTGCAACGCTAGCAAACACCCTGGCCAAACAAACAAACATGAGGGGCATCAATGGCAAGATTGGATTCAGAGGACTACGAGTCAAGAGTGTTGTGGTTGGTAAGTTTATATTGAGATTCATCATCTCCCCCTTAGACTCACTTCCATTTGTATTGTGCTCAATAACTTTGTTCACTACAGCTACTCATTGAAACCTGTGATGGCCGTGTATGTGAAAGGTAGATTATTAAAATATATATGTATTGATTAAGGTATTGGTCCGTTTTATAGATAAAGATATGTATTGTTTCCTTCATGCTGGAACCTTGTATTTCCTTATTTCGCTCCATATTAAAAAGTCGGCCCCCATAGCGTCATTATGGTGGTAATTATCCCACCATAACGACAATATGAAAAGAGTTGAAGTGGTCCTTGATGTCCAAAGGTGTTGCACACCAAAAATATTAACCCCCCCTTCTCACAAGTTCACAATGTGTTGCTTAGCCTATGCCTGACAGAATTCTCTATCTAAAAGTTTATTTAATATATAGGATACTTTGTTAACAAATTACCAAAATATAATCTGCTAGCAGCAATATTGGTTTGTTTAGAAAAAGTGTCATTCTCAGGTTGTCAACTATGTATCGGCTTAGAGTCGGCCCGGCTGAACTTATTGTAGGGCCAGCCTCAACATTTTGGGCCCAATTAAAGCTCTACATTGTACCACAGGTTACTTTTGTATTTCGTGAAAAGTAGTTTTTTGTGTCTGTGTGTTTTAGCGGCTGTGCAGCGTAATCCGCCACCGCCTCGTGCTACAGACCAAGAGATCGAAAAATACATCACTAAATGGCTGCAATGACGGAGAGGGTGGACGGGCGAGGATGCAGGGGAGAAGGCAGAATGCAGGGGAGCCTGCAGATCAGACAGCTGGGTTGTAAGCAAACTGTTTTTGTCTTGTGTTCTTATTGTATTGTCTTATTGTATGGTCTTCTTTTTAGCAGCTGTTGCCACATCTTCTAGAGCAGGGGTTTTCAACCTTTTTGATACCAGGGCCCACTATTTATTCTGAATTCGAGCCAGAGACCACCCTTTGATGACATTTTAGCCCCACAAACGCCAAAACTAAAGATTTATTTTGGTTTTGTACACAATTCCAGGCTGGATTTAGGAAACCAAACAGTCCAACATACAGATCAAAATGAACATTCCTCTTCTACATTCTCTAGGTGTGTAGACTAGAGGTCTTCACGGTTCTCAAAAATGCCATCCGAAATCCGAAATAAATCCGTGCAATATCACCGATTCCGAACTGTTCCTAAAATATTTTCAAATAAATAAATTGGATCCGAGTCGATCCGTGGCATGGTTTTCCGGTTCCGAACTGTTCTGAGATTTTCCCCAAATTGCTTCGCCGAGCCCGACCGAAGTCGGATTATTTTTGACCGTCCGACAGACCCGCCTTGACCAAATCCCTCCCCCGCCTTGCCTACGTTTGATGAACCTGTAGATCAGTTATATTTCGCATGCGACGCTGCCTCGGCTCGCTAACACTGTTCCGCGCTGCCAGTCTACTCTACACTCTACAGGTACGTGCACACACCCACAGATTAAAAAGGGGCCTGCAGCCCCAGCTCTTTCGCATGTCTAAAACACAGACGTGCCCTCATACTGGAGTTTGCCCCTGCCCCCTTATGTAACACGCTGTCTACACGGACACCAAAGACTGTCGCCCCTATCATACATGTCAGTGCATGTCCAGAAGCGCACTCGCAGAGTGACAAAGATACAATATACACACACTTGGTTGATAGAATATTTTATTATCATTAAAAAGGCAAAAAAAAAAAAAACGTAGAGAAAGAATACGTCTCACTGTAGTCTCGGGTCTTGTCGGATTTTCTCGGGTATTGCACATAATGTTTGACTGGTCCGACTTCCGACGGGGATACGTCCGATTCCGACCTGTCCGAGTGACTGTGATAAAACACACCGCCGGAACTGTCGGGTCTCGGACGGACTCGGATTTTTTCGGGTTCGGACCCCCGTGAAGACCTCTAGTGTAGACTTGGGCTTGATTTCCTGTAGTTACTGGTGAATTCCTGGTCCACAAGACACCACCAAAATACCACCAGGTACCGGCCCAAACTCCAAATACTTCCTTTATGTCAACCATGTCCACTCCCACAACACCAGAGGGAGTTGCAACCCAGATTCGGCACAAACAAGGGACTTCATTCCATTCACTCATTAGCCACAAAAATGTAACCCTACCACCAGTCAATAAGACATGTGAATCCCTTGACTCCTAAAAAACACTCTCAATGGGTACATAGTCCACACGGGCGGCTGCAATTCTTAACTGGCCTCTGTAAAACAAAATGCAAATATAATTCCCCCACCCACCCTCTTTCCCCTCTTTGTATATTTCTCTCTTCCCTTTTTCCTCCACTTTGATTTTACCTTCACTATGATTTGCTGCTCCTGGATTTACAGAAGTAATTATTTTGTATGTCTATATAGCTTGATGAAATGAACAACCCTATTTTAAACAAGTGTATTCTGAACTAGTGTGTCTAATCACAGCTATTCATCAGATTTGTTGTAGTTGTGCTTGACCAGAACAGTGGCCTTGTGGTTAGAGTGTCCGCCCTGGAACTGGGAGGCCGGGGTTCGATTCCCGGTCGGGTCATACCAAAGACTCTAAAAAATGGGACCCAATGCCTCCCTGCTTGGCACTCAGCATCAAAGGGATGGATTGGGGGTCAAAATCAGCTAATGATTCCCGAGCGCGGCAAGCCGCAGCTCACCGCTCCTTGGAGCTCACCACTCCAAGTGATGGGTTAAAAGCGGAGGTCCAATTTCGCTGCGGTAACGTAGTGACAAATCATGCGACTTTGACTTTGACTTTTTGAATTGTACTGAAAATCTCCAAGCTGTTTTGTTGCAGTGTATACTTGACTTACCGTATCGTACCGTAACTCTCCATTTCTGAAAAAACCTTTTCTTTGATTCATTCATCAATCAATCTATGTGTGTATGTGTGTGTGCGTGCGCGTGCGTGCGTGTGCGCAGGACACAGTAGCACCAGGTGGAGAGGACAGGAAGATGAAGAAAGCCAAGTACACTCTGAACGACACAGGTCTGCTGGGTGACGACATGGAATACATCACACTTGTGAGTAGTACACAGAGAGTACCAGTGTACACTTAAACTGAAATATTATTATACTGGCTGTACTTCACACTAGTTAGTATAGGTCCTAGCTTAGCCCATAACACAAAGACTGTTTCCCTTGCTTATATAACGGTGCAGACCGTCATTATTATCCAAATAGGCCCCGCCATTGACGGGTTGGACCGTCATAAAAGCTTTATTATTGATATATATATATACAGCCGCGTTATTTCTGTGGGGGCTCCGGGGCCCGAGCCCCCATGAGAAATTAATGCATCAGGGACTCTGGGGCTCGACCTCCCCGGGCCCCCCGACACCCACCCCCACCCCACAGATTCTCTGCGCTTGTTCACACATCGGGGCCATGGTTTCGGGGGTGGAGACTTGGCTATTGTGCATTGACGTCACCTATAGGCAACAGGGCCATCAATGCTAATCAGTCTGTGTGTTTTATCATGCCAATAAAGCTCATTTGAATTGAACTGAACAGTCTTTTGTTTACCTGTAGGGTATAGTGTATAAATTTAAGCTAGGGCACAGTGTTGTGCTTACATTTTCACAATGAAAGCTCCTCCTGCCAAGAAACGTTTCATCCAGGGGACTCTCCAGTTCACTGCCGAGACCAAGATCACCACGACGGCCGAGAACAGTGATGCTGCTTTAGTTTTTATTTAGTTTCAGTTAACGAATATATATATATATATATATATATATATATATATATATATATATATTATATATATATATATATATATATATATATATATATAATATATAATATATATATATATATATAAACTTAAATACATAACACAAGTATACTGGTGTATTGCAGGGTTTTAATAGTTAACTATAACTAACTAAAATTAGTTAGTTAGTTTTAGTTAACTATAAAAACTTAAAATTTTAAACTTTAAAGTATACTGGTGCATTGCAGGGTTTTATAGTTAACTAAAACTAACAAAAAAAAATCTCTATGTTAATTATGTGTTCTAACTAATTGCTTCAAAATTGAAAGCAAGTAGTTAGAACACATAATTAACATAGAGAGTTGTTGTTGGGGGGGGGAGTCGCGGGGGGGGGGGGGGGGGGGGGGGGTCGCGGGGAGGCGGGGTTGATGGGTTTTTTTTAGCCCCCATGAGGACGGACGCAGGATGACGCCCTTGTATATATATATATAGAGAGAGAGAGAAAGAGAGAGAGAGAGAGAGAGAGAGAGAGAGAGAGAGAGAGAGAGAGAGAGAGAGACCTAACCCTAACCCACTTATAACAATAAGACAAACCTGATTAATGGGACGGATTGCTGAATATTATATTATGGGACATAGAGTAACATAGTGGCATAGAGTAACATTCAACTAAATTGAATTCCTGTTGGTAAATATACAGTATTTATTGTTGTTGTTGCTGAGTGACTGCATATATGACTTGGTTGTTTTTTCATTTTTTGTTTTTCTTCTCTCCATTTCTGTCAATTATTAATTGCCAGGTCTGATAGTCCCATGTGGGAAGGGACAAGAAATTGTTCGGACACATAAATTAAATATTCATTCATTCATTCATTCCTTCTTATGAATGAAAATTCATTCATTCATTCATTCAATGAATCTAAGACAACTAGAATCTTCTGATAACAATGTGTTTAATGATTAATCTCCCATCACAATTGTACCAAGTATTCCTGTATAGTTGTGAAGGATAAAATTGTCAATAGAGGGTGTGCATGTGACATCATCATAATGTTCCCAGGGGTTACTGACAGTTAAATAGTATTTTTTCACTGTTGTTTTTTAAGTGATATCATTGCTTCTGGGAGGTTCATGGAACAACATATTATTTTGTTCATCATCTCTCTCTCTCTCTCTCTCTCTCTCTCTCTCTCTCTCTCTCTCTCTCTCTCTCTCTCTCTGTCTCTCTCTCTGTCTCTGTCTCTGTCTCTCTCTCTCTCTCTCTCTCTCTCTCTGTGTGTCTCTCTCTCTCTCTCTCTCTCTCTCTCTCTCTCTCTCTCTCTTCTCTCTCTCTCTCTCTCTCTCTCTCTCTCTCTCTCTCTCTCTCTCTCTCTCTCTCTCTCTCTCTCTCTCTCTCTCTCTCTCTCTGTCTCTCCAGGGACCCCCTGGTCGTGCAGGTCTCCCCGAGGCTAAATGTGTGGTGATTGTACGAGTGAAACCCAGTTAAACCTCTGTGTGGGCTGTAGCGCCCCTTCCAAGCAGGGAATCTGTTACCTAAACTAAAGAGCTTGACAGTTCCACTCCACATTTTAGATTTTAGCAGTGAGTCCAGAGTCTCTGATGTGACCGTTATAGATCATTATAGACAACAGTTCCACTCAACATTTTAGATTTTAGCATAATGATCTATAACTGATGTGACAGTTATAGATCATTATAGACAACAGTTCCACTCAACATTGTGTCTCTGATGTCATCAACAATACTTCCTGGACTACCATTCCCATAATGCTTTGGTCAGACTACTTGTAAACACACTGAGGGTTTTATGAAAAGTGTATTCTGAACTAGTGTGTCCAATCACAGCTATTCATCAGATTTGTTGTAGTTGTGCTTAAATTGTACTGAAATTCTCCAAGCTGTTTTGTTACAGTGTATACTTGACTTACCGTATCGTACCGTAACTCTCCATTTCTGAAATATATATATATATTTTTTTATTCATTCATCAATGAATCTGTGTGCGTGCGTGCGTGCGTGCGTGCGTGCGTGCGTGTGTGTGTGTGTGTAGGACACAGTAGCACCAGGTGGAGAAAGCAAGTACCAGGTGGAGAAAGCCAAGTACACTCTGAACAACACAGGTCTGCTGGGTGACGACATGGAATACATCACACTTGTGAGTAGTAGACAGAGAGTACCAGTGTACACTTAAACTGAAATATTATTATACTGGCTGTACTTCACGCTAGTTAGTATAGGTCCTAACTTATACCCATAACACAAAGACTGTTTCCCTTGCTTATATAACGGTGCAGACCGTCATTATTATCCAAATAGGCCCCGCCTTTGACGGGTTGGACCATCATAAAAGCTTTATTATTGATATATATGTAGAGAGAGAGACCTAACCCTTACCCTAACCCACTTATAACAATAAGACAACCTGATTAATGGGACGGATTACTGAATATTAGAATATGGAACAGGTGCCATAGAGTAACATTCAACTAAATTGAATTCCTGTTGGTAAATATACAGTATTTATTGTTGTTGTTGCTGAGTGACTGCATATATGACTTGGTTGTTTTTTCATTTTTTGTTTTTCTTCTCTCCATTTCTGTCAATTATTAATTACCGTGTCTGATAGTCCCATGTGGGAAGGGACAAGAAATTGTTCGCACACATAAATTAAATATTCATTCATTCATTCATTCATTCATTCATTCATTCAGTCATTCATTCCTTTTCATGAATGAAAATGTATTCATTCTTTCATTCATTCAATGAATCTAAGACAACTAGAATGTTCTGATAACAATGTGTTTAATGATTCTCCCATCACAATTGTACCAAGTATTCCTGTATAGTGTGAAGGATAAAATTGTCAATAGAGGGTGTGCATGTGACATCACCATCATGTACCCAGGGGTTACTGACAGATATAGTATTTTTTCACTGTTGTTTTTTAAGTGATATCATTGCTTCTGGGAGGTTCAACATATTATTTTGTTCATCATCTCTCTCTCTCTCTCTCTCTGTCTCTGTCTCTGTCTCTGTCTCTCTCTCTCTGTCTCTCTGTCTCTGTCTCTGTCTCTCTCTCTCTCTCTCTCTCTCTCTCTCTCTCTCTCTCTCTCTCCAGGGACCCCCTGGTCGTGCAGGTCTCCCCGAGGCTAAATGTGTGGTGATTGTACGAGTGAAACCCAGTTAAACCTCTGTGTGGGCTGTAGCGCCCCTTCCAAGCAGGGAATCTGTTACCTAAACTAAAGAGCTTGACAGTTCCACTCAACATTTTAGATTTTAGCAGTGAGTCCAGAGTCTCTGATGTGACCGTTATAGATCATTATAGACAACAGTTCCACTCAACATTTTAGATTTTAGCAGTGAGTCCAGTGTCTCTGATGTGACCGTTATAGATCATTATAGACAACAGTTCCACTCAACATTGTGTCTCTGATGTCATCAACAATACTTCCTGGACTACCATTCCCATAATGCTTTGGTCAGACTACTTGTAAACACACTGAGGGTTTTATGAAAAACAGTGTAGTTCTTATCGGTGTGTCATCCATGGTAACAGCCTCTGTGTTGAGTTGTGCTTTTATTGTGAAATGTTGGGAGGGTTTGTACTGCACATACTTGTACAATGTACAGTACATACTGTAGCAGCGGTGGGCAATTATTTTTCCAAGGAACCAAATGAGATACATAAAATATTGTGGAGGACCAAGACTAAAGGCTGAACTAAAGTCTGTGTAATATTAATTTAATTTCAAGATAAAAGTATAAATAAGACCAACCATTTTGACACCAGGGCCCAATATTTATTCAGAACTTGAGCCACGGGGGACCACTATTTGATGACATTTTAGCCCCACAGACCCCAAAACTGAAGATTTATTATGTTTTTGCCCACAATACCAGGCTGGATTTCACAAACAAACCAGTCAAACATACAGATCAAAATTACCATTAATTATTTTACATTCTCTGATTATGTAGACTTTGGGCTAATTCACATGATGAATATTCTAACTTTTCATTGCAGGTCCATTTGGTTTCATGTTTACGCTCTCAAAGAGTTATATCTGGTTAGCCAACTTTCCATATTTAACTGGAATTCTCTCAAGGACCTCTGGTGGTCCCTGGACCACTGTTTGAAAACCATGGTACCCTTTCACAGGCCGGTCAGAGTCAGCCAAAGAGTTGCATTTGGCCCCGGACGGGATAACGCCCTACTGTAGCCTACATCGTTCCTAATGCCCAGGTATGCACTGTAACCTACATCGTTCCTAATGCCCAGGTATTTACTGTAACCTACATCGTTCCTAATGCCCAGGTATGTACTGTAACCTACATCGTTCCTAATGCCCAGGTATGTACTCTATTCTACATCGTTCCTAATGCCCAGGTATGTACTGTATTCTACATCGTTCCTAATGCCCAGGTATGCACTGTAACCTACATCGTTCCTAATGCCCAGGTATGTACTGTAACCTACATCGTTCCTAATGCCCAGGTATGTACTCTATTCTACATCGTTCCTAATGCCCAGGTATGTACTGTAGCCTACATCGTTCCTAATGCCCAGGTATGTACTCTATTCTACATCGTTCCTAATGCCAAGGCTGTCTGGTTGGATTACAGCTGGTCCAACATGCAGCCGCTCTCCTCTCCACAGACACACAGAAACACCATCATATCTCCCTGATTCTCTCCTGCCTACACTGAGGTCGACTGATCAACAACTCCACAAGATCCTTAAATCCAAACTGAAATCTCAGGGAGATAAATGGTTCTCTGTTGTGCCACCCACACTGTGGAATGAACCTCAGGTCAGGGCCTGTGCCTGATAATAATGTTATTGTAAACGATTCAGGTGTTTAGAGATTGCTGTTTACAATGATAAGCAGACCTGGACGTAATCTAGGACTACATAATGACATCTTGGCCCTGTAGCAGCCAACATGCCCATATATAGATGTAATCTAGGACTACATAATGACATCTACCTGTAGCAGCCAACATGCCCATATATAGATGTAATCTAGGACTACATAATGACATCTTGGCCCTGTAGCAGCCAACATGCCCATATATAGATGTAATCTAGGACTACATAATGACATCTTGGCCCTATAGCAGCCAACATGCTCATATATAGATGTAATCTAGGACTACATAATGACATCTTGGCCCTGTAGCAGCCAACATGCCCATATAGGGCCTAGGCTTGGTTCTATTGTGGTTCTCTGTGTAAAATATCAGTCAGAATCTATTGGCAGATATGACCAGGGCCGGATTTAGCCAGCCCTACTAGGGTGGGCTGAAAGAATGGCAGGGTGTATGGGCAACTCCAGAGTTTTTATATGAAGCAGTGGTTTTCAATCTTTTTGACACCAGGGCCCACTATTTATTCGGCATTTGAGCCAGGGAGGACCACCAGTTGATGACATTTTAGACCCACAGACCCCAATACTAAAGATTTATTTTGCTTTTGTCCACAATTCCAGGCTGGATTTGTGGGAAAAACAGTCAAACATACAGATCAAAACGACCATTAATCTTCTACATTCTCTAGTTGTGTAGACTTGGGTTAATTCACATGATGAATATTTTAACTCTTGAGAGTGTAAAAATGAAACCAAATGGCAAGGGTCCATTTGGTTTCATTCTTACGCTCTCAAAGAGTTGCATCTGGTTAACCAACTTAACATTATTTATTCTGGGGACCACCTGGAATCCTGTCAAGGACCACTGGTGGTCCCCGGACCACTGGTTGAAAACCACTGATATTACCTTTCATTGGGTGGGCAGGATGCATGTTTGGGTGGGCTCTGCCCACCGCTGCCCCCCTCTTTAGTTTTGGGTGTGAGGGGTGAAACTGTCATCAACTGGTCCATAGCTCAAATACTGAATAAATAGTGGGCCCTGGCATCAAAAAGGTTGAAAACCCCTGATTAAGACCATTCACCATTCTTATAATTGTTATTTTTCTGCAGTAAAATCAGTAGAATCACAGGGATATACAGGATGCTGGACCATCATCTTATGGTCATTGCACAAAAATGACTTGATGATGATGATTAATAATAGTATTGATAATAACAATAATATCAATAATAATAAGGGTAACAATAATAATAGTTGTTATTATTATTTGTGTAAGTCACTATTCCATCAGAAAGCTAAATGAAGGAGCCAAATGGACCCAGAGTCAGACCCTTGGCCTGTAACTCTGAGTTTACAAATGTTCATCTCTGCACTAATGCAGAGATGAACTAGACTAATGCTTGTCAAACTGGGGGTCCTTGAAAATGAAAGGTGTTGAGAATCACTGCTAGAGGGGGTCCGTGGGCCGATTTGGGGGTCTCTGACATGAAAGAGTTTGGGGACCACTGGATTGGACTTTTGCTGTGGGGTTTGTTTAGCCAAGAGTCCATTATGATTAAAAACTGAATAAATATATTGTAATGTATTAAATATATTGTTAAGTGCATTATTTAAACTACTGATTCCCAAAGTGAGGTCCAGGGACTGATTATCTCTTCAAATGGGGGTCCGTGGGCTAAGCAGTGTCAGTTTGGGGGTCCTTGACATGAAAAGGTTTGGGGTCCAGTGATTTAAAATCCACTTTAAAGTTTTTGTTGAAGTTTATCTACATTCACAGCTAATGTAGGTTTTGCTGCCGCCTGGTGGTGACAACGGACAACTGCACCATGCTATAGCGCTGTTGAAACTCACATGTACAAATACATTGTTTTCAACGAGGGCGGCGCAAATAAGAGCTGTTTTAGGCCTGTGTACAACATGACAACTGATTTAAACTGTTTTAGGCCTGTGTACAACATGACAACTGATTTAAACTGTTTTAGGCCTGTGTACAACATGACAACTGATTTAAACTGTTTTAGGCCTGTGTACAACATGACAACTGATTTAAACTGTTTTAGGCCTGTGTACAACATGACAACTGATTTAAAGTGATGTACAATAACGTTTAAAGTCTCTGCTCTGTCTATGGTGCACTAATACTTCAAAACGATGCAAGGATTTAAAGTGTATCTACATTTTACAGTAGGTTTTGCATCATGCTCTGGCGCTGATGTTGGCGCCATCTGCGGTCACATTTTAATACAGAGACTTCCGGTGTGTTCCGCCCACATGGAATTCTGTGACTCGGCACTGTGCAGATCTACAAACCCACAACGTGTCTAATAAAGCTCGTTATTGGCTTGTAGCTCTGATGTTGGCGCCATCTGGGGTCACATTTTGATACAGTCACATGGAATTCTGTGACTCGGCACTGTGCAGATCTACAAACCTACAACGTATCTAATAAAGCTTGTTATTGGCTTGTAGCTCTGATGTTGGCGCCATCTAGGGTCACATTTTAATATAGACACTTCCGGTGGGTTGACTATACTGCGGCTGCGCAGTCATAGTGTCAGAGTAGCGACATTGAGGGGTCAGAAATTGAGCTGCAGTTCATGCTCCCTGAATAGGGACAAACTGGAGTTGGAAATACATTGTTTTCAACGAGGGCGACGCAAAGCAAAGCTGTATTAGGCCTGTGTACAACATGACAACTGATTTAAAGTGATGTACAATAACGTCTAATGTCTCTGCACTGTTTATTATTCACTATTGGAGCTGCCAGACTAGCATGCTAGCATGCTAACCAGATGTAAACAGAAACGGAGAGAGTAAAACAGGGACTTCCGGTGCGTTACACTGAGATCTGTGACCTGTCGGATTCTGTCCGCATGCACTGTCGTCGAAGATAGCCGAAAGACCTCGGCTATTTTCGGAGCGCGGTCCTGTCGTACGGTCGACATATGAACAGAACCACATAATAGTGTCAGAGCAGCGACAATGAGTGTCAGAAACTGTTAACGCTGCCTGAATAGGGACAACCCGGAGTTGGAAATACATAGTTTTCAACGATGGCGGCGCAAACAAGAGCTGTTTTAGGCCTGTGTGCAACATGAGAACTGATTTAAAGTGATGTACAATAACGTCTGAAGTCTCTGTACGGTTTATGCTTCACTATTACTACAAAACGATCTATAAAAAGGGGGATTAAGCTCCTTAAACAGGGACTGTTGCCTGAGTTAAACAGCAGATTCTCACACACAAAGCGAGGCTTTGGTGCCTCCTGTGGAGAACTGAAGAACTGCAGAATGGATGATTAAAACAAAAACACCAAATAATAACGACATACAATGTTTAATGGTTTTATATACCTTGTAAAAGATAAATGTATTTTATATGGCGTTAATAACAGTAATAGGCATTATGTTTAATGTGTTTCAAATCAATTCTAAAACTCAGCCTATAAATAAATATTATTGCCGTCAGGGATGACGATAGTGAACAATAACATTTTTAAAGGGGAATTCCACCCATTTTCAAAAAATTCCTGAGAGGATACAAATGTGAACCAAATGGACCTTAGCGGGTCCATTTGGTTCCATTTGTACCCTCTCAGGAAAAAAGGGTCTGAATGAAAAATCATTAACATGGTGAAATACATCTTGATGATGTCATCAGATGTATTTCACCATGTTAATGTTTTTTCAGTTTTTTTTTTAGTTAATACAGAATTGGGGGAACTTTTTTATCATGTCCACACCAGTGTTGGGACATGTGCACTACGTAACTTAGTATATTACATAATATATTACCAAAATGCAGTAACTTGTAATATAAATATATTACCCAACAAAAATAATCTAATATATTATACTTTTCTTTCTGCATTACTGCACTACTTTCAATATTACTTTCTGTCAGTCTGTCTCATTGCACGTGCTCTTGTGAAATGTCAATTGACATTTCACAATTGTCAATTGACAATTGCAGAAATTAAATAATTACTTATTTTCTATAATTTGTCATCAAAATATGTATTGGCTTCCATGAATTGAAGGAATACATTTAACTCCTGTGTTAAGCTGTACATAGCTGAGTAGGATGAGGTAGTGCTGTTTTCAGGAGTGACGTTTGATTTCATATGGATTTGGCCAGATTTTTTTTAAGTAATATAATATGTAATAGTAATATTAATATATTACACTTGCAGAGAGAGTAATATTGTATTATAATATATTGCTTTAAAATGAAGGTAATAATTAATAAGTAATATATTAACAAGGTAAAGTAATATTCCCAACACTGGTCCACACAACATCTCTAAGGTATTTTAATGCCATTAAAATGTTGAAAATGGGTGGAGTTCCCCTTTAATGTGTTTCAAATTAATTCTAAAACTCATAGCCTATACATAAATATTATGGCCGCCCGGGATGACAATAGAGAACACAGTGTAACAGGAACGTCATATTTCTTCTTTGGGTTCATGTTTCCGGTCGGACATGTTTGAGTGTAACTCCGTCTCCCAGAAGTTAGATCTGCAGGTTCGTATCAAACAATAAGGAGCTAATCAAAGATTGCCGTAGATCTGTGGTAGTGGCAGCGGCTGTAACTATAGCTTATCAATTAGATGTTCAAATGATCAAATGTTAATCATGCTAATCAGGGCTGTGGGCTTTAGTAAGCAGACAAAGCAAGCAGCAGAGCCTTAGAAATAGACAGAGTTGCGACATTGAGGGGACAGAAAATAGTCTGGTCACGTGGTTCTAGTACTCGCGCGAGCCCATAGGCTCCAATGCATTCAGTAACTTCCGGCTGTCACTATTTGTTGTCACTATCTAATAGTCTATGTAGAGCAGTCGCCATTGGACTGGCGCCATGGAGTGAACGGAGTTGGCGTAACTCTGTATTTCCAAGGCTCTGGGAGCAAGCATCTCCTCTACGTGCGTCCACAGCCATCTAATAGAAGAGTGGCGACATTGAGGGGTCAGAAACTAAGTGCACAAGCTGCTGTTCATTATGCAGTCTGAATAGGGACAAACTGGAGTTGGAAATACATTGTTTTCAACGAGGGCGACGCAAATAAGAGTTATTTTAGGCATGTGTACAACATGTCAACTGTTTTAAAGTACTGTACAGTAACAACTAAATATGTTGTACTATAGCTGCAAAACGATCTAAAATAAAGGGATTTAACATCATTAAAGCTGGGCTGTGCCTGAGTTCAAAGCATTGTCCTCAGCAAAGAAAACCAATGCAAATCCTAAAAAGCATCTTGATGCAGTCCATGCTTAGCATGCTGCCATTAAAGGGCAATTCCACCTTTTTTCAAAATATGCCCTAAAAGAAAAATCATTAACATGGCAAAACACAAACTCCATTTCTCCATTTTCAGCCACCATGAGGACGGACACAGGAATCCGCTTCTGCAGTTAAGAATGTTGTTGTTCATTTTATCAAGACATTTAGAGACAAATATTCACTCCTCTAAAGTCAGAAGCAGCAGATCATAGTGGAGGTAAAAGGGAAAAGACATATACAAGGAGAGGGGAAAGGGGCTGGGTGTGGGAATCATATTTTTACAGAGGCCAGGCTAGAATTGCAGCCGTCCGTAGGTGTCCTTTGAGAGTGGTTCTGAAGGAGTCAAGGGATTTGAATGTCTGAGTGACTGTTGGTAGGGCGTTCCCTACCAACATTAAGGCAGTATTTGGACAGGTACATGGTGGTATTTTGGTAGTTGACATTAGTCTGTACATCTTGCTACCGGGGCCCGGAGGGTTTTCCAAATCACGTACTATACCTTTAAGGATATAGTATTTATACCATATAAACCAGTGATGCGATGAAACCTTTTCTGATTATCATTCTAACAGGTGTTGACCCAGACCTGCTGCCATTAAATGACGCCCAAGCACTTCAAAACCTGGAAGAGCAGCTACAAAACACCCCTGAGCTCAAAAACCAACTGGTAAGATTTCAGTGTTTACTTGGAAACACAGACAGACCCTTTTTGATGGCTGCATGAGAGGAGTCTAGCTTTACCACACAACGGTGCCGTGCGGAAATGCAAGAAGAATTAAAAGTTAAAATGTGTCATTCATGCAACATGTGGTGAGCTTGTAGATCAGTTGTATTTACCATGCACTACTGTCATACTATTGCCTCGTTCGCACTGCCTCTCAGAATATACAGTCCACAGCGACGTGCACACACGGACGCAAAAGGGGGCTACAGACCCTGCCCTGTAACATGTCTAAAACACAGAAGTGCCCTCTTACGGGAGGTTGCCCCTGCTCCCTTCTTTAACACACTGTCCACACAGACCTGCATTGACACTGCTCTGTTGACTAACTTTAATCTCAGTTTAATTTGATTTAAACCAAAAACATCAAAATGCATTTTATTTCCCGTTTTGTGTCTATAACTGCACACTGTATGACAGATGGTCCTACAGTGATCATGGTTGTGCAGGTGTGTGTGCTAAGAAAAATATGAATGATTCATTTGATCATGCAAGAGAGAACAGCTGACATCCACCACAGCAAGTAGGCTACAGGACCAGTGCAATAAAGGGAAAGTTTTACTGGACATTATTACGTGTCTAGCAGCAGCCCAATATGCAATATGTATTCTATATAAAAATAGGGCTGTTGAATGATTAAATGTTTTTTATCAAATTAATTACAGCTTCTAAATTAATTTAATCACCATTTGAACTATGTCCAAAATATGCCATGTTTTCCTGTACAGGATTTGAACATTTGAAAAAGAAACAGAATCTGGGAAAAGTATTTCTTAAATACTTAAATACTTTTTAAAGTCCCCAATGCTTGTAGATTTTTTTTAACCAATGAGAAAATGCTCAGTGGTTTGAGTCAGTGTGCACATGAGTTAATTTTGTTATTATTTTTTTTAAATCAGATTAATCAACAAAATTAATTTAACTAATTAACTTTATTTTCAACAGCCTTAATAAAAATATAGATTTGTATTTTGAACTGTTTGATATCCATTTAGGTCCATGAGGGCTATCAAAAGGAATGTTCAATTATCATTTTTGGCCAATATTTGCAGCCCTACTAACCCTTATCTTACAGTGGCTCTAATCTCCCCCAGCAGATAATCGATTGCATTAATACTAAATCAAATTTTCATTTTTTTAAAAGGGGAAAAAGAAAAGGAGTAGTTTAATTACTTGGTTTAAGACAATGCCAATGCATTTTAAATAGTTAACTATATAGATTTCAAATCATCGGATTGTATCGCTAGATTGTCCATGTATGGTCTTGGACTGATCAACTAACAAATGTCAATTCACAGAGTGCTGTATTGGCGCTGAAAGGAGACTGTTTGGAGAGTCATGGCTGCAACGCTAGCAAACGCCCTGGCCAAACAAACAAACATGAGGGGCATCAATGGCAAGATTGAATTCAGAGACTACGAGTCAAGAGTGTTGTGGTTGGTAAGTTTATATTGAGATTCATCATCTCCCCCTTGGACTCACTTCCATTTGTATTGTGCTCAATAACTTTGTTCACTACAGCTACTCATAGAAACTTGTCATGGCCGTGTATGTGAAAGGTAGATTATTAAAATATATATGTATTGATTAAGGTATTGGTCCGTTTCATAGATAAAGATATGTATTGTTTCCTTCATGCTGAAACCTTGTATTTCCTTATTTCGCTCCTTTAACCATGTTAATTGTAAAAAGTCGGCCCCATAGCGTCATTATGGTGGTAATTATCCCACCGTAACGACAATATGAAAAGAGTTGAAGTGGTCCTTGATGTCCAAAGGTGTTGCACACCAAAAATATTAACCCCCCCTTCTCACAAGTTCACAATCTGTTGCTTAGCCTATGCCTGGCAGAATTCTCTATCTAAAAGTTTATTTAATATATAGGATAATTTGTTAACAAATTACCAAAATATAATCTGCTAGCAGCAATATTGGTTTGTTTAGAAAAAGTGTCATTCTCAGGTTGTCAACTATGTATCGGCTTAGAGTCGGCCCGGCTGAACTTATTGTAGGGCCAGCCTCAACATTTTGGGCCCAATTAAAGCTCTACATTGTACCACAGGTTACTCTTGTATTTCGTGAAAAGTATTTTTTTGTCTCTCTGTGTTTTAGCCGCTGTGCGGCGTAATCCACCATCATCTCGTGATACAGACCAAGAGATGGAAAGATACATCACTAAATGGCAGCAATGACGGAGAGGGTGGACGGGCGAGGATGCAGGGGAGAAGGCAGAATGCAGGGGAGCCTGCAGATCAGACAGCTGGGTTGTAAGCAAACTGTTTTTGTCTTGTGTTCTTATTGTATTGTCTTATTGTATGGTCATCTTTTTAGCAGCTGTTGCCACATCTTCTAGAGCAGGGGTTTGCAACCTTTTTGATACCAGGGCCCACTATTTATTCTGAATTCGAGCCAGAGACCACCCTTTGATGACATATTAGCCCCACAGACGCCAAAACTAAAGATTTATTTTGCTTTTGTACACAATTCCAGGCTGGATTTAGGAAACCAAACAGTCCAACATACAGATCAAAATGAACATTCCTCTTCTACATTCTCTAGGTGTATAGACTTGGGCTAGATTTCCTGTAGTTACTCTTAATGAAAATTGTGTGTGCGCGCGCGTCTCTGCCAGTGCACGTCTCTACCAGGGTAACAAAGCCAGTTATTATGTTGTTGTATGTCTAAATCCCTCCTCCACCTAGTCGTTCCACAGCATCACCTCACCCCTGCCCATTTTGACAGTCTGGGTTGGCTTAGGGTTGATAACAGAGTACAACATCTTGCAGTAGGTCTGGTCCACATGACACTACCAAAATACCACCAGGTACCGGCCCAAACTCCAAATACTTCCTTTATGTCAACCAAGTCCACTCCCACAACACCAGAGGGAGTTGCAACCCAGATTCGGCACAAACAAGGGACTTCATTCCTTTCGCTCATAACATAAAGCCACAAAAATGTAGTCCTACCACCTAGGGATGGCCAAATGGAAAGATTTTCTTAACCGATCGTCAGACCTCTGCCGGTTAATCACCGTTAACCGATAAGGGAAAATGCGCTATTTTAATCCATTAAAAAAGGCCAATTATACGCGGCTACAACCGCCTTTTTCCGAGTCCCTTTTCCACCTCAAGCACTAAGCAATAACAATGGCTGCATTACTTCTATGGACATCGCATCTGAGTTGTATATGGACACGTTCTGTTACTGTATCAGAAACAAATCAAATTTCGGGGACGGAAATGAGCAACCAATTATCAAAAGCGTGCGTGCGTTACAGCACAAACACTTTGTGTTCGCTGCTCAACGAGATCACTTGTAACGCAGCGAGCGCCCTGTGCATGTGTTCTGAGAAAATCGATGTTAGATTAGGCTACTGTTACTGTGTAGCCTACATATTGCAGTATTTTATCCATCACGCGCAGCGATGGTCGAGGGAGAGGAAAGTGTTTGTCGTGTTTGCAGAGCCGGCTACAAAACTGTGCACAGGGGCCAGGGGGGGAATGCCCCCCTAAACGCCCTTAATATAATGACGCTATAACGGCGCTGCCTCATAAAGCCCCCCCCAATTGTCAAATGTTAGATCCGGGCAAAAAAAAAACATCTTCGAGTTTGAACGCACGCTCCGCTCCAAAGACTCTTACTTTCGCATTACTTTCACATTAGAACGGTCAGTCCCAGTGCAAGATTTACGCACACGCAGGCGCAGCCGTGCGCGCACGGACACAATTCAATTCATTCAGTCGCGGTCTCTCACCGAATGAGTTTTCATCCGACACACAACGTTCTCCAAACATATAACACAGACGCGGGGCCGTCTTACTGCAGAACAAATCCATAGTCAGAGACAGGAATATTTGTGCCCTTTTAGCCATGTTTATAATGTTCTCTCACACGGAGCTAAGTCACAGCAACGTGTGTAGTCCCACACTCGGCATCCTGCGTATACTGTATGATGCAATGTTAACAGCTGTGCGCTGCGCGATAAATGTACAATCTACAAGCTCACAGATCATTATAAGTGAGCTGCCTCACCTAGTTCTAAAACTAGATGAATTATACCGCGCAAATACTGCAGTGTAGTATTTATTTTACAACGTACACATCTAAACATCACACATCTGTGGTGAGTCATTATTGAACGAGCCACGTGCGTAATCTCCATATAGCCATGCGTATGCGCAGCGTGTGCCGTGATGCAGAAGGACAGATAGAGCAATGGCCTTACTGACATCCATAAAATAAAACTATAGGCTTAAATACATACAAAGATAGCTATTACCAAAGTTTAGTGAAAGCTCAGTGGCTGCTGGCTGCAGCGCACACACTCTGCTCCCCTCTCTCTTCCCTTTTTTCCTCCACTTTGATTTTACCTTCACTATGATTTGCTGCTTCTGGATTTACAGAAGTAATTATTTTGTATGTCTATATAGCTTGATGAAATGAACAACCCTATTTTAAACAAGTGTATTCTGAACTAGTGTCCATCACAGCTATTCATCAGATTTGTTGTAGTTGTGCTTGAATTGTACTGAAATTCTCCAAGCTGTTTTTGTTGCAGTGTATACTTGATTTACCGTATCGTACCGTAACTCTCCATTTCTGAAATATTTTTTTTATTCATTCATCAAACAATCTGTGCGTGTGTGTGTGTGTGCGCGCAGGACACAGTAGCACCAGGTGGAGAAAGGACAGGAAGATGAACTACACTCTGAACGACACAGGTCTGCTGGGTAACGACATGGAATACATCACACTTGTGAGTAGTACACAGAGAGTACCAGTGTACACTTAAACTGAAATATTATTATACTGGCTGTACTTCACACTAGTTAGTATAGGTCCTAACTTAGCCCATAACACAAAGACTGTTTCCCTTGCTTATGTGACGGTGCAGACCGTCATTATAATCCAAATAGGCCCCGCCTTTGACGGGTTGGACCGTCATAAAAGCTTTATTATTGATATAAAAACCTCAGCTCACTGACTATAGTCCGTCTGTGACCACATCGCTCATGCACACTGCCGTCCATCTCCACTCCAACAGTGGACTAAAACACTGAATAACTATAGATCTAGAGAACTCTGTGCTATGGACAAAAGGTATGATGTTCAGGGGTCCCTTTGGTATGGATAAAAGGTATGATGTTCAGGGGTCCCTTTGGTATGGATAAAAGGTATGATGTTCAGGGGTCCCTTTGGTATGGATAAAAGGTATGATGTTCAGGGGTCCCTGTGGTATGGATAAAAGGTATGATGTTCAGGGGTCCCTTTGGTATGGATAAAAGGTATGATGTTCAGGGGTCCCTGTGGTATGGATAAAAGGTATGATGTTCAGGGGTCCCTTTGGTATGGATAAAAGGTATGATGTTCAGGGGTCCCTTTGGTATGGATAAAAGGTATGATGTTCAGGGGTCCCTGTGGTATGGATAAAAGGTATGATGTTCAGGGGTCCCTGTGGTATGGATAAAAGGTATGATGTTCAGGGGTCCCTGTGGTATGGATAAAAGGTATGATTTCAGGGGTCCCTTTGGTATGGATAAAAGTTATGATGTTCAGGGGTCCCTGTGGTCCAGTGGTGCTGGTGGGAACATTGGGGTTTTCTGGAGCAAGGATGGGTCTGTTTGAGCTTGCTAGCATTGACATTAGCAACATTAGCTTCCCAGACAGGTTGCAGCGCGGTATGAAGTTCATAGTATGCATGGTGATCATAATGTGTTGGGCACAAGCAAGCACCCAAACAGTTGTCCCATTTTGATTAGTATTTTTATTCCTTCCTCAAGTGGCACGGGGAGACCTGTACAGCCAGGGGGACCCTGGAGAGAGAGAGACCTGACCCTAACCCACTTATAACAATAAGACAACCTGATTAATGGGACGGATTACTCAATATTAGAATATGGGACTGGTGGCATAGAGTAACATTCAACTAAATTAAATTCCTGTTGGTAAATATACAGTATTTATTGTTGTTGTTGCTGAGTGACTGCATATATGACTTGTTTTTTTTTTTTTTTTTTTTTTTTCATTTTTTTTCTTCTCTCCATTTCTGCCAATTATTAATTGCCGTGTCTGATAATCCCGTGTGGGAAGGGACAAGAAATTGTTCGGACACATAAATTAAATATTCATTCATTCATTCATTCATTCATTCATTCATTCATTCATTCATTCATTCATTCATTCAGGCATTCATTCCTTTTCATGAATGAGAATTCATTCTTTCATTCATTCAATGAATCTAAGACAACTAGAATCTTATGATAACAATGTGTTTAATGATTAATCTCCCATCACAATTGTACCAAGTATTCCTGTATAGTTGTGAAGGATAAAATTGTCAATAGAGGGTGTGCATGTGACATCATCATCATGTACCCAGGGGTTACTGACAGTTATATAGTATTTTTTCACTGTTGTTTTTTAAGTGTTATCAGTGCTTCTGGGAGGTTCATGGAACAACATATTATTTTGTTCATCATCTCATCTCTCTCTCTCTCTCTCTCTCTCTCTCTCTCTCTCTCTCTCTCTCTCTCTCTCTCTCTCTCTCCAGGGACCCCCTGGTCGTGCATGTCTCCCCGAGGCTGACGGTATGCCGGACCCCCAGGGACCATGCTGATGCTGCCCGTAAGTGTGTGTGGTGGGAATTAAAAATAAGACATAGACTCATTGCAGAGCTGAACAACTATTGTAAACAAATGCTAAAAGGATGCATGCTCTGATTGGTTCAGACACCCTCTGTGCCAGAGAATCAGGTGGGATCCATAATAATCTATAAATCTATAAACATGCATGCTCTGATTGGTTCAGACACCCTCTGTGCCAGAGAATCGGGTGGGATCCATAATAAAAACCCCAGCGTTTACAGTTCATCCTACGATTAATATAACGTATTTTCCGCACTATAAGGCGCACCAGATTATAAGGCGCACCAGATTATAAGGCGCAGAGAATAGAAGATACTACAGTTAACAGAGAATAGAAGCTACTGCAGTCGAACGATCTATATATAAGGCGCACTGGGTTATAAGGCGCAGTGTGGATTTTTGAGAAAATTAAAGCTTTTTAGTTGCGCCTTATAGTCCGGAAAATACGGACAAACAATGTTAGAATCACTTGTTCAACCCATTTAGAACAGGGATCTACAAGCTTGTTTCACGCCACTGACTGTTGTGACACAAGCTTGTTACAATATTTTACAGGGCCCTAAATTTTGGGGACAACATTTTTAGTTCCAGGGACATTTTAGTTCCACAGAAAAAAATGTACTTTCAGAGACAAAGGGATTTTTTTCCAATGTAATGACAACATTTTAGTTTCAGGGACTTCCAAGAAGGTACCAGATGTAACTCTTGATAATGTAAATATGAACCCAAATGGAACCATTTGGTTTCATTTTTACTCTCTCAAGAGTTAAAATATTCATCATCGGAATTAGCACCACTTAATTAAGGTTACACTGTTTTGTTGGCAAAATAAAGCCTGAAATTGTGGACAAAACCAAAATAATTCTTTAATTTTAGGTCTTTGGTGTGAAAATGTAATCAAATGGTGGTCCGTGGCTCAAATGCTGAATAAATGGTGGTCCCTGAAGTCAAAAAGGTTGAAAACCCCTGCTCTAACAGATCACGTGACTCAGATTCCATGCTCAATGTGTCATCATCATTGGGACCAATCAGCTGTCTACAGAGCAGCAGGGGTGTGGTTTTCCTATGGCTTATAAAATGGTATGATCCATCATGGCTGCCCCCTCTCATCTGAGCTCACACTGTTTGTTTAGGCTAGTTCTGCTTTAGTTTGGAAGTAAAAAGCATCAGATGATCAAAATGTAACTTTAGTTGACATGGATGCCCTCAGAGTTTAACAGGGTGGTGAAAACAACAGTTATATTCATCTACACCAAACAGGTGAGTTTATACAGTTGTGTTAATGGATCAGATGATTAGCTGCTCAACACACACACACACACACACACACACACACACACACACACACACACACACACACACACACACACACACACACACACACACACACACACACACACACACACACACACACACACACACACACACACACACACACCAATGTCGCAACTCTTCTACTAGATGGCTCTGTCCTCTGGTAAGCTGCTCTGCTCTTTGAAAGTTTGTGTGTTTGTGCTGCTAGTAGTTAGCATGGACATGTGGCTCATTTATTAACATTAGCATAAGCTAAGACAGTGCTTATGCTAACATACCAACACCAAGCTTTCATGGTTTGTAGCACAATCTAACTTCACCTGTTCTCCTTATGCAGTACATTCTGAACCACCTGGACTGCAGTCCATGACCCAGCCTCCTGCAGAGAAGATGCACTGCTGGTTTTTCTAAAGAGGTTTCTACTGCTCTGAAGGTTTGTGTGAAATGTGACCATGATGCTAACTCTTCACTCACTGCTGCATGCAAACATGATGGCATTAACCCTATTCTAATGCTTTTCACAAATTTGCTGCTACTAGTGTCAAGAATTTTTACTGCTAATAATTGTATCATTCGTCATTTCTAAACCTTTCATGTTTCTAGCATGAGCTAAGACGATGCTTATGTCAAACTTGTTTTTAGGCAGCACATGTTAACACAAACACCACAAGCTTTGCTTATGTCATTGGGTAGAGCTGTTTAAACTCCAGCAGTAAACTCCACTGCAACTTATTCTTGTGGTACCTCCTCTTAAAGGGATATTCTACTTTAAAAAAAAAAAAAAAAAAAAAACTTTTGGTCATTTTATGGTCTACTCGGTCTCATGTGAACACACCAGACAGTTTATAAGTTACTCCGTTCATTATTTAGATATTTGATGCTCATTTTAGCGTATCCAACTTTTTATTTACTGTTTTCATTTATTTTTAAAATATGTAGACTATGGTCTACAAAGTTTTATTGAAAGTGAAATACCCCTTTAAGCTGCTCTGCTCTTTACTTTGTGTGAAATATGATCATGATGGTAACCGTTCTACTACAGCAGCCAATGTTAGTTCTGTTATCGCTTTCGACAGTGCTGCTGCTCAACAACTCTGCTGCCAATCATAGCACAGATGGCTCATCTTTCTCTTTCTTTCTTTCTAGCTGTGGATAACGGATGCTGCTGGAACACTCAACCTGAAGATGGCCTTGTGAAGATCACCAGGGTTCTGAATGACCTCCAGGCCCACCATCCCATCCTGCCTGATAAGATGTCTATGTGGACAGTGTTTGTATAGGGAGAAGCATGGCATTAATTTTTTGCTGCTGCCAAAGTCAAATTGTGATATCTGTGGTGATTAGCTTAATAACGGATTGCATTTTTAACGGATTGCAGTTGATGCCAGTGTGACAAGCTCACACCGACCAACTCAATGGAGGCAATTTGGGGTTCAGTGTCTTGCCCAAGGACACTTCGACTGTCGATAGGAGGAGCCGGGATTCAAACCGCCGACCCGTGGATCATTGGACGACCTGCTCTACCTCCTGAGCCACAGCCGCCCAAATGCTTGCAGTGTGATATCTGTAGCAAGCTGTTATTTCCACCTGACTGGTGGAAATAGATGTTGATATATACTGGGGTTGGTCTCTGGTCATTCACAAAACAAACAAACAAGTTAACCTTAATAATAGTAGACATAATATAAATAATATAATATAATATAATATAATATAATATAATATAATATAATATAATATAATATAATATAATATAATATAATATAATATAATATAATATAATACAAATAATACAAATAGAAATATAGATGTTAGAAATATAAATTATAGCAATAAAAAAACAATAAAATTATAGAAATAAAAACAATTGATAGAAATGATAACAAATGATGAAAAATAATAAAATAAAAATGATGCCACCTGCTAATGATTCGGTGGTCGATATAAGCCTCACGGTTGTCGGAGACTCTTGCCGCCAAGCTTTTGGCGCACCTCTTGTGGCTGGTATTTGCGATGGATGAACATGTGTTCCACAGTCCCACTTCTGTATTAAGAGTTTTCCACTCCTTGATGTGTGAACATCTGTGGATTCCTCATTGTATTTTGAAGCTAGATGTTTTTTCTGCCTTCCACTGGTCCCTCTGTCTTGCCTTCACCTGGATGTCTTGAGGTGTCAGATTGTGTTGTTGGTTGTGTTTGTGAGCTGTGGTGTCTCTGATGGATTCACTCAGCTATGTCTTGTAAGTGAGGGCCAGTGTGGCTGCTTCTCGTTTGACCTGTGCTGGAGTACAGTACTTGGTCGTCTGCATAGCCATACTTTGTTGTTGCCGTAAGGAGGTTGTGGATGTACCAAGGATGTGGAATGATATTGGTGTCAGCAGTGTCCCCTGTGGGACGCCATTCTTGAGCTTTCTAACCCTGCTACTTTAGCCGTTACTGGTGTGGAGCTGAACCCTAACCCTAAGCAAAACGAATGGCCAATGAATTTGTGAAATACCACAGATATCACAGATTTCCTATTGGCAGCAGGAACAAATGAGTGATGTGCAAATCTCTACAGCCATTCATAGACTATAACCACCATCCTATTCCTTCTAGACGCTGGGGCCCCTACCGATGAGATCTGCACGTCTCTGGCTGTCCATGGATGAATCTAATTTAGTATGGGGATTCCTCTACAGACGCCTCAAAGTAAGAAACTTCAATTCATTTTTTTAAATCATAAATATTTCTATTGTATGCTATAGTTGGTGTCCATTTTCAAGGTTCTCTATAAATCAGCCTTTTTCTTTCTTTGTTTAGGATGGATGATGTCGGTAGACTGGGACATGGGCCGGCCCGGTAAGAAACCTCACAGTACCAGGTACTTAGGCTTGTTCTGCTTGGTTCTTTTTAAAAAAAAAAAAAAACATTTGTCACTGAAATAGACTGCATTTCAGGATTAAATTGTCATTTTGATTCAAATGGGCACTTTTGGGTTAAAAAAAAGCCAATTATCCGCCTGTTGCTGATAATCGGTCACTCCCTATTCTTACTCATTACTGCATATGTATGGTGTTGCAGGGCGTGCACGTGGATGCAGGGCGTGCACGTGGATGCAAGATGACTCAAGGATGAAGATTGAGGCAGACGTCAACCTTCACCAACGTCGAGGGCGGCCGACGACGAGACGAAGACGAGGGCGACAAGGTACTGTGTGTTGTGGCAGGGCAGGCGACAACGAGAGTGACCTTTTCTTTGTCTTCTGTCTGTCTTAGGATGGAGAAGTAGGAGGACTTGGGACCTGGACCGACATGGTGAGAAACCACGGACGACGAGTGGCGGCGGACGATGATGAGTGGCGGCGGACGATTATGAGTGGCGGTGGACAATGCACGGGCGACGCAGGTGGTGGATACTTCGGCCGACAACTGTGGATGACGTGGAGAGCTCGGTAGACAGCTGAAACCCGTTTAGGCCTGTCAGAATTGGACTTTTGTGACATTTTGAATTTAAAAATATATCAACATTTTCAACATGCCATATGATACTTGGCAATTATGCAATAATTGTGACGGGCCTAAATGAATCTTTCTGGTTGCTTTTTTTATTATTTTAATATATATCATGCTGTATATCTATCTTTTAGGAACATCATCTTGATGGTGAAGAGCTCCTTCTCAAGACAATGAAACTGGCCAAACTAAGGTAATACCACACACACGCAAACACAATGCTCTTATTATTTTATGAATTTTGTAGTATAAAGAAAAAGCCAATTATCCATCTGTTACCGACAACCAATTGCTTCCTATTTATCATTACTGTGCAAATGTATGGTGTTACACAGCACGCATATTGATGAAAACAAAAAAGCTAATTTAGTGTCTTTGTTAGGATGACCATTGAAGCAGACGCCAGCTTCGTCCCGGGGGTTTCTTCTGAGGACTTCTGGGTCGATGGAAGGCCGGACGGCGCTAAAGGCTCGGTAGACTCATCTGGAACTGGTTTAGGCCTGTCAAAATTGCATTTTGTTGCTCGCCGATTCATTTTTATATTGGAAATATTATGTCGTACTGATATTATGAAGACAATTTTGTCTTTTTTAGGCTTTGTAAGCTATGGCATAATTCAATAAGCACTAAATGTATTCATGGAGACTATTATTACATTATCCCCCCCCCCAAAAAAAAGTATTCTCTCAAATACTTGTCTAATATGTAGTAATTGTGACAGGCCTAAATGTTTCTGGATGTGTGTTTTTTTTTTTTAATATATATATATATATATATATATATATATATCATGTGTCATCAGTTACATTTGACTATAGATATTTTTTAGGGTCTTTTTTTGTGTTCTGTCTTTGTTTTTAGGATGGAGGTCCGTACATGTCGAAGGACCTGGGCCAGCCCGGTTAGAAACCACACACTACTAGGTACTGCTGAGCTTGTACTTGATATATATATTTTTTCTAATAGGACAGTTATTGTCACTCAAAAATGGATTTAAACAGGCATTTTTTATGAAAAAGCCAATTATCCTCCTGTTGCCAACAATCAGTCGCTCTCTATAATTAAACATTACTGTAAGTGCATGTGTATTGTATGTTGTGGCAGGGCACACACACAGGCCACACCCAAGCTAATTTATTGTCTGTATTGTCCATGTTAAGAGGGAGATTGAGGCAGCCATGGAAGCTTTGCCCCGGGTGTTTCCTGACGACTGCGATCGACTACAGAGGGCCGGCGTCAACTAGGGTGGCTGATGACGACTCTGACTGGTGGCCGGCGAGGATGACGACCTCCGTGGGCGGTGATGGGCAGCGGACAACGTGGACTGCTCGGTACACACCTATATACTGTCAGAACTGTAGTTTTGAGATTGAGATGGGCTGCTTCTACTTTTCTTTAAAATTATGAACATTTTCAACATGCCATATGATACTTGGCAATCATGCAATAATTTTGACAGCCCTCAATCAATCTTTTTGCTTGATCATGCTGCATAATCAGTTATGGTTGTATATAGAATATATTTTTTAGAAACACCGTCTTGTTTTATTATCATTGTTCATAAAATAATGTATTAATCATTTATTTTCTTTTCTTTTCTTTAGGACATTGCTGGTCTCCTGTCTGGCTCCAGACTGGTAGTGGTGATATGTAGATGTGATCAATCAGAACTTTGGTTGGTTCACTTAAATAGAAAGTGTAGGAAACAAAAATAAATAGAAAATGTAGGAAACAAACAAACGTAGGAAAATAACATGAACAAATATCAACAATATTAACAATATCAATAAACAAACTACTTAACAATATCAAACATATTACAGTAAAATAAATAAAGTCAATAAAATAATGAAATAAAAAAAAATAACCTAATTAGACATGTATTACCGGTAATACAAAAAATAGATAAATAATATGGTTTTAAATAATGATGAAGGTAATAATAATACAATATAATATATTGTAATATATTAATATAATATACTGGTAATATAATAATAATAGTAATATATGGGTAATAATATAGATGTTAGTAATTTACTAATAAGGGTAATAATGATGATATTGATGTCAATAATATACCTATATATATACTAATAATACGGGTAATAATAACATCTACATATTACAACAAGACGTGTACAGACCTGTACACATATTGTCAGCAGTCTGGTGGACTCACTACAGCTGTCACAATGTTCTATAGCATCCACGATTGGCTACCTGGAATGAGGGCATGGTGACACCACATTGAGCTGGACATCCCATGATGGAAGACACCAAAATCTTTAATATGTTTGTCTGTAATATCTTATCCTGTTCAGATTTCACTGTGATTATTCATGTATTTCAGTTTTTTTATTTTATTTTTTTATTCATTATGCCATATCTGTAAATATTTTCCTCAATTTTGTGAATAAATTATTGCATCTATACCTGGGTGTCCTTCGCATTATGTTATGGGTTCATTACAATGTTGAGGAATAAAGTGCAAATATCGTATTTTTATAGATTATAGAACTTAGAAAACCTAGCCTATGGTTTTCTGAAAACCTTCAAATTCTTAAAACAATGAATGATGTAGACAGAAGTAGCTCCCAGCATGAATGTATTGGTTTCACCAGGTACATTAGGGTTCAAAGGAGGCCCAAGGTCTGCAAAATGCAATGTGTGGAAAAATGGAGATTTTCACCTTGGTTATTAATTCTGACTACATTTTTGGCTCAAAGGCCAGTCTGAATACTGGACTGAATTTTAAGTTTGAAATTCCCTTGTTTTATAGTACTGTACTTTTCTCCAGAGAATGACTTTACTTAGTTTGTTTGAAAACTTTTAAGTCAGTTTTCCATTTGTATTGATGTTCTGCAAAAGGACCATCAAACACCAAGTGTTTAAAGGCTTTTCTGGGGTTCATCCTCTTAGCTGAATTCTAAGAATCCTTTTGGTTATAGAGCTTGTATTGAACTGCACTCTTGGTATGCGGTCAGGTTTAGACTTGGCTCAGGGAAGAGGACGCCCCTGCCATGCACAGTCCACCATGGGGCATTTGGAGGTGTGACAACCATCTTTCTGGATGAAATAATTGCTGATTGTAATTCGCTCGGGATTAAGAGCATAATGCTAAATGCCTGCAATGTTACATTGTGTCTTTCTGCAAACTGTTAATGACATTAGGGTTGTCACTTAGGCCAACACCTCCCTTTGTGGTCACAGTAATGTTTGCCTTACTCCGTTCATAACTTCATATGCATTAAAAAGTTAGTAATACTACACAATGCATATACCATTAAGGGTTCTCTGGGCAAGTGATTTCCTCACTAAGAAGCTCTCATGCCAACAACATTTATATCCTACGTACATGTCTGTACTAATACATGTCAGTGGTGTCTGTGTACATGTGCCTAAAAGGTCTGTGGGGAGTTTGTGCAGTAACAGACGCAGACAGTGACTTCACCATGCTGCAGGGCAACATGGAGTTGACGCCAGAGCTGTTTGGAAACTCCTGGAAGATAAAGCCCTCCGGCCCTGATGTGGCAAACCAGGACCTGTGCACTGTGAGTGGAACACGATACAGGCACGTGCATGCATGCGTGAGCACACGCACACACACACACACACACGACACACACACTGACTATACTCCTATTCTACTGTGTCTGCCCAGCTGGCACTGTACTGTAACAACATAACTCTTGCTACTCACCGACTATAGTAAAGTGATGTGATGAGTGCAGACCACAAAGCTTCTTAAAGCAGTGTCTCAGAGTTTATTCAAGTGATTAAACATGATTATGAAATACTGGTTTATTACTCCACCAAATGTGTGTTTCAACAGCCTCCACTGAGGTGATGGCTGTGCCCTCTGAGTGTCCAGGTGATTGGGAGGGTTCCATGTTTTCACCTTGGACCAGCATCTCTCAGAACTAGTGTAGTGGGTTAGGGTTTTTGAAGAGTTTATACTGATACTTTGTGTCCATAATGTAGATTATTGGTAGTGCCATGTGCTTATCAATAATACATGTCCATTGGTAGGCTTTGCTCTTTTGCCTTTTTATTGTATATACTAAGGCCAGTTCGAAATAACAGGTTAATGGTGGTAATTCATTTTGTTGATTACTGATTTTTAATTGCAATTAAC
Source organism: Benthosema pterotum (assembly GCA_039105355.1). NCBI lineage: Eukaryota > Metazoa > Chordata > Actinopteri > Myctophiformes > Myctophidae > Benthosema > Benthosema pterotum. Next base: position 1,738,262 of record CM076983.1, on the reverse strand, counting down.
TCATGAGCATACTAACCCAATCCACTGAGCATTCTCTCATTGAATAAAATGGGTAGAGCAGTTTTATGGAGAGACATATAGCCTAGCTGTGTGTCTCCCTGTATCCAAAGCCATAGAGTAGGGCTGGAGGACCTACAAGCATTGGGGACTTGATAAATATTAATAAATAAATAAATATATAAATAATATTCTTTTTTTAAATGTACTGTACAGGAATACATGGCATATTGTAGACACATTTCGAATGGGGATCAATCAATTAATTCAACAATTAATTTTGAAGCTGTGATTATTCTGATTAAAATAACAGTCATTTGAGACCCTTTATGTGCCTCTCCCTGGCCCAAAACACTTTTCAAATAGAAGCCCATGGCCAATACATGAATTTGGGTGTCCTTAATGTGAAAATGGACAGTTTACAATTTCAGGAAAATGTATATGCATATTATTATTTGAAAATGTTGAACATGTTCAACATGTTTCTTTAAACCTGCAGTGGTCTGTGTTTGGAGCGGCCTCTGTGCTCTGACAGACACCCAGACTGTGCCAAACAGTCAGATGAGGAGTTCTGTGGGCCTGCCCTAACCCTAACCTGCCACCCTGATATCTGCCGGGAGAGTTCCAGTGGAAAATGCATTCCTGGAAACTGTGTGCATGACAAACGGCTAGACTGCAGCTTTGCTAATGGCTCTGATGCTTAAGGTGGGTAACTGGGATGGGCATTATCTGTGTCCTGACAATCAAGTTGAAAGAGTTTAATGCCGCAATTGTGCTTGTGTTACAAGATATATAGATTATGAATGGTGTTCATAATGATATCAACAGGCCTGGAAATGTTGGCCCCGCCCTAAGTGGGCCCTAAACAAGTAAGCCTGAAGCCCGACTTGGCCCGGCTAATTAGCATAAGTCCATTTTCTAACGATCAGGCATTTTTACCACACTTACCAAATCATTTCGGGGTCATAATGATCCTCCTTTAGGGATAAAATTGATATGTTTCCAACATGTAGCGGCACGCAATGAATTACTTTCTGTATAAACTATTGACACCAACACAGAAATAGGTCGCTTGCAGAGATGTTTATCTAGCAAACCATATGTACATTTACAACAAAGAGTTAATCTTTTCTGTAGTCTGTATAACGTCCGAACCCCACGCCATTCCGTGCTTCTACACGCACGGCACGCACGCACACACACACACACACACACACACACACACACACACACACACACACACACACACACACACACACACACACACAGTGACATTACTTGAACTTAACTGCTGTTGTTGTATTGTTGTATTATATTAGTTTCTACTGCTGTTGCAGTTATAGTTTTGTTATTTATTTTGTTTGTTCAAATTCAAACGTTCACTCAAAAATAATGACTTATAAATGGGGCACGGTGGCACAGTGGTTAGTGCTGTCGCCTCACAGCTAGAAGATCCTGGGTTCGATTCCCGATAGGGGCGCTGCTGTGGGTGCTGGCGGCGTGTCTGCTCCTCCACGTCATCAGTGCCCATACCCGAGGCGGGGTTGACGAAAGGGCCTTTCTGTGTGGAGTTTGCATGTTCTCCACGTGTACCCTAGGGTAGATACCCTCACAAAAACATGCAGTAATCCTGGGCTCTACACTGCCTCCCCCTGGCCAGCCGGTGCGCCTGATGGAGGGGACTGGAACTGGTTGGAATAACGTGTTCCTTCCACGTGCTACGTCCAACCAGGGAAACTCCCCGGGTGAAAAGAAGGCAGCTTGTCTCCTCATGCATTGAAGGAAGCATGAGCCCAGTCTGCTGCCTCCCCAGGTTGGTGGAGGGTGTGTAGAGCCCAGGATCACATTAGGAATTGGCACTGGGTGAAGAAATGGGTTACAAAATTGTGGGATAAAATATTAAAAAAAAGAAGAAAAAAAAAGACTTATTTAATATTATATCAAATAGTAAACCCTATTCAGGGTTCAAGGTTAGCTTTATTAGTCTCCCGTGGGAGAAATTTGTCTTGGAGTCAGAGAGCAGAGCTGCATAGAGTTTAATACAGACAGATAACAGTAGACACAGGACAATACAATTACACTTAACACATTTACACCCTAGTGTGTATCCTACGCCTGTAAGTGCTAAATGCTCTCCCCATTTAAGAGCTTAATCGAGAGAGGTATAAATGAACGTCTAAACCGGTTATATTTTATCAACGGTGGAGCTCTGTATCTCCTGCCCATTCGCATCAACACATACTCAGAGAACATGTAAGGGATCAGCGACAATACATTGAGCCTGTCGAACTACAGCTTGTTGGAAGATGGCTTTTAGGGTGATCGGGGGGCTAGACACCAGCCACCCTACAGCTCTGGTCCGTGGTGTAAAGCTGCACCCAGACGGTAACAGGAAGGTTCAGTCCTGATTTCCTGCAGAACGGTCGCCCCATGTTTGTTTTTAGTTAAATACAGTGTAGCCTCAGAGCCGGATTTAGCTAGCCCTACTGGGGTGGGCTGGAAGAATGGCTGGGAGGGCAACTCCAAAGTTTTTATATGAAGCAGTGGTTTTCAACCTTTTTGATGTTGCATGCATGCTCATTTCGTGCACACGTTTCGCGCGACGTTTTTGAAAGCTCAATCCAGTGAGCTTTTTTAAACCGCCTGGCGTTAATCGACGGTGATTTTCTTTATTTCGGCACTGCAGAGAGAATCGAGAATCACCGCGTTTATGCAGGCGTTTATCGTTGCCGTCTGGAAAGCCCTTTAGGAGGAATTCTCCTTAGTGAAAAACTGTACACCTGTGAATGCTGCAAACAAACACACGGCACTCCACTTTCGTTACATTTTTAAACTATTTGAAAAAAATTGGGAATAGTTCAATGTGCCAATCTATTGACAGGCTGTGAGCTTGTAGACTGGCTATTTGAACTTATTAAAATGATTTTTTTAATAGTTTAAAAGGGCAACGAACTTAAGTGATAAGGGGTTTAGTGGTGACGAAAATCTAGGCCTTCAAGTATTTATCAATAACATAAGATAACATTAGATAACATAAGATAACATTAGATAACATAAGATAACATAACATATACTGATTAGACAACGTTAGACAGACTGTGTAATCGAGTAAAAACAAACAACTTATTGTTTTTGGGTGAACTAATTTCCTTTAACTTTCCTTTAAACCTTTTTCACTGGTTTTATATGCCTGTGAGGACCTTGTTTATTCCATTTTGCCACCCGCTGTGTTCAAATAAATAGTTTTCATTTAACCTTCTGTACTGTACGTATTTGGTGTTACTTTAGAAATTGAAAAATATCAGACCCACAACCTCACAGTGTGCCACAGTAGTGGCGCGCTGTGAGCTTGTAGGTCTAAAATTTTTGAAAAATGTGGCACCAATGTTTGAGTCTATTATTTCAGAAGCAAACATTTCTAACTCAAATCTTTGCTTCTGAGGGATCCCTATAGAACATGTTTTCAGATGGGGGTCCTCCGCAGCCAAATATAGATGATTCTGGTGGTCCTTGGCATGAAATCTGTGTTCCTGACACAGGAAAAAATAGATTCTCGTGTCAGAAACTAGGATCCAGCGTTAAGAATTAGAATCTAGTGTAAAAAAAACAAAATACACACACAATGAGTTACATCCGGTTAACCAGCTTTCCATCATTTAGCCTGGACCACCTGGAACCCTCTCAAGGACCACTGGTGGTCCCCGGACCATTGGACCACTACAACCTCTGTTCACTTCATGGGGTCAGTCCAGTGGTTGACCAGAGCTAATAGACTTCTATTGAGCTTGACAAAAAACAAATAAGGACAAGTCCTAATGTAACGGTATAAGGCAGTGGTCCGGGGACCACCAGTGGTCCATGAGAGGTGGTCTCCAGGCTAAACAATGGAATGTTTGGTTAGACAGATAGCCACCTGCTACATAACTATTCTTAACACTGTAAACATGAAACCAAATGGACCCTTCTTAATTGCAGATCTGTTTGGTTTCATGCTTACTTGCACTCTCAAGAGTTAAAATAGTTTAAATAAATCTTTAGGGTTTTTGGGGGGGTCTGTGGGGCTAAAATGCCATCAAATGGTCGTCCTCCGTGGTTAAAATATCCATCATGTGAATTATCCCAAGTCTACACAACTAGAGAATGTAGAAGATTAATGGTCATTTTGATCTGTATGTTGGACTGTTTGGTTTCCCCAAATTCACCCTGGAATTGTGGACAAAAGCAAAATTAATCTTTGTTTTGGGGTCTGTGGGGCTAAAATGTCGTCAAATGGCGGTCCGTGGCTCAAATTCTGAATAAATACTATTTTAATGTATGCTATGCTATGTATATGCTGAGGACATTAGGTGCAGTACTCATTGTGACCAGTAGAGGGAAACGTTACCTCTTTTATTGATTACTGCTACCACAGAGCCATCTAGTAGAAGAGTGGCGACATTGAGGGGTCAGAAACTAAGTGCACAAGCTCCTGTTCATTATGCAGTCTGAATAGGGACAAACTGGAGTTGGAAATACATTGTTTTCAACGAGGGCGACGCAAATAAGAGTTATTTTAGGCATGTGTACAACATGTGAACTGTTTTAAAGTACTGTACAGTAACAACTAAATATGTTGTACTATAGCTGCAAAATGATCTAAAATAAAGGGATTTAACATCATTAAAGCTGGGCTGTGCCTGAGTTCAAAGCATTGTCCTCAGCAAAGAAAACCAATGCAAATCCTAAAAGCATCTTGATACAGTCCATGCTTAGCATGCTGCCATTAAAGGGCAATTCCACCTTTTTTTTTTTTTTTTTTTTTTTTTTTCAAAAATGCCCTTAAAGAAAAATCATTAACATGGCGAAACACAAACTCCATTTCAGCCACCCTGTTCATTTTATCAAGACATTTAGAGACAAATATTCACTCCTCTAAAGTCAGAAGCAGCAGATCATAGTGGAGGTAAAAGGGAAAAGACATATACAAGGAGAGGGGAAAGGGGCTGGGTGTGGGAATCATATTTTTACAGAGGCCAGGCTAGAATTGCAGCCGTCCGTAGGTGTCCTTTGAGAGTGGTTCTGAAGGAGTCAAGGGATTTGAATGTCTGAGTGACTGTTGGTAGGGCGTTCCCTACCAACATTAAGGCAGTATTTGGACAGGCACATGGTGGTATTTTGGTAGTTGACATTAGAGTCTGTACATCTTGCTACCGGGGGCCCGGAGGGTTTTCCAAATCACGTACTATACCTTTAAGGATATAGTATTTATACCATATATAAACCAGTGATGCGATGAAACCTTTTCTGATTATCATTCTAACAGGTGTTGACCCAGACCTGCTGCCATTAAATGACGCCCAAGCACTTCAAAACCTGGAAGAGCAGCTACAAAACACCCCTGAGCTCAAAAACCAACTGGTAAGATTTCAGTGTTTACTTGGAAACACAGACAGACCCTTTTTTGATGGCTGCATGAGAGGAGTCTAGCTTTACCACACAACGGTGCCGTGCGGAAATGAGAGAAGAATTAAAAGTTAAAATGTGTCCTTCGTGCAACGTGTGGTGAGCTTGTAGATCAGTTGTATTTACCATGCACTACTGTCATACTATTGCCTCGTTCGCACTGCCTCTCAGAATATACAGTCCACAGCGACGTGCACACACGGACGCAAAAGGGGGCTGCAGCCCCTGCCCTGTAACATGTCTAAAACACAGAAGTGCCCTCTTACGGGAGGTTGCCCCTGCTCCCTTCTTTAACACACTGTCCACACGGACCTGCATTGACACTGCTCTGTTGACTAACTTTAATCTGAGTATAATTTGATTTAAACCAAAAACAAAATGCATTGCTTTGATTTCCCGTTTTGTGTCTATAACTGCACACTGTATGACAGATGGTCCTACAGTGATCATGGTTGTGCAGGTGTTTGTGCTAAGATAATTATGAATCATTCATTTGATCTTGCAAGAGAGGACAGCTGGCATCCACCACAGCAAGTAGGCTACAGGACCAGTGCAATAAAGGGAAAGTTTTACTGGACATTATTACGTGTCTAGCAGCAGCCCAATATGCAATATTTATTCTATATAAAAAATAGGGCTGTTGAATGATTAAATGTTTTTTTTTAATCAAATTAATTACAGCTCTAAATTAATTTAATCACCATTTGAACTATGTCTAAAATATGCCATGTTTTCCTGTACAGGATTTGAACATTTGAAAAAGAAACAGAATCTGGGAAAAAGATCTGTTTATTTCTTAAATACTTAAATACTTCTTAAAGTTCCCAATGCTTGTAGATTTTTTTTTTACCAATGCGAAAATGCTGGTTTAATTACTTGGTTTAAGACAATGCCAATGCATTTTAAATAGTTAACTACCGGTATATGAATTTCAAATCATCGGATTGTATCGCTAGATTGTCCATGTATCGTCTTGGACTGATCAACTAACAAATGTCAATTCACAGAGTGCTGTATTGGTGCTGAAAGGAGACTGTTTGGAGAGTCATGGCTGCAACGCTAGCAAACACCCTGGCCAAACAAACAAACATGAGGGGCATCAATGGCAAGATTGGATTCAGAGACTACGAGTCAAGAGTGTTGTGGTTGGTAAGTTTATATTGAGATTCATCATCTCCCCCTTGGACTCACTTCCATTTGTATTGTGCTCAATAACTTTGTTCACTACAGCTACTCATAGAAACCTGTCATGGCCGTGTATGTGAAAGGTAGATTAAGGTAGATTTTATTATTAAAATATGTATTGATTAAGGTATTGGTCCGTTTTATAGAAAAAGATATGTATTGTTTCCTTCATGCTGAAACCTTGTATTTCCTTATTTCGCTCCATTTTAAAAAGTCGGCCCCCATAGCGTCATTATGGTGGTAATTATCCCACCATAACGACAATATGAAAAGAGTTGAAGTGGTCCTTGATGTCCAAAGGTGTTGCACACCAAAATATTAACCCCCCCTTCTCACAAGTTCACAATGTGTTGCTTAGCCTATGCCTGACAGAATTCTCTATCTAAAAGTTTATTTAATATATAGGATACTTTGTTAACAAATTACCAAAATATAATCTGCTAGCAGCAATATTGGTTTGTTTAGAAAAAGTGTCATTCTCAGGTTGTCCACTATGTATCGGCTTAGAGTCGGCCCGGCTGAACTTATTGTAGGGCCAGCCTCAACATTTTGGGTCCAATTAAAGCTCTACGTTGTACCACAGGTTACTCTTGTATTTCGTGAAAAGTAGTTTTTTGTGTCTGTGTGTTTTAGCGGCTGTGCGGCGTAATCCTCCATCGCCTCGTGATACAGACCAAGAGATCGAAAAATACATCACTAAATGGCTGCAATGACGGAGAGGGTGGACGGGCGAGGATGCAGGGGAGAAGGCAGAATGCAGGGCAGCCTGCAGATCAGACAGCTGGGTTGTAAGCAAACTGTTTTTGTCTTGTGTTCTTATTGTATTGTCTTATTGTATGGTCTTCTTTTTAGCAGCTGTTGCCACATCTTCTAGAGCAGGGGTTTGCAACCTTTTTGATACCAGGGCCCACTATTTATTCTGAATTCGAGCCAGAGACCACCCTTTGATGACATATTAGCCCCACAGACGCCAAAACTAAAGATTTATTTTGCTTCTGTACACAATTCCAGGCTGGATTTAGGAAACTAAACAGTCCAACATACAGATCAAAATGAACATTCCTCTTCTACATTCTCTAGGTGTATAGACTTGGGCTAGATTTCCTGTAGTTACTCTTAATGAAAATTGTGTGTGCGCGTGCGCGTCTCTACCAGGGTAACAACGCCAGTTATTATGTTGTTGTATGTCTAAATCCCTCCTCCACCTAGTCGTTCCACAGCATCACCTCACCCCTGCCCACTTTGACAGTCTGGGTTGGCTTAGGGTTGATAACAGAGTACAACATCTTGCAGTAGGTCTGGTCCACAAGACACTACCAAAATACCACCAGGTACCGGCCCAAACTCCACACTACCAAAATACCACCAGGTACCGGCCCAAACTCCACACTACCAAAATACCACCAGGTACCTGTCCAAACTCCACACTACCAGAATGCCACCAGGTACCGCCCAAACTCCAGACTACCAAAATACCACCAGGTACCGGCCCAAACTCCAAATACTTCCTTTATGTCAACCAAGTCCACTCCCACAACACCAGAGGGAGTTGCAACCCAGATTGGGCACAAACAAGGGACTTCATTCCATTCACTCATTAGCCACAAAAATGTAACCCTACCACCAGTCAATAAGACATGTGAATCCCTTGACTCCTAAAAAACACTCTCAATGGGTACATAGTCCATACGGGCGGCTGCAATTCTTAACTGGCCTCTGTAAAACAAAATGCAAATATAATTCCCCCACCCACCCTCTTTCCCCTCTTTGTATATTTCTCTCTTCCCTTTTTTCCTCCACTTTGATTTTACCTTCACTATGATTTGCTGCTTCTGGATTTACAGAAGTAATTATTTTGTATGTCTATATAGCTTGATGAAATGAACAACCCTATTTTAAACAATAGTATTCTGAACTAGTGTGTCCAATCACAGCTATTCATCAGATTTGTTGTAGTTGTGCTTGAATTGTACTGAAATTCTCCAAGCTGTTTTGTTGCAGTGTATACTTGACTTACCGTATCGTACCGTAACTCTCCATTTCTGATTTTTTTTTATTTTTAATTCATTCATCAATGAATCTGTGTGTGTGTGCGTGCGTGCGTGCATGCGTGCGTGCGTGGGTGTGTAGGACACAGTAGAGGACAGGAAGATGAAGGAAGATGAAGAAAGCCAAGTACACTCAGAACGACACAGGTCTGCTGGGTGACGACATGGAATACATCACACTTGTGAGTAGTACACAGAGAGTACCAGTGTACACTTAAACTGAAATATTATTATATTGGCTGTACTTCACACTAGTTAGTATAGGTCCTAGCTTATACCCATAACACAAAGACTGTTTCCCTTGCTTATATAACGGTGCAGACCGTCATTATTATCCAAATAGGCCCCGCCTTTGACGGGTTGGACCGTCATAAAAGCTTTATTATTGATATATATGTAGAGAGAGAGACCTAACCCTAACCCACTTATAACAATAAGACAACCTGATTAATGGGACGGATTACTGAATATTAGAATATGGGACAGGTGGCATAGAGTAACATTCAACTAAATTGAATTCCTGTTGGTAAATATACAGTATTTATTGTTGTTGTTGCTGAGTGACTGCATATATGACTTGGTTGTGTTTTCATTTTTTGTTTTTCTTCTCTCCATTTCTGTCAATTATTAATTGCCGTGTCTGATAATCCCATGTGGGAAGGGACAAGAAATTGTTCGGACACATAAATTAAATATTCATTCATTCATTCATTCATTCCTTCTTATGAATGAAAATTCATTCATTCTTTCATTCAATGAATCTAAGACAACTAGAATCTTTTGATAACAATGCGTTTAATGATTAATCTCCCATCACAATTGTACCAAATATTCCTGTATAGTTGTGAAGGATAAAATTGTCAATAGAGGGTGTGCATGTGACATCATCATAATGTACCCAGGGGTTACTGACAGTTATATAGTATTTTTTCACTGTTGTTTTTAAGTGATATCATTGCTTCTTGGAGGTTCATGAAACAACATATTATTTTGTTCATCTCATCTCATCTCATCTCTCTCTCTGTGTCTCTGTGTCTCTGTCTCTGTCTCTGTCTCTCTCTCTCTCTCTCTCTCTCTCTCTCTCTCTCTCTCTCTCTCTCTCTCTCTCTCTCTCTCTCTCTCTCTCTCTCTCTCTCTCTCTCTCTCTCTCTCTCTCTCTCTCTCTCTCTCTCTGTGTCTCTCTCTCTCTGTGTCTCTCTCTCTCTGTGTCTCTCTCTCTCTCTGTGTGTCTCTCTCTCTCTCTCTCTCTCTCTCTCTCTCTCTCTCTCTCTCTCTCTCTCTCTCTCTCTCTCTCTCTCTGTCTCTCTCTCTCTCTCTCTCTCTCTCTCTCTCTCTCTCTCTCTCTCTCTCTCTCTCTCTCTTTCTCTCTCTCTCTCTGTCTCTCTCTCTCTGTCTCTGTCTCTCTCTCTGTCTCTCTCTCTCTCTCTCTCTCTCTCTCTCTCTCTCTCTCTCTCTCTCTCTTCTCTCTCTCTGTCTCTGTCTCTCTCTCTCTCTCTCTCTCTCTCTCTCTCTCTCTCTCTCTCTCTCTCTCTCTCTCTCTCTCTCTCTCTCTCTCTCTCTCTCTCTCTCTCTCTCTCTCTCTCTCCAGGGACCCCCTGGTCGTGCAGGTCTCCCCGAGGCTAAATGCGTGGTGATTGTACGAGTGAAACCCAGTTAAACCTCTGTGTGGGCTGTAGCGCCCCTTCCAAGCAGGGAATCTGTTACCTAAACTAAAGAGCTTGACAGTTCCACTCAACATTTTAGATTTTAGCAGTGAGTCCAGTGTCTCTGATGTGACCGTTATAGATCATTATAGACAACAGTTCCACTCAACATTTTAGATTTTAGCATAATGATCTATAACTGATGTGACAGTTATAGATCATTATAGACAACAGTTCCACTCAACATTTTAGATTTTAGCAGTGAGTCCAGTGTCTCTGATGTGACAGTTATAGATCATTATAGACAACAGTTCCACTCAACATTTTAGATTTTAGCAGTGAGTCCAGAGTCTCTGATGTGACCGTTATAGATCATTATAGACAACAGTTCCACTCAACATTGTGTCTCTGATGTCATCAATAATACTTCCTGGACTACCATTCCCATAATGCTTTGGTCAGACTACTTGTAAACACACTGAGGGTTTTATGAAAAACAGTGTAGTTCTTATTGGTGTGTCATCCATGGTAACAGCCTCTGTGTTGAGTTGTGCTTTTATTGTGAAATGTTGGGAGGGTTTGTACTGCACATACTTGTACAATGTACAGTACATACTGTAGCAGCGGTGGGCAATTATTTTTCCCAAGGAACCAAATGAGATACATAAAATATTGTGGAGGACCAAGACTAAAGGCTGAACTAAAGTCTGTGTAATATTAATTTAATTTCAAGATAAAAGTATAAATAAGACCAACCATTTTGACACCAGGGCCCAATATTTATTCAGAACTTGAGCCACGGGGGACCACTATTTGATGACATTTTAGCCCCACAGACCCCAAAACTAAAGATTTATTTTGTTTTTGCCCACAATACCAATGCTGGATTTCACAAACAAACCAGTCAAACAGACAGATCAAAATTACCATTAATTATTTTACATTCTCTGATTATGTAGACTTTGGGCTAATTCACATGATGAATATTCTAACTTTTCATTGCAGGTCCATTTGGTTTCATGTTTACGCTCTCAAAGAGTTACATCTGGTTAACAAACTTTCCATATTTAACTGGAATTCTCTCAAGGACGTCAGGTGGTCCCTGGACCACTGTTTGAAAACCATGGTACCCTTTCACAGGCCGGTCAGAGTCAGCCAAAGAGTTGCATTTGGCCCCGGGCTGCATAATGCCCTACTGTAGCCTACATCGTTCATAATGCCCAGGTATGTACTGTAACCTACATCGTCCCTAATGCCCAGGTATGTACTGTAACCTACATCGTTCCTAATGCCCAGGCATTTACTGTAACCTACATCGTTCCTAATGCCCAGGTATGTACTGTAACCTACATCGTTCCTAATGCCCAGGTATGTACTGTATTCTACATCGTTCCTAATGCCCAGGTATGTACTGTAACCTACATCGTTCCTAATGCCCAGGTATGTACTGTATTCTACATCGTTCATAATGCCCAGGTATGTACTGTAACCTACATCGTTCCTAATGCCCAGGTATGTACTGTATTCTACATCGTTCCTAATGCCCAGGTATGTACTGTATTCTACATCGTTCCTAATGCCCAGGTATGTACTCTATTCTACATCGTTCCTAATGCCCAGGTATGTACTCTATTCTACATCGTTCCTAATGCCCAGGTATGTACTCTATTCTACATCGTTCATAATGCCCAGGTATGTACTCTATTCTACATCGTTCCTAATGCCCAGGTATGTACTGTAGCCTACATCGTTCCTAATGCCCAGGTATGTACTGTAGCCTACATCGTTCATAATGCCAGGTATGTACTCTATTCTACATTGTTCATGAACGTCAGGGGTCTTTGGAGATGTGTGTGCGTGTGTTACTGTCCCTGTACAGCTGACATAGATGACATCAACATAGAGCTTATCAACTGAAATGACTGCTTTTTAGTTATCCTCCCGGAATTGTTTTCTCATGGGAAATAGGATTTTGCGCCTCTCCATTATAACCTTCATGAACTTTCAACCGTAGTTAGACATGAAACTAAATGATACAGTACAGTACACTGTACCTTATCATTTAGTTTCAATGTCAGTCTGATCAATACTGACAAAAAGATCTTCACCACTTTTCTACTCAGCTGTTAACCAAACCTATTCAGTCTCAGATATATGAGAGTAAAGTGATGAGTTTAATTTGTTGTAGTTGTTATTTTACTTGTGTGTTTGATTCCTAACTTAGTGTGTTCTAGTCAGTCAGTCAGTCTGTTAGTTTGACCTGTCTTACTCCCTGTCAGCTGACTTCCATCTGACTGTTTGACCTGTCTTACTCCCTGTCAGCTGACTTCCATCTGACTGTTTGACCTGTCTTACTCCCTGTCAGCTGACTTCCATCTGACTGTTTGACCTGTCTTACTCCCTGTCAGCTGACTTCCATCTGACTGTTGGCTGTTACCTGTAGCAGCCAACATGCCCATATATAGATGTAATCTAGGACTACATAATGACATCTTGGCCCTGTAGCAGCCAACATGCCCATATATAGATGTAATCTAGGACTACATAATGACATCTTGGCCCTGTAGCAGCCAACATGCCCATATATAGATGTAATCTAGGACTACATAATGACATCTTGGCCCTGTAGCAGCCAACACGCCCATATATAGATGTAATCTAGGACTACATAATGACATCTTGGCCCTGTAGCAGCCAACATGCCCATATATAGATGTAATCTAGGACTACATAATGACATCTTGGCCCTGTAGCAGCCAACATGCCCATATATAGATGTAATCTAGGACTACATAATGACATCTTGGCCCTGTAGCAGCCAACATGCCCATATAGGGCCTAGGCTTGGTTCTATTGTGGTTCTCTGTGTAAAAAATCAGTCAGAATCTATTGGCAGATATGACCAGGGCCGGATTTAGCCAGCCCTACTAGGGTGGGCTGAAAGAATGGCAGGGTGTATGGGCAACTCCAGAGTTTTTATATGAAGCAGTGGTTTTCAATCCTTTTGACACCAGGGCCCACTATTTATTCGGCATTTGAGCCAGGGTGGACCACCAGTTGATGACATTTTAGACCCACAGACCCCAATACTAAAGGTGTGTGTGTGTGTGTGTGTGTGTGTGTGTGTGTGTGTGTGTGTGTGTGTGTGTGTGTGTGTGTGTGTGTGTGTGTGTGTGTGTGTGTGTGTGTGTATGTGTGTGTGTGTGTGTGTAGAAATCAGGACTGCCTGGAGAAATCTTGTCCGTGAGGGAGCCGCGAAATATGATGATGACCTCCGTCATGCTGCGCAACACAAGCGCAAACTCAGAAAGGAGAGAGCATCGAAGAAACCGGTCCAACCCAAACCCACCACTGCATTCCCCTGTCCACACTGCACCAGAATAATCGGGTCCAGAATCGGCCTGCATCGCCATCTGACGACCCACAAGGACCAAGAAGGAGGACAGTCATACTCGGACACGAGTGACCGCCGATGATGGTGTGTGTGTGTGTGTGTGTGTGTGTGTGTGTGTGTGTGTGTTAGGCTGTGCAACAGTGACACTTACACCATTTAAAAAAGTACTTTAGGGAAAAGAGCCAAAGTGTGGAAAAGATCCAAACTAGAAGTAACATGTGTTGATGTGGCATTAATCAAGTAGTAAATGTTGATCTCACCTTATTTACCCGTGGCTGTTGGTCCACCGCTGGGTTTGTGGTGATATAGTACCCTGAACTTGAAGCAGCTACCCGCACTTGGCTGTCCACATTAGACCGGCATTTTTCTGGGCTGCTCAGTTTCAAAACAATCTTTGACATATGTGACCGAGCCATTGTCTGTAAAATATAAAAACAAAGTATAGTCAGAATTTGATATCAAATGCATATTTGGGCAACACACATAATATCCTGTCTAGTTGTAGTTTCTATAGTTAGAACAGTATAGTATATACAGTAAATGTCCTGTCTCACATTCTGTTTAGCTTTCACTTGGTTGTAGCTTAGCATCTTCACCTCACGTTAGGTGTTACAGTTAGCACTTTACTGCCCTGGTCTGTTGCACCATTGTTTTTATCGTCCATATGGTCTGTCCTGACTACTGTCTTATTGCACTGTCTATTGTCTTATTGCACTGTGGAAAATGGAAACGTTATTTCATCCCTGTATACTGTATGTCCTGACATACACTGGAGGGACAAAGAACCTTGAACTTTGAACACAGCACAGGGCAGACAAAGTTACAGTCTTAGTTGGCACGGAAATAGGCCTATATGTTCTTGGTATTAAAGTTATAGATTATTTCAACTTCATTATATAGGCAGCAGTAGGCACATATACAATTACACAACAATCTTGTCCTAACCCAATATTCTGTTTAGCAAGTGACACGATTTAGCGTTTTGCATACTGTAGAGCAGTGCTGACCAAACCTTTTTCATATCAAGGAGTCAAGGACCTCAAATTGACAATTATTGGCTTTTCAAATAAGATCCCAATTTGAAGGGCTATACAAAGGGACCCTATAATAGAATTCTACGTCTCTAGCAGTGATTTATAATTTCTATATGTAACCAGTAGGTCTGAGACCAGTTACGTGTCATAGTACCACCCCCTCAGCGCAGCATATGAGGTGGCTTGTCAGGCAGAGTAGGATAGGTGGCGTCTATCCCAGCTGTTTCCGGTCCGACTCAGCTCATTCAGTCACACTGTTCGGCGCGTGTGTGTGCTCGTAGCACCGAGACGTAGTGGAGCTCCGACTTCGTAGACAGTAGCACAGCAGCATATGTGCATGTTTGAGAAACCAGATGCAGAGGCGAGTGATGAACGAAGCCTACCTAAGACTAACATGTCCCCGTGTGTGTGCGTGCGTGCACACGCCACTAGTGCAGTTTACTAGAGGTACGACGGGTCCGTCTATCACACAGCATGTTTTTATGAATGAAACGGGAGTTCTCACTATGCTTTCCATATTATACAGACGGCGTGCTGTCCAAACTACTATTAGACGAGCCTGTCTGTGTGTGTACACTACTATGTCGAGGTAGGCTTGTGTCTGTATAGGACAGAATAGTAGCTTTGTTTTTTGTATAAATGAAACTTAAATCTTTCTTCTTTTGTACTACACAGAGAGTGTGCTGTTTAAACAAACTGCTGACATATTGTGCTCCCGTGTGTATAAGCCCACACTCACCCAAGCTTAGAGGTAGGCAGCATTCATTTTGTGCTGGCCTTGTAGCCTGTATCCTTGCTACTATTATTCAGACTGTTTCTGAATAGAACTAAAATGCCAGTTATGTTTTAATAATGTGTACTATGTATTTTTGTACAGACGGTGGTCTGGCCACATGTACTGCCACCTTGTTTATCCTTCACGCTGAGTGCCTTGAACACGGTATTAGAGTACGTTTACAAAAAATAACTTAAAGCACATTTAATGCAGTTTACTAGTATCTGTCTAGTGTCGGACTCAGTGCAGTAGTCTGAACACTGTATGACAAACACTAACAGGGAGGCTAACCAGGGGTTGTGTTTCATTACAGATTGGGCCTCACTGCAAGCCGCTGTTCTTTTAACCTTTTTCTGTTTTTAATTTGTGTTTTCTATGCTGCTACCGTGTTAGTCTGATTAGCCAGTGGCTTTAAACTTTAAACTCCCCATGTCCCTACAACACAGGGTTTAATAGGTGACTTTGTCAACAGCCCTACTTATAGAGTGAGCGTTATACTGCAGAAGTGCACTCGATTTCTGTCGTCTTGTTGCATGGTGTGTATAGTTTTTGGCCTTTTAATAATGTTTTGCTGTGTTCAATTGTAATGGGAACGCCAAGTATACTTGGCCCAGAGTGCAGTTTGCTTTTAAGTGGTTTGCATTTATACTAACGTTTTTTAGACATTATCATTGTGCCTTCTCAGTTTTTTTCCACACCTATGAGAGTGAACTGCCTAAGAGAAACCTATAAACTATTAAGAGACATGGGAATGTGATTGCTTTTAAAATTAAAATGTCAATACTATGTGCTTACCTGGTTATATATATATGGTTCTGGGTCTCCCGCCCTGTGATCGGGAGTGGCGTAGTCTTTATTCATATTAGGGTTTTGAAACACATGCAGGTGTTCACATATAGTATGAGGTTGTGTACACTGATTGTACAAATGTAACTGTAGCCGGCTGGAAATAAACCTTTGGGGCTACCGTAGCAGCTGTGTCTGTAGGCTAATCTGGAAGGGTATTTAAATGCCCAGCCGGCAACCAGAGGAAAAGGTTTTTTGGCTGTTGGGCTGAGGGTTTTGCGACCCAGGTCTCTTGGTTGTCCCCTCTTCGTCCCTTCATGGGTAAGCTGAATAATGTACTGCAGTGGTTTGTTATGTTCAGCATTCAAAACATGAGTTTAATGTTTGTTTTGTCATTATCACTCAGGTCGAGTCAATGCTGTGTCCTGAGTGATGAGCATGAGTGACTACTGTGAGAGAACACAGACACTCAAGGTATAGCTGATTTATTGTTTGTATATTATTTAACTTTGTTGTATTGAAAATATTAAATGTTTGTCTTTTATATTCCTTTAGAGTGACACCACTGCTGTTTTGTTTTGCTTTGATTTTATTGTTTTGTTTTAATGAGCTATTTCCATGGTTATGTACTGATTTGTATTTCTTTTGTGTTTTCGATCTTCTGCATGACGAGTGCGGCTGGTATCCGGAGCCAGACCAAAATCCTGTTGAGTGTATCGGCGGACGGCCAGCTGGGTGACAGGGCGGTTAGGACCTCACGTTAGCCCACATTAAGGTTTGGTGTGGAGAAAGTGAGCACCCTTTTTGCACGGTGTTGCTCCTATTTCATTCATTGCATGCTGTGTGATTGAGTGCGTGTGTAGTGTTTTATTGCTTAGCTCTGGGGGCATAGGTGGTTAGTGTCCTACAGCTCAACTCCCCTGCTGCTGTTTTGCCCGTTCATTCACAGGCCTAGTGGGCTCCGCCTATAGCTTGTACCTTTAAAATAGTAGATTGTACATTTAAGGTTCCGTTTTAGGGGAAACTGATTTTATTATAAATAGTATTTTTACCAGTGTGATGCACTGCACTTTATGCAGACCCACTTAATTAAAATGTAAATGCTGTGATGCCATATTATCCTGCTTTCAATGAAGTAAATGTTTACCTTTTATTGTGTCTAGAACTAATAAATTCATTGTTGGTTTGAACCTTTGTCTCATGTCTCTGTCAACGAAACTGCATATGTTGGGGAACCCATTTACTGGCATTATTGTCCTTGATTTAACTCAAGGTGGCGTAGTCAACTACAGTAGATCCTTATCACTTGGTTACAGTAACCAAAGTCCATTTTGTTCCATGTGGTTGTGGCTGCTAGGGTCCATTTGGTTTCATTTGTACACTCAAGTAGGCCGGCCAGAACTCCCCCAAGGACCCCTGAGTCCCTGGGAGTATACTGGTAATGGAACCAAATGGACCCAATAAGCATGGAATGCAGTCAATGACCCATGGTGTCCCTGCACCCCACTTTGGTAACCATCGGCTTTATTAGACCCATTATAGCTCTGGTCCATACTCCATAGCTCCACTATTTATATTATTCTGCCTTACAGCAGGGGGGTTCAATCTTTTTGATACCAGGGCCCACTATTTATTCAGCATTTGAGCCTTGGACCACTATTTGAGGACATTTTAGCCCCCACAGACCCCAAAACTAAATATGTATTTTGCTTTTGATCAAAATGATCATTAATCTTCTAGTTTTGTACACTTGGGCTAATTCAGATGATTAATATTTTAACTCTTAAGTGTAAACATAAAATTGAGATTGTGAACATGAAACGAAATGGACCCTTGGCTTGCGGGTCCACTTCGTTTCATTTTTACGCTCTCAAAGAGTTACATGGTTTACAAACTTAGCTGGGAACCCTCTCAAGGACCACTGGTGGTCCACTGGCCTTACAGTAAGCAGAATCATAGAAGCAGTCGAGTCAGAATCATAGAAGCAGAATCATAGAAGCAGTCTGACTTGCATTGCAATGCAATGCAAGTCAGACTCAGAAGCAGTGGAGCTCTGGACCAGAGCTAAGCTAATGCTAGAGCCATTAGTACACGACCACCAACACTGATGGTAACAAACTTGGCACCGCATTTAGTACATGGGCCAAGGCCCCAGATAGGACATATCAGTACCACCTGAGGGGGCAAATTCTAGTCATGATTTTTTTGTTCCTATACATCCCTAGATTAGGTTTTGATATGATAGACACCCCTTGGTGTGTATGGCTTTGGTGAAATTGTATAAAGGCATATATTAATTTGCTAAAATTACATAAACCAACTTGGTAGTCTAAAATTTGTCATGGAGTATCCTGACACATAGGGTAACTGGTAGAATAGGATTTTGGGGTTTACTACCACTGTATTGTTAAATATGACCTGGATCATGCCAGGAAACACAAGAAAATATACTGTCCGCCTAAAAAATAACAACAAAGATGGTTATTTACCAGCACATTATGGTGACTATCACAGCCTCACTTGTATATAAAAAACATCCCCTGCCTCTAAGCTTCAATTTGACTCCAAGACTTTTCTATCTTGAAAATTATGCTTTCTGTTGCCAGAATTCCTATGAAATAAATAGGTTGTCTGTGTATGTTTTAAGGTTCAAAGATCTCAGTGCAACTATTCCTAAAATGATGACATGTGTCTGTGGCATGCTTGTATTCTACCAAGTGCCAATAACAATATTGCATATACTATACAGTAACTTTACAAACACTAGACATTATGCTGCATTTTAAGCAAGCTGTATAGCAGTTTTCCCTAGTTTTGTCCATGAAAATCTTATTCCTGCCAATGCCGTAAGCACAACTGTCTGGTTACTTAGACTGCTGATTGTATGCCATGGGTTCAACTCCTGAGCCCATTGTTGCATGCCCTCCTATCAATCAAGACAAAAAGAACCCCAAAAACACCTTTAAAAAGTTACTCTCCACTTTTGAAACCCATATTTTATAACCTAGTCATAGTTCTAATGCAGGGATATAAAACTCAAATACACAGTGGGGTAGAATAGAAGAATTGGAACAAGTCGAGGGATGGAGTTTCAACACAGGGGCACCAGGTTACGAGGATGACCCAGGAAAACAAAAACACTTCCCATGTCCCCTTTCCTGTTCCATAATCCTCACCAAGCACTGCTTTCATAGTAAAATGAGAAAGTAAGTCAAACTGTAAGTAAAAAAGTAAAACATTTAGGTGCATTCATTTTTTATCATGATGTGTGCAATATGACCAGTTATAATATTGAATGAAATATCCCACGGGCTGAAGATAATTCTTTCAGGGGCCAGAGTTGGCCCCCGGGCCTTGAGTTTGACCATTATTTATTTGGCATTTGAGCCATTACCACCTTTGCCTAGAAATATCTGCTCTGACCAAAAAAGCCTCTTTTTCGCTTGGGAGACCAACTGGAACGCACTCAAGGACCACTGAAGATCTCCAGTCCACTGTTTGAAAACCACTGCTTTATAGCATATACACACGCAACAAAAATATAAACGCAACACTTTCGTTTTTGCCATTTCTCTCAAACACTGTTCACAAATCTGCCTAAATGTGTGATATTGAGCACTTCTGCTTTGATAAGATAATCAATCCCACCTCACAGGTGTGCCACATCAAGATGCAGATGTCACATCATGGTTAGTGCACAGTTGTACCTTAGACTGTCCACAATAAAAGGCCACCCTGAAATGTGCAATTTTGTTTTGCCTTATTTGGTGTATGGGCCTCCGAACCAGTCAGTATCCGGTGTGACCAGTATCCGGTGTGTGAAGTTGCTGGATATTAGTGGGAACTGGTACTCGCTGTCGAAATGGCAATAATGTGGTAATAATGTGTTATTACCATTTTGACAGTGTGTACCAGTTCTTCCCACTAATATTCAGCAACTTGACACAGCCATTGAAGAGGAGTGGACCAACATTCCACAGGCCACAATTGACAATCTGATAAACTATATGCGAAGAAGATGTGTTGCATTGCATGAGGCAAATAGTGGTCACACCAGATACTGACAGGTTCTGAGTCCCATACGCCCAACACGGCACAAGCAATTGCACATTTCAGGGTGGCCTTTTATTGTGGACATTCTAAGGTACACATGTGCACTAACCATGATGTGACATCTGCATCTTGATGTGGCACACCTGTGAGGTGGGATGGATTATCTAAAGCAGAAGTGCTCAATATCCCACATTTAGGCAGATTTGTGAACAGTGTTTGAGAGAAATGGTAATATTTCATATCTGGAATGAACTGTAGGTCTTTAAGTCCATCCCCTGAAAAATGGGAGCAATGTTTATATTTTTGTTGAGTGTATAGTAAAATTGCAAACAACAAAAAACATCCTAACCACAAAGAATTGTATAGGCCAGTACAAAACACTGCACATTCCCTTACAGTATTCTGCCATATACACGTGACAGATCAAACAGTGAGGTTGGTAGAACTGTACTGCAGGACCACCTTGTATTCATATCCCTAATAGTGGGGTTTCGTCTCCATGTTAAATGTGGATGTCATTTACAACTCTTGTAAAAGTTTCACTTTCAGTCCTAATTTGTTGGTGAGGGTCTATAGAACCATTTTGGTTCGAGTGGCCCGCACACAAATTAAATATTTGGCCTGTAGGGGGCGTAACAAGGTGCCAACCCTACCAAAACATGTAAACTGTTGTAACTTTTGATCAAATTGTCCAATCTGTACATATGGGATATCTATGGATTCACAATCAGGAGTAGCATTTGCTACCTAAACCTAATTACACATAAATTATATTTTTTCACCCATTATTGGTGTATATCGACAAAAATAGCAAGCAAAACAAGCTAAAATTAGCTAAAACCGAAGTGAGTTTCCATCTCCATGTTAAATTTAGTTGTCGTTTACAACTTTAAGTTTAACTTTCAATACTAAATTCTAGGTGAGGTAACCATTTTGGTTAGAGTGGCCAGCACGCAGATAAAGATTATTGGGGGGGGGGCTTCCAAAATATGATATAAGACTGTCGTAACTTATCCAATCTGAACATATGACATATTCACATTCAGAAGTAGTATTTAGTAATTTAGACCACATTACCCCAGCCCCCCCCCTCCCCACCCCCTTGTGTGTATCCACAAGAATAGCACGTAGTCCAGCCTCTATGTGCAGTATTTTGATGATAACAGCATGAATTTTGGAACACAGTTGGAGCATGTCATTAGGAGCTTTGTTGGCTATGGCACCATCACAGATTTGTCCCTTGGTAATCCTGACAGCTATTTTCTAAAATATTAATTCTAGTAAATAGTCCCACATTGTCAATGATGAGGAATTCATTGGTACTATTTACATTTGTCCTGTGACCATGGTAGATATTTCTCATAATGGCCACCACCTGCTGATATTTTAACAGTAATTAAAATTCTCTGATCCTGATTCTGGTAACTAATCCTACGTTTTCAAGGACGAGGTCTAAAGGATGACGTGGGGTGAGGGCTTCCAGCCAGAGTTTCTCCTCACTTCTTATGGCCTCAGTGTTCTGGGGCTATGTCAACTATGTCAATGCCATTGTCTTTGCTGAAGGTTTCTTTCCAAGTCTCTAGCTCAGCCCTGCAAGGTCCAACCCAGACTTGTGCAGATGGCTGCTGGCTCATCTGGAGGCCCCGGTTTGTGTGATTAGGTGGGGTTGACTGCCGCAATCAGGATTAGGGGCTTGACCCTTTCAAACTGTGGCAGTCTAGCCAAGTGTCTGCATTTGTTTTGGAGGCTATATACAGGAGACAGTTTCTCACCAGCACCAGGTATCATGAGGTGAAGGCTCCTTCAATTGACATTGTTGTTGAGTCTTCATGGGGAGAAGCATTATGCATTCCGAACCATCTTCAAGAAGGACATGAGAGTCGAAAAGAATGGTCACCATGGTGCAATATAACTACTTTGAGTATGACTATTTTCCTGTCAACTAGCTTGTGTGTGAAGGTACAGCACTTCAGCAGGGGTTTTCACCAGACAGCTTTTACTGTATGGATCTGGATGGGATCTGGCTAGAAGTACACAGACTGGTGTTGGATCTGGGTGGGGATCTGGCTAGAAGTACACAGACTGGTGTAGGTTCTGGGTGGGGATCTGGCTAGAATTACACAGACTGGTGTTGGATCTGGATGGGGATCTGGCTAGAAGTACACAGACTGGTGTTGGATCTGGATGGGATCTGGCTAGAAGTACACAGACTGGTGTTGGATCTGGGTGGGGATCTGGCTAGAAGTACACAGACTGGTGTAGGTTCTGGGTGGGGATCTGGCTAGAAGTACACAGACTGGTGTTGGATCTGGATGGGGATCTGGCTAGAAGTACACAGACTGGTGTTGGATCTGGATGGGGATCTGGCTAGAAGTACACAGACTGGTGTTGGATCTGGATGGGGATCTGGCTAGAAGTACACAGACTGGTGTTGGATCTGGGTGGGGATCTGGCTAGAAGTACACAGACTGGTGTTGGATCTGGGTGGGAATCTGGCTAGAAGTACACAGACTGGTGTTGGATCTGGGTGGGGATCTGGCTAGAAGTACACAGACTGGTGTTGGATCTGGGTGGGGATCTGGCTAGAAGTATACAGACTGGTGTTGGATCTGGGTGGGGATCTGGCTAGAAGTACACAGACTGGTGTTGGATCTGGATGGGGATCTGGCTAGAAGTACACAGACTGGTGTTGGATCTGGATGGGGATCTGGTTAGAAGTACACAGACTGGTGTTTGATCTGGGTGGGGATCTGGCTAGAAGTATACAGACTGGTGTTGGAACTGGGTGGGAATCTGGCTAGAAGTACACAGACTGGTGTTGGATCTGGATGGGGATCTGGCTAGAAGTACACAGACTGGTGTTGGATCTGGATGGGGATCTGGCTAGAAGTACACAGACTGGTGTTGGATCTGGGTGGGGATCTGGCTAGAAGTATACAGACTGGTGTTGGATCTGGGTGGGGATCTGGCTAGAAGTACACAGACTGGTGTTGGATCTGGATGGGGATCTGGCTAGAAGTACACAGACTGGTGTTGGACCTGGATGGGGATCTGGCTAGAAGTACACAGACTGGTGTTGGATCTGGGTGGGGATCTGGCTAGAAGTATACAGACTGGTGTTGGATCTGGGTGGGAATCTGGCTAGAAGTACACAGACTGGTGTTGGATCTGGATGGGGATCTGGCTAGAAGTACACAGACTGGTGTTGGATCTGGATGGGGATCTGGCTAGAAGTACACAGACTGGTGTTGGATCTGGGTGGGGATCTGGCTAGAAGTATACAGACTGGTGTTGGATCTGGGTGGGGATCTGGCTAGAAGTACACAGACTGGTGTTGGATCTGGATGGGGATCTGGCTAGAAGTATACAGACTGGTGTTGGATCTGGGTGGGGATCTGGCTAGAAGTACACAGACTGGTGTTGGATCTGGGTGGGGATCTGGCTAGAAGTACACTGGTGTTGGATCTGGATGGGGATCTGGTTAGAAGTACACAGACTGGTGTTCTGACCTCTGGGTACTGGTCAATCGGGTAGAGCTGGTTTGAGTTGGAGTGAGTACTAAGAATATGTCAGCTGATTTCATGGGCTCACTTGATTTTCACATATAGGGTAGAAGACATGGATTTACTGCCTACATCAATACATCAATATTACACATTTTGATGATTTGACTATTATCTAGCATTTTATAAAAAATCATAATCCTTGAAAACGTTTTGTCATCAGAATCAAGATTGTATGTTGTATGAGCTGAATTGGTAAAATAACAGCAGATGATGGCCATCATAGCTGTCATCACAGAGTCAGACCCATAGCCAAAACAATTCCTTATGGCAGGCTTTAACTTTGTGCCAAATGTCATGCTTTCATTGAAAAGTGCACAATTTTCACACAGAGGCTGGGCTGGGTATGCCTAACTTTAATCCCCCCAATACTGTATTGTTTCTATTTATTTACAATTTATACCATTACTCATTCATGATAGGTAGGCACTAACTTCATCCTTCTAGGTTCAACAGAATTTTAGGTGCCATTTGAAGTAATTTGATGTACATGGGCGTCCATTTTTTCCATATCATATTCCAAACATTAATATTTGAAATCCAGTTAATTCCTGGGTTAGTATTGACTAGATATAGCAAAAGAAAACAAAGAAAAAACAGCAATTGTGAGAAAATAAAGACTTTTAAGAAAAACAAAAATCCGATTTTGGTCAATTTTGAAATTAGGCAAAAAATGCATATTTTTTTCATCTACAGATGGGCCACTCGAACTAAAATTGTTCTATAGGTCATCATCTACAAATTAGAAGCGAAAGTCAAACTTTTACAAGAGTTGTAAATGACGGTGTGTCGTGGGACCCCACTATAATGGTTTTCACTCATCCCTGTCGCGGACAGTCACTTCTTCGAGTAATTCTCACGCATTACAAGGAATATATCTGTCAACAGTTCGATGGACGTTTTTTAAAAGTGGAGTTTGAAGATGAATGGATGTCAATGGGCGTGGGGCGGGGCCGGGGGTCATTTTATTTTCAAACTAATATATCTTAATATTAAACATAGTGACATAAAAACCTTCTGGGGGGTTCACTTAAGGCCAAATACACTTGGAAATGAGCCAAACATGCCTGAAAGTGTAGCTCCCCTTTAATCGCAGACGCAGTAACGACCAATCAGCGGTCGTTTCAACTTCGCTCGCTTCAGAGCCTTAGAAATAGACAGAGTTGCGACATTGAGGGGACAGAAAATAGTCTGGTCACGTGGTTCCAGTATTGGCGCGAGCCCATAGACTCCAATGCATTCAGTAACTTCCGGCTGTCACTATTTGTTGTCCCTATCCAATACAAGTCTATGTAGAGCAGCCGCCATTGGACTGGCGCCATGGAGTGAACGGAGACAGAGAGAGACACGGCAGTTGTTCATTCACTCTCACTCTCAGTCGCGTTCACTGGTGGATTCCCACGCAGTCGTTTTGTACAAGACAAGAAGAACACCAGGGGTGAGTTTTTATCACTCGTATTTCTCTGGGGAAAACAAACTTATAGTATAGTAGTGTGCGTGTGCGTGGAGCGGTGGACCGTACGTGATGCACAGGCTGTGTGTGTGGGTGTGTGAGAGAGAGATTTACGCATTATTGCCGATTCCATACCCAAAGATACCCAGGCTGCCTCAAGTAGTAACGGCTGCGGCTCACGGAGGGAGCCGTTACCTTCTCGGCTGCCTGGCTGGTGCTTTGCTTGGACTGACGCGTAAAACCACACACATTAGGATTAAGAAGAGAAAAAAGAAAAGAAAAGAAAGGTTAAAAGGTTAAAACTAGAGACAGGGTTGCTGGAGAACTATGTGGGAAAAGCAAGTCTGAAGAGATGAGTTTTGAGTGTGCTTTTGAACAGTTGCAGGGTGGGGCAGCTCTGATGTCAGGTGGCAGTGCGTTCCACAGTGAGCTCTGTCTCCCCAGGTTCGCTTGTTTGACTCGTGGGTTTGGAGTTGGTTGGCAGTACCGGAGGGAACGGGTGGGGGTGTGGCGATGAATGAGTTCCGAGAGGTAGAGACCTGGGAGCCTGGTTATTGAGGGCTTTGTATGTTATAGTAAGTAGTTTGAATTTGACCGGGAGCCAGTGCAGTTGATGGAGGACGGGTGTGATGTGTTCTGGTGATCTGGTTCTGGTGAGTAGACGGGCGGCAGAGTTTTGAACATATTGTAGTTTTTTGAGAGTCTTGGAGGTGACACCATACAGGAGGCTATTGCAATAGTCGAGTCTGGATGTAATGAAAGCGTGGATGAGTGTCTCAGCAGCGGTTTGTGAAAGCATGGGACGGAGGTGGAAGAAGGCGGTTTTTTACCTCCGTTTTTATTTCTTATCGACTAGTCAACTAGTAACAACGAGGTCCACAAGTGGTTTTCCTTGTCAACAAGTAGACTAGTTGGTTAATGCCCTACTGAATATATATATTGTAGCGACCCCCCAGGAATAGGAGAGAGACTTTGGGGGGGGGGTTATTCGGCGGGAAGAGGTGCCTTAGTTTGAGTTCAGTGATTGGTTAGGCTGAGAGGGGGGTTGGAGCATGGGAAGAGGTGGTTGGTTGAGACGATAGCCCGGGAAAGAAGAGGAAGTTGTACTTGGACTTGGAGATCGATTCAGGGGAGAAGCAGGGAGACAGACAGACAGACAGAGCAGCCTTTTTGTTATTTTCGGCACCCTCCCAACCCAGTTTTAGCCTGTATTGAAAGGGCATTAAATGGTAAAACGTTCATCTGTTTCCTCCCTTTATTTACTGGTTAGTAAATTATTTACTGGTTAACACATCAGACCTGAGGACTAGATTTAGATTATATTACAAGTTACTGCAGTTTGGTAATATGTTTTGTAATACTTTAAGTCAGGGGTTGAGAGGGTTCCAGGTGGTCCCCAGCAAGTTGCTTGACCAGATGTAACTCTTAAGAATGTAAAAATGAAACCAAATGGACCCTGGCGGGTCCATTTGGTTTCATTTTTACACTCTCAAGAGTTAGAATATCCCTCATGCGAATTAGTCCAAGTCTACACAACTAGAAGATTAATGGTCATGGACAGAAGCAAAATAAATCTTTAATCTTGGGATTCTCTGGAGCTAAAATGATCTCAAATGGTGGTCCGTGGCTCAAATGCTGAATAAATGGTGGGCCCTGGGATCAAAAAGGTTGAAAACCCCTGCATTAAGTCACAATGACCTACACTGGTCATCTCTTATCTCTGGGACCCTAAGTTATAGCCTATTGTAAAATCCATAATGTTAATAAAAAAAAAAATGCGTTGGGCTTGTAGAGCTTGTAGATCAGCTATTTTTGCTCTATTTGAATTGAATTCCTGATATATATTGTTTTAGAATATGACATCAAGATCTTAATAATTTGCTCTATGCAATACTTCTGTCCCTCACAGAACAGATCTGCTCTCCCCAGTCCTGCTGCTGTGCTCAAACTGTGTGTGTTCTTGTGTGATTTTCAGCTCTGGAGCTCTGCTGTGACCCAACATGGATGCCATACGTTCTCGTGTGAAACATCCTTACATCGTTGGAGCCTGCGCTGTGGGCATAGTGCTGGGTGTCTTGCTTTCCCACCGTGGTAAGACAAGTGTCATATATAGTGATTAGGCATTTAGCAGACACTCTTAATCCAGAGCGCCTTATGCTACGCAATGAACAGAAATCATACATCATACAGATTAGTTGCATTTACAATTTGCTCTACAATTTAAGCACTAAAATGTTGTTCTCAGCCAGCGGAAGACAGGGAGTCAGTCTGTATTGGGTCTGTGGTGTGTGTGTTTTTGTGTGCAATTTATCATAGATCTATAAATCATTTTCTTCCATCTGCCGTGGCTACTGATTAAGATAGAACAGTGGTTTTCAACCAGTGGTCCAAGGGACCAGCAGAGGTCCTTGAGACGGATCTGTGATTGTTATGGCTGTAATCTCTCCTATCCGACCAAACATCCATACAGCATGTCATCGTGGAACCAAACATCCTATCTCTGGTCTTTCCGAGAGACTAAATGTTATCAAATGGAGTTTCTGTGGCTCAAAATGCCCAACAAGTAAGTGGATCTCTGTGATCTGTGTCTCTTATAGGTGGAGAGGAAGCTGGTGTGGAGGCCGGTGTTAACAGAACCTCTATAGGTGGAGAGGAAGCTGGTGTGGAGGCCGGTGTTAACAGAACCTCTATAGGTGGAGAGGAAGCTGGTGTGGAGGCCGGTGTTAACAGAACCTCTATAGGTGGAGAGGAAGCTGGTGTGGAGGCCGGAGTTAACAGAACCTCTATAGGTGGAGAGGAAGCTGGTGTGGAGGCCGGTGTTAACAGAACCTCTATAGGTGGAGAGGAAGCTGGTGTGGAGGCCGGTGTTAACAGAACCTCTATAGGTGGAGAGGAAGCTGGTGTGGAGGCCGGTGTTAACAGAACCTCTATAGGTGGAGAGGAAGCTGGTGTGGAGGCCGGAGTTAACAGAACCTCTATAGGTGGAGAGGAAGCTGGTGTGGAGGCCGGAGTTAACAGAACCTCTATAGGTGGAGAGGAAGCTGCTGTGGAGGCCGGTGTTAACAGAACCTCTATAGGTGGAGAGGAAGCTGGTGTGGAGGCCGGTGTTAACAGAACCTCTATAGGTGGAGAGGAAGCTGGTGTGGAGGCCGGTGTTAACAGAACCTCTATAGGTGGAGAGGAAGCTGGTGTGGAGGCCGGTGTTAACAGAACCTCTATAGGTGGAGAGGAAGCTGGTGTGGAGGCCGGTGTTAACAGAACCTCTATAGGTGGAGAGGAAGCTGCTGTGGAGGCCGGAGTTAACAGAACCTCTAATGGGACCCGTAACTGGATGGAAGAGAACGCCGGTTATCTTTTGAGAATCATTGGGGGAAGACCAGTGCTGGATGGTGAAGCACCAGAGTACCTGGGCAGCTTTGGTACCCGTTCCCAGCACGTATGCCACGGACTTCTGACCCTGCCCAGGATCGTCGTGACTACTGGAGATTGCATGATGTAAGTACCCACAACCTTCTCCTTTTAATCCATTTAGACATGACAGTTCATTTTACAATGTTACATTTTACATTTTACAGTTTATAATGAATTATATTTATTCTGCTTTAAGTCCTATACTTTCAAAATGCAAAATAAACAACATAAAATAAACCGTTCACTGGCAACGTTCACCCGCCCCTCCCTGTAGATAGGTAAATTGAACACTATGATGGGGTCAAACGGATCTTACAGCAGTTGTACATTCAATACGTGGCCACAGATTCCTACTGCGTACTTCACACTCCAAACACACTGTGGCGCTATCATGTGAGCTCAGTGTAGTTGTCTCCCCTATACTGTACAGTATAAAGGGTTGTGAACACATGAGGTCAATTGTTGCCTATGCCTATGTTTTTCCTCTATAACAGGGCAGTGGCTAAGAATGGCCTGAAATTCACCATAAAGCGTCTCAACCTGGATGATGTCAATCAGGGTGAGACAAGAATCGTCATTGACCACAGGTTTCACCCAGAGTGGAATCCATACCATCCAAAGTAAGTTCAAGGTTCAAGGCTGTGCTTTAGGTTCAAGGTTCAAGGTTTTTTATTTGTCACTCCAGTGTATGTCAGGACATATACAGGGATGAAATAGCGTTTCCATTTTCCACAGTGCAATAGACAAGACAGTGTAATAAGACAAAAGTCAAGACAATAGACAGTGCAATAAGACAAAGTCGAGACAATAGACAGTGCAATAAGACAAAAGTCAAGACAATAGACAGTGCAATAAGACAAGGTGGAGACAATATATGGACGAGACAACAATAATGCAGCAGACCAGTAAATTGCAAACTGTACACCTAACTTGAGGTGAAGGTGCTAAGCTAACCAGGTGTGATAAAGTGGCAGTAGTGTGAAGCTAACAGACAGGACATATATACAACTACTAGAAACTACTACTAGAGACTACAGTATACTACAGCTAGAAACTACAACTAAAAATCTAAAGCTATATACGAGATTACATAGCTACAACTAAAACAAACAACTAAACAAACAACACATAGCTTACTATGAGGTGAGGTATACATGTGCAAGATAGGATAGGATAGGAGAATTATTGTAACACGTTGTGTACAGCACAGCTACATGAGAGTAAAACTGATTTCTGCTTCCCTCAGTCAATGCAGCAGCAAAAATATAACTAGAGAACAGTGAACAATGATATCCTGCATGTTTCAGCATTCGTGAGAGATGGGCGAACAACCTGGCAGTGGCAAAACTGGACAATAACATCGAGGGCGTCCAGTATGCATGCTGGGCTGCTGACGGCATCCCCGCCGGGACTCCCGCCGTCGTGTTTGGATATGGTCAAACCGGAACATCAGGTATGTACAAGACAAAGA
Source organism: Benthosema pterotum (assembly GCA_039105355.1). Lineage (NCBI taxonomy): Eukaryota > Metazoa > Chordata > Actinopteri > Myctophiformes > Myctophidae > Benthosema > Benthosema pterotum. The sequence goes on along the minus strand of CM076983.1, from coordinate 1,708,007 downwards.
GCAGACAGGTGACCACACCTGGCCAAATGGACTGTTAACCAACTGTTTATTTGCTTAACGTGAATGACCCACACTGTACACATACTGTAAAACAGCAATGAATAATGTTTAGAAAGACTACTAATTAATAATAAACAGCCACATATTAATAGCAGTGTTTAAGCACATTATGCACCTGCAGATCACCTCCCTATTGTGGCCGAGATTTGGTGAAAAACAATCGCATAAATAATAATGACATTTAGTTTTACATTTCTAAATGCTTTCCTCTGTTCACTGTATGCAAACTCATGAGCCATTATTGACACACCTTGTGAGCTTGTAGATATGCTGTGTTCCGTTTTTTTTTTTTTTTTTTTTTCCCACAATAGACAGAGAGAGTTAAGGCCTATTCAGAGTTGGATTTTCGGTGCCCACCGCGACCACCGTTTCCTACAATATGGCGTCATACCACCGCAACCACCGCACCTCCCAGCCCTCCTCTCGGATTTTACTAACCACCGCACCGCGCGGTGGTTCCAGTACTCTAGGAGCACCGGTTGATTTTACTAACCACCGCACCGCGGTGGTTCCAGTACTCTAGGAGCACCGGTTGATTTTACTAACCACCGCACCGCGCGGTGGTTCCAGTACTCTATAGGAGCACCGGTTGATTTTACTAACCACCACACCGCACGGTGGTTCCAGTACTCTATAGGAGCACCGGTTGATTTTACTAACCACCACACCGCACGGTGGTTCCAGTACTCTATAGGAGCACCGGTTGATTTTACTAACCACCGCACCGCACGGTGGTTCCAGTACTCTAGGAGCACCGGTTGATTTTACTAACCACCGCACCGCACGGTGGTTCCAGTACTCTAGGAGCACCGGTTGATTTTACTAACCACCGCACCGCACGGTGGTTCCAGTACTCTATAGGAGCACCGGTTGCTTGTTTTTAACAGCTGCCAGCTGGTAAAATAAATAAATAAATAAATAAAAGAAAACACACCACAGCACGACGGCCAGGAGGAGAACGAAGGGATTCAATGATAGACACAATGACATAAACAGAATACGAAATAAACATAAAAGCAGCAGAATTTATTATAATTGAGGTAGAAAGTAGAGAAAAGCAGAGGGGAAAATAAACAACAATGGACGCGAGGAGAACAGGGGAGGGAGGGCGAGGTGCTGCTAGTGGTCTATGAAATAGCGGTGGTCGCGGTGGTGACAGACTACATAATAGCGCGCGGTGCGGTGCTCTGAGCGGTGGTCGCGGTGGCCACCGAAATTCTAGACTCTGAAAGAGCCTTTAAACCTGCATGTCAGAAGCCCATCCCCCCTCCTAACACACACACACAAACACACTAACGGTTGTGTTCTGTGTGTGTTTTATTATAGAAGACCTAGCGCCACCCAGAAGGCTGCAGGTAGCCAATGTGTCGGTGTACGACCTTGAGGACTGTAAGCGCATATACCATGGAAAGGTGAAAGACGACATGGTCTGTGCTGGAAATGAGGCCGGAGGCCAGAACATCTGCGATGTGAGAATTCACAACACCTTTAGAAGTCTAGAAGTAGACATTCACTGCTAAAATCTAAAACATCTAAAACCACATATTACACACATGGACACCATCAGGAAACAGTTCTAAATCTTCTAAATGTCTGTTTACTGAGGTCCTTAATGGAGCTCTACACACACACACACACACACACTGTGGTCAATGCTTTTCCTTGTGTCTTCCACGCAGGGGGACGCAGGTGCTCCCCTGATGGTGGACGGAGTTGTGTTCGGGATAAACATCAGAGGACCTGAAGAGTGCGACGCCAAAAACAAACCTGCTGTTTTACAGATGCTAGAAGAGTCCTTCCTGAATGACGCCATCAACCGTAAGTCTGTGTGTGTGTGTGTGTGTGTGGGTGGGTGTGTGTGTGTGTGTGTGGGTGTGGGTGTGGGTGTGTATGTGTGTGCATCTTAAACTCCTGTAGAGTTTGGCAGTTTCCTGCAAGTGAAAATAGCAGACCTACAAGCTCCTACTACCTATTTTTCGCCGGATGCTCACTTTAAAACAGGGTGCTAGGATTCAAGTGACTTGCAGTTTACACACGCACGCACACACGCACGCACGCACGCGCACACACTCACTCATTAAAATGTAATGCTATATGTATTTTTGTCCTGTGCAGAGATGAAGCAAGCCCCTCAGTGTGGGATCAGCAATCACCGGATGTTTCCAGATCTAAAGGTGATAGGCGGAGACGTTGTTCAGCCACACGTCTGGCCATGGATGGTATTCACTGAGGTAATTAATTATACTTTACACACACACACACACACACACACACACACACACAGTCAGGGACCCCCAAATTAATATGGATTTGGCGACGGAATTATTATAAAGCAATTTCAAGATGTTTGGAAAACAGCGGATCTACCAACTCACCACAATGTGACATGTTGTGAGCTTGTAGATCGTTTGGCTAAAGACCCTCTCAGGGACCCCTGCAGCTCCCCAGACCCTCTTTGAGAAGCACTGGGCTAATCAAACAGTTTCATTTATGATCCATTGTAGGACAATGTCACACGGCAAAAAAACTGATCTACAAGATCACACAACCTTTTGTTCTCTGTCTGTAATTCACACTTTTATCTTTCAGGGTGAAGATGAATGGATGTGTTCAGGTGTCCTCATCAATGAGTCCCATGTTCTGACTATATATGGCCGGTAATAAACACATTAACTATGAAATGAACAGTTTGTTACTACAGTTGATTATTTCTGTCATTTCATAACCTCCACACTGATTCACACTAATAGTGAATAATAGTCTTAATTTAACCATTTAAACCCTGATCCTACATTGCAAAAAACTCTGAACTAAGCAAGTCTTGTAATCTTTTTTGTCATCAAAATGTTTATTGATTTTCAAAGTTTCTTATAACCCATTCATACACACACTCACACACAAAAGAAAATAAAATAATAATAAAACAAAACAAAAACAAGACAGTCGACGCCTAATCGGACAACACCCCTCTACTGTCATTTGATATACGATCCCATCCGTAATGCATTATATAATATTATTACTTAGTGTTATGTTATCAGCCCTTTAATATACAGGTAGAAGTAATCCCATATCACATGAAACTTCCCTTTGACATTATTCCTCCTGGCAATCGAGTATTCATATGATGCAATTTCCGTCATAAGTTGAGTCCAGTCATTAATTGTTGGTGTGATTGAACTCTTCCAATTCCTTAATATTATTCTGGCTGCAGTAATCAGTCCTGCAGTCACCAGTGCATGTTGTGCCCTAGTGACCCCTTGTGGTAAGACACTGTCATCTCCCAAGAGACACAGCCTGGGGCATTCTGGTAAAGTTGTGTTCAACCACTCTCCAAGCTTTCTTAGTACCTCTTTCCAAAAGGGTACAACAACAGGACATTCCCAAAAGGCATGCAAAAATGTACCATTTTCCCCCTTACATTTCCAACATCTTTTATCTTCCACCAAACCCATCCTAAACAATTTCATAGGGGTATAGTAGAATCTATGTATTATTTTGTAATGTATAAATTTACTTCTAATATCCCTTGTGGCCCACCCAACTTTGGAGATTATATTTGAGCATTTCTCTTCACTTATTTCACATCCCAAATCCCTTTGTCAAATTACCCTAAGATTTTCAGTCTTTGCCCCTTGCAGCTCCATTATATTTTTTTATAAATAGTTGATGCCCTATGCATTGTTGGTGGCAAGTCCAAAATGATTTTCAACATATTTGATTCCTCTATACCCCTGTTACGGTTAAACACACTACCAACACTGTCTCTTAATTGGAGATATTTCCAAAATTCACCCCTACCAGGCAAGTTAAATTGGTTAACCAGTTGTTGATATGATTTAAAGTTCGTATCCATATACAAATCATCAATCACACCTACACCATTTCTTTGCCAAGACTCCCAACAAAATGATTGTTTCCCTATGACAATGCGTGGGTTGTTCCATATAGAAGAATACCCCTGTTTATATTGCGATTTCCCCATTAACCTATGGACTTCTGACCATACCCATTGGGAGTGTTTCAGAATGGGACTCTTTCCTCCCTCCATCATTCTAATCTGAGAAAGAACCTGTATGGGTCTGAAGGGAGCCAACATAGACCTTTCAATTTTAACCCATCCCAACTGATCCTCTCCAGCCCAGTGCTTTGCTAATTTAGACAGTTCAAATGAGAAGTTATACATTTGTACATTCAGAAGTGCCAAGCCACCACATTCCCTGGGGGAACACATTTTTTTAATATTAATCCTAGCCCTTTTCCCATTCCATAAAAAAATCTCTCACCATGTCATCGTACTGTTTGTATATTGCATTTGGGATAGTCAGTGGTATAAGTCTTGTAATCTTAAATCTAGACTTTAAGTATGATTGCTCTTGTTTTAATAAGGATATACTAACCAAGAGCAAGTTGTATAAGATCATCAACCTTGTTTTTAGAACATATTTCTTATTACAAGAATTCTTACCAAGTACAATTCACTTACCCCACGGACAGACTATTTTGCTTCTTTCTAGTACTATTACACTCAAAAATATATATATTTTTTTCTTATATGTAGGGCAGCATTTTTTGCAGTGTAGTGTGGTATTTATGAGCTGAAAACATTTGATCTACAAGTCCACAACATGCAACAGTCTTCATTTTATAGATGTGATATTTTAAGGATTTAGGAAGTGATTTAATATGTAATGTTTTAAAACCTACACATATGTGTGCTACTTATAGATGAATGTTAAATAGTTATGTATTTATAATGTAATTAAAATGTAATAATGATTTGTTTCTGATGTGTCTCCAGGGTTGGTGATTATGTGGTCATTGGAGGTCACAACCCTTCCAACACCACTGAATCCAGACAGAGGATAAAGATAGAAAAGGTATATGATCTTCTATATGTCATAACATATTACTTAACCAACATTATAATGCTTATATTATAATTATAAATTAACTATTATGAACAATATGCTTCAGCCAGCAGAGATCAAAGGTCAATACTCAGTCCTTACTGCATTTTACTGCTGTAAAATATAAGATTTGTAAAAAAACAAAAAAAAAACAAAAACAAATTAGCTTTATAATCTGACCTTTTCTGAAAATGTTTATGTGATTAATCTAAACGTGTCTCTGTCATCTTTAGGTCACCGAGAATCCCTACTCCACCAGCTGGTTTCGTGGCCCGATGCTGCTGACACTCTCTGAGCCTGTGAAATGGACACCTAACATCCGTCCCATTTGTCTTCCGGATCCTGATTTCTCTTTGCCGGCGGGAACGAAATGTGTTCTGGCTGGGTGGGGGGGGCCCTCGAGTGAGGAAACACGCACACACACACACACGCACACACACACACACACGAGCTCCACTGTATTAATATAGTGTGTGTATGTCTGTCCTGTGTGTGTTTCACCACCAGACGACGAGTTCACTGACCAGCTGCGTCAGGCTGTGCTCAAACTCACCCCTATCGAGGAATGCAAAGCTGCCTGGGCTGGTGTTGGCGACCTCAGCGACCTCAACGATCACAATACCGTCTGTACTGCACGCACTGAGAACTACTATGTCGCCCTGGTGAGTGACACATAGATATATGAACACATAGAACAATGTTTATCACATAAATACACACTCTGAAAAACACTACTTCCTGTTGTTACAGTGGGACGAAGGAGGTCCGCTGATGTGTGAGAAGGACCGCCGCTGGTACAACTACGCAACGCTGCTCTGGGCTGGCGATCGCGACTATCCTTCTCTGCACTACAAGAACCCTTTCTATGTCCAGTGGATCAACAAGGAGATATCTCGTCACCGTCCAGCCAACCAAGTCTGCTACAAGAAATTTGAAGGTTAAATTTGAACCTCTTGAGAAACCTAAAAAAAGGGTTAAACCCTGTTTAAATTTGATTAAAAAGTTTACATTCTACAAGTTTGTCTCCAGTAGGGCATTAACTAATTATTCGACTATTCGATTATTCGACTAGCAAACACTATTCGACTATTAATTCATTATTCGTTATTCGCTAATAATATTTTTTTAGATATATTTTTCTGCAGCAGGCATTGTGGATGTGTGCTGTGGTGTTGGTAGTAATTGTTGGTTGATTGCTTATTTTTCATGTCATAATGTAACTGAGTTAGTGTAATAGCATGCACTGTTTGAATGGGAAGTCGAGAAAGAAATATATATATCACTATAGACTAGTCGACAATTATTCGACTACCAAAGTATACGATTCGACTAGCAAAAAACGTGTTTGTTTAATGCCCTCGTCTTCAGGGTATTTCACTGGAGCAGTGGGATGTTGTTGTTGTTGTTGTTTAGACCAGGGGTTTTCAACCAATAGTCCGGGGACCACCAGTGGTCCTTGAGAGGGTTCCAAGTGGTCCCCAGGATAAATGATGGACAGTTGGTTAACTCTTTGAGAGTTACAACTCTCAAGATTTTAAATTTTCACCATCTGAATTAGCCCATGTCTACAACTAGAGGATGTAGAAGATTAATGGTCATTTTGGTCTGTATGTTTGCCAAATCCAGCCTGGTATTATGGACAAAAGCAAATAAATCTTTAGTTTTAGGGTCTGTGGGATTAAATGGTGGGCCCTCGGATGAAAAAGGTTGAAAACCACTGGTTTAAATGGACTTTCTTTGTGCCTTTAATTTCTTTTGACACCAAAGGGTCACATTGGTACCTCCATGGGTCCAAACAGAGTGTTAACACTAAAAGGGTCTTTGGTGTGATTTGGTCCATTGACTTACATGTGTTGAATCACTTGGGACAAGGTGTGCCAACCTGCACCAAGACGTATCTGTGTGGTGAACCTTTGATGTGGAAAAGGTTTTACACTGATTTTACTAGACTTATTTTTGTACACTAGGACCTTACCCGTTGTGAATATATGAACAAACCAAATGATGTCCAGTGTAATGTGAATGAATAGATCATAACAGTGTGGGTAGTGATTTAATACAGGGGCTTTCGACCTTTTTCATCCCAGGGCCCACCATTTATTCAGCATTTGAGCCACGGACCACCAATTGAGGATCCCAAAACTAAAGATTTTCTTTTTGCTTCTGTCCATGACCATTAATTGTAGTTGTGTAGATTTGGGCTAATTGACATGATGAATATTTTACCCCTGGCGGGTCCATTTGGTTTCATTTTTACACCCTCAAGAGTTAATTTGGTTAAACAACTTAGCTGGGGACCACCTGGAACCCTTTCAAGGACCACTGGTGGTCCCCGGACCACCTGTTGAAAACCCCTGATTTAATAGATTATACCAATGGTGATGTAAATTTCTCCTTGCTTTAATGTAATTGTGACTGTGAGTATACTTGATCATGGGGGAATGGGAAAACATTCCCCCATGTTGTTGATGTGTTGATGAATCTGATTTCAGCATTAAAGTCATGATTTCTGCATTAAAGTAGCTGTTTCTGTGGACAGTCATCATGAAGCCACTGGCAAGGGGGGGTGTAATAACTATATATATGTGTGTGTGTGTGTGTGTGTGTGTGTTGTGGTGTGTGTGTGTGTGTGTGTGTGTGTGTGTGTGTGTGTGTGTGTGTGCGGGGTCCGTCTTAATTCGCAAAGTCTAGCAATGCAGTACGCTTCGCGATCACGATCTCTCACACACACACACACACACACACGCACGCACGCAGGCGCTAAAGTTGCTGTGGAAGTAAACGTCATATCATGTGAATACAGCGGTCGGTGAGCTAGTAGAGGACCAAGCGCGCAGTGCTGGGAGTGACAATACAATATGCCCCGTGCAGGGAATTCCGAAGAAGTTAGGCTGTCCTCGGCATGCAACCTGTCCGTGTGCCGTGCGCCTGGTCTCTCTTCCATGCAAGAGTCGGCTGTTGTACGGACCGAGCGTGCAGTGCTGCGTGTCGAGTGACACAATAAGAAGAAGTTAGGCTGGCCTGGTCTCTCTTCCATGCAAGAGTCGGCTGCTGTTAGCTTGTAGATCTGCGTGTTTTTAGCGAACACCGCGCCTGTACGATGTAGTCACAAATGCGACACCCATTCCACTGTAGAACCTCGAGCGGGGGTGTTCCTCCTCCTCCTCCTCCTCCTCCTCTTCCTCCTCCTCCCCGACAACAACACCGCAGCCACTATTAGCTGTGTTGCTGGTGTAGCAGTGGAAATAAGGCAGTGGGGTAACAGCAATGACGATGGCCTGTGAATTGTGTAACGTTAGGGGGCCCCGTCGGACTTTCCCATATAAACTTAATGGGGAAATTTTCACGCACAAATAAATTCATTATAAATCAACGGTGTGTTAATTTGGCAAAAGGGCTACGTCAGTCTCTTCATGACATTATGGTGAACGGCTGTGTGAAAACTTACAGCGATTGGTGGTGCCATTGCAGAGATATTTGTGTTTCAGACATTCATTCATTCAGACGGACAGACAGACATTTTGTGGATTATAGTATGGATTTATGCTGTTTAAATGGTTCTTTTAGTCAGTGGTTTTTCATTTTCCTCACATTTTCAGTTGTAATTATTCGAGGAAACTTTTCATGGTTATTTATAGAACCATTTACCGGGTATTTAAATGTTCTTTAAATATAACCTTGGTCTGAATTCTGAAGGTTCCAGCAAAACAGTTTTGACAGTCTTATTTTTGTGTGTGTGTGTGTGTGTGTGTGTGTGTGTGTGTTGTGTGTGTGTGTGTGTGTGTGTGTGTGTGTGTGTGTGTGTGTGTGTGTGTGTGTGTGTGTGTGTGTGTGTGTGTGTGTGTGTGTGTGTGTCATTCTAAAAAACTATCCAAGCTCTGTACTCTACACCAACCGGGGGCCAAATGCGGCCCTTGGCTGACTCTGACCGGCCCAGGGACCACCAGTGGTCCCTGGGCTAGGGTTAAAATAGAACCAAATAAAATAGAACCAAATGGACCCTAGTGGGTCCATTTGGTTCTATTTGTACACTCTCAGAAAAAAGGAAACTCATTAACATAGTGAAACACATCTTGATGTCATCAACCAAATAACAACAAATAATAATGGCATACAATGTTTAATGGTTTTATATACCTTGTAAATGATTAATGTATTTTATATGGCGTTATAACAGTAATAGTAACGGCATCATGTTTAATGTGTTTCAAATCAATTCTAAAACTCATAGCCTATACATAAATGGCCATTTTTAAAGGGGAATTGCACCCATTTTCAAAAGGATACAAATGTGAACCAAATGGACCTTAGCGGGTCCATTTGGTTTCATTTGTACTCTCTCAGGAAAAAGGGGTCTGAAAGAAAAATCATTAACATGGTGGAAATACATCTTGATGATGTCATCAGATGTATTTCAACATGTTAATGTTTTTTCAGACCTCCATTTTTAGTTAATACAGAATTGGGGGAATTTTTTTTTTATCATGTCCAACATCTCTAAGGTATATTAATGACATATTAAAACTGAAAATGGGTGGAGCTCCCCTTTAACGTGTTTCAAATTAATTCTAAAAGTCATACATAGTGTAACAGGAACGTCATATTTCTTCTTTGGGTTCATGTTTCCGGTCGGACATGTTTGAGTGTAACTCCGTCTCCCAGAAGTTGGATCTGCAGGTTCGTATCAAACAATAAGGAGCGAATCAAAGATTGCCGTAGATCTGTGGTAGTGGCAGCGGCTGTAACTATAGCTTATCAATTAGATGTTCAAATGATCAAATGTTAATCATGCTAATCAGGGCTCTGGGCTTTAGTAAGCAGACAAAGCAAGCAGCAGAGCCTTAGAAATAGACAGAGTTGCGACATTGAGGGGACAGAAAATAGTCTGGTCACGTGGTTCTAGTACTCGCGCGAGCCCATAGGCTCCAATGCATTCAGTAACTTCCGGTTGTCACTATTTGTTGTCACTATCTAATAGTCTATGTAGAGCAGCCGCCATTGGACTGGCGCCATGGAGTGAACGGAGTTGGCGTAACTCTGTATTTCCAAGGCTCTGGGAGCAAGTAGCTCCTCTACGTACGTCCACAGCCATCTAATAGAAGAGTGGCGACATTGAGGGGTCAGAAACTAAGTGCACAAGCTGCTGTTCATTATGCAGTCTGAATAGGGACAAACCGGAGTTGGAAATACATTGTTTTCAACGAGGGCGACGCAAATAAGAGTTATTTTAGGCATGTGTACAACATGTCAACTGTTTTAAAGTACTGTACAGTAACAACTAAATATGTTGTACTATAGCTGCAAAACGATCTAAAATAAAGGGATTTAACATCATTAAAGCTGGGCTGTGCCTGAGTTCAAAGCATTGTCCTCAGCAAAGAAAACCAATGCAAATCCTAAAAGCATCTTGATACAGTCCATGCTTAGCATGCTGCCATTAAAGGGCAATTCCACCCTTTTTTCAAAAAATGCCCTAAAAGAAAAATCATTAACATGGCGAAACACAAACTCACACAACATCTCTAAGGTATATTAATATTATATATATATATTTTAACAGTAAAATGGGAATTCCACACTAAACTTGTGACCATGAATACCACAGAACAACACCACCCCTTTTTAAAGTAAAGTAAAGTAACTAGTTACTTTTTCACAGAGGTAACTATAACTATAATCCCCTTACTTTTTTTTCAGCCACCATGAGGACGGACACAGGAATCCGCTTCTGCAGTTAAGAATACACTTGTTTACAATGTCAGCCACCCTGTTCATTTTATCAAGACATTTAGAGACAAATATTCACTCCTCTAAAGTCAGAAGCAGCAGATCATAGTGGAGGTAAAAGGGAAAAGACATATACAAGGAGAGGGGAAAGGGGCTGGGTGTGGGAATCATATTTTTACGGAGGCCAGGCTAGAATTGCAGCCGTCCGTAGGTGTCCTCTGAGAGTGGTTCTGAAGGAGTCAAGGGATTTGCATGTCTGAGTGACTGTTGGCAGGGCGTTCCCTACCAACATTAAGGCAGTATTTGGACACGTACATGGTGGTATTTTGGTAGTTGACATTAGAGTGTGTACATCTTGCTACCGGGGGCCCGGAGGGTTTTCCAAATCACGTACTATACCTTTAAGGATATAGTATTTATACCATATATAAACCAGTGATGCGATGAAACCTTTTCTGATTATCATTCTAACAGGTGTTGACCCAGACCTGCTGCCATTAAATGACGCCCAAGCGCTTCAAAACCTGGAAGAGCAGCTACAAAACACCCCTGAGCTCAAAAACCAACTGGTAAGATTTCAGTGTTTACTTGGAAACACAGACAGACCCTTTTTGATGGCTGCATGAGAGGAGTCTAGCTTTACCACACAACGGTGCCGTGCGGAAATGAGAGAAGAATTAAAGAATTAAAAGTTAAAATGTGTCATTCATGCAACGTGTGGTGAGCTTGTAGATCAGTTGTATTTACCATGCACTACTGTCATACTATTGCCTCGTTCGCACTGCCTCTCAGAATATACAGTCCACAGCGACGTGCACACACGGACGCAAAAGGGGGCTACAGCCCCTGCCCTGTAACATGTCTAAAACACAGAAGTGCCCTCTTACGGGAGGTTGCCCCTGCTCCCTTCTTTAACACACTGTCCACACAGACCTGCATTGACACTGCTGTGTTGACTAACTTTAATCTCAGCATAATTTGATTTAAACCAAAAACATCAAAGGAAATCAAAGGAAATACAAGGTTCCAGCATGAAGGAAACAATACATATCTTTATCTACAATATAAACCAAATGGACCCGCAAGGGTCCATTTGGTTTCATTTTTACACTCATTTTTACACTCAAGAGTTACATCTGGTTACCCAAGTAGTAGTGTTCATGGAATGCGGTCCAACTCCAAAGGTTTTGGATGTGGGATGCCTGCCGTTTCTAAGTGACCCAGAGTTACATCTGGTTACCCAACCTTCCATCATTTAGCCTGGAGACCACCTGGAATCATCTCAAGGACCACTGGTGGTCCCCGGATCACCTGTTGAAAACCCCTGGTATATAATATAGTAGTGTTCATGGAATGCGGTCCAACTCCAAAGGTTTTGGACGTGGGATGCCTTCCTCCTAAATGCAGGCATTTCTAAGTGACCCCAAACTTTTGAACGCTAGTGTATCAGTGTCATGGATTTCAATGTTTGGGGCACCCAACTTTTTTTGGGCTAAAACTACTGAAACATACCTCGTGATAAGTGAGAATGTGAAGTTAATATAGGCATGCAAATGTGCCTTGTTGCAATGTGCGCTGCACTGTCGCGCTGTCGGGCCGCTGCACCCCGTGAAGTTGCTACTCAAAAACATTGGCATCTATGCCTTAAACAGGTTAGGGTTTTATATATATATATATATATATATATATATATATATATATATATATATATATATATATATATATATATATATATATATATATATATATATTAAGGCTGTTGAAAATAGTTAATTAATGGGATTAAATTAATTTTGTTGATTAATCTGATTAAAAATTTTAACGCAATTAACTCATGTGCACACTGACTCAACCCACTGAGCATTTTCTCATTGAAAACTATGGGTAAAGCACGGCTTTACGGAGACGTATTAGCTGTGTGTCTCCCTGTAACCAGAGCCATAGAGTATAGCTGGAGGATCTCCAAGCATTGAGGGCTTGTAGATCACCTATTTTGATCAATATTTTAAAGTTAAATGGTTATTTTTGTCACAGATTCTGTTTCTTTTTAAATGTTGAAATACTGTACAGGAAAACATGGCATATTTTGGACATAGTTCGAGTGGTGATTAATCATGATAAAAATTAATTTTGAAGCTGTGATTAATTTGATTAAAATTTTTAATCATTCAACAGCCCTAATATATATATATATATATATATATATATATATATATATATATATATATATATATATATATATATATATATATATATATATATATATATATATATATATATATATATACAGTATATATATATCTTGATGGAATGAAGAAGTTGGACTTAAATAGGTGTATGCTGAACTACCGGTAGTGTCCACTCACAGTTATTGAGATTTGTTGTAGTTGTGCTTGAATTATACTGAAATTCTCCAAGCTGTTATCAGTTTGTGTGTGTGTGTGTGTGTGTGTGTGTGTGTGTGTGTGTGTGTGTGTGTGTGTGTGTGTGTGTGTGTGTGTGTGTGTGTGTGTGTGTGTGCGCGTGCGTACGCACGCGTGTGTGTGTGCGTAGGACACAGTAGCACCAGGTGGAGAAAGGACAGGAAGATGCAGAAAGCCAAGTACACTCTGAACGTCACGGGTCTGCTGGGTGACGTCGACTGGGTGACGGTATGAAGTTCATAGTATGCATGGTGATCATAATGTGTTGGGCACAAGCAAGAACCCAAACAGTTGTCCCATTTTGATTAGCATTTTTATTCCTTCCTCAAGTGGCACATAGGGAGACCTGTACAGCCAGGGGGACCCTGGAGAGAGAGAGAGACCTGACCCTAACCCACTTATAACAATAAGACAACCTGATTAATGGGACGGATTACTGAATATTAGAATATGGGACAGGTGCCATAGAGTAACATTCAACTAAATTGAATTCCTGTTGGTAAATATACAGTATTTATTGTTGTTGTTGCTGAGTGACTGCATATATGAGTTGGTTGTTTTTTCATTTTTTGTTTTTCTTCTCTCCATTTCTGTCAATTATTAATTGCCGTGTCTGATAATCCCATGTGGGAAGGGACAAGAAATTGTTCTGACACATAAATTAAATATTTATTCAGTCATTCATTCCTTCTTATGAATGAAAATTCATTCATTCTTTCATTCAATGAATCTAAGACAACTAGAATCTTCTGATAACAATGTGTTTAATGATTAATCTCCCATCACAATTGTAGTATTCCTGTATAGTTGTGAAGGATAAAATTGTCTATAGAGGGTGTGCATGTGACATCATCATCATCATGTACCCAGGGGTTACAGACAGTTATATAGTATTTTTTCACTGTTGTTTTTAAGTGATATCATTGCTTCTGGGAGGTTCATGGAACAAAATATTATTTTGTTCATCTCATCTCATCTCATCTCTCGCTGTCTCTCTCTCTCTCGCTGTCTCTCTCGCTGTCTCTCTCTCTCTCTCTCTCTCTCTCTCTCTCTCTCTCTCTCTCTCTCTCTCTGTGTGTGTGTCTCTCTCTCTCTCTCTCTCTCTCTCTCTCTCTCTCTCTCTCTCTCTCTCTCTGTGTGTGTGTGTCTCTCTCTCTCTCTCTCTCTCTCTCTCTCTCTCTCTCTCTCTCTCTCCTCTCTCTCTCTCTCTCTCTCTCTCTCTCTCTCTCTCTCTCTCCAGGACCCCCTGGTCGTGCAGGTCTCCCCGAGGCTGACGGTATGCCGGACCCCCAGGGACCATGCTGATGCTGCCCGTAAGTGTGTGTGTGTGGTGGGAATTAAAAATAAGACATAGACACATTGCAGAGCTGAACAACTATTGTAAACAAATGCAAATCTATAGAGATGCATGCTCTGATTGGTTCAGACACCCTCTGTGCCAGAGAATCAGGTGGGATCCATAATAATCTATAAATCTATAAAGATGCATGCTCTGATTGGTTCAGACACCCTCTGTGCCAGAGAATCAGGTGGGATCCATAATAAAACCCCAGCGTTTCCAGTTCATCCTACCATTAATATAACGTATTTTCCGCACTATAAGGCGCACCGAATTATAAGGCGCACCAGATTATAAAGCGCACCAGATTATAAGGCGCAGAGAATAGAAGCTACTACAGTTAACAGAGAATAGAAGCTACTGCAGTCGAATGACCCATATATAAGGCGCACTGGGTTATAAGGCGCAGTGTGGATTTTTGAGAAAATTAAAGCTTTTTAGCTTTCTAGTCCGGAAAATACGGTACAAACCATGTTAGAATCACTTGTGTAACCCATTGAGAACAGGGTTAGCTTGTTTCACGCCACTGAGTGGTGTGGACACAAGCTTGTTACAATATTTTACAGGGCCCTACATTTTGGGGACTTTTTACAGGGTTCCCGCGGGATCTTAAAAAGTCTTAAAAGCATTGAATTTACGAATTTGAAAATAATACCTTAAAAAGACTTAAAAAGGTCTTGAATTTGGATATCTAGGTCTTAAATTTTGCGCAGTTACAGTTACATTACATCGAGCCACGTGTGTCGGAGCAATAAAAACAGCGTCTGTATTGGACGTCAGATCGATCCTAAAGAGATGAATGCGGTAAAAAAAAAAAAAAAAACAGTAACCACAGATATACAAGCTCATATAGACATGCATTGCAATGGGGCACACTGCTTGTAGATCATCTACGTTCAGTGCGAGAGTGTGTGTGACGTAGTATTCAGTGTCTTAGAGTTACGCAAACTCCGTTCATTTCATGGGTATATTGGAGGCGCTTCTACATAGACCTCTACGGAATGAGGACAACAAAATTAGGGACGGCTGAAATTACGAAATGCATTGGAGTTTTGAGCTCACGCGAGTACTTGAACCACGTGACCGGGCTGTTTTCTGTCCCCTCAATGTCGCAATTCTCTATACTCTACGCCTCGGACACCACAGTGCAACAAGTGGATGATCATCTGAGCGGAGCTGTCGGGACCGACAGCTTTACACAACTTTATTGCATAGTTGCACATATCTGTGCTTCTATTCACGTCCATAGCCTTTTAAATCGTATTTTCCATGCACGGGACAACGTGATACACTGGATGGTGGTGGTGGTGGTGGTGGTGTTGTCTGTATCGAGAAGCTGGTAGCTAGCTCAGCAACTAGCTAGCGTTGCTAACGTGATCACCAGCTCGCGTCTGGCAGGGGTTTCAACATGTGGTCCGGGGACCACCAGTGGTCCCTGAGAGGATTCCAGGAGGTCCCCAGGCTAAATGATGAAAAGTTGGTTAAATAGAGGTAACTCTTTGAGACTGTAAACAACCCTTGCGGGTCCATTTGTCCATCATGTTTACACTCTCAAGAGTTAAAATATTCATGTGAATTATCCCAAGTCTACACAACTAGAGAATGTAGAATATTAATGGTCATTTTGATCTGTATTTCACTGTGTTGTTTTCTCTGAGATCCAGCCTGGAATTGTGGACAAAACTAAATGAAATCTTTAGTTGTGGGGTCTGTGGGTCTGAATAAATAGTGGGCCCTGGTATGAAAGAGGTTGGAAACCTGAAAAACTGGTCTATAGTCATTTGGCTTCCTTTAATAATGTATGTATACTAGTGTAGTTGCATCTACTTGTGTCACAGCAGGCAGACCAGTCGAAGCACTCCTGAATACTCAGACAGACATGCACCACCTCAAAGTCCAAACACATAGTTGTTTTTCATGTTCCCCTTATAATTTCTTGGGGCTTATTAGGACTGTAGTAGATAATAAAAAAGAAACCCTATGTAGCCTAATCCTAATTACATAGGGTTTTTAATGCGTCAAATCGCACTGTATCGAATTGTATCGTATCGTACCAAATTCCAACAAATCGAAATCGTATCGAAATTCTACTGAATCGAATCGTATCGTTCTGTATATAAAATTAATCGTTTCTGAATTGCATAGAGACCATGCAAATCGATACGTATTGAATCGTCTTGTAAGGGAGAGATACACACCCCTAATAAATATAGCACTTGTTAATTTCTAGTGGTGCTGGTAAATGAAAATGTAGGTAGCACCAGTGCTAGTTGTGAAAAATATATAAAACGTCGCTTATTGACGATGGCCGTGAAATGGGTATTACGTTTTATATAAATGGCCTTAAAAAGGTCTTAAAAAGACTTAAATTTTACTTTAAGAAACCTGTAGGAACCCTGATTTTAGTTCCACAGAAAAACATTTACTTTCAGAGACAAAGGGATTTTTTTCCAATGTAATGACAACAGTTTAGTTTCAGGGACTTCCAAGAAGGTACCAGATGTAACTCTTGATAAATATAAATATTAAAAAATATATATTTACACTCTCAAGAGTTAAAATATTCATCATCGGAATTAGCACCACTTAATTAAGAAGGTTATACTGTTTTGTTGGCAAAATACAGCCTGGAATTGTGGACAAAACCTAAAGAATTCTTTAATTTTAGGTCTTTGGTGTGAAAATGTAATCAAATGGTGGTCCGTGGCTCAAATGCTGAATAAATGGTGGTCCCTGAAGTCAAAAAGGTTGAAAACCCCTGCTCTAACAGATCACGTGACTCAGATTCCATGCTCAATGTGTCATCATCATTGGGACCAATCAGCTGTCTACAGAGCAGCAGGGGCGTGGTTTTCCTATGGCTTATAAGATGGTATGATCCATCATGGCCGCCCCCTCTCATCTGAGCTCACACTGTTTGTTTAGGCTAGTTCTGCTTTAGTTTGGAAGTAAAAATCATCAAAATGTAACTTTAGTTGACATGGATGCCCTCAGAGTTTAACAGGGTGGTAAAAACAACAGTTATATTCATGTACACCAAACAGGTGAGTTTATACAGTTGTGTTAATGGATCAGATGATTAGCTGCTCAACACACACACACACACACACACACACACACACACACACACACACACACACACACACACACACACACACACACACACACACACACACACACACACACCAATGTTGCAACTCTACTAGATGACTCTGTCCTCTGGTAAGCTGCTCTGCTCTTTGAAAGTTTGTGTGTTTGTGCTGCTAGTAGTTAGCATGGACATGTGGCTCATTTATTAACATTAGCATAAGCTAAGACAGTGCTTATGCTAACATACCAACACTTCTCCTCTTAAAGGGATATTCCACTTAAAAAGAAGGAAAAAAAAACAACTTTTGGTCATTTTATAGTCTTCTCGGTCTCATGTGAACACACCAGACACAGACAGTTTATAAGTTACTCCGTTCATTATTTAGATATTTGATGCTCATTTTAGCATGTCCACCTCCTTCCTATACAAACCAATTATAACTTATAACTTAAAATTTTAACCATGACAGATTATTCAAAAACAACTCATCTTTTTTCTGATGACTATTGTCTTTCTAATATGTGAGAGGGCCATGGGATTTTATTTACTGTTTTCATGTATTTTTAAAATATGTAGACTATGGTCTACAAAGTTTTATTGAAAGTGAAATACCCCTTTAAGCTGCTCTGCTCTTTACTTTGTGTGAAATATGATCATAATGGTAACCGTTCTACTACAGCAGCCAATGTTAGTTCTGTTATCGCTTTCGACAGTGCTGCTGCTCAACAACTCTGCTGATAATCATAGCACAGATGGCTCATCTTTCTTTTCTTTTTCTTTCTTTCTAGCTGTGGATAACGGATGCTGCTGGAACACTCAACCTGAAGATGGCCTTGTGAAGATCTCCAGGGTTCTGAATGACCTCCAGGCCCACCACCCCATCCTGCCTGCTAAGATGTCTATGTGGACAGTGTTTGTATAGGGAGAAGCATGGCATTAATTTCTTGCTGCTGCCAAAGTCAAATTGTGATATCTGTGGTGATTAGCTTAATAACGGATTGCATTTTTAACGGATTGCAGTTGATGCCAGTGTGACAAGCTCACACCGACCAACTCATTGGAGGCAATTTGGGGTTCAGTGTCTTGCCCAAGGACACTTGGACTGTCGATAGGAGGAGCCGGGATTCGAACCACCGACCTGTGGATCATTGGAGGACCTGCTCTACCTCCTGAGCCACTGCCGCCCAAATGCTTGCAGTGTGATATCCGTAGCAAGCTGTTATTTCCACCTGACTGGTGGAAATAGATGTTGATATATACTGGGTTTGGTCTCTGGTCATTCACAAAACAAACAACAAACAAGTTAACCTTAATAATAGTAGAAATAATAGTAGGCATAATATAAATAATATATATATATATATATATATATATATATATATATATATATATATATATATAATATATATATATATATATATATATATATATATATATATATATATATATATATATAATATAAATAATACAAATAGAAAAAATAGAACTAAAGATGTTAGAAATATAAATTATAGCAATAAAAAAACAATAAAATGATAGCAATAAAAACAAATGATATAAATGATAACAAATGATGAAAAATAATAAAATAAAAATGATGCCACCTGCGAATGATTCGGTGGTCGATATATAAGCCTCACGGTTGTCGGAGACTATTGCCACCAAGCTTTTGGCGTACTTCTTGTGGCTGGTATTTGCGATGGATGAACATGTGTTCCACAGTCCCACTTCTGTATTAAGAGTTTTCCACTCCTTGATGTGTGAACATCTGTGGATTCCTCATTGTATTTTGAAGCTAGATGTTTTTTCTGCCTTCCACTGGTCCCTCTGTCTTGCCTTCACCTGGATGTCTTGAGGTGTCAGATTGTGTTGTTGGTTGTGTTTGTGAGCTGTGGTGTCTCTGATGGATTCACTCAGCTATGTCTTGTAAGTGAGGGCCAGTGTGGCTGCTTCTCGTTTGACCTGTGCTGGAGTACAGTACTTGGGTCGTCTGCATAGCCATACTTTGTTGTTGCCGTAAGGAGGTTGTGGATGTACCAAGGATGTGGAACGATATTGGTGTCAGCAATGTCCTCTGTGGGACGCCATTCTTGAGCTTTCTAACCCTGCTACTTTAGCCGTTACTGGTGTGGAGCTGAACCCTAAGCAAAACAAATGGCCAATGAATTTGTGAAATACCACAGATATCACAGATTTCCTATTGGCAGCAGGAACAAATGATTGATGTGCAAATCTCTACAGCCATTCATAGACTATAACCACCATCCTATTCCTTCTAGACGCTGGGGCCCCTACCGATGAGATCTGCACGTCTCTGGCTGTCCATGGATGAATCTAGTATGGGGATTCCTCTACAGACGCCTCAAAGTATGAAACTTCAATTCATTTTTTTAAATCATAAATATTTCTATTACTGTATGCTATAGTTGGTGTCCATTTTCAAGGTTCTCTATAAATCAGCCTTTTTCTTTCTCTTTGTTTAGGATGGATGATGTCGGTAGACTGGGACATGCGCCGGCCCGGTAAGAAACCTCACAGTACCAGGTACTTAGACTTGTTCTGCTTAGTTGTTTTTTAAAAAAACATTTGTCACTGAAATAGACTGCAATTCATGATTAAATTGTCATTTTGATTCAAATGGGCACTTTTGGGTTAAAAAAAGCCAATTATCCGCCTGTTGCTGATAATCGGTCACTCCCTATTCTTACTCATTACTGCATATGTATGGTGTTGCAGGGCGTGCACGTGGATGCAAGATGACGCAAGGATGAAGATTGAGACAGACGTCAACCTTCGACAACGTCGAGGGCGGCCGACGACGAGACGACGACGAGGGCGACAAGGTACTGTGTGTTGTGGCAGGGCAGGCGACAACGAGAGTGACCTTTTCTTTGTCTTCTGTCTGTCTTAGGATGGAGGGCGACTTGGGACCTGGCCTGGAGAGAAACCACGGATGATGAGTGGCGGCGGACGATGATGAGTGACGGCGGACGATGATGAGTGGCGGCAGACAATGCACGGGCGACGCAGGCGGTGGATACTTCGGCCGACAACTGTGGACGACGTGGAGAGCTCGGTAGACACCTGTAACCCGTTTAGGCCTGTCAGAATTGGACTTTTGTGACATTTTGAATTTAAAGATATATCAACATTTTCAACATGCCATTTGATACTTGGCAATTATGCGATAATTGTGACGGGCCTAAATAAATCTTTCTGGTTGCTTTTTTTATTATTTTAATATATATATCATGCTGTATATGTATCTTTTAGGAACAACATCTTGATGGTGAAGAGCTCCTTTTCAAGACAATGGAGAAACTGACCAAACTAAGGTAATACCACACACACGTAAACACAATGCTCATATTATTTTATGAATTTTGTAGTATAAAGAAAAAGCCAATTATCCATCTGTTACCGACAACCAATTGCTTCCTATTTATCATTACTGTGCATATGTATGGTGTTACACAGCGCGCATATTGATGAAAACAGAAAAACTAATTTAGTGTCTTTGTTAGGATGACCATTGAAGCAGACGCCAGCTTCGTCCCGGGGGTTTCTTCTGAGGACTTCTGGGTCGATGGAAGGCCGGACGGCGCTAAAGGCTCGGTAGACGCATCTAGAACCGTTTTAGGCCTGTCAGAATTGCATTTTGTTGCTCGCCGATTCATTTTTATATTGGAAATATTATGTCGTAATGATATTATGAAGACAATTTTGTCTTTTTAGGCTTTGTAAGCTATGGCATAATTCAATAAGCACTAAATGTATTCATGGAGACTATTATTACATTATCCCCCCCCCCCCCCCCCCAAAAAAAAAAAAGTATTCTCTCAAATACTTGTCTAATATGTAGTAATTGTGACAGGCCTAAATGTTTCTGGATGTTTTTTTTTTTATATACATGTCATGTCATCAGTTACATTTGACTATAGATATTTGATATATGATATAGATATATTTAGGGTCTTTTTTTTTGTCTTCTGTCTTTGTTTTTAGGATGGAGGTCCGTACATGTCGAAGGACCTGGGCCAGCCCGGTTAGAAACCACACACTACTAGGTACTGCTTAGCTTGTCCTTGATAGATTTTTTTTTTCTAATAGGACAGTTATTGTCACTCAAAAATGGATTTAAACAGGCACTTTTTGTTAAAAAGCCAATTATCTGCCTGTTGCCAACAATCAGGCGCTCTCTATAATTAAACATTAATGTAAGTGCATGTGTACTGTATGTTGTGGCAGGGCACGCACACAGGCCACACCCAAGCTAATTGTCTGTATTGTCCATGTTAAGAGGGAGATTGAGGCAGCCATGGAAGCTTTGCCCCGGGTGTTTCCTGACGACTGCGATCGACTACAGAGCGCCGGCGTCAACTAGGGTGGCTGATGATGACTGACTGGTGGCCGGCGAGGATGACGACCTCCGTGGGCGGTGATGGGCAGCGGACAACGTGGACTGCTCGGTAGACACCTATATACTGTCAGAACTGTAGTTTTGAGATTGAGATGGGCTGCTTCTACTTTTCTTTAAAATTATGAACATTTTCAACATGCCAGATCATACTTGGCAATCATGCAATAATTGTGGCAGGCCTCAATCAATCTTTCTGCATGTGCTTTTTATTTTTTTTTAATGTCATGCTGTGTAATCAGTTATGGTTGACTATAGAATATATTTTCTTTTAGAAACATAATCTTTTATTATCATTGTTCATAAAATAATGTATTAATCATTTCTTTTCTTTTCTTTAGGACATTGCTGGTCTCCTGTCTGGCTCCAGACTGGTAGTGGTGATATGTAGATGTGATCAATCAAAACTTTGGTTGGTTCACTTAAATAAAAAATGTAGGAAACAAAAAAAAATAAAATGTAGGAAACAAAAAACAAATGTAGAAAAATAACAATATAAACAAATTACTTAACAATATCAATAAACATATTACAGTAAAATAAATAACATCAATAAAATAAAATAGTAATGAAATAAAAAATAACCTAATTAGAAATGTATTACCGGTAATACAAAAAATAGATAAATAATAATATGGTTGTGAATAATGAAGGTAATAATAATACAATATAATATAGTAATTGTAATAAAATATAATAATGGCAATATAATAAGGGTAATAATAGTAATATATGGGTAATATAGATGTTAGTAATTTACTAATAAGGGTAATAATAATGATATTGATGTCAATAATATACGTGTGTGTGTGTGTGTGTATATACTGTATATATGTATAATAAGGGTAATAATGATAACATCTACATATTACAACAAGACTATGTGTACAGACCTGTACACATATTGTCAGCAGTCTGGTGGACTCACTACAGCTGTCACAATGTTCTATAGCATCCACGATTGGCTACCTGGAATGAGGGCGTGGTGACACCACATTGAGCTGGACATCCCATGATACATGATGGAAGACACCAAAATCTTATGTTTGTCTGTAATATCTTATCCTGTTCAGATTTCACTGTGATTATTCATGTATTTTTTATTTTATTTATTTTTATTCATGATGCCATATCTGTAAGTATTTTCCTCAATTTGGTGAATAAATTATTGCATCTATACCTGGGTGTCCTTCGCAATATGTTTTGGGTTCATTACAAGGTTGAGGAATACAGTGCTACTTGCAACATTTTTATTGTATTTTAATAGCACATTTAGAACTTTGAAAATTTAGCCTATGGTTTTCTGAAAATCTTCAAATTCTTAAAACAATGAATGATGTACACAGAAGTAGCTCCCAGCGTGAATGTATTGGTTTCACCAGGTACATTTGGGTTCAAAGGAGGCCTAAGGTCTGCAAAATGCAATGTGTGGAAAAATGGTAGATTTTCACCTTGGTTATTAATTCTGACTACATTTTTGGCTCAAAGTCCAGTCTGAATACTGGACTGAATTTTAAGTTTGTACTTTTCTCCAGACATTGACTTTACTTAGTTTCTTTGAAAACTTTACGTCAGTTTTCCATTTGTATTAATGTTCTGCAAATGGACCATCAAACGCCAAGTGTTTAAATGCTTTTCTGGGGTTCATCCTCTTAGCTGAATTCTAAGAATCCTTTTGGTTATAGAGCTTGTATTGAACTGCACTCTTTTGGTATGCGGTCAGGTTTAGACTTGGCTCAGGGAAGAGGACGCCCCTGCCATGCACAGTCCACCATGGCACAGTTGGAGGTGTGACAACAACCATCCTTCTGGATGAAATAATTCCTAATTGTAATTCGCTCTGGATTAAGAGCATCTGCTTAATGCCTGCAATGTTACATTGTCTCTTTCTGCAAACTGTTAATGACATTGTCACTTTTAGGCCAACACCTCCCTCTAGTGGTTACTCACAGTAATGTCTACCTTACTCTGTTCATATGCAATAAAAAGTTAGTAGTACTACACAATGCATATACCATTAATGGTTCTCTGGGCAAGTGATTTCCTCTCGAAGAAGCTCTCTGCAGAGCTGCCCCCTGTGCCCTGGTATGTAAAGTCATTGACTTTCTTTAGCACAGTAACTCCTATTGTTAGGTGCAGTTGTTCTTGGGGATCTTATGTGTCATGACCTCGGCCTTGATTACATTTAGCCCGAGGCAATCACAATTCTGCAGAATTTTCCAATTTTACTTTAAGATGCATCAGGAACGATGGGGAGGCAACATTTATATGCTACATGTCTGTACTAATACATGCCAGTGGTGTCTGTGTACATGTGCCTAAAAGGTCTGTGGGGAGTTTGTGCAGTAACAGACGCAGACAGTGACTTCACCATGCTGCAGGGCAACATGGAGTTGACGCCAGAGCTGTTTGGAAACTCCTGGAAGATAAAGCCCTCCGGCCCTGATGTGGCAAACCAGGACCTGTGCACTGTGAGTGGAACACAATACAGGCACGTGCGAGCACACACACACACACACACACACACACACACACACACACACACACACACACACTCAGACTATACTCCTATTCTACTGCATGGCAGCCTGTACTGTAACAACATAACTCTTGCTACTCGCCGACTATAGTAAAGTGATGTGATGAGTGCAGACCACAAAGCTTCTTAAAGCAGTGTCTCAGAGTTTATTTAAGTGATTAAATGTGATTATGAAATACTAGTTTATTGCTCCACCAAATGTGTGTTTCAACAGCCTCCACTGAGGTGATGGCTGTGCCCTCTGAGTGTCCAGGTGATTGGGAGGGTTCCATGTTTTCACCTTGGACCAGCATCTCTAATAATAATAATAATAATAATAATAATAATCTTTATTTGTATAGCACCTTTCATGACATAAAATGCAGCTCAAAGTGCTTTACATTGCAATAGAGAAGAAGACAAACAATAGTGGGAATGAATTAAAGAGATCATTAAAATACATCAAAGAAGCAGTACAGTGAGGACCTGAAATAAGCATAAAATATAAAATCATAAAATATAAAATCATAGAGAATCAGTTAAAAGCAAGTGCATAGAAGTATGTCTTGAGCTGTGCTTTAAAAATGTCTACAGAGGCTGCCTGTCGAATGTATAATGGGAGTTTGTTCCACGCCGTCGGTCCATAGAAGCAAAAGGCTGCTTCACCGTGTTTTTTAGTTGCCATTTTGGGCACCGCAAGCAGGCCAGCAGTGGAAGACCTGAGGGGACGGCCTGGGACATACTTAGGTAGGCAGTCATGTAGGTAGGAAGGTGCAAGACCATTAAGCGCTT
Organism: Benthosema pterotum; assembly: GCA_039105355.1. NCBI lineage: Eukaryota > Metazoa > Chordata > Actinopteri > Myctophiformes > Myctophidae > Benthosema > Benthosema pterotum. Next base: position 1,682,730 of record CM076983.1, on the reverse strand, counting down.
TATAGACAAGTAAAAGAATTTTAAAATCAATTCTAAACACAACCGGTAGCCAATGTAGTGAGGCTAGGACAGGAGTAATATGTTCTTTCATCTTAGTTTTAGTTAAAACTCTGGCTGCCGCGTTTTGGACTAGGAACTAGTCAGTCAGTCAAAGTTTTAACCCTAACCCTAACCCGTTTATACTAAAACTTGGTGTTTATGATGTAGGTTAGTAGTCAACCCACTGAGCATTCTCTCATTGAATAAAATGCGTAGAGCACAGTTTATAGCCTAGCTGTGTGTCTCCCTGTATCCAAAGCCATAGAGTAGAGCTGGAGGACCTACAAGCATTGGGGACTTGTAGATCAATAAATAAACATCCTCCAGGTTATTATTCTTGTATAAATGTTCAAATACTGTACAGGAATACATGGCATATTATGGACACAGTTTGAATGGGGATCAATCATGATTAAAGGTAGGGTAAGTGATTTGAAATTCATCCTGTAGTTCCAGCCTGGTGCACTAGGGGCGCCAAACAGTAGCTACACTATGTGAACCTGCTGCTCGATCCTGATTGGAGGAGAATTCGCCACCACCTGGGGAACTTCTATTAGCTCCTCTGCTAACGTGGGAGAGGGGGAAACTCCATATATGGTTTCCACACCTTATAATAGAGCATTTTAACAGAATTCTTTTTTTGGGTGATATCTGACAAAAGTGAAATCACTTCCCCTACCTTTAAATTAATTTTGAAGCTGTGATTATTCTGACTAAAATAATCATTCAACACCCCTTATGTGCCTCTCCCTGGCACAAAACACTTTTCAAATAGAAGCCCATGGCCAGTACATGAATTTGGGTGTCCTTAATGTGAAAATGGACAGTTCACAATTTCAGGAAAATGTATATGCATATTATTATTTGAAAATGTTGATCTTATTTTCAACATGTTTCTTTAAACCTGCAGTGGTCTGTGTTTGGAGCGGCCTCTGTGCTCTGAGACACCCAGACTGTGCCAAACAGTCAGATGAGGAGTTCTGTGGGCCTGCCCTAACCCTAACCTGCCACCCTGATGTCTGCCGGAAGAGTTCCTGTGGAAAATGCATTCCTGGAAACTGTGTGCATGACAAACGGCTAGACTGCAGCTTTGCTAATGGCTCTGATGCTTAAGGTGGGTAACTGGGATGGGCATTATCTGTGTCCTGACAATCAAGTTGAAAGAGTGTAATGCCGCAATTGTGATTGTGTTACAAGATATATAGATTATGAATGGTGTTCGTAATGATATCAACAGGCCTGGAAAAGTTGGCCCGGCCCTAAGTGGGCCCTAAACAAGTAAGCCTGAAGCCCGACTCAGCCCGGCTAATTAGCAAGTCCATTTTCTAACGATCAGGCATTTTTACCACAGTTACCAAATAATTTCGGGGTCATAATGATCCTCCTTTGGGGATAAAATTGATATGTTTCCAACATGTAGCGGCACGCAATGAATTACTTTCTGTATAAACTATTGACACCAACACAGAAATAGGTCGCTTGCAGAGATGTTTATCTAGCAAACCATATGTACATTTACAACAAAGAGTTAATCTTTTCTGTAGTCTGTATAACGTCCGAACCCCACGCCATTCCGTGCTTCTACACGCACGGCACGCACGCACGCACGCACGCACGCACGCACGCACGCACACACACACACACACACACGCACACACACACACACACACACACACACACACACACACACACACACACACACAGTGACATTACTTGAACTTAGCTGCTGGTGTTGTATTGTTGTATTATATTAGTTTCTACTGCTGTTGCAGTTATAGTTTTATTTGTTATTTATTTTGTTTGTGTTCAAATTCAAACGTTCACCCAAAAATAATGACTTATTTAATATTATATCAAATGGTAAAACCTATTCAAATTTGTCTTGGAGTCAGAGAGCAGAGCTGCATAGAGTTTAATACAGACAGATAACAGTAGACACAGGACAATACAATTACAGTTAACACATTTACACCCTAGTGTGTATCCTACGCCTGTAAGTGCTAAATGCTCTCCCCATTTAAGAGCTTAATCGAGAGAGGTATAAATGAACGTCTAAACCGGTTATATTTTATCAACGGTGGAGCTCTGTATCTCCTGCCCGTTCACATCAACACATACTCAGAGAACATGTAAGGGTTCAGCGACAATACATTGAGCCTATCGAACTACAGCTTGTTGGAAGATGGCTTGTAGGGTGATCGGGGGGCTAGACACCAGCCACCCTACAGCTCTGGTCCGTGGTGTAAAGCTGCACCCAGACGCTAACAGGAAGGTTCAGTCCTGATTTCCTGCAGAACGGTCGCCCCATGTTTGTTTTTAGTTAAATACAGTGTAGCCTCAGAGCCGGATTTAGCTAGCCCTACTAGGGTGGGCTGGAAGAATGGCTGGGAGGGCAACTCCAAAGTTTTTCTATGAAGCAGTGGTTTTCAACCTTTTTGATGTTGCGTGCGTGCTCATTTCGTGCACTCGTTTCGTGCGATGTTTTTGAAAAATCAATCCAGTGAGCTTTTTAAACACCTGGCGTTAATCGAAGGGTGATTTTCTTTATTTCAGCACTGCAGAGAGAATCGAGAATCACCGCATTTATACAGGCGTTTATCGTTGCCGTCTGGAAAGCCCTTTAGGAGGAATTCTCCAGGGTTCTCTAGAGTTAACTCCATTTATACAGGCGTTTATCGTTGCCGTCTGGAAAGCCCTTTAGGAGGAATTCTCCAGGGTTCTCTAGAGTTAACTCCATTTATACAGGCGTTTATCGTTGCCGTCTGGAAATCCCTTTAGGAGGAATTCTCCAGGGTTCTCTAGAGTTAACTCCATTTATACAGGCGTTTATCGTTGCCGTCTGGAAAGCCCTTTAGGAGGAATTCTCCAGGGTTCTCTAGAGTTAACTCCATTTATACAGGCGTTTATCGTTGCTGTCTGGAAAGCCCTTTAGGAGGAATTCTCCAGGGTTCTCTAGAGTTAACTCCATTTATACAGGCGTTTATCGTTGCCGTCTGGAAAGCCCTTTAGGAGGAATTCTCCAGGGTTCTCTAGAGTTAACTCCATTTATACAGGCGTTTATCGTTGCCGTCTGGAAAGCCCTTTAGGAGGAATTCTCCAGGGTTCTCTAGAGTTAACTCCATTTATACAGGCGTTTATCGTTGCCGTCTGGAAAGCCCTTTAGGAGGAATTCTCCAGGGTTCTCTAGAGTTAACTCCATTTATACAGGCGTTTATCGTTGCCGTCTGGAAAGCCCTTTAGGAGGAATTCTCCAGGGTTCTCTAGAGTTAACTCCATTTATACAGGCGTTTATCGTTGCCGTCTGGAAAGCCCTTTAGGAGGAATTCTCCAGGGTTCTCTAGAGTTAACTCCATTTTCGTTACATGCTAAACCCTGTATACTAAACCCCCTCCTTGTTTTCCCTTTTTTTTTTTTTTTTTTACTATTTTTAAAAACTTTTGGGAATAGTTCAATGTGCTAATCTATTGACAGGCTGTGAGCTTGTAGACTGGCCATTTGAACTGTTGAAAAGTGTTTTTAAATAGTTTAAAAAAGCAAAGAAGTTAAGGGATAAGGGGTTTAGTGGTGACGAAAATCTAGGCCTTCAAGTATTCATCATTAATATAATAAATAACATAACATAATATTATATAGACAACGATAGACAAACGGTTTGTGTAATCGAGTGAAAACAAACAACTCATTGTTTTTGGGTGAACTAATTTCCTTTAAGAATAATTATGTGCCACTGTAGATATTATATATGTAGATATATGCTATCAGTATTTTACATAAACACAGCATTACTGTCACTGTCATTTTTTACCTAACATAATAAAGGTTTAAACCTGGACGAGGTTCATTTTGCAGCACTGGTTTTATATGCCTGTGAGGACCTTGTTTCCATTTTGCCACCCGCTGTGTTCAAGTAAATGGTTTTCATTTAACCTTCTGTACTGTACGCATTTTGGTGTTATTATACTTTAGAAATTGAAAAATATCAGACGATGAAAAATAATGAAATTGTCTATTATTGAGTCTTATTTCAGAAGCAAACATTTCTAACTCAAGTCTTTGCTTCTGGGGGATCCCTGTGGAACATGTTTTCAGATGGGGGCCAATATAGATGATTCTGGTGGTCCTTGGCATGAAATCTGTATTCCTGACACAGGAAAAAATAGATTCTCGTGTCAGAAACTAGGATCTAGCGTTAAGAACTAGAATCTAGTGTAAAGATTTTACACACACAGTTACATCCGGTTAACCAGCTTTCCATCATTTAGCCTGGGGACCACCTGGAACCCTCTCAAGGACCACTACAACCTCTGTTCACTTCATGGGGTCAGTCCAGTGGTTGACCAGAGCTAATAGACTTCTATTGAGATTGGGACAAGTCCTAATGTAATGGTATAACGGTATAAGGCAGTGGTCCGGGGACCTAACCCAATGGAATGTTTGGTTAGCCAGATGTAACTATTCTTGACAGTGCAACCATGAAACCAAATGCCATGGACCCTTTTAATTGCGGATCCATTTGGTTTCATGCTTACTTACACTCTCAAGAGTTAAAATAAATCTTAAGTTTAGGGGCTAAAATGTCATCAAATGGTCGTCCTCCGTGGGTAAAATATCATCATGTGAATTATCCCAAGTCTACACAACTAGAGAATGTAGAAGATTAATGGTCATTTCGATCTGTATGTTGGACTGTTTGGTTTCCCCAAATCCAGCCTGGAATTGTGGAAAAAATCATCAGGCTAAATAATGGAAAGTTGGTTAACCAGATGTAACTCTTTGAGAGCGTAAACATGAAACCAAATGGACCCTTGTGGGTCCATTTGGTTTCATGTTTATCTTCTCAAAGAGTTAATATATTCATCATGTGAATTATCCCAAGTCTACACAACTAGAGAATGTAGAAGATTAATGGTCATTTTGATCTGCATGTTGGACTGTTTAGTTTTCTATGAAATAAATCTTTAGATTCGGGGTCTGTGGGGCTAAAATGTTAAAATGCTGTCCATGGCTCACTTCACTGACTGTAGTATGATACAGAATTTGTAGTAGTGTATAGTGCAGTGGTTTTCAACCGTTTTAATACCAGGGACCACCATTTATTCAGAATTTGAGCCATGACCACATTTTAGCCTCAGAGACTCTAAAACTAAAGATTTATTTTACTTTTGTCCACAATTCCAGGCTGGATTTGGGGAAACCAAACAGTCCAACATACAGATCAAAATGACCATTAATCTTCTACATTCTCTAGTTGTGTAGACTTGGGATAATTCACATGATGAATATTTTTTTAACTCTTGAGAGTGTAAAAATGAAACCAAATGGACCCGCTAGGGCCCATTTGGTTTCATTTTTACACTCACAAAGCGTCTGGTGGACGTTGCTGGGGACCACCTGGAACCCTCTCAAGGACCACTGGTGGTCCCCGGACCACCGGTTGAAACCCCCTTGTATAGTGTATTGTTCTGTATCTGACTGTAGTATGATAAAGTATTTGTTGTATAGTGTATTGTCTGTATTTAACTGTATGATGGAGAATCAGAGATTAGTGTCTTGTCTCGTGTTGTGATTGTTTATTTGTGAATGTATTTTAAAGTATTTTCTTAAAGGGTTTTGGAATAGAGCTGCGCAGTCCACTAACCTAAGCACAAAAATGTAACCCTACCACCAGTCAATAAGACATGTGAATCCCTTGACTCCTAAAAAACACTCTCAATGGGTACATAGTCCACACGGGCGGCTGCAATTCTTAACTGGCCTCTGTAAAACAAAATGCAAATATATTACCCCCACCCACCCTCTTTCCCCTCTTTGTATATTTCTCTCTTCCCTTTTTACCCGCACTTTGATTTTACCTTCGATATGATTTGCTGCTTCTGGATTTACAGAAGTAATTATTTTATATATATATACTGTATATATATATACACTAGCGTTCAAAAGTTTGGGGTCACTTAGAAACGCCTGCATTTAGGAGGCAGGCATCCCACATCCTAAACCTTTGGAGTTGGACCGCATTCCATGAACACTACTTTATTATATATCAGGGGTTTTCAACAGGTGGTCCGGGGACCACCAGTGGTCCTTGAGATGGTACCAGGTGGTCCCCAGGCTAAATGATGGAAGGTTGGGTAACCAGATGTAACTCTTGAGAGTGTCAAAATGAAACCAAATGGACCCTAGCGGGTCCATTTGGTTTCATTTCTAAAATATTCATCATCTGAATTAGCACCACTTAATTGAGATGTTTACACTGTTTTGTTGTCAAAATACAGCCTGTAATTGTGGACAAAATCAAAAGAATTCTTCAATTTTAGGTCTTTAGTGTCAAAAAGGTTGAAAACCCCTGCCATACTGTATGGCTGTACTGTACTGTATGTATTTGTTGTAGTTGTGCTTGAATTGTACTGAAATTCTCCAAGCTGTTATCAGTTTGTGTGTGTGTGTGCGTTCGTTCGTGCGTGCGTACGCGTGTGTGTGCGTTCGTGCGTGCGTACGCGTGTGTGTGTGTGTGTGCGTGCGTGCGTGTGCGCGCGTGTGCGTAGGACACAGTAGCACCAGGTGGAGAAATGACGGGAAGATGAAGAAAGCCAAGTACACTCTGAACGACACGGGTCTGCTGGGTGACGACGACTGGGTGACGGTATGAAGTTCATAGTATGCATGGTGATCATAATGCAAGCACCCAAACAGTTGTCCCATTTTGATTAGTATTTTTATTCCTTCCTCAAGTGGCACAGGGAGACCTGTACAGCCAGGGGGACCCTGGAGAGAGAGAGACCTAACCCTAACCCACTTATAACAATAAGACAACCTGATTAAAGGGACGGATTACTGAATATTAGAATATGGGACAGGTGGCATAGAGTAACATTCAACTAAATTAAATTCCTGTTGGTAAATATACAGTATTTATTGTTGTTGTTGCTGAGTGACTGCATATACGACTTGGTTGTTTTTTCATTTTTTGTCTTTCTTCTCTCCATTTCTGTCAATTATTAATTGCCGTGTCTGATAATCCCATGTGGGAAGGGACAAGAAATTGTTCGGACACATAAATTAAATATTCATTCATTCAGTTATTCATTCCTTCTCATGAATGAAAATGTATTCATTCTTTCATTCATTCAATGAATCTAAGACAACTAGAATGTTCTGATAACAATGTGTTTAATGATTAATCTCCCATCACAATTGTACCAAGTATTCCTGTATAGTTAGGGTGTGCATGTGACATCATCATAATGTTCCCAGGGGTTACTGACAGTTATATAGTATTTTTTCACAGTTGTTTTTTAAGTGATATCATTGCTTCTGGGAGGTTCATGGAACATATTATTTTGTTCATCATCTCATCTCTCTCTCTCTCTCTCTCTCTCTCTCTCTCTCTCTCTCTCTCTCTCTCTCTCTCTCTCTCTCTCTCTCTCTCTCTCTCTCTCTCTCTCTCTCTCTCTCTCTCTCTCTCTCTCTCTCCAGGGACCCCCTGGTCGTGCAGGTCTCCCCGAGGCTGACGGTATGCCGGACCCCCAGGGACCATGCTGATGCTGCCCGTAAGTGTGTGTGTGTGGTGGGAATTAAAAATAAGACATAGACACATTGCAGAGCTGAACAACTATTGTAAACAAATGCAAATCTAAAAGGATGCATGCTCTGATTGGTTCAGACACCCTCTGTGCCAGAGAATCTGGTGGGATCCATAATAAAAACCCCAGCGTTTCCAGTTCATCCTACCATTAATACACAAACAATGTTAGAATCACTTGTTTAACCCATTGAGAACAGGGATCTACAAGCTTGTTTCACGCCACTGACTGGTGTGACACAAGCTTGTTACAATATTTTACAGGGCCCTAAATTTTGGGGACAACATTTTTCCAAGAAGGTACCTGGAACTACTTATTTATTTAATTTTGGAGCTCCTTGAATGAAATAGTTGAGCAGCACTGACACAGAAACAAGCGTTTTTCTTTAGAAATCAAAATACGACTTATACGACTCCTTCACTCTACAGTGAACATTGTCAACCTACAAACTCACAGCGTATAACAATGTGACACGTTGCAACGCTACTGGTAGTTCCTGTAGTCACTGTTAATACAAATTGTTTTTTTTCCTCATGAAAATGAAGCATTCCTTAGGGTCCTTGGTAAATACACTCACTTGCACAAAACGTATAAGTGCACAAGTATGAGATGATGATTTTTATTTTCTTTCAAATTTAAATTAAACAGTTAAATTAAATCCACTCACATCTGTATGTAAATTACATCATGCTCATAATTCTTCTCTTCATTCAAAGTCACATTCATTGAACTCTGACTGGGGAAACAGTGGTAATAATGATACTAATTGAGTCTAAAATAATACATCCTGAAAGAAAATATTTCTAAAGAAGAGAAAACATAAAGGTTGCTGTGCGTAGTGACAATCAAAATCAGATGGAAATGTATCTAATTTCGAAGTGGTGTCATAATTAAACATAATGTTTAATTGAATGTCATGTCACCCCCTACCAATGTCACGCCGCCCATAAATGCATTTATCTCTGAATGAAAAAGAAAGATGTGAAAAAAGACTGTTTTGTCGAATGTATATATATATATTTTTTAAACTTGCTCAACTCATTTTTATTTTTCCCCTTAAAGTAGAGACCTTAAGCTGTCTTTGGATATCATACATTTTCATGAATTCACAACAGAGGATTTTCAAAGTTATTTCAATTATTTCAAAGGTAAATAAGTTATTTTGTTACTATTGAGCCTAATGGGAACGAGCCTAGCTCTTCTGTTAATCTGTCAAAGAGTTAACAGTTTTGTAGAATGGTTAAGAGCTTTGCTCTTAAGGAAGGTTCGTCCCAAATAATACTCGGCCCTGAGCATAGACAGAGTTGCACTGTCGCAAACTCCGGTTTACATGGGATCAGTCCAATAGTGGCTCTATCAATTTGTGTTTCACCATGTTAATGATTTTTCTTTTCTTTCTTTTTGGTCCTTTTTTCTGAGGCTATAAATGAAACCAAATGGACCCGCTAGCGGGTCCAAATCAGAGTTAGTGAGCGGAGCGGAGCGGCCGAGAATTCCGCTCATTGCTCTCGACGTATTTGGTCCCGCTCACAATCCGCTCACGTGGACCCCCTCCCAGGCCGCTCCCGCTCCGCTCCGCGCTCATTTTCATTTGGGCAGCTCCGCGCTCCGCTCAGCCCCGCCCGCTCAGGAGCAAAATTTGACGGCTGGAAAAAAAAAGGCTGCTGCTTTTTCTTTGTCGAAACACATCGTGGTTATTGCCCCCCTCACAGCATAAACATTTAAGGAGTTATATGTGCAGTTACACTGCTGTCTATATTAGCCCAGACAGGTGCGGCGAATAACTAATTAATCTTATGCCGTGCTATTTCGTTTCCAAAATGCTATGCGGGATAATAGGTTATTGATGATGTTACACTGCAGGGGAATTGGACATAATTGGGGGGTCGCTGCGCTCAAATACATTGCCGTTATGATGTGCAGTGCTTCAAAATAAATAGCGAGGTGACGCATCTAAGGCAAGATAGACAGCAAGACAGTCAGCTTACTTTTTCTTTTTTCCAATTTCCAATTTCCATCATGATCATCATCTCCTCCTTCCTCCCGCACCTCGGAGAGGATTTTAAATGTCTTGATCGTGTTGCTGGCACTGTAGGCCTATAGTCGCCATCTGAACCACAACCACACGTTTATGCTGTGCTACTGAACACGTGTGCCGTTGTCTGGACTGAGCGGCCTGGAGCGGAGGATAATTCTCGCTCCAGAGCGCGCTCCGACCCATTTGAAAACGCGCTCAGCGCTCTCTTAAAAATCCACGTGCTCCGCTCCCTGCTCCGCTCACGATCTCTGGTCCAAATGAAACCAAACCACAAACGCCCAAACCACACCTATGCAAAATGTAACGCGTCTAGGACAGTAGCGTTGCTGAAAATCTGGGGGCCCCCCTGCAAGGTTTATGTGAGGGGCCTTTTACAACAGTGTATCCCACTGGTTTTCAACAGGTGGTCAGGGGACCACCAGTGGTCCCTGAGAGGGTTCCAGGTGGTCCCCAGCTAAGTTGGTTAACCAGATGTAACTCTTGAGAACGTAAAAATGAAACCAAATGGACCCCAAATGGACCCTTGCGGGTCCAAATGGACCCTTGCGGGTCCATTTGGTTTCATTTTTACACTCTCAAGAGTTAAAATATTCATCATCTGAATTAGCCCAAGTCTACACAACTAGAAGATGGACAAAAGCAAAAGAAATCTTTAGTTTTGGGGTCTGTGGGGCTAAAATGTCCTCAAGTGGTGGTCCGTGGCTCAAATTCTGAAAAATGGTGGTCCCTGGCATCAAAAAGGTTGAAAACCCCTGGTGTATCCTATACATTAAGAGTGCTCGCTGCATTAAGAATTTACACACAAAATTGGATAGGCCTATAGTAAAATATGTTTAATTGTCCAAATGATAATATGCTGCATGTTTGCAGCCAATAACTGCAGCCAACACACCAATACTGTACAAACTCAAATGTCCAACAGACAGACCAGGTATTGTAGAGTGAGGCTTGCAGCCTTTGAGACAATTCAAACAAATATTGACTGCCAGCGCACGTGTCTCTAAGCTGCGTGGGTAAAAAGGATGAAAAAAAAAAAAAAAAAAACATGGCCTACACCTATACCCAATGAAAATATAAAATATATAAATTATACACTCTATTGGCAAGTTGGAATTAAAACAATCGCTTGAAAACTGAGTGAGGATGCCACATTTATAATCTCAACTTTTTGGATCAGAGCGGCATCGGAGCCCTTAGGGGAGAATACGGGTCGTCATGGTAACCATACAACACAAATGCAGCTAGAGCCATCTAGTAGAAGAGTTGCGAGATTGAGGAGTCAGAAACTGAGCACTCAAGCGCTGTTCCTGCAACCTGAATAGGGACTAATAAACACTATTCATTCATAGTAACCTATAATAGCCCAGATATATTCTTACCTTAATAATGTTCAAAGCATGCTTCCCTTGTCGCATTCTAGCACGCAAACTATATCCAGTCGACGGGCGTGCTGGTTCTATGTTCAGAAGTACCAGACAATCTATCCTCCTGTGTCATTGTGCTTCTCAGATGTCTTTATGATTTTAAGTTTGCAAAATGATCGGACTGCACTTGCAACGGTGACTGGGAAGTCTGGGATAGTCAAAAATAGTTTGAGGGCAGCAGCCACGTCGGTGACACTGGGCATAATGGTACTGGTAGTGGTAGTAGTGCTGGGAGAGCGATGCCGGTGTGTCTCCACGATCACACCCAGCCCCGGGTTCATCCTCCCCGGCCGCCACGCTGACCGGCCCCCGGTGCACGTGGCCTTGCAGGTGCAGTAGCAGCACCATCGTCGGCCTCCTTCTCCCTGACATCCGTATCACTGTTAATTTGCATTCCTGGTAGAACTGCACGGGCAGCAGTACTAGTAGGTTTAAATATTGCCATAATCTTAGGTTGTTTTATCTGATTATTATCATTGCGCGAAACACAGTATTTTCTCTTGCTCATTTTGAAAATCAAAACATCCGCTCTAGCTCTAAGCCTGGTAGTAAGGTGCTGCTGCAGTATCACGTGACACACATCACGCACGCATTCTAAAGGGACCGGTTTCTTAATTCTAATGGAAGATAAAATATTAAATTCTGATTCTATTGCCAGCCACCTTCACATGTAATTTCGTTTCACATTTCAAGGTTTACATTTGCTTTATTTATTATTTAAAATAAAGCATTTACAATTGTGTCAAGTTGGGGAAAAAGCTTTGGGCGAGTGGGGCTCCCCCTGCTGGGGGCCCCCCCGCATTGCGGGGGTTGCGGACCCCTCCGCTACGCCAGTGGTCTAGGAGGTGTTTAAGGGAAATAGAATGGTAACGAAAATACCAAATTTAGCGTGGGAACGCCTCTTCCCAAATGCTAGATACTCTAATTGCGTCTAAAGCAGGGAAGCCCAACCAGTAGATCGGGATCTACCGGTAGATCTCGGCCTGATCTCAAGTAGATCTCGGGAGATGTGGGGGGGGAAAGAAAAAAAAGACGGTGGATAAGAAAATGCAATGGCAGTGTTTGTCCATGTCTGTTGTACTTATGTTGTACTGTTGTAGGCCTATTTATGACAAGTCTGTTGTACTTTATGCTTATATGGACATAAAGTAAAGTGGTAAAACAAAGTAGTGTTGTGTTGTTGTGAAGTTGCAGGCTGGCAACGATGCGTGTGGTTTGAAATGTTGATATTGGACTGGTAGATCCCGGAGGGGTTGGCTGCTGAAAAGTAGATCTTGGGTCAAAAAAGGTTGGGCACCCCTGGTCTAAAGGGAGATGAGACGAAATTGGAGCCCATTATCTTTTCTTTTTGAGCGTTGCTAGCTGCTCTGACAAGTGACTTTGTGTGTTTGTGTATCTTATGTGCGTATTACACAGCGTTCGTGTTGATTTCATGGAGGGTTTGGCCCTATCGTCCACCTTTTCACCCTCCCAGATCTTAAAACGAAAATAAAACTTCCTAAAGGGCTTTCCACACGGGGAACGTGTCCTAGTGAAGTGTCGAAGTACAAATGGCTTGTACAGTGAAACTGCGCTATGAGTCTATATAGGTATCGATTAATCAGTCTTTCTATTTCTGTTTTTCAGACACGAGGATCCGCTGGACAAATGCTGTCTGTAAGTCAACATGTGGATGAAACAGCAAACGCAGGAAACCGACTTTTCTTCAGACACTGAGAGCAAATACCACACGTAACAGAACTGAAGCCACGTCTGCGACACCAACTGAGGGGAAGAGGTTGTGTTTTCAGCCAGGTTGGCATTGTATGCTCCTCCCACCGGTGAACTCACATTTCTGGGGTTGAAACACTTGGGTGTTATTAAATATATTTATTGGTTTAACACTTGGATGGTGGTGGTGTGAGGTTTGGGCTGTGTCACTATGTGTTTCACTGATTTATTTTATGATTATATGATGTTCACTTTTAGATTTATTTTTATTTCACGTCTCCCCAAGAATCGCCTTTAGTTCACTCTAGTATGTGTGCCTAAAGTGTGACTGAGCCCTGCTTTTTTAGGGAGAAACTATTGGATGACAGACAAATATTTGTAGTTCCATCGAGGCATGGTAGCCACACTATCTGGTGTCTGGTGAGTTACAGTTTGGTTTTCTTTCATAGGGTTGGGTATTATTTCTCAGCAAAATATTAACCGTAATGGATTGGGTTAGCTTTTAAATGGTGACATGAATGTCCAAAACCAGGTTCTAAGTCCATGGTTATTATCTCACCTGAAAATACCGATTTATAAGTTCACATTTGCATGTCGCAGTGTGAGGTGTTGTGAGCTTTTAGATCAACTGTTTTCAGTCATTAGTAGCTATAAGATGAAGAGGTCAAACGAGAAATGGAAAGTAAGTACAAAGTATCTTCATTAAACCATAAAGCTCTTGCATTTGTCATAAAATGAAAACCTCAGTCAATTGAAATTAAACATCACAGTCCTAAACATTTCTTTATTATTTAAGAAACTTTCATACTTTTTCCACAGTTGATTGGGACTGAAAAAAATCTAAAGTGTCATGAGATCTTATTTAGCATTATTCTATTTTGTCCATTTAAAATGGTTAAATTGTGAGAGTTGAACATTGCCTCACAAGCGAAAATGTGTAGTTACAGGGACCCCCCCAGAAGTAAAATATTTTATTTAGTTTAAAACAGATATATTATTTAAAGATTTGCACCACATTTTCCAGATTTCTAAATACAAGCTCATAGCGTGCTACCGAGGGGTGAGCTATGAGCTTGTAGATCTGCTATTTTAACAGTTAACAGTTAAACTATAACATATTACTTGAACACCAAAAGGTGTTCCCACACAAATTGGATGGCTTGAGCTCATGACATCCATTCTGTGTCCAGATTAAGTGAATCTGATTTTATTCAATGATACTTGAGGGGGTTCCAATTGTATCCAGCTAAATGTGATACGGTGCTGAATTATGGTGAATGATTGCTTTATTAGTCTGGAAATTGGGTTAAATATTCTGCAAATGTTTTGGAAAGTCATTGCATAAAAATGTAATTCTGGTAAAATGTGTGTTTATCACCGGGGGTGTTGTTTAATTGTGTATCTTTGTTTTGTTGTCTGCTAATTGCCTACCACATTAGTGGATTATTATTATATTTATTCTTTTTTTGAACATTGAGGTAGAGTAGTCAGCTGAATGAATGAACTGTTTGGTGGTGAAGTTTAATATATTTCACTACTACACCCACCTTAGTTTAGTCAAGTTCATGCATATATTATTTCGTAATGAACTGTACAAAGCTCACAACTTTGTAGTAAAAACATAAATAAAATAAAAACACTTTCACCACGTGGAAATGCCTGGAACTTTGGCATATCGGAGCACCGTGGGACCAATATATATTTACTATAATATACTATACTGTACACTGCAATAATATGTTTACTATAATATACTATACTGTACACTGCAATAATATATATTTACTATAATATACTATACTGTACACTGCAATAATATACAATATATTTAGCCTACTATAATATACTATACTGTACACTGCAATAATATATAATATTTACTATACTATAACTGTAGGCCTACACTTTCAGCCTGCTGTACATAGTCTAATGTTTATGTTGTTATATTACAAACCGTGATTTCATCACTGATTTAAAGTGATGTACATTAACGTCTGAAGTCTCTGTACGGTTTATGTTTCACTATTACTACAAAACGATCTATAAAAAGGGGGATTAAGCTCCTTAAACAAGGACTGTTGCCTGAGTTAAACATAGCAGATTCTCACACACAAAGCGAGGCTTTGGTGCCCTCCTGTGGAGAACTGGAGAACTGCAGAATGGATGATTGAATGAATGAAATGAATGAAATTTTTATTAACAGAGATGAGAGTTACAGTACAAGTCAAGTACACATTCTACAAAACTGATAACAGCTATTAAAACAAAAACACCAAATAATAACGACATGCAATGTTTAATGGTTTTATATACCTTGTAAAAGATTGATGTATTTTATATGGCGTTAATAACAGTAATAGGCATTATGTTTAATCTGTTTCAAATTAATTCTTAAACTCAGCCTATGAATAAATATTATTGCCGTCAGGGATGACAATAGTGAACAGTAACATTTTTTAAAGGGGAATTCCACCCATTTTCAAAAAAAATCCTGAGAGGATACAAATGTG
The DNA here is from genome assembly GCA_039105355.1 of Benthosema pterotum. Lineage (NCBI taxonomy): Eukaryota > Metazoa > Chordata > Actinopteri > Myctophiformes > Myctophidae > Benthosema > Benthosema pterotum. The sequence continues at coordinate 1,667,429 of CM076983.1, read as the reverse complement.
AACCAAATGGACCTTAGCGGGTCCATTTGGTTCCATTTGTACCCTCTCAGGAAAAAGGGGTCTGAAAGAAAAATCATTAACATGGTGAAATACATCTTGATGTCATCAGAAGTATTTCACCATGTTAATGTTTTTTTTTTTTTCAGTTTTTTTTAGTTAATACAGAATTGGGGTAACTTTTTTTTATCATGTCCACACAACATCTCTAAGGTGTATTAATGACATATTAAAACTGAAAATGGGTGGAGCTCCCCTTTAACGTGTTTCAAAAGTCATAGCCTATACATATAGTGTAACAGGAACGTCATATTTCTTCTTTGGGTTCATGTTTCCGGTCGGACATGTTTGAGTGTAACTCCGTCTCCCAGAAGTTCCAGCTGCAGGTTCGTATCAAACAATAAGGAGCGAATCAAAGATTGCCGTAGATCTGTGGTAGTGGCAGCGGCTGTAACTATAGCTTATCAATTAGATGTTCAAATGATCAAATGTTAATCATGCTAATCAGGGCTCTGGGCTTTAGTAAGCAGACAAAGCAAGCAGCAGAGCCTTAGAAATAGACAGAGTTGCGACATTGAGGGGACAGAAAATAGTCTGGTCACGTGGTTCTAGTACTCGCGCGAGCCCATAGGCTCCAATGCATTCAGTAACTTCCGGTTGTCACTATTTGTTGTCACTATCTAATAGTCTATGTAGAGGAGCCGCCATTGGACTGGCGCCATGGAGTGAACGGAGTTGGCGTAACTCTGTATTTCCAAGGCTCTGGGAGCAAGCAGCTCCTCTACGTGCGTCCACAGCCATCTAATAGAAGAGTGGCGACATTGAGGGGTCAGAAACTAAGTGCACAAGCTGCTGTTCATTATGCAGTCTGAATAGGGACAAACTGGAGTTGGAAATACATTGTTTTCAACGAGGGCGATGCAAATAAGAGTTATTTTAGGCATGTGTACAACATGTCAACTGTTTTAAAGTACTGTACAGTAACAACTAAATATGTTGTACTATAGCTACAAAACGATCTAAAATAAAGGGATTTAGCATCATTAAAGCTGGGCTGTGCCTGAGTTCAAAGCATTGTCCTCAGCAAAGAAAACCAATGCAAATCCTAAAAGCATCTTGATACAGTCCATGCTTAGCATGCTGCCATTAAAGGGCAATTCCACCTTTTTTCAAAAAATGCCCTAAAAGAAAAATCATTAACATGGCGAAACACAAACTCCATTTCTAGGAAACAATATGAAGACAATGTGGAGATCTTTATCATGTCCACACAACATCTCTAAGGTATATTAATGACAGTAAAATGGGAATTCCACACTAAACTTGTGACCATGAATACCACAGAACAACACCACCCCTTTTTTAAGTAAAGTAAAGTAACTAGTTACTTTTTCACAGAGGTAACTATAACTATAATCCCCTTACTTTTTTTTCAGCCACCATGAGCACGGACACAGGAATCTGCTTCTGCAGTTAAGAATACACTTGTTTACAATGTCAGCCACCCTGTTCATTTTATCAAGACATTTCGAGACAAATATTCACTCCTCTAAAGTCAGAAGCAGCAGATCATAGTGGAGGTAAAAGGGAAAAGACATATACAAGGAGAGGGGAAAGGGGCTGGGTGTGGGAATCATATTTTTACAGAGGCCAGGCTAGAATTGCAGCCGTCCGTAGGTGTCCTTTGAGAGTGGTTCTGAAGGAGTCAAGGGATTTGCATGTCTGAGTGACTGTTGGTAGGGCGTTCCCTACCAACATTAAGGCAGTATTTGGACACAGTATTTGGACAGGTACATGGTGGTATTTTGGTAGTTGACATTAGAGTCTGTACATCTTGCTACCGGGGGCCCGGAGGGTTTTCCAAATCACGTACTATACCTTTAAGGATATAGTATTTATACCATATAAACCAGTGATGCGATGAAACCTTTTCTGATTATCATTCTAACAGGTGTTGACCCAGACCTGCTGCCATTAAATGACGCCCAAGCGCTTCAAAACCTGGAAGAGCAGCTACAAAACACCCCTGAGCTCAAAAACCAACTGGTAAGATTTCAGTGTTTACTTGGAAACACAGACAGACCCTTTTTTGATGGCTGCATGAGAGGAGTCTAGCTCTACCACACAACGGTGCCGTGCCGAAATGAGAGAAGAATTAAAAGTTAAAATGTGTCCTTCGTGCAACGTGTGGTGAGCTTGTAGATCAGTTGTATTTACCATGCACCACTGTCATACTATTGCCTCGTTCGCACTGCCTCTCAGAATATACAGTCCACAGCGACGTGCACACACGGACGCAAAAGGGGCTGCAGCCCCTGCCCTGTAACATGTCTAAAACACAGAAGTGCCCTCTTACGGGAGGTTGCCCCTGCTCCCTTCTTTAACACACTGTCCACACAGACCTGCATTGACACTGCTCTGTTGACTAACTTTAATCTCAGCTTAATTTGATTTAAACCAAAAACATCAAAATGCATTGCTTTGATTTCCCGTTTTGTGTCTATAACTGCACACTGTATGACAGATGGTCCTACAGTGATCATGGTTGTGCAGGTGTGTGTGCTAAGATAATTATGAATCATTCATTTGATCTTGCAAGAGAGGACAGCTGACATCCACCACAGCAAGTAGGCTACAGGACCAGTGCAATAAAGGGAAAGTTTTACTGGACATTACGTGTCTAGCAGCAGCCCAATATGCAATATGTATTCTATATAAAAATAGGGCTGTTGAATGATTAAATGTTTTTTATCAAATTAATTACAGCTTCTAAATTAATTTAATCACCATTTGAACTATGTCCAAAATATGCCATGTTTTCCTGTACAGGACTTGAACATTTGAAAAAGAAACAGAATCTGGGAAAAGTATTTTTAAATACTTTTTAAAGTCCCCAATGCTTGCAGATTTTTTATTTTTTTTACCAATGAGAAAATGCTCAGTGGTTTGAGTCCGTGTGCACATGAGTTAATTGCGTTATTTTTTTTTAAATCCGATTAATCAACAAAATTAATTTAACTAATTCACTTTATTTTCAACAGCCTTAATAAAAATATAGATTTGTATTTTGAACTGTTTGATATCCATTTAGGTCCATGAGGGCTATCAAAAGAATGTTCAATTATCATTTTTGGCCAATATTTGCAGCCCTACTAACCCTTATCTTACAGTGGCTCTAATCTCCCCCAGCAGATAATCGATTGCATTAATACTAAATCAAATTTTATTTTTTTAAAGGGGATTCAGAGAACTACGAGTCAAGAGTGCTGTGGTTGGTAAGTTTATATTGAGATTCATCATCTCCCCCTTGGACTCACTTCCATTTGTATTGTGCTCAATAACTTTGTTCACTACAGCTACTCATAGAAACCTGTCATGGCTGTGTATGTAAAAGGTAGATTATTAAAATATATATGTATTGATTAAGGTATTGGTCCGTTTTATAGATAAAGATATGTATTGTTTCCTTCATGCTGAAACCTTGTATTTCCTTATTTTGCTCCCTTAAACATGTTAATTGTAAAAAGTCGGCCCCCATAGCGTCATTATGGTGGTAATTATCCCACCATAACGAAGATATGAAAAGAGTTGAAGTGGTCCTTGATGTCCAAAGGCATTGCACACCAAAAATATTAACCCCCCCTTCTCACAAGTTCACAATGTGTTGCTTAGCCTATGCCTGACAGAATTCTCTATCTAAAAGTTTATTTAATATATAGGTGGACGGGCGAGGATGCAGCTGCGTAGTAAACAAACTGTTTTTGTCTTGTGTTCTTATTGTATTGTCTTATTTAAGGATATAGTATTTATACCATATAAACCAGTGATGTGATGAAACCTTTTCTGATTATCATTCTAACAGGTGTTGACCCAGACCTGCTGCCATTAAATGACGCCCAAGCGCTTCAAAACCTGGAAGAGCAGCTACAAAACACCCCTGAGCTCAAAAACCAACTGGTAAGATTTCAGTGTTTACTTGGAAACACAGACAGACCCTTTTTGATGGCTGCATGAGAGGAGTCTAGCTTTACCACACAACGGTGCCGTGCGGAAATGAGAGAAGAATTAAAAGTTAAAATGTGTCCTTCGTGCAACGTGTGGTGAGCTTGTAGATCAGTTGTATTTACCATGCACTACTGTCATACTATTGCCTCGTTCGCACTGCCTCTCAGAATATACAGTCCACAGCGACGTGCACACACGGACGCAAAAGGGGGCTACAGCCCCTGCCCTGTAACATGTCTAAAACACAGAAGTGCCCTCTTACGGGAGGTTGCCCCTGCTCCCTTCCTAACACGCTGTCCACACGGACCTGCATTGACACTGCTCTGTTGACTAACTTTAATCTCAGCTTAATTTGATTTAAACCAAAAACATCAAAATGCATTGCTTTGATTTCCCGTTTTGTGTCTATAACTGCACACTGTATGACAGATGGTCCTACAGTGATCATGGTTGTGCAGGTGTTTGTGCTAAGATAATTATGAATGATTAATTTGATCTTGCAAGAGAGGACAGCCGACATCCACCACAGCAAGTAGGCTACAGGACCAGTGCAATAAAGGGAAAGTTTTACTGGACATTATTATGTGTCTAGCAGCAGCCCAATATGCAATATGTATTCTATATAAAAATAGGGCTGTTGAATGATTAAATGTTTTTTATCAAATTAATTACAGCTTCTAAATTAATTTAATCACCATTTGAACTATGTCCAAAATATGCCATGTTTTCCTGTACAGGATTTGAACATTTGAAAAAGAAACAGAATCTGGGAAAAGTCTTTTTAAATACTTAAATACTTTTTAAAGTCCCCAATGCTTGTAGATTTTTTTTTTTTTTTTTTTACCAATGCGAAAATGCTGGTTTAATTACTTGGTTTAAGACAATGCCAATGCATTTTAAATAGTTAACTATATGAATTTCAAATCATCGGATTGTATCGCTAGATTGTCCATGTATCGTCTTGGACTGATCAACTAACAAATGTCAATTCACAGAGTGCTGTATTGGTGCTGAAAGGAGACAGTTTGGAGAGTCATGGCTGCAACGCTACCAAACACCCTGGCCAAACAAACAAACATGAGCGGCATCAATGGCAAGATTGGATTCAGAGGACTACGAGTCAAGAGTGTTGTGGTTGGTAAGTTTATATTGAGATTCATCATCTCCCCCTTGGACTCACTTCCATTTGTATTGTGCTCAATAACTTTGTTCACTACAGCTACTCATAGAAACCTGTCATGGCCGTGTATGTGAAAGGTAGATTATTAAAATATATATGTATTGATTAAGGTATTGGTCCGTTTTATAGATAAAGATATGTATTGTTTCCTTTATGCTGAAACCTTGTATTTCCTTATTTCGCTCCATTTTAAAAAGTCGGCCCCCATAGCGTCATTATGGTGGTAATTATCCCACCATAACGACAATATGAAAAGAGTTGAAGTGGTCCTTGATGTCCAAAGGTGTTTACTTACTTACTTACTTACTTACGCCTAACACCCCTGCTGGGGTATAGGCCGTCGACAAGGGTCCTCCAGAGTTCTCGGTCACTGGCGTTCTTTTCCATCTGTGACCAGGTGTATCCCAGTCTCTTGCAGTCTGCCTGAAGATCTCTCCTCCAGCTGTTTTTGGGCCTGCCCCTATTTCTCTTTCCTTGCGGGTTCCAAGACAGAGCCTGCCTGGTCGTATTTGACACCGGCTTCCGCAGCGTGTGACCGATCCATCTCCACCTTCTTTGTCCAATTTCGTCTGCTACAGGGACTTGTTCCGTTTTCATCCACAGGTTGTGGTTGCTGATCTTGTCCGGCCAATGGATTTTGAGGATTCTTCGCAGACATTTGTTAATGAAGATCTGCACTTTGTTTATTGTCTTCTTTGTCATTCTCCAGGTCTCTGACCCATAGAGCAGGACAGATTTTACGTTGGAGTTGAATATTCTGATTTTTGTTTTTTGCTGGATCTCTCTAGAGCGCCAGATGTTTTGGAGTAGGATAAAGGCAGTTCTCGCCTTTCCTATTCTTGCAGTAACATCTGCATCAGTACCTCCCTGATGGCTGATAATGCTACCCAAATATGTGAAAGACTCTACCTCCCCTATTGTAGTCTCACCTAGTGTGATTGGTTCTGTGCTGGTTGTATTTGTCCTCATGTTCTTTGTTTTGCCATTGTGGATGTTAAGTCCTACTTGGGCGGAAGTCTCTGCGAGAGTTTTGATTTTGTCTTGCATCTGGTGGTGGTTATGTGACAGTAGTGCCAGGTCGTCTGCAAAGTCTAGGTCATCCAACTGTGTCCATAATGTCCACCCGATTCCGTTCTTCCTATTTTCTGTTGTTGTTCTCATGACCCAGTCAATAACTATTAAAAACAACAAAGTTGACATATAGTGAGGAATTCCACTCTATAGACTGCTCTATGATAATACGAAGAGTGGCAATTTGGTCGACACACGATCTGTTCTTCCTGAAACCTGCTTGCTGGTCTCTTAGTTGTTGGTCAACTGCTTCCTTCATTCTTTCCAGAATAACTCTATAAAGTACTTTCCCTGGCACAGAGAGTAGGGTGATCCCTCTATAGTTGTTGCAGTTTCCCAGGTCTCTGTCCAAAGGTGTTGCACAACAAAAATATTAACCCCCCCTTCTCACAAGTTCACAATGTGTTGCTTAGCCTATGCCTGACAGAATTCTCTATCTAAAAGTTTATTTAATACCGGTATATAGGATACTTTGTTAACAAATTACCAAAATATAATCTGCTAGCAGCAATATTGGTTTGTTTAGAAAAAGTGTCATTCTCAGGTTGTCAACTATGTATCGGCTTAGAGTCGGCCCGGCTGAACTTATTGTAGGGCCAGCCTCAACATTTTGGGCCCAATTAAAGCTCTACATTGTACCACAGGTTACTCTTGTATTTCGTGAAAAGTAGTTTTTTGTGTCTGTGTGTTTTAGCGGCTGTGCAGCGTAATCCGCCATCGCCTCGTGCTACAGACCAAGAGATCGAAAAATACATCACTAAATGGCTGCAATGACGGAGAGGGTGGACGGGCGAGGATGCAGGGGAGAAGGCAGAATGCAGGGGAGCCTGCAGATCAGACAGCTGGGTTGTAAGCAAACTGTTTTTGTCTTGTGTTCTTATTGTATTGTCTTATTGTATGGTCTTCTTTTTAGCAGCTGTTGCCACATCTTCTAGAGCAGGGGTTTTCAACCTTTTTGATACCAGGGCCCACTATTTATTCTGAATTCGAGCCAGAGACCACCCTTTGATGACATATTAGCCCCACAGACGCCAAAACTAAAGATTTATTTTGGTTTTGTACACAATTCCAGGCTGGATTTAGGAAACCAAACAGTCCAACATACAGATCAAAATGAACATTCCTCTTCTACATTCTCTATGTGTGTAGACTTGGGCTTGATTTCCTGTAGTTACTGGTGATTTCCTGGTCCACAAGACACTACCAAAATACCACCAGGTACCGGCCCAAACTCCAAATACTTCCTTTATGTCAACCAAGTCCACTCCCACAACACCAGAGGGAGTTGCAACCCAGATTCGGCACAAACAAGGGACTTCATTCCTTTTGCTCATAACATAAGCCACAAAAATGTAACCCTACCACCAGTCAATAAGACATGTGAATCCCTTGACTCCTAAAAAACACTCTCAATGGGTACATAGTCCATACGAGCGGCTGCAATTCTTAACTGGCCTCTGTAAAACAAAATGCAAATATAATTCCCCCACCCACCCTCTTTCCCCTCTTTGTATATTTCTCTCTTCCCTTTTTTCCTCCAGTTTGATTTTACCTTCACTATGATTTGCTGCTTCTGGATTTATAGAAGTAATTATTTTGTATGTCTATATAGCTTGATGAAATGAAAAACCCTATTTTAAACAATTGTATTCTGAACTAGTGTGTCTAATCACAGCTATTCATCAGATTTGTTGTAGTTGTCCTTGAATTGTACTGAAAATCTCCAAGCTGTTTTGTTGCAGTGTATACTTGACTTACCGTATCGTACCGTAACTCTCCATTTCTGAAATATATATATTTTTTATTCATTCATCAATGAATCTGTGTGTGTGTGCGTGCGTGCGTGCGTGCGTGCGTGCGTGCGTGCGTGCGTGCGTGTGTGTGTGTGTGTGTGTGTGTGTGTAGGACACAGTAGCACCAGATGGAGAGGACAGGAAGATGAAGAAAGCCAAGTACACTCTGAACGACACGGGTCTGCTGGGTGACGACATGGAATACATCACACTTGTGAGTAGTACACAGAGAGTACCAGTGTACACTTAAACTGAAATATTATTATACTGGCTGTACTTCACACTAGTTAGTATACTGTAGGTCCTAGCTTAGCCCATAACACAAAGACTGTTTCCCTTGCTTATATCAATTTATTTTATTTGTATAGCACTTTTCATACAAAGATTGTAACCCAAAGTGCTTCACATAACAGTGGACAGCAAGGCACACAAGTGCTTACAAGGCAACTGTGACAATACAACAGTAAAAACAATGCAACAGAACAACATGAAGTAAAAGCAATGTGCTAGTGTACATAAAACACAGAAATAAAAAAAAGCAGAAAAAGGCATGGTGTGCAAGCGCAATTACTCAAAAGCCAGTGCAAAAAGGTAAGTTTTAAGTTGAATTTTAAAGGAATCCACCGAGGTGGCTTATATAACGGTGCAGACCGTCATTATTATCCAAATAGGCTCCGCCATTGACGGGTTGGACCGTCATAAAAGCTTTATTATTGATATATATGTAGAGAGAGAGACCTAACCCTAACCCACTTATAACAATAAGACAACCTGAGTAATGGGACGGATTACTGAATATTAGAATATGGAACAGGTGCCATAGAGTAACATTCAACTAAATTGAATTCCTGTTGGTAAATATACAGTATTTATTGTTGTTGACTGCATATATGACTTGGTTGTTTTTTCATTATTTGTTTTTCTTCTCTCCATTTCTGTCAATTATTAATTGCCGTGTCTGATAGTCCCATGTGGGAAGGGACAAGAAATTGTTCGCACACATAAATTAAATATTCATTCATTCATTCAGTCAGTCAGTCAGTCAGTCAGTCAGTCAGTCAGTCAGTCAGTCAGTCAGTCAGTCAGTCAGTCAGTCAGTCAGTCATTCATTCCTTCTCATGAATGAAAATGTATTCATTCGTTCATTCATTCAATGAATCTAAGACAGCTAGAATGTTCTGATAACAATGTGTTTAATGATTAATCTCCCATCACAATTGTACCAAGTATTCCTGTATAGTTGTGAAGGATAAAATTGTCAATAGAGGGTGTGCATGTGACATCATCATCATGTACCCAGCGGTTACTGGCAGTTATATAGTATTTTTTTCACTGTTGTTTTTAAGTGATATCATTGCTTCTGGGAGGTTCATGGAACAACATATTATTTTGTTCATCATCTCCCTGTGTCTCTCTCTCTCTCTCTCTCTCTCTCTCTCTCTCTCTCTCTCTCTCTCTCTCTCTCTCTCTCTCTCTCTCTCTCTCTCTCTCTCTCTCTCTCTCTCTCTCTGTCTCTGTCTCTCTCTCTCTCTGTCTCTCTGTCTCTGTCTCTGTCTCTGTGTCTCTGTCTCTGTCTCTGTCTCTGTCTCTGTGTCTCTGTGTCTCTCTCTCTCTCTCTCTCTCTCTCTCTCTCTCTCTCTCTCTCTCTCTCTCTCTCTCTCTCTCTCTCTCTCTCTCTCTCTCTCTCTCTCTCTCTCTCTCTCTCTCTCCAGGGACCCCCTGGTCGTGCAGGTCTCCCCGAGGCTAAATGCGTGGTGATTGTACGAGTGAAACCCAGTTAAACCTCTGTGTGGGCTGTAGCGCCCCTTCCAAGCAGGGAATCTGTTACCTAAATTAAAGAGCTTGACAGTTCCACTCAACATTTTAAATTTTAGCAGTGAGTCCAGAGTCTCTGATGTGACAGTTATAGATCATTATAGACAACAGTTCCACTCAACATTTTAGATTTTAGCAGTGAGTCCAGTGTCTCTGATGTGACCGTTATAGATCATTATAGACAACAGTTCCACTCAACATTTTAGATTTTAGCAGTGAGTCCAGTGTCTCTGATGTGACAGTTATAGATCATTATAGACAACAGTTCCACTCAGCATTGTGTCTCTGATGTCATCAATAATACTTCCTGGACTACCATTCCCATAATGCTTTGGTCAGACTACTGAGGGTTTTACTGAGGGTTTTATGAAAAACAGTGTAGTTCTTATCGGTGTGTCATCCATGGTAACAGCCTCTGTGTTGAGTTGTGCTTTTATTGTGAAATGTTGGGAGGGTTTGTACTGCACATACTTGTACAATGTACAGTACATACTGCAGCAGCGGTGGGCAATTATTTTTCCCAAGGAACCAAATGAGATACATAAAATATTGTGGAGGGCCAAGACTAAAGGCTGAACTAAAGTCTGTGTAATATTAATTTAATTTCAAGATAAAAGTATAAATAAGACCAACCATTTCGACACCAGGGCCCACTATTTATTCAGAACTTGTGCCATTGAGGACCACTATTTGATGACATTTTAGCCCCACAGACCCCAAAACTAAAGATTTATTTTGTTTTTGCCCACAATACCAGGCTGGATTTCACAAACAAACCAGTCAAACATACAGATCAAAATTACCATTAATTATTTTACATTCTCTGATTATGTAGACTTTGGGCTAATTCACATGATGAATATTCTAACTTTTCATTGCGGGTCCATTTGGTTTCATGTTTACGCTCTCAAAGAGTTACATCTGGTTAACAAACTTTCCATATTTAACTGGAATTCTCTCAAGGACCTCTGGTGGTCCCTGGACCACTGTTTGAAAACCATGGTACCCTTTCACAGGCCGGTCAGAGTCAGCCAAAGAGTTGCATTTGGCCCCGGACGGGATAACGCCCTACTGTAACCTACATCGTTCCTAATGCCCAGGTATTTACTGTAACCTACATCGTTCCTAATGCCCAGGTATGTACTGTAACCTACATCGTTCCTAATGCCCAGGTATGTACTGTAACCTACATCATTCCTAATGCCCAGGTATTTACTGTAACCTACATCGTTCCTAATGCCCAGGTATGTACTGTATTCTACATCGTTCTTAATGCCCAGGTATGTACTGTATTCTACATTGTTCCTAATGCCCAGGTATGTACTGTATTCTACATCGTTCCTAATGCCCAGGTATGAACTGTATTCTACATTGTTCATGAACGTGAGCGGTCTTTGGAGATGTGTGTGCGTGTGTTAGTGTCCCTGTACAGCTGACATAGATGACATCAACATAGAGCTTATCGACTGAAATGACGGCTTTTTAGTTATCCTCCCGGAATTGTTTTCTTATGGGAAATAGGATTTTGCGCCTCTCCATTATAACCTTCATGAACTTTCAACCGTAGTTAGACATATGAAACTAAATCATACAGTACAGTACACTGTACCTTATCATTTAGTTTCAATGTCAGTCTGATCAATACTTTTTTTTTTAATTTTTATCCCACGATTTTGTAACCCATTTCTTCACCCAGTGCCAATTCCTAATGTGATCCTGGGCTCTACACACCCTCCGCCAACCTGGGTAGGCAGCAGACTGGGCTCATGCTTCCTTCAAGGCATGAGGAGTCGCGCCACCTTCTTTTCACCTGACAGGGGGGAGTTTCCCTGGTTGGACGTAGCGCGTGGAAGGAACACGTTATTCCAACCAGTTCCAGTCCCCTCCATCAGGCGCCCCGGCTGGCCAGGGGGAGGCAGTTTAGAGTCCAGGATTACAGCATGTTTTTTGTGAGGGTATCTACCCTAGGGGACACGGGGAGAACATGCAAACTCCACACAGAAAGGCCCTTTCGTCAACCCCGCCTCGGGTATGGGTACTGATGACGCGGAGGAGGAGACACGCCGCCAGCACCCACAGCAGCGCCCCTAGCGGGAGTCGAACCCAGGACCTTCTAGCTGTGAGGCGACAGCACTAACCGCTGTGCCACCGTGCCCCAGTCTGATCAATACTGACAAAAATATCGTCACCACTTTTATACTCTGTTAACCAAACCTATTCAGTCTCAGATATATGAGAGTAAAGTGATGAGTTTAATTTGTTGTAGTTGTTATTTTACTTGTGTGTTTGATTACTAACTTAGTGTGTTCTAGTCAGTCAGTCAGTCTGTTAGTTTGACCTGTCTTACTCCCTGTCAGCTGACTTCCATCTGACTGTTTGACCCGTCTTACTCCCTGTCAGCTGACTTCCATCTGACTGTTTGTCTCCTAGATAAACTCTTGAGGCTGTTGGCAAAAGTTAAGCCCGCTGTTTCCTTTCACGATTTTGAACGCCTTATCCATGCTTTTATTTCAACCCGACTCTTTACTGTGGTTCCCCAAGGCTGTCTGGTTGGATTACAGCTGGTCCAACATGCAGCCGCTCTCCTCTCCACAGACACACAGAAACACCATCATATCTCGCTGATTCTCTCCTGCCTACACTGAGGTCGACTGATCAACAACTCCACAACATTCTTAAATCCAAACTGAAATCTCAGGGAGATAAATGGTTCTCTGTTGTGCCACCCACACTGTGGAATGAACCTCAGGTCAGGGCCTGTGCCTGATAATAATGTTATTGTAAACAATTCAGGTGTTTAGAGATTGCTGTTTACAATGATAAGCAAACCTGGACGTAATGTAGGACTACATAATGACATCTTGGCCCTGTAGCAGCCAACATGCCCATATATAGATGTAATCTAGGACTACATAATGACATCTTGGCCCTGTAGCAGCCAACATGCTCATATAGGGCTATAGATGTAATCTAGGACTACATAATGACATCTACCTGTAGCAGCCAACATGCCCCTATATAGATGTAATCTAGGACTACATAATGACATCTTGGCCCTGTAGCAGCCAACATACCCATATATAGATGTAATCTAGGACTACATAATGACATCTTGGCCCTGTAGCAGCCAACATGCTCATATGTAAGGGATAACACCCGACGAGCCGGTATTTGTTTCCTATTAACTGACCGAGGCGCAGCCGAGGTCAGTTAGTTAGGAAACAAATACCGGCTCGAAGGGTGTTATCCCGCTTATTACATGGCTTACGTCAGTGGTTTTCAACCAGTGGTCCGAGGACCACCAGTGGTCCTTGAAAGGGTGACGGCAACGGCATGTAAACAACCAAATACGTAGCTAAGTGCTAACCAAATGGACCCGCTAACGGCGTGCTGGAACTAAATGCGCCGCGGGCTTACGTCAGTGGTTTTCAACCAGTGGTCCGAGGACCACCAGTGGTCCTTGAGAGGGTGACGACAACGGCATGTAAACAACCAAATACGTAGCTAACCAAATGGACCCGCTAACGGCGTGCTGGAGCTAACCCTGCAAGCAAGACCGCGCTGGCCCTGTCAAGGCCCAGTTAGGGCTTGCGCAAGGGGCCGCTTTGGGTTGCCCGCGCAGGACCCTAGGGGGTTTGCACATCGGCAAACTGCTGGGCCCTAAGTGCTGGGCCAGTATGGTCAGCCCCCACGTAGCCCTAAGATGCCTAAAAGGGCCCGCAAGGGCCCCAGAATAAGCCCTCACTCAGCCTGCAGGAAACCCCCATTAACTGCCCTGACTATAGGCCCCCACCACACCCACATTGGCTTTAACCATTAATATTTTACTACCGGTATATTTATTTTAAAAGAACTACAAATGAGCCACGAATTGCATCATTAAATCTGTTTACACCAACTGACTGAACTAAAAATTGAAGTACACCAATTAAAATGCAAGTTGCCACTGCATAACCATGATCTGTACTGTGAAAAAAATGCAATAGTCAAAGTGATTCAAATCAAAGAATGTATTAAAAACACCAACAATAGAAAGCATTACAACATATTACAAACATTGGAACAACATTGGAACACACAAAAATAACACATTTAACGTGGGGGAGGGGGTGCAAGGGAGTTAATGCAAATCCTTTGTCTGGGCTGTTCAGTATTTGGGCCAAAACAGCACCAGGCTATAGAGCTGGCAAGTGTGGCAGCCATCTTAGTTCCATGCTAAAAATCCCAATGCATTTTCCCCATAGAGATTTCCAAAGATATTGTAAGCCTTGAATCCAGCCATCCAGGATCATGGTTAATCATGACCATAAAACCTTTGATCATGTGAAAAAGGTTTTAAATGTTTCAATTATGATATACGATGTTTAATAAATACTGTTTTTCAAATATTTCTTTTCACAGAATCAAAGGTTTTATGGTCATAATTCACCATGATCCTGGATGGCTGGATTCAAGGCTTACAATAATTGATATAAATATCTTTGGAAATCTCTATGGGAAAAATGCATCAGGATTTTTAGCGTGGAACCAAGATGGCCGCCACACTTGCCAGCTCTATACTGAATGGCCCTCCAAGGATGCCCTGTGCCAGATCAGAGAGATCTGATCATGTAATTGGTCCTCACTAATGTTCATGAAACATTGGCACATTTTTCCCCACTTGGTCTGTCTCTCATAGGAGGGCTGTGGGCAGTTCAGAAACTAGGCTTATATGACATCAAGAGAATCCAAGCTGATAGAAACGACAGGCTTTTAATTCATGAAAGGTTACCATGTGTTACCAAGTTACCAATGAAAGCCATCGTTCTCGCGATAATGAAAATGTATCTTTTAAATCCCCCAAAAAATAAAATACATTTTTGGATGTCATCGATGATGTCCCATAACTCCAGTTTCTGAATGCCCACAGCCCTCCTATGAGACACAGACCGAGTGGGAAAAGAATCTGCCAATTTTTCATTAACATTAGCAAGGAACAATTACATGAAGAGCATTTAAGGCAAATGGCACAGGTTAAAGGAACATCTTAGGATGTAAGCCGAGAAAATCTCCTAACACCACCAAACCATCTTGACCTATTCTCCCCAAAGCAAAAATTGAGTAAGTCAAGGCACGGGACACACCGTGTAACAAAACAAGACGCTGTATACGTAACATTTTAAACTGATGTTGACATTTAGTTTTTTTTTTTTTTTTTTTTTTTCTCTAGTTCAACTGCAACTGGAAACTAATTTCCTCTCACGTTTACATATAAATTGCTGAAAAATAAAGAGGAAGTTGAAAAGGCAATACTGAATTTGAAATTTGCAATGATATTAATTTGATAATGCGTAAGCATGAAGCAATAACAGCTATAGGAATGAGAGGCAAGTGCCAAACCAAGGTAAATAATTAAAATAAAATCAAAATTGCTCGACTTTTAGTTAGATTCAGACACTGCCCTGGGTCTATCAATGAATCATTCACCATAGGTACAATATCAACAGGTTTAGTATATCAATAGTAGTACGGTAGTTTTTAACCAGTTTTCCTGCAAACATGGATGTGACACTATTGTTCCAACATTGTTTGCTGCTCCCCTCCGGTTCCCAATGGTCAGAATACATCAATACTGAGCAAACAACTGGTGATGGAGACAGCTCTAAACACAACTCAACACAATAACTGTCTTAACTGTCTTAAACAATATTATAGGAAACAAGCCAAAATAAGCAACAGCATCATTTTACAAACAAGCCCAAAAACTACTAATGATGTAAAAGCAACTTTACCGAAAAAAATAAAAAGAAAATAAAAGCCCTTGGTCGGTAGTCAGTGGACACCAAAGAGTGGGTCCAACTCAGTGTGACCTGGAGTGAGGCAACCACAGGTGTAGGCAACAAGTGTTTGTTCTGTACAGTAGGTTCGTAGTTATTCAGTGCTTACATTTTGTTGTGTGGGAGGAACAGTTTTACAACTGTATGCATCAAAGAACTAAATGCAGGAGAGAATGTCAAGTTCAAAAGGCTTGGATGCCAATAGTCCAGGCTTCCAGGTGCTATACAACATTCAGAATTAAGCCTCTCCATTCAACAGCTTATTAGGGCCACATATTAGCGACTAGTGAGTTCCGCTTAATTGTCCTCAGACCCCTCATATAGTTGACTCTTAGCAAACTCAGATGCAACTTGCTGACTGCACAGGTGTGGACCTTTTTGAGACATCTAAAAAAGCAGTTCAACTCACAGGTTCCCATCTCGAGTGACCACTTCAGGTAAGATGAGGTTTAGGCGGTTGTGAGGTTTATCTTTTCTCGGGCCATGGTCTCTCTGCTGAAACGGGAGGATTAAAAAAAAAGGACTGGAGGGGAAGGACGACCAGCCACCTCTCAAAATAGGATGTTTCTTCTTGCACTCCTCGCAACCATGGCTTGTAGTCCTTTCTCAGGCCTGAATTCATCTGGAAACATATAAAAGAAAATATTATTGATTATCGGCCTAGTGTGCCTTTGCGGTAATCAATCCCTGGTAACCTAACTGTAACACAGTGAGAAGACTCTCACATAGTGACACTACAAGAGGCAGGCCTACAACTGTGTTTGTGTGTGTATATCAGGAACCTGTCGATTGCGGTTCACTGGTAGACCGCGGACTGTTCCCAAGTCGACTGCAACGTGACAAAACGTTCAAAAACCTACCATTTAACTCTGAATGGGAGAAAGATTATGTTTTGTTTATTATAATTAAACGTGCCTTTTCGTCCTCACTTGGAGAACTACTGATGTTAGGTGGTTAAGCATGAATGTTCCTGATCAGATTTCTGGTCATAGCTATATCTGAAATCTAGTAGTTTCCGAAGCTTTCTACACAGGGATAATCATACAAAGCTAGCTGACCACCAGTGGCTTTTAGATTTCATTTGTCTTTCCTCACTAATCTCACCCGCGAGCTCAATGGGTTGAATGAAGAGCTCCAGGGTAAAAATAAAGATGTAGTCAACATGAGTTCCGTGGACACGTTTTGTTGATTATTCAACATACAGTACTTTGATTACATATTACCCTATTGGCCTGAATAAAAGTGTTTTTTCAAATGGCAAAAATCTTAAAAATGGAGTCGTCTTATATTTGTGGACTATATTATTTGACATTCAATGTTTTCTTCTTTACACAAATTAGTCTTGAAAAATGGGGGTCTTCTTATAACCAGGGTCGTCTTATACTTGGGACAATACGGTAATATTTAATACTTGCCTTTAATACCATGTTTCTCAGCTTGCTGTTCTCGCTGTAAAGTCTTCAGCTGGCCTTGCAGTTCTTTGGTGTAGTCTTGACTTGACAGTTCTGCTGAACTGGGGTTGAACAGATCCTCAGACAACATTCCCTCATCCACCCGTCTTTGTGTAGCAACTTTGGCCTTTTTCTGGGGGGAAAAGATGTTATTTCGTATTTAAAGGGGAATTGCACCCATTTAACATTTTTTCAGCATACAAATAGAACTAAATGAACCCTCAGGTCCATTTGTACAAAAGAAAAGCATCAATGCTGTGAAACAACTTGATGACACCATTAAGTTGTGTTTCACCATGTTGATGTTTTTTTCCAGTCCTCCATTTCTAAGAGACACAGAATGTGGAAACTTTTTTTTTTATCATGTCCACATAACATATTCAATTTGGTATATTAATGATAGGCTATAGTAAAATGTTGAAAATGGGTTGAATTTCCCTTTAATCAAAGAGCAGTCAATATACATTCATTCTTTTCCTGGTGTACTATCAATCTCTGGTTAATTACCTGTTTGGGATTTCCAGGGCCAAAGCCTTTGTCACCATTACTGGAGTCTTCTTCACCAAAGTCCAGGTTTTACGCTTTCCTCACCCTCTTGCCAAGATTCGGAATGTCAACTGCGTAGAGTTCCCGCTCAGCAGCTTTGAGTGT
The DNA here is from genome assembly GCA_039105355.1 of Benthosema pterotum. Lineage (NCBI taxonomy): Eukaryota > Metazoa > Chordata > Actinopteri > Myctophiformes > Myctophidae > Benthosema > Benthosema pterotum. Next base: position 1,649,650 of record CM076983.1, on the reverse strand, counting down.
AGCCTCTTTGTCTGCATCCAAGTAAATTAGAAGGATAGATTTTAATAATTCCAAAAAAAACAACATTGTCATCAACCTAATGTTTTAAAATGTAAATTTTGTGTGAGTGTGTGTAAAGACCTCACTTGCCTGCTAACTGAAGAATTTGAGCATGCTCAACCGGCCATCCATTAGCAGGTTTCTTACGGCCTAATGTACGGCACTCCACATGATGTGTCCTGTCAATTTCAATTCAATACAAATAAGTTTGATTGGCATGAAAAACATACTGTACATTTTCAGTGCCAGAAAACGTGTCAAATAAATAAATGCAATAAAATAAAGGGGGAAGTAATACAGCACTGTGTAAACAGAGCCATGTCATACATCTTTTACATGTTAGAGTGCTGTGGTTTCCAAAGTGGAACCTGTATTTCCTAAAAATGGAGGTCTGAAAAAAATTAACAACTGATGACATCATGAAGATTGACATTATTATTATTATTATTACATCATGAAGATGTATTTCACCATGTTAATGATTTTTCTTTCAGATCGCTTTTTCCTGAGATGGTACAAATGGAACCAAATTGACCCGCTAGGGTCCATTTGGTTCACATTTGTATCCTCTCAGGATTTTTTTTTTTTTTTTTTTTTTTTGAAATGTGTGGAATTCCCCTTTAACATTCATTTTGACGAATCGGTGGTGCAAGTGCAATCTGCAGCCTATTGTCAAATAGGGGTCTTTGAAATGAAATGTATTTAGAATCACTGCTTAGAGCCATTCAAATTTCTACTGATGTGGCGTTATCTTATCATATGGGGGTCCACGGGCTCATTAATGACAATTTCGGGGTCCTTGTCATGAAAAGGTTTGGGAACCACTGTTATAAATAGGATATAAATATAGATATTTTTACTTTTTAGTCAAGACAAGAACAAAAAACAAAGACAAGTAGTAGTTATTGTTTTGCAGTTATTTTGTACAGGTATATCAGAGGCCGTTTTCCCCAGGACTAATTTAAACAGAAAAACAGAACAGAAACAAAACAAATTTAAACAGAAAATTATACAGAAAAACGCAGACTTAGCAATGTGTTTGGGTTGTACATTGTACTCCCAATGGGGAGATTATTTTGTTTTTGGTCATAGTTTCAAACTCACCTTTCAGTATCACTGTCAACTATCCAGCTGCTTGGAACAATGCTGGTCGTATTCTTGTCAGCCCCCTCTGCCCAGCTAACAAGGGCAAACTTGTATTCCGTCATAGTTTTGTTGATTTGATAAATAATTTTAATGTTTCTGTTCGCTGAACGCGCTCGAGCGTTGCGTATGCGTTGAATAGGTCCGTGTGCTATGATTGGCTGGCTGGAGGGGGAAGGGTTCTGCGCATGCGTGAGTTGCGCGCTAAGCATTCTGGCCGATGTAGTTCTAGTAGAGTAAGCAATGCTTACTGATAAGTACAGCGGAACTACACCAACCAAAATGCTTAGCGTCTCAATGAAAGCCGGAAGCCATCTCTCTCAAAACCAAAACACGGATCGGCTCCGATTTAGAAGAAAATATATTCTCCCGGATTCTGATGAAACGGACATTCCAAAAAGAACAACACGTTTCTGAAAAGAAGGTGAGTCTTATTCTGTTTACTGAATCATACGACAATGCAGACGGATATTGTAGCTGCTTGCATGACCTCACTGTCTAAACCAGAGGCATCTAGTAGACAAGTTGCGACATTGAGGGGTCAGAACCCGAGCGCTGTTCATTTTGCCTAAAAGGTACAGACTACAGTTGGGAATACATCGTTTTCAGCAATGTGTTAAAGTATGCAATGTTTATGTTGTAATATTACTACAAAACGATATAAAATAAAGGGATGTATTTATTTATCTCAAGCTGGGCTGCTATTCGTTGTCCCAATTTTCAGTAGAAGTCTAGGTAGAAGCCTCCATTGGACTGACCCCATTAAGTGAACGGAGTTGGCGTAGCTGTCTATACGCTAAAGCCCTGGTCTAAACTAAAACAATGCAGAGATAAGATTGAGATCAAATACTGTACAATTATTATTGGGTCTATCTAGGGCCTGTTCTCGCGAAGGGAACATGGTATGTATCATTGTCTATGAACTATGAAAATGTAAATGTGTCTAAATTAATATACAGACTAGGCCAGGTGGTTCACAAAGTGGGGTCTGTGAGGGGCTCCCTAAATGATACTTAGGAACCAAGTGGACCCTTATGGGTTCTAATTCTGAGAGTAAAGATGGGCCCATTTAAAGCAAGCCCAAAGGCATTTGCTGACTTAAAACATGAAATAAGTACTAAAAGACCCCAATAAACAAGCTATTAACAGACCGCTAATAAACTGTCACCAATCTGTCAATGACATGAGAGTCATGTCATGTATTGTTTTCTTACATAGGAATGAAGATTCCTCTCACTATAAGTCTGGCATTGGCTTTGAAGATACACATCATATCAGCCACATTATGGTTATTGTGCCGTACAAGAGTATTTCTCAGCCATGTTCTTCTTGGGTTACCCCTTCTGAAGTCCATTGTTAGTTCAACAGTACATTTACAGTCAGTTATATCAGTGGTGATTGAGGGACATACATTATGATATGATGATTGAAGTATTAAAATCTGTTTTCTTTCTTTCTTTCTTTCTTTCTTTCTTTCTTTTTCTTTCTTTCTTTCTTTCTTTCTTTCTTTCTTTCTTTCTTTCTTTCTTTCTTTCTTTCTTTCTTTCTTTCTTTCTTTCTTTCCTTCCTTCCCCTCCATATCTAGAGCCTGTATGCTGGTGGTGGAGATTCTATTCCCAGATATCCTACTTCCCTGCTCTTGTTTGAGGATGACTTTACCAGAGAGTGAGGCTAACTTCAACAATGGACATAATTGCAGTCAAGCATCAGTGTGTGCAGTATTTTTATTTTTTTATTATTATTATTTTCCCTTGTGACTTAGATCACAGTGTTGGGTCCATTATTGGAAGTGGAGAAGAATATTAAGTTTTATTTGAAGATATCCTTTATTAATCAGCTAGGAATCACATTCACAAATCTGTGAATCAGTTCCCTCTGAAAAATGAAGACCCCCTTTACACTGGTTCACGACTTACCCAAGCTTCGCTGTGCTGTTGCAGAATGGACACAATCTCTATATACTATTACATACTTTGCTTTTGGAGAAGGGTCCAGCTGCAGACCTAGCCTAGGAGTGGACGTGCCTCACAGTTGATGTGATGACGTCACATCAACCCACAGGCCCCTGTTGTTGTAGCGCAAAACCCTAGACCCCTCTAACCGTAACCCTAAGCCTAAATCCCCGACGCTCAACCACCTGACGGTCTGTAAGGTGGTTGAGCGTCGGGGATTTAGACTTCGGGTTACGGTTAGAGGGGTCTAGGGTTTTGCTACAAACATTGCTACACCCTTCTCTAAACCTACCCCTAAGCTAAGATGGTGCTGATAAGCAGCCTAATGGGAATTATCGCTTGATAACGGTAGAAGCAGGTGGGACAAGGCAACAACACGGGCCTGTGGGTTGATGTGTGACGTCATCACATCAACTGTGAGGCACGTCCACTCCTGGGCTAGGTCTGCAGCTGGAGCCTTTTGGAGCTTTTGGCAGAAAGAATGACAGCTCGCATAGTTCACTGATTGATGTTGAAAATGTGGTTGGTCTGAAAAGGGGATTCCGCAGGCATGAAACAGGTATTTGATGGGACATTGTTAAAAAGAAAATGTGTGCTAATTGATCTACCACAATTAGCAAGCCTCTATGCATATACTGTATACCCAGATCCAGTGTGGAGGATTGAAAATGTAAAAGGCAAAGAGGTTTTAATAAACATCAAAATGATGCATATTATTTTGTCTTCAATGTGTTTTCTTTTAGGATACATAGCTATGCTATGAATGGTTCATGTGTATGCTATGGATGTTTAAAAAGTAAAATATATAAGTATTATTAAATATGTTACGATATATAATCATATGGAACAATATATACCAATATATGTACATGTATTATATTGTAGTATATTGTAGCACATAGACAAAATAAAATCATGCATGGCACACTATATAACAATATATGCACATGCATATATTGGGCATGCAAAGACTGAATATAAATGACCATATATTGTACAATATATAATTATACAGGTTGAATTATATAGCAATATATGGAACACTCATATATTGCAATATATTGGAGCATACAAAGACTGAATATAAATTGCCATATATTTTACAATATATAATTAGACTGGGCACAATATATACCAATATATGGCACACTCCTATTGAAATATATTGGAGCATATAAAGACTGAATATAAATTGCCATATATTTTGCAATATATAATTATACCGGTACAATATATACCAATATATGGCACACTCATATATTGCAATATATTGGAGCACATAACGACTGAATATAAATTGCCATATATTTTACAATATATAATTAGACCGGGTACAATATATACCAATATATGGTGCATGCACATATTGCAATATATTTGTTATACAATATATAATTATACATGGTACAATATATACCAATATATGGGACATGCATATATTGCAATATATTGGACAATATAAATACTAAATCTCATATATGGGAAAATATTTTCCTGTATATTGTACAACATTTTAAGATATAATGCAATATATGTTTCTTCCGTAAGGGCTTTTACAATGAAATGGTTCAAATCATGAACACAGTGTGCTGTTTCCGTGAAATTTTGCACGCACATGCAATGTGGTATAGCACACGCTGTGGTCATATTGTTGGCTCAAATATTAACACATACACCAAGTTATTGAGCATATCATAGCTATACTTAATGAGTCACAAATACATATTTTATGTATATTTTTAATTAAGTTGCTAGTGCGGTGGTAGTTAATGCAGGAACATTTCAATCAATAAATGAATGAATAATAAGGAAAGAGCAGATATGGGCTGTCCACACAAAAAAGGCATTGGGCCCAAAGGTATAAATATGCTAAGGGCCTACACGGGCGAAAGCAAACTGGGCCAGTATGGGAATGCTGTGGGCTGCCCGCAGGTGCGGGTTATCGCCGAGTTGCCCACGTTAAGCCAACAGCTATGGGCATCACTTGGGCAAGCCCTCTAGGGGCCCCTTAAGGTTAAGTGCAGGCTGCCATAGCCCTCACTGCCCACATACAGCCTGCGCAGGGCCCTCAGAGGCTTGCTTGAAGGGCAGCACGGATTGATATGAACACAGCTGTTTGCACTTTGGGGAACTTGTTTATGCAGCGGTCAATAATAGCGCGGAGCGGTGATTATAGTGTATTATGTGACCGCTCACATGACCAGAACGCTGGCTTCTGATTGGAGCATTCATTCAAGCCATGTAATAAATAGATGTAATCTAGGACTACATAATGACATCTTCCACCTGCAGGAGCCAACATGCCCATATATAGATGTAATCTAGGACTACATAATGACATCTTGGCCCTGTAGCAGCCAACATGCCCATATATAGATGTAATCTAGGACTACATAATGACATCTTGGCCCTGTAGCAGCCAACATGCCCATATATAGATGTAATCTAGGACTACATAATGACATCTTGGCCCTGTAGCAGCCAACATGCCCATATATAGATGTAATCTAGGACTACATAATGACATCTTGGCCCTGTAGCAGCCAACATGCCCATATAGGGCCTAGGCTTGGTTCTATTGTGGTTCTCTGTGTAAAATATCAGTCAGAATCTATTGGCAGATATGACCAGGGCCGGATTTAGCCAGCCCTGCTAGGGTGGGCTGAAAGAATGGCAGGGTGTAAGTTCCAAAGTTTTTATATGAATCAGTGGTTTTCAATGCTTTTGACACCAGGGCCCACTATTTATTTGGCATTTGAGCCAGGGAGGACCACCAGTTGATGACATTTTAGACCCACAGACCCCAATACTAACCCTTGTCCACAATTCCAGGCTGGATTTGTGGGAAAAACAGTCCAACATACAGATCAAATTGACCATTAATCTTCTACATTCTCTAGTTGTGTAGACTTGGGATAATTCACATGATGAATATTTTAACTCTTGAGAGTGTAAACATGAAACCAAATGGACCCGCAAGGGTCCATTTGGTTTCATTCTTACGCTCTCAAAGAGTTACATCTGGTTAACCAACTCAACATTATTTATTCTGGGGACCACCTGGAATCCTCTCAAGTACCACTGGTGGTCCCCGGACCACTGGTTGAAAACCACTGATATTACCTTTCATTGGGTGGGCAGGATGCACGTTTGGGTGGGCTCTGCCCACCGCTGCCCCCCTCTTTAGTTTTGGGTGTGAGTGGTGAAACTGTCATCAACTGGTCCATAGCTCAAATGCTGAATAAATAGTGGGCCCTGGCATCAAAAAGGTTGAAAACCCCTGATTAAGACCATTCACCATTCTTATAATTGTTATTTTTCTGCAGTAAAATCAGTAGAATCACGGGGATATATAGGATGCTGGACCATCATCTTATGGTCATTGCACAAAAATGACTTGATGATGATGATTAATAATAGTATTGATAATACCAATAATATCAATAATAATAAGGGTAACAATAATAATAGTTGTTATTATTATTTGTGTAAGTCACTATTCCATCAGAAAGCTAAATGAAGGAACCAAATGGACCCAGACCCTTGGCCTGTAACTCTGAGTTTACAAATGTTCATCTCTGCACTAATGCAGAGATGAACTAGACTAATGCTTGTCAAACTGGGGGTCCTTGAAAATGAAAGGTGTTGAGAATCACTGCTAGAGGGGGTCCGTGGGCCGATTTGGGGGTCTCTGACATGAAAGAGTTTGGGGACCACTGGATTGGACAATCACTTTTGCTGTGGGGTTTGTTTAGCCAAGAGTCCATTATGATTAACAACTGAATAAATATATTGTATAAAATATTTTGTAATTGCTGTTAAGTGCATTATTTAAACTACTGATTCCCAAAGTGAGGTCCAGGGACTGATTATCTCTTCAAATGGGGGTCCGTGGGATAAGCAGTGTCAGTTTGGGGGTCCTTGACATGAAAAGGTTTGGGGTCCAGTGATTTAAAATCCACTTTAAAGTGTTTGTTGAAGTTTATCTACATTCACAGCTAATGTAGGTTTTGCTGCCGCCTGGTGGTGACAACGGACAACTGCACCATGCTATAGCGCTGTTGAAACTCAGATGTACAAATACATTGTTTTCAACGAGGGCGGCGCAAATAAGAGCTGTTTTTGGCCTGTGTACAACATGACAACTGATTTAAAGTGATGTACAATAACGTTTAAAGTCTCTGCTCTGTCTATGGTGCACTAATACTTCAAAACGATGCAAGGATTTAAAGTGTATCTACATTTTACAGTAGGTTTTGCATCATGCTCTGGCGCTGATGTTGGCGCCATCTGCGGTCACATTTTAATATAGAGACTTCCGGTGTGTTTATGCCCACATCCGTGACCTCATGGAATTCTGTGACTCGACACTGTGCAGATCTACAAACCCACAACATGTCTCTAATAAAGCTGGTTATTTGCTTGTAGCTCTGATGTTGGCGCCATCTGCGGTCACATTTTAATACAGAGACTTCCGGTGTGTTTATGCCCACATGCGTGACCTCATGGAATTCTGTGACTCGGCACTGTGCAGATCTACAAACCCACAACATGTCTCTAATAAAGCTGGTTATTGGTTGTAGCTCTGATGTTGGCGCCACCTGTGGTCACATTTTAATATAGAGACTTCCGGTGGGTTGACTATACTGCGGCTGCGCAGGCATAGCGTCAGAGTAGCGACATTGAGGGGTCAGAAACTGAGCTGCAGTTCATGCTCGCTGAATAGGGACAAACTGGAGTTGGAAATACATTGTTTTCAACGAGGGCGACGCAAAGCAAAGCTGTATTAGGCCTGTGTACAACATGACAACTGATTTAAAGTGATGTACAATAACGTCTAAAGTCTCTGCACTGTTTATTATTCACTATTTGAGCTGCCAGACCAGCATGCTAGCATGCTAACCAGATGTAAACAGAAACGGAGTGAATAAAACAGGGACTTCCGGTGTGTTACACTGAGATCTGTGACCTGTCGGATTCTGTCCGCATGCACTGTCGTCGAAGATAGCCGATAAGACCTCGGCTATTTTCGGAGCGCGGTCCTGTCTTACGGTCATAATAGTGTCAGAGCAGCGAACCCTAAACAAGGACTGTTGCCTGAGTTAAACATAGCAGATTCTCACACACAAAGCGAGGCTTGGGTGCCCTCCTGTGGAGAACTGGAGAACTGCAGAATGGATGATTGAATGAATTAAATGAATGAAGTTTTTATTAACAGAGATGAGAGTTACAGTACAAGTCAAGTACACACTTCTACAAAACTGATAACAGCTATTAAAACAAAAACACCAAATAATAACGGCATACAATGTTTAATGGTTTCATATACCTTGTAAAAGATTAATGTATTTTATATGGCGTTATAACAGTAATAGTAACGGCCTCATGTTTAATGTGTTTTAAATCAATTCTAAAACTCATAGCCTAGTATACATAATGGCCATTTTAAAGGGGAATTGCACCCATTTTCAAAAGGATACAAATGTGAACCAAATGGACCTTAGCGGGTCCATTCGGTTCCATTTGTACCCTCTCAGGAAAAAGGGGTCTGAAAGAAAAATCATTAACATGGTGGAAATACATCTTGATGATGTCATCAGATGTATTTCAACATGTTAATGTTTTTTCAGACCTCCATTTTTAGTTAATACAGAATTGGGGGAACTTTTTTTTATCATGTCCACACAACATATCTAAGGTATATTAATGACATTAAAACTGAAAATGGTTGGAACCAACGTAATCAAAAAGGTCAACAAAGAACTAGATTCCTATACAGGATCTCCTCACTGGTCAACAAAGACACTCTGAAGACCATAACTGAAGCCCTGGTACAAGGTTACTTTGACTATGCCTGCACCTCTTGGTACCACAGCACCTCAAAAACCTTAAAAACAAGGCTACAGACCTCCCAAAACAAACTTGTCAGACTGTTACTTGGCCTCACACCTCGAACCCACCTCACCCCTGCCCACTTCGACAGTTTGGGTTGGCTTAGGGTTGACGACAGAGTACAACATCTCGCAATGGGTTTGGTCCACAAGATACGATACTCTACCAAAATACCCTTGTACCTATCCAAATACTTCCTTAATGTCAATGAGGTACACTCCCACAACACCAGAGGGAGTGCTACAAACCAAGTCCAACCCAGATTTGGCACAAACAAGGGTCTCAATTCCTTCAGCTCATATGCCACCAAAATGTGGAATGCCCTACCAACAGTCATAAAGGCATGTAAATCCCTTGACTCCTTCAAGACCGCTCTCAAAGGGCACCTACAGATGGCTGCAATTCTAAACTGGCCTCTGTAAAACAAAAATGTATATAAAATCCCCCCACCCACCCTGCCTCTCCTCTTTGTACATTTCTCTTTTCCCTTTTTTACCTCCACTATGATTTTGCCTCCATGATTTGCTGCTTCTGTTTTTACTGAAGTAGTTGTTTTGTTTGAAATGAACAAGTTGGACACTATTGTAAACAAGTGTATGCTTAACTAGTGTGTCCAATCAGCTTTTTCAGATTTGATGCAGTTGTACTTGAATTGTACTGTAATTCTCCAAGCTGTTATCAGTTTTGTAGCAGTGTGGACTTGACTTGTACTGTAACCCTCATCTCTGTTAATAAAAATTTCATTCATTCATTCATTCATTCATTCATTCATTCATTCATTCATTCATTCATTCATTCATTCATTCAGCTCCCCTTTAACGTGTTTCAAATTAATTCAAACAGGAACGTCATATTTCTTCTTTGGGTTCATGTTTCCGGTCGGACATGTTTGAGTGTAACTCCGTCTCCCAGAAGTTGGAGCTGCAGGTTCGTATCAAACAATAAGGAGCTAATCAAAGATTGCCGTAGATCTGTGGTAGTGGCAGCGGCTGTAACTATAGCTTATCAATTAGATGTTCAAATGATCAAATGTTAATCATGCTAATCAGGGCTCTGGCTTTAGTAAGCAGACAAAGCAAGCAGCAGAGCCTTAGAAATAGACAGAGTTGCGACATTGAGGGGACAGAAAATAGTCTGGTCACGTGGTTCTAGTACTCGCGCGAGCCCATAGGCTCCAATGCATTCAGTAACTTCCGGCTGTCACTATTTGTTGTCACTATCTAATAGTCTATGTAGAGGAGCCGCCATTGGACTGGCGCCATGGAGTGAACGGAGTTGGCATAACTCTGTATGAGTTATTTTAGGCATGTGTACAACATGTCAACTGTTTTAAAGTACTGTACAGTAACAACTAACTAAATATGTTGTACTATAGCTGCAAAACGATCTAAAATAAAGGGATTTAACATCATTAAAGCTGGGCTGTGCCTGAGTTCAAAGCATTGTCCTCAGCAAAGAAAACCAATGCAAATCCTAAAAAGCATCTTGATACAGTCCATGCTTAGCATGCTGCCATTAAAGGGCAATTCCACCTTAAAAAATGCCCTAAAAGAAAAATTATTAACATGGCGAAACACAAACTCCATTTCTAGGAAACAATATGAAGACAATGTGGAGATCTTTATCATGTCCACACAACATCTCTAAGGTATATTAATGACAGTAAAATGGGAATTCCACACTAAACTTGTGACCATGAATACCACAGAACAACACCACCCCTTTTTTGTTTTTTTTTTAAGTAAAGTAAAGTAAAGTAAAGTAAAGTAAAGTAAAGTAAAGTAAAGTAAAGTAAAGTAAAGTAAAGTAACTACTTACTTTTTCACAAAGGTAACTATAAGTATAATTCCCTTACTTTTTAAAAGTGGGGGGTCAAGGGGAGGCTGGGCTGGTTTGTGTTTTTTTTTTTTTTTTTTTTTTTTTTTTTTCTTTTTTTTCTTTTTTTTCAGCCACCATGAGCACGGACACAGGAATCCGCTTCTGCAGTTAAAAATACACTTGTTTACAATGTCAGCCACCCTGTTCATTTTATCAAGACATTTAGAGACAAATATTCACTCCTCTAAAGTCAGAAGCAGCAGATCATAGTGGAGGTAAAAGGGAAAAGACATATACAAGGAGAGGGGAGAGGGGCTGGGTGTGGGAATCATATTTTTACAGAGGCCAGGCTAGAATTGCAGCCGTCCATAGGTGTCCTTTGAGAGTGGTTCTGAAGGAGTCAAGGGATTTGCATGTCTGAGTGACTGTTGGTAGGGCGTTCCCTACCAACATTAAGGCAGTATTTGGACAGGCACATGGTGGTATTTTGGTAGTTGACATTAGAGTGTGTACATCTTGCTACCGGGGGCCCAGAGGGTTTTCCAAATCACGTACTATACCTTTAAGGATATAGTATTTATACCATATAAACCAGTGATGCGATGAAACCTTTTCTGATTATCATTCTAACAGGTGTTGACCCAGACCTGCTGCCATTAAATGACGCCCAAGCGCTTCAAAACCTGGAAGAGCAGCTACAAAACACCCCTGAGCTCAAAAACCAACTGGTAAGATTTCAGTGTTTACTTGGAAACACAGACAGACCATTTTTGATGGCTGTATGAGAGGAGTCTAGCTTTACCACACAACGGTGCCGTGCGGAAATGCGAGAAGAATTAAAAGTTAAAATGTGTCATTCATGCAACGTGTGGTGAGCTTGTAGATCAGTTGTATTTACCATGCACTACTGTCATACTATTGCCTCGTTCGCACTGCCTCTCAGAATATACAGTCCACAGCGACGTGCACACACGGACGCAAAAGGGGGCTGCAGCCCCTGCCCTGTAACATGTCTAAAACACAGTGCCCTCTTACGGGAGGTTGCCCCTGCTCCTTTCTTAACACACTGTCCACACGGACCTGCATTGACACTGCTCTGTTGACTAACTTTAATCTCAGCTTAATTTGATTTAAACCAAAAACAACAAAAACATCAAAATGCATTGCTTTGATTTCCCGTTTTGTGTCTATAACTGCACACTGTATGACAGATGGTCCTACAGTGATCATGGTTGTGCAGGTGTGTGTGCTAAGATAATTATGAATCATTCATTTGATCTTGCAAGAGAGGACAGCTGACATCCACCACAGCAAGTAGGCTACAGGACCAGTGCAATAAAGGGAAAGTTTTACTGGACATTATTACGTGTCTAGCAGCAGCCCAATATGCAATATGTATTCTATATAAAATTAGGGCTGTTGAATGATTAAATGTTTTTTTTAATCAAATTAATTACAGCTCTAAATTAATTTAATCACCATTTGAACTATGTCCAAAATATGCCATGTTTTCCTGTACAGGATTTGAACATTTAAAAAAAGAAACAGAATCTGGGAAAGGTATTTCTTAAATACTTAAATACTTTTTAAAGTCCCCAATGCTTGTAGATTTTTTTTACCAATGAGAAAATGCTCAGTGGTTTGAGTCAGTGTGCACACGAGTTAATTGCGTTAATTTTTTAAAATCAGATTAATCAACAAAATTAATTTAACTAATTAACTTTATTTTCAACAGCCTTAATAAAAATATAGATTTGTATTTTGAACTGTTTGATATCCATTTAGGTCCATGAGGGCTATCAAAAGGAATGTTCAATTATCATTTTTGGGCAATATTTGCAGCCCTACTAACCCTTATCTTACAGTGGCTCTAATCCCCCCCAGCAGATAATCGATTGCATTAATACTAAATCAAATTTTCATTTTTTTTAAAGGGGGAAAAAACAAAAGGAGTGGTTTAATTACTTGGTTTAATGCCAATGCATTTTAAATAGTTAACTATATCGATTTCAAATCATCGGATTGTATCGCTAGATTTTCCATGTATCGTCTTGGACTGATCAACTAACAAATGTCAATTCACAGAGTGCTGTATTGGCGCTGAAAGGAGACTGTTTGGAGAGTCATGGCTGCAACGCTAGCAAACACCCTGGCCAAACAAACAAACATGAGGGGCATCAATGGCAAGATTGGATTCAGAGAACTACCAGTCAAGAGTGTTGTGGTTGGTAAGTTTATATTGAGATTCATCATCTCCCCCTTGGACTCACTTCCATTTGTATTGTGCTCAATAACTTTGTTCACTACAGCTACTCATAGAAACCTGCAATGGCTGTGTATGTGAAAGGTAGATTATTAAAATGGTAAATGGTGCATTTATATAGCGCCTTTATCCAAGGCGCTTTACACAGATTGTGCATCACATTCACCTATTCACACACACATTCATACACTGATGGCAGTGGAAACCATGCAAGGTACCTACTAGCACATCAGGAGCAATTTGGGTTAAGTGTCTTGCCCAGGGACACATCGACACTAACTCTGCAGGAGCCCGGGATCGAACCGGCAACCTTGTGGTTACCATCCGGTAACTCTACCTCTGAGCCACTGCCACCCCCATTAAAATATATATGTATTGATTAAGGTATTGGTCCGTTTTATAGATAAAGATATGTATTGTTTCCTTCATGCTGAAACCTTGTATTTCCTTATTTTGCTCCCTTAACAATGTTAATTTTAAAAAGTCGGTCCCCATAGCGTCATTATGGTGGTAATTATCCCACCATACGACAATATAAAAAGAGTTGAAGTGGTCCTTGATGTCCAAAGGTGTTGCACACCAAACATATTAACCCCCCTTCTCACAAGTTCACAATGTGTTGCTTAGCCTATGCCTGCCTGACAGAATTCTCTATCTAAAAGTTTATTTAATATATAGGATACTTTGTTAACAAATTACCAAAATATAATCTGCTAGCAGCAATATTGGTTTGTTTAGAAAAAGTGTCATTCTCAGGTTGTCAACTATGTATCGGCTTCGAGTCGGCCTGGCTGAACTTATTGTAGGGCCAGCCTCAACATTTTGGGCCCAATTAAAGCTCTACATTGTACCACAGGTTACTCTTGTATTTCGTGAAAAGTAGTTTTTTGTGTCTGTGTGTTTTAGCGGCTGTGCGGCGTAATCCGCCATCGCCTCGTTATACAGACCAAGAGATCGAAAAATACATCACTAAATGGCTGCAATGACGGAGAGGGTGGACGGGCGAGGATGCAGGGGAGAAGGCAGAATGCAGGGGAGCCTGCAGATCAGACAGCTGCGTTGTAAGCAAACTGTTTTTGTCTTGTGTTCTTATTGTATTGTCTTATTGTATGGTCTTCTTTTTAGCAGCTGTTGCCACATCTTCTAGAGCCAACCTTTTTGATACCAGGGCCCAGTATTTATTCAGAATTTGAGCCACAGACCACGCTTTGATGACATTTTAGCCCCACAGACGCCAAAACTAAAGATTTATTTTGCTTTTGTACACAATTCCAGGGTGGATTTAGGAAACCAAACAGTCCAACATACAGATCAAAATGAACATTCCTCTTCTACATTCTCTAGGTGTATTGACTTGGGCCAGATTTCCTGTAGTTACTCTTAATGAAAATTGTGTGTGCGTGCGCGTCTCTACCAGGGTAACAACGCCAGTTATTATGTTGTATGTCTAAATCCCTCTCCACCTAGTCGTTCCACAGCATCACCTCACCCCTGCCCACTTTGACAGTCTGGGTTGGCTTAGGGTTGATAACAGAGTACAACATCTTGCAGTAGGTCTGGTCCACAAGACACCACCAAAATACCACCAGGTACCTGCCCAAACTCCAAATACTTCCTTTATGTCAACCAAGTCCACTCCCACAACACCAGAGGGAGTTGCAACCCAGATTCGGCACAAACAAGGGACTTCATTCCTTTCGCTCATTAGCCACAAAAATGTAACCCTACCACCAGTCAATAAGACATGTGAATCCCTTGACTCCTAAAAACACTCTCAATAGGTACATAGTCTATACGGGCGGCTGCAATTCTTAACTGGCCTCTGTAAAACAAAATGCAAATATAATCCCCCCACCCACCCTCTTTCCCCTCTTTGTATATTTCTCTCTTCCCTTTTTACCCCCACTTTGATTTTACCTTCAATATGATTTGCTGCTTCTGGATTTACAGAAGTAATTATTTTGTATGTCTATATAGCTTGATGAAATGAAAAACCCTATTTTAAACAAGTGTATTCTGAACTAGTGTCCAATCACAGCTATTCAGATTTGTTGTAGTTGTGCTTAAATTGTACTGAAATTCTCCAAGCTGTTTTGTTGCAGTGTATACTTGACTTACCGTATCGTACCGTAACTCTCCATTTCTGAAATAAAACAATTCTTTGATTCATTCATCAATGAATCTGTCTGTGTGTGCGCGCGCATGCATGTGTGTGTGCGTGTGTGTGTGTGTGTGTGTGTGTGTGTGTGTGTGTGTGTGCGCAGGACACAGTAGCACCAGGTGGAGAGGACAGGAAGATGAAGGTCTGCTGGGTGACGACATGGAATACATCACACTTGTGAGTAGTACACAGAGAGTACTAGTACTGCATATATGACTTGGTTGTTTTTTCATTTTTTGTTTTTCTTCTCTCCATTTCTGTCAATTATTAATTGCCGTGTCTGATAGTCCCATGTGGGAAGGGACAAGAAATTGTTCGCACACATAAATTAAATATTCATTCATTCATTCATTCATTCATTCATTCATTCAGTCAGTCAGTCAGTCAGTCAGTCAGTCAGTCAGTCAGTCAGTCAGTCAGTCAGTCAGTCAGTCAGTCAGTCAGTCAGTCAGTCAGTCAGTCAGTCAGTCATTCATTCCTTCTCATGAATGAAAATGTATTCATTCTTTCATTCATTCAATGAATCTAAGACAACTAGAATGTTCTGATAACAATGTGTTTAATGATTAATCTCCCATCACAATTGTAGTATTCCTGTATAGTTGTGAAGGATAAAATTGTCAATAGAGGGTGTGCATGTGACATCATCATCATGTACCCAGGGGTTACTGACAGTTATATAGTATTTTTTCACTGTTGTTTTTAAGTGATATCATTGCTTCTGGAAGGTTCATGGAACAACATATTATTTTGTTCATCTCATCTCATCTCTCTCTCTCTCTGTCTCTGTCTCTGTCTCTCTCTCTCTCTCTCTCTCTCTCTCTCTCTCTCTCTCTCTCTCTCTCTCTCTCTCTCTCTCTCTCCAGGGACCCCCTGGCCGTGCAGGTCTCCCCGAGGCTGACGGTATGCCGGACCCCCAGGGACCATGCTGATGCTGCCCGTAAGTGTGTGTGTGTGGTGGGAATTAAAAATAAGACATAGACACATTGCAGAGCTGAACAACTATTATAAACAAATGCAAATCTATAAAGATGCATGCTCTGATTGGTTCAGACACCCTCTGTGCCAGAGAATCAGGTGGGATCCATAATAATCTATAAATCTATAAAGATGCATGCTCTGATTGGTTCAGACACCCTCTGTGCCAGAGAATCGGGTGGGATCCATAATAAAAACCCCAGCGTTTCCAGTTCATCCTACCATTAATATAACGTATTTTCTGCACTATAAGGCGCACCGGATTATAAGGCGCAGAGAATAGAAGCTACTACAGTTGAATGAATGAATGAATGAATGAATGGTTTATTTTGGTGCTTTGCAGTTACATTCCATTTTCGAAGCCTCTGGTCTATAAAGCATACGGTAATCTAGCACCAAAAAGGTCTAGGCCTGAAGCCGAAGCTTATATTGCCTAGCCTTAAAAAGGAAAACAAAATACAATAGGGATAAAGAGAAAGAAAACACAAATCACTTTTTTTTTTTTTCACAATTTAAATCATTTGGATGGAGAACGTGTGAAGATGGAAGGTGACGATCACTGAGCTATATTTGAGTTAAGAAAACTCAAATATAGCTTTGTGTATACTAATGTCTATGATAATATTTTATAGTTATAATGGTTATAATAATAGTTATGTTAAGTAAAGATTAGTAATAAAGTAAAGTAAAGTTAACAGAGAATAGAAGCTACTGCAGTCGAATGACCCATATATAAGGCACACTGGGTTATAAGGCGCAGTGTGGATTTTTGAGAAAATTAAAGCCTTTTAGTTGCGCCTTATAGTCCGGAAATACGGACAAACAATGTTAGAATCACTTGTTTAACCCATTGAGAACAGGGATCTACAAGCTTGTTTCACGCCACTGACTGGTGTGACACAAGCTTGTTACAATATTTTACAGGGCCCTAAATTTTGGGGACAACATTTTAGTTCCAGGGACATTTTAGTTCCACAGAAAAAAAATGTACTTTCAGAGACAAAGGGATTTTTTTCTCCAATGTAAGGACAACATTTTAGTTTCAGTGACTTGTCACTTCCAAGAAGGTACCAGATGTAACTCTTGAGAATGTAAATATGAAACCAAATGGACCCTTGCGGGTCCATTTGGTTTCATTTTTACACTCTCAAGAGTTAAAATATTCATCATCGGAATTAGCACCACTTAATTAAGAAGGTTACACTGTTTTGTTGGCAAAATACAGCCTGGAATTGTGGACAAAACCAAAAGAATTCTTTAATTTTAGGTCCTTGGTGTGAAAATGTAATCAAATGGTGGTCCGTGGCTCAAATGCTGAATAAATGGTGGTCCCTGAAGTCAAAAAGGTTGAAAACCCCTGCTCTAACAGATCACGTGACTCAGATTCCATGCTCAATGTGTCGTCATCATTAGGACCAATCAGCTGTCTACAGAGCAGCAGGGGCGTGGTTTTCCTATGGTTTATAATGGTTTGTTCCATCATGGCCGCCCCCTCTCATCTGAGTTCACCATGGAGCTCACACTTTGTTTAGGCTAATTCTGCTTTAGTTTGGAAGTAAAAAGCATCAGATGATCAAAATGTAACTTTAGTTGACATGGATGCCCTCAGAGTTTAACAGGGTGGTGAAAACAACAGTTATATTCATCTACACCAAACAGGTGAGTTTATACAGTTGTGTTAATGGCTCAGATGATTAGCTGACACACACACACACACACACACACACACACACACACACACACACACACACACACACACACACACACACACACACACACACACACACACACACACAAATGTTGCAACTCTTCTACTAGATGGCTCTGTCCTCTGGTAAGCTGCTCTGCTCTTTGAAAGTTTGTGTTTGTGCTAGTAGTTAGCATGGACATGTGGCTCATTTATTAACATTAGCATAAGCTAAGACAGTGCTTATGCTAACATACCAACACCAAGCTTTCATGGTTTGTAGCACAATCTAACTTCACCTGTTCTCCTTATGCAGTACATTCTGAACCACCTGGACTGCAGTCCATGAACCAGCCTCCTGCTGCTTTTGTCCAGAGAAGATGCACTTGTAACCCAGCCAACCGCTTACCTCTGACCAACCTGGCAACCCACTTACCTTCCTCCAACCTGGCAACCCAGTCAGACATATGGCAGTTCTCACTCACTCCACTCCCATCTTCACCCTCTGTGTCAAGATGGCCGAAATGTTTGTTCCATGTGCAGCAGCTCTGCTCCTCTCCACCACAACAACCCTATACTAAACATTACTCCACTCAGCGGTGAGTTAGTTGGCTTGGTGACATTTGGTTTGGTCATTGGTTTACTTATTTGATGTATTTGATTTTGAGTTATTTACAATTGTTTTGAGTTATGTTTGATTTCATTATGTGGTTTGAATTGGCATTTTTGTTTGGAAAGATACTTTTAGTTGAATCATTGTTTGTGTTAAGCTAAAAGTTTGTTTAAGTTAAGAGATATTAATTCATATCAATGACTGATTTGAAACATTAGGATGAGTAAAATATTAAGAAGGCCTACTACTAAAGATTAAAAGCATGCTAAAATTGAAACAATTGAAATGAATGAAATGACTTTATCTTGATCACATCAAGTCATTTCGTCATGATTATGTTGGATTTAATTGATATGATTCATATTCCTTTGGTTGTACAACAATATAGATGTAGACTGATGTAGACACCTGGCCCTCCAGGCCAGTTGTTTTTTGTGTGCCCCAGAAAACCTTGGACCCGAACCTTGGCTCTGGAACCGGCTGGTTCCAGACCTGGCGAGCCGACCCAGGGACCCTACCAAACTCAGACCCACTCAGTTATTCTATGTAGTTGATCACGGTTCTCCATCAAGGAGAAAGAGACTTGACGACTCACAGAGGATACTGCTCTATGAAGGTTTGTGTGAAATATGACCATGATGCTAACTCTTCACTCACTGCTGCATGCAAACATGCTAGCACTAACCTTATTCTAATGCTTTTCACAAATTTGCTACTGCTAATAATCATTCATTTCTAAACCTTTTATGTTTCTAGCTTGAGCTAAGACGGTGCTTATTGCCAAACTTGTTTTTAGGCAGCACATGCTAACACAAACACCACAAGCTTTGCTTATGTCATTGGGTAGAGCTGTTTAAACTCCACTGCAACTTATTCTTGTGGTACCTCTCCTCTTAAAGGGATATTCCACTTAAAAAAAAAAAAAAAATTTGGTCATTTTATGGTCTACTTGGTCTCATGTGAACACACCAGACAGTTTATAAGTTACTCCGTTCATTATTTAGATAGTTGATGCTCATTTTAGCGTATACACCTCCTTCCTATACAAACCAATAATAACTTAAAACTTAAAATCTTAACCATGACATTTGAAAACAACTCATCTTTTTTTCTGGTGACTGATATTGTCCTTCTAATATGTGACAGGGCCATGGTATTTTATTTACTGTTCATTTATTTTTAAAATAAGTAGACCATAAAATGACGAAGTTTTATTGAAAGTGAAATACCCCTTTAAGCTGCTCTGCTCTTTACTTTGTGTGAAATATGATCTTGATGGTAACCGTTCTACTACAGCAGCCAATGTTAGTTCTGTTATCGCTTTCGACAGTGCTGCTGTTCAACAACTCTGCTGCCAATCATAGCACAGATGGCTCATCTTTCTTTTCTTCTTTTTTTTTCTTTCTAGCTGTGGATAATGGACGCTGCTGGAACACTCAACCTGAAGATGGCTTTGTGAAGATCTCCAGGGTTCTGAATGACCTCCAGGCCCACCACCCCATCCTGCCTGCTAAGATGTCTATGTGGACAGTGTTTGTATAGGGAGAAGCATGGCATTAATTTCTTGTTGCTGCCAAAGTCAAATTGTGATATCTGTGGTGTTTAGCTTAATAACGGATTGCATTCTTATCGGATTGCAGTTGATGCCAGTGTGACAAGCTCACACCGACCAACTCATTGGAGGCAATTTGGGGTTCAGTGTCTTGCCCAAGGACACTTCGACGTGTCGACAGGAGGGGCCGGGATTCGAACCGCCGACCCGTGGATCATTGGAGGACCTGCTCTACCTCCTGAAGCACAGCCGCCCAAATGCTTGCAGTGTGATATCCGTAGCAAGCTGTTATTTCCACCTGACTGGTGGAAATAGATGTTGATATATACTGGGGTTGGTCTCTGGTCATTCACAAAACAAACAACAAACTAGTAAACCTTAATAATAGTAGAAATAATAGTAGACATAATATAAATAATATAAAATCAATAATCAATAATAATATAAATAATACAAATAGAAAAAATAGAAATAAAGATGTTATAAATTATAATAATAATAAATAATATAATAATATAAATTATAGCAATAAAAATGATAGAAATAAAAACAAATGATAGAAATGATAACAAAAATAATAAAATAAAAATGATGCCACCTGCGAATGATTCGGTGGTCGATATATAAGCCTCACGGTTGTCGGAGACTCTTGCCGCCAAGCTTTTGGCGTACTTCTTGTGGCTGGTATCTGCGATGGATGAACATGTGTTCCACAGTCCCACTTCTGTATTAAGAGTTTTCCACTCCTTGATGTGTGAACATCTGTGGATTCCTCAATGTATTTTGAAGCTAGATGTTTTTTCTGCCTTCCACTGGTCCCTCTGTCTTGCCTTCACCTGGATGTCTTGAGGTGTCAGATTGTGTTGTTGGTTGTGAGCTGTGGTGTCTCTGATGGATTCACTCAGCTATGTCTTGTAAGTGAGGGCCAGTGTGGCTGCTTCTCGTTTGACCTGTGCTGGAGTGCAGTACTTGGGTCGTCTGCATAGCCATACTTTGTTGTTGCCGTGTGGAGGTTGTGGATGTACCAAGGATGTTGAACGGTATCGGTGTCAGCACTGTCCCCTGTGGGACGTCATTCTTGAGCTTTCTAACCCTGCTACTTTAGCCGTTACTGGTGTGGAGCTGAACCCTAACCCTAAGCAAAACAAATGGCCAATGAATTAGTGAAATACCACAGATATCACAGATACCTATTGGCAGAGGGAACAAATGAGTGATGTGCAAATCTCTACAGCCATTCATAGACTATAACCACCATCCTATTCCTTCTAGACGCTGGGGCCCCTACCGATGAGATCTGCACGTCTCTGGCTGTCCATGGATGAATCTTGTATGGGGATTCCTCTACAGACGCCTCAAAGTAAGAAACTTCAATTCATTTTTTTAAGCATAAATATTTCTATTACTGTATGCTATAGTTGGTGTCCATTTTCAAGGTTCTCTATAAATAATCAGCCTTTTTCTTTCTATCTTTGTTCAGGATGGATGATGTCTGTAGACTGGGACCTGGGTCTGCCCGGTAAGAACCTCACAGTACCAGGTACTTAGACTTGTTCTGCTTAGTTCTTTTTAAAAAAACAGTTGTCACTGAAATAGACTGCAATTCATGATTGAATTGTCATTTTAAATCAAATGGGCACTTTGTTTAAAAAAAAAAAAATCAGCCTTTTGCTGATAATCGGTCACTCCCTATTCTTAATCATTACTCCATATGTATGGTGTTGCAGGGCGTGCACGTGGATGCAAGATGACTCAAGGATGAAGATTGAGGCAGACGTCAATCTTCGACAACGTCGAGGGCGGCTGACGACGAGGGCGACAAGGTACTGTGTGTTGTGGCAGGGCAGGCGACAACGAGAGTGACCTTTTCTTTGTCTTCTGTCTGTCTTAGGATGGAAGAGAGACTTGGGACCTGGGCCGACCTGGTGAGAAACCACGGACGATGACGAGTGGCGGCGGACGATGACGAGTGGCGGCGGACGATGATGAGTGGCGGCGGGCAACGCACGGGCGACGCAGGCGGTGGACACTTCGGCCGACAACTGTGGACGACGTGGAGAGCTCGGTAGACACCTGAAACCCGTTTAGGCCTGTCAGAATTGGACTTTCGTGACGTTTTGAATTTAAAAATATATCAACATTTTCAACATGCCATATGATACTTGGCAATTATGCAATAATTGTGACGGGCCTAAATGCATCTTTCTGTTTTTTTATTTTTTTTTAATATATATATCATGCTGTATATCTCTACCTTTTAGGAACATCATCTTGATGGTGAAGAGCTCCTTTTCAAGACAATGGAGAAACTGGCAAGGTAATACCACACACGCGCGCACACACAATGCTCATATTATTTTATGAACGTTGTAGTATAAAGAAAAAGCCAATTATCCGTCTGTTACTGATAACCAATTGCTTCCTATTTATCATTACTGTGCATATGTATGGTGTTACACGGCGCGCATATTGATGAAAACAGAAAAGCTAATTTAGTGTCTTTGTTAGGACGACCATTGAAGCAGACGCCAGCTTCGCCCCGGGGTTTCTTCTGAGGACTTCTGGGTCGATGGAAGGCCGGACGGCGCTAAAGGCTCAGTAGACGCATCTGGAACCGGTTTAGGCCTGTCAGAATTGCATTTTGTTGCTCGCCGATTCATTTTTATATTGGAAATATTATTTCGTACTGATATTATGAAGACAATTTGGTCTTTTTTAGGCTTTGTAAGCTATGGCATAATTCAATAAGCACTAAATGTATTCATGGAGACAATTATTATCCCCCCCCCCAAAAAAAAAAACACAGATACTTGTCTAATATGTAGTAATTGTGACAGGCCTAAATGTTTCTGGATGTGTTTTTTATTATATAATATATATCATGTCATCAATTACATTTGACTATATATTTTTTAGGGTATTTTTTTTGTCTTCTGTCTTTGTTTTTAGGATGGAGGTCCGTACATGTCGAAGGACCTGGGCCAGCCCGGTTAGAAACCACACACTACTAGGTACTGCTTAGCTTGTCCTCGATAGATTTATTTTCCTAATAGGACAGTTATTGTCACTCAAATGGATTTAAACAGGCACTTTTTGTTAAAAAGCCAATTATCCGACTGTTGCCAACAATCAGGCGCTCTCTATAATTAAACATTACTGTAAGTGCATGTGTACTGTATGTTGTGGCAGGGCACGCACACAGGCCACACCCAAGCTAATTTATTGTCTGTATTGTCCATGTTAAGAGGGAGATTGAGGCAGCCATGGAAGCTTTGCCCCGGGTGTTTCCTGACGACTGCGATCGACTACAGAGGGCCGGCGTCAACTAGGGTGGCTGATGACGACTGTGATCGACTACAGAGGGCCGGCGTCGACTAGGGTGGCTGATGACGACTGACTGGTGGCCGGCGGGGATGACGACCTCCGTGGGCGGTGATGGGCAGCGGACAACGTGGACTGCTCGGTAGACACCTATATACTGTCAGAACTGTAGTTTTGAGATTGAGATAGGCTGCTTCTACTTTTCTTTAAAATTATGAACATTTTCAACATTGCCAGATGATACTTGGCAATCATGCAATAATTGTGACGGGCCTAAATAAATCTTTCTGTTTTTTTTTATTATTATTATTATTATTATTATTATTATTATTTTAATATATATCATGCTGTATATCTATCTTTTAGGAACAACATCATCTTGATAGTGAAGAGCTCCTTTTCAAGACGATGGAGAAACTGGCAAGGTAATACCACACACAATGCTCATAATATTTTATGAACGTTGTAGTATAAACACAAAGCCAATTATCCATCTGTTACCAATAACCAATTGCTTCCTATTTATCATTACTGTGCATATGTATGGTGTTACACGGCGCACATATTGATAAACAGAAACGCTAATTTAGTGTCTTTGTTAGGATGACCATTGAAGCAGACGCCAGCTTCGCCCCGGGGGTTTCTTCTGAGGACTTCTGGGTCGATGGAAGGCCGGACGGCGCTAAAGGCTTGGTAGACGCATCTGGAACCGCTGTTTAGGCCTGTCAGAATTGCATTTTGTTGCTCGCCGATTCATTTTTATATTGGAAATATTATTTCGTACTGATATTATGAAGACAATTTTGTCTTTTTTAGGCTTTGTAAGCTATGGCATGATTCAATAATCACTAAATGTATTCATGGAGACTATTATTACATTACCCCCCCAAAAAAAAAAGTATTCTCTCAAATACTTGTCTAATATGTAGTAATTGTGACAGGCCTAAATGTTTTGGATGTTTTTTTTATATATATATATCATGCCATGTCATCAGTTACATTTGACTATAGATATTTTTAGGGTCTTTTTTGTGTTCTGTCTTTGTTTTTAGGATGGAGGTCCGTACATGTCGAAGGACCTGGGCCAGCCCGGTTAGAAACCACACACTACTAGGTACTGCTTAGCTTGTCCTTGATAGATTTCTTTTTCTAATAGGACAGTTATTGTCACTCAAAAATGGATTTAAACAGGCATTTTTTACTAAAAAGCCAATTATCCGACTGTTGCCAACAATCAGGCGCTCTCTATAATTAAACATTACTGTAAGTGCATGTGTACTGTATGTTGTGGCAGGGCACGCACACAGGCCACACCCAAGATAATTTATTGTCTGTATTGTCCATGTTAAGAGGGAGATTGAGGCAGCCATGGAAGCTTTGCCCTGGGTGTTTCCTGACGACTGCGATCGACTACAGAGGGCCGGCGTCAACTAGGGTGGCTGATGACGACTGACTGGTGGCCGGCGAGGATGACGACCTCCGTGGGCGGTGATGGGCAGCGGACAACGTGGACTGCTCGGTAGACACCTATATACTGTCAGAACTGTAGTTTTGAGATTGAGATGGGCTGCTTCTACTTTTCTTTAAAATTATGAACATTTTCAACATGCCATCATGCAATAATTGTGACAGGCCTCAATCAATCTTTCTGCGTGTGCTTTTTTTTTATCATGCTGCGTAATCAGTTATGGTTGACTATAGAATATATTTTCTTTTAGAAACAATCTTGTTTTATTATCATTGTTCATAAAATGTATTAATCATTTCTTTTCTTTTCTTTAGGACATTGCTGGTCTCCTGTCTGGCTCCAGACTGGTAGTGGTGATATGTAGATGTGATCAATCAAAACTTGGTTGTTTCACTTAAATAAAAAATGTAGGAAACAACAAAAAAAATAAAATAAAATAAACAAATGTAGGAAAATAACATGAACAAATATCAACAATATTAACAATATCAATAAACAAATTACTTAACAATATCAATAAACATATTACAGTAAAATAAATAAAGTCAATAAAATAATGAAATAAAAAATAACCTAATTAGAAATGTATTACCGGTAATACAAAAAATAGATAAATAATAAGGTTGTGAATAATGATGAATGTAATGTAATGTAATGTAATGTAATGTAATGTAATGTAATGTAATGTAATGTAATATAGTAATATATTGTAATATAATATAATAATAGTAATATATTGTAATATAATATAATAATAGTAATACATGGGTAATACTATAGATGTTAGTAATTCACTAAGGGTAATAATAATGATGATATTGATGTCAATAATATACTAATATATAAGGATGATATATACTATTGTATAATAAGGGTAATAATAACATCTACATATTGCAACAAGACTATGTGTACAGACGATTGGCTGCCTGGAATGAGGGCATGGTGACACCACATTGAGCTGGACATCCCATGATACATGATGGAAGACACCAAAATCTGTAATATCTGTTTGTCTGTAATATCTTATCCTGTTCAGATTTCACAGTGATTATTCATGTATTTCAGTTTATTTTATTTTTTTATTATTATTATGCCATATCTGTAAATATTTTCCTCAATTTTGTGAATAAATTATTGCATCTATACCTGGGTGTCCTTCGCAATATTTTATGGGTTCATTACAAGGTTGAGGAATACAGTGCTACTTGCAACATTTTTACCGTATTTTAATACATTATAGCAGATTTAGAACTTTGAAAACCTAGCCTATGGTTTTCTGAAAACCTTCACATTCTTAAAACAATGAATGATGTAGATAGAAGTAGCTCCCAGCATGAATGTATTGGTTTCACCAGGTACATTTGGGTTCAAAGGAGGCCCAAGGTCTGCAAAATGCAATGTGTGGAAAAATGGAGATTTTCACCTTGGTTATTAATTCTGACTACATTTTTGGCTCAAAGGCCAGTCTGAATACTGGACTGAATTTTAAGTTTGAAATTCCCTTGTTTTATAGTACTGTACTTTTCTCCAGAGAATGACTTTACTTAGTTTCCTTGAAAACTTTAAGTCAGTTTTCCATTTGTATTGATGTTCTGCAAAAGGACCATCAAACGCCAAGTGTTTAAAGGCTTTTCTGGGGTTCATCCTCTTAGCTGAATTCTAAGAATCCTTTTGGTTATAGAGCTTGTATTGAACTGCACTCTTTTGGTATGCGGTCAGGTTTAGACTTGGCTCAGGGAAGAGGACGCCCCTGCCATGCACAGTCCACCATGGCACAGTTGGAGGTGTGACAACAACCATCCTTCTGGATGAAATAATTCCTAATTGTAATTCGCTCTGGATTAAGAGCATCTGCTTAATGCCTGCAATGTTACATTGTCTCTTTCTGCAAACTCTTAATGACATTGTCACTTTTAGGCCAACACCTCCCTCTAGTGGTTACTTACAGTAATGTCTGCCTTACTCTGTTCATATGCAATAAAAAGTTAGTAATACTACACAATGCATATACCATTAATGGTTCTCTGGGCAAGTGATTTCCTCTTGAAGAAGCTCTCTGCAGAGCTGCCCCCTGTGCCCTGGTATGTAAAGTCATTGACTTTCTTTAGCACAGTAACTCCTATTGTTAGGTGCAGTTGTTCTTGGGGATGTTATGTGTCATGACCTCGGCCTTGATTACATTTAGCCTGAGGCAATCACAATTCTGCAGGATTTTCCAATTTTACTTTAAGATGCATCAGGAACGATGGGGGGGGCAACATTTATATGCTACATGTCTGTACTAATACATGCCAGTGGTGTCTGTGTACATGTGCCTAAAAGGTCTGTGGGGAGTTTGTGCAGTAACAGACGCAGACAGTGACTTCACCATGCTGCAGGGCAACATGGAGTTGACGCCAGAGCTGTTTGGAAACTCCTGGAAGATAAAGCCCTCCGGCCCTGATGTGGCAAACCAGGACCTGTGCACTGTGAGTGGAACACACACACACACACACACACACACACACACACACACACACACACACACACACACACACACTGACTATACTCCTATTCTACTGTGTCTGCCCAGCTGGCACTGTACTGTAACAACATAACTCTTGCTACTCACCGACTATAGTAAAGTGATGTGATGAGTGCAGACCACAAAGCTTCTTAAAGCAGTGTCTCAGAGTTTATTTAAGGGATTAAGTGAATTATGAAATACTGGTTTATTACTCCACCAAATGTGTGTTTCAACAGCCTCCACTGAGGTGATGGCTGTGCCCTCTGAGTGTCCAGTAGTCCATAGGCTAGACAGGATCTCGGTACCACTTGATGGGGCAAAACCTTACCTACACTAAAATGTTCATAGGGTCAATATAAGTAAATTAAAATATGATAGACCTTCCAGAGGAGTAGCTTTTTATATTTTTTGGCATTTTATTTTTCTCTATAGGCGGATTTTCATTAATTCCAAAAAGAACTCTGTCACTCAATAGCACAATCAAATGTCATAACACATTTTTGGACATTCCTTATTATAGATTAAACAAACCTGTGTCCAATTAAATTGGTTGATTAAGTGGGTGTGGCCTATAATTCCTGAAATAACTGCTATTATTTGGTGCTGGAGCAGTTATCTCAGGAATTTAAACTGAATGAGACACTGCTATCATGTGATATCATACAAGCAAGCCAAGTTAACTTTAGATTTAAAAGTGCACTGTGCAGTGTGCTTAAGGAAGGAAGGAAGGAAGGAAGGAAGGAAGGAAGGAAGGAAGGAAGGAAGGAAGGAAGGAAGGAAGGAAGGAAGGAAGGAAGGATAAGAAAGTGAGGAAGACACTTGCATGGAGGGCCCTAAACGGCATGGCCAGTGTATGGAACTCCAACCTCCCCGTCAGATCAAACTCAGCTTCTTCTGTACAATGGTAGTCTGTTCTTTTATATGTCAGTGACTTGCCTCCACCCTTTTCCACAGCAATTTGGCATGCGTGAAGTCTACTGTAAACTTAATTGTGGCTCGTACAGAAGATACAGATGGTGCATTTAGTATCCGAGACACTTCACATGCTGTAGATTGTGCATAACATTCACACACACCTTTACATAGCTTGTACAATACATTCACCCACTCACACATTCATACACTGATCAGAGATGAAAAAAATGCAAGGCACCAACCCACACATCGGGGGTTCAGTCAGTGTCTTGCTCCAGGACAGTTCACCCTATATGTCTCAGATAGAGAGATTAGATGAGCTACCTGAGACTTATCGCTACTTATAGCCTACTAACTAAGTAGCTGCTTCATATAGTGTAGCACAGAGGTTCTAAAATGTTTTAATTTCAAGGAACAATGCTTTCATTTAGTTCCATTTTGTATACACTCTCAGAATTGCATACCCGTAAGGGGCACTGCATCCTCAACCGCTCAGTTGGTGTCTGTTCTGAGACTGGAAGGTTGGGGGTTTGATCTCTGAAAGGTTCGATTAGGGCCCCTGTGACATACTAGTCATGTCCAGGTAGTGTACTGGTATATCAAGTTGCCTCACACGGCAACAGGAGATATAGCTCCTGCCGTTTGGGTCACAGCATCAGCTTGTTGCAAACCAGCTTTTGCAAACAAGCTGATGAAGCTATTGTGGGGGAAAAAACTGTGATGAAGGACAGGGATGAGTGAAAACCATTAGGGATATGAATACAAGGTGGTCCTGCAGTACAGTTCTACCAACCTCACTGTTTGATCTGTCACGTGTATATGGCAGAATACTGTAAGGGAATGTGCAGTGTTTTGTACTGGCCTATACAATTCTTTGTGGTTAGGATGTTTTTTGTTGTTTGCAATTTTATTATACACTCAACAAAAATATAAACACAACACTTTTGTTTTTGCTCCCATTTTTCAGGGGATGGACTTAAAGACCTACAGTTCATTCCAGATATAAAATATTACCATTTCTCTCAAACACTGTTCACAAATCTACCTAAATGTGGGATATTGAGCACTTCTGCTTTAGATAATCCATCCCACCTCACAGGTGTGCCACATCAAGATGCAGATGTCACATCATGGTTAGTGCACATGTGTACCTTAGAATGTCCACAATAAAAGGCCACCCTGAAATGTGCAATTTTTTGTGCCGTGTTGGGCGTATGGGACTCAGAACCAGTCAGTATCTGGTGTGACCACTATTTGCCTCATGCAGTGCAACACATCTTCTTCGCATAGTTTATCAGATTGTCAATATTGTGGCCTGTGGAATGTTGGTCCACTCCTCTTCAATGGCTGTGTCAAGTTGCTGAATATTAGTGGGAAGAACTGGTACACACTGTCAAAATGGTAATAACACATTATTACCACATTATTGCCATTTTGACAGCGAGTACCAGTTCCCACTAATATCCAGCAACTTCACACACCGGATACTGGTCACACCAGATACTGACTGGTTCGGAGGCCCATACACCAAATAAGGCAAAACAAAATTGCACATTCCAGGGTGGCCTTTTATTGTGGACAGTCTAACCCTAACCCTAACCCTAAGGTACACATGTGCACTAACCATGATGTCACATCTGCATCTTAATGTGGCACACCTGTGAGGTGGGATGGATTATCTTAACAAAGCAGAAGTGCTCAATATCACACATTTAGGCAGATTTGTGAACAGTGTTTGAGAGAAATGGCAAAAACAAAAGTGTTGCGTTTATATTTTTGTTGCGTGTGTGTATGCTATAAAGCAGTGGTTTTCAAACAGTGGACTGGAGATCTTCAGTGGTCCTTGAGTGCGTTCCAGTTGGTCTCCCAAGCGAAAAAGAGGCTTTTTTGGTCAGAGCGGATAATTCTAGGCAAAGGTGGTAATGGCTCAAATGCCAAAAAAATAATGGTCAAACTCAAGGCCCGGGGGCCAACTCTGGCCCCTGAAAGAATTATCTTCAGCCCGTGGGATATTTCATTCAATATTATAACTGGTCATATTGCACACATCATGATAAAAAAAAATGAATGCACCTAAATTACTTTTTTACTTAAAGATTGACTTACTTTCTCATTTTACTATGAAAGCAGTGCTTGGTGAGGATTATGGAACAGGAAACGGGACATGGTAAGTGTAACCTTGTGCCCCTGTGTTGAAACTCCATCCCTCCACTTGTTCCAATTCTTCTATTCTACCCCACTGTGTATTTGAGTTTGATATCCCTGCATTAGAACTATGACTAGGTTAATGCATTAGAACTATGACTAGGTTATAAAATATGGGTTTCAAAAGTGGAGAGTAACTTTTTAAAGGTGTTTTTGGGGGTCTTTTTGTCTTGATTGATAGGAGGGCATGCAACAATGGGCTCAGGAGTTGAACCCATGGCATACAATCAGCAGTCTAAGCAACCAGACAGTTGTGCTTACGGCATTGCCAGGAATAAGATTTCCATGGACAAAACTAGGGAAAACTGCTATACAGCTTGCTTAAAATGCAGCATAATGTCTAGTGTTTGTAAAGTTACTGTATAGTATATGCAATATTGTTATTGGCACTTGGTAGAATACAAGCATGCCACAGACACATGTCATCATTTTTGGAATAGTTGCACTGAGATCTTTGAACCTTAAAACATACACAGACAACCTATTTATTTCATTTAATTATAGAATTGCAACACTCATTTTCATAAAAAATGATAGGTGGAACTTTTTGACTTTTTATCATGGCTCATTTAATTAAGATATATTCCACAATGTGGAGTTCATACCGTGTCATTGATTTGTTTATTCCATATGTATAGCTGATATTGACTGAATATACAATTTCACAGATTTGAGGTATAGAGCAGAATTCTGGCTACAGAAAGCATAATTTTCAAGATAGAAAAGTCATCTTGGAGTCAAATTGAAGCTTAGAGGCAGGGGATGTTTTTTATATTACAAGTGAGGCTGTGATAGTCACCATAATGTGCTGGTAAATAACCATCTTTGTTGTTATTTTTTAGGCGGACAGTATATTTTCTTGTGTTTCCTGGAATGATCCAGGTCATATTTAACAATACAGTGGTAGTAATCCCCCAAATCCTATTCTACCAGTTACCCCTATGTGTCAGGATACTCCATGAAAAAATTTAGACTACCAAGTTGATTTATGTAATTTTAGCGAATTAATATATGCCTTTATACAATTTCACCAAAGCCATACACACCAAGGGGGGGTTTGAGGTGATAACCACTATAAAGCTACCAGTCAGAAATGTCTATCATATCAAAACCTAATCTAGGGATGTATAGGAACAAAAAATCATGACTAGAATTTGCCCCCTCAGGTGATACCGATATGTCCTATCTGGGGCCTTGGCCCATGTACTACAGGTGATTGGGAGGGTTCCATGTTTTCACCTTGGACCAGCATCTCTCAGAACTAGTGTAGTGGGTTAGGGTTTTTGAAGAGTTTATACTAATACTTGGTGTCCATAATGTAGATTAGTAGTAGTGCCATGTGCTTATCAATAATACATATCCAGTGGTAGGCTTTGCTCTTTTGCCTTTTTATTGTTTATACTAAGGCCAGTTTGAAATAACAGGTTAATGGTAGTAATTCATTTTGTTGATTACTGATTTTTAATTGCAATTAACTCATGTGCATACTAACCCAATCCACTGAGCATTCTCTCATTGAATAAAATGGGTAGAGCAGTTTTATGGAGAGACATATAGCCTAGCTGTGTCTCCCTGTATCCAAAGCCATAGAGTAGAGCTGGAGGACCTACAAGCATTGGGGACTTGATAAATATTAATAAATAAATAAACAGCCCCACCTCCTCCAGGTTATTATTCTTTTTTTAAATGTACTGTTCAGGAATACATGGCATATTGTGGACACATTTCGAATGGAGATTAATCAATTAATTCAATTAATTTTGAAGCTGTGATTATTCTGATTAAACTAACAGTCATTTAAGACCCTTTATGTGCCTCTCCCTGTCACAAAACACTTTTCAAATAGAAGCCCATGGCCAATACATGAATTTGGATGTCCTTAATGTGAAAATGGACAGTTTACAATTTCAGGAAAATGTATATGCATATTATTATTTGAAAATGTTGAACTTATTTTCAACATGTTTCTTTAAACCTGCAGTGGTCTGTGTTTGGAGCGGCCTCTGTGCTCTGACAGACACCCAGACTGTGCCAAACAGTCAGATGAGGAGTTCTGTGGGCCTGCCCTAACCCTAACCTGCCACCATGATGTCTGCCGGAAGAGTTCCTGTGGAAAATGCATTCCTGGCTTAAAGATACATCACATGGATGCAACTGGGACGTATCCTCAGTGATGTATCCCAAGGTCATCGGGGTTTCGGGTCTCGCAACATCATACCCCTCACTCAGGCGACCCAGCCGGGGTTGATCAAGTCCCGACCTACGTCCCAGTAGCCACTCTCGGTCAGTCCACCAGGGAAAGACCCAAGGCCACACAATCCACTGCTCCAGAACTATTCTGCCGGTACTGAGAGGCACTATACTCTGGCACATGGAGGGACTAGGCTCTGTGGGTTGACTCCTGTCCAGACCCCTCCTACGTCTCACCAGGTCTGCTCCTGCTCTCACCAGGCACAGGACCTGTGCGTTGCACCAGACTCCCAGCACCGGCATTTCATTCAGGAGCAGTGAATCACAATGGCCCTCCTAACAGCCTCACCAAGGGTTGTTGGGCTTCCTCCTCACGGAGGGCACAGGCTGGGGCGCTAACCCATACTGCTCACCCGAGTGCCGTCTACATTCCGGCTGTCACCCGTCTCTCCGGTGGTCACCAGAAACTGTGTGAAACTGTGTGCATGACAAACGGCTAGACTGCAGCTTTGCTAATGGCTCTGATGCTTAAGGTGAGTAACTGGGATGGGCATTATCTGTGTCCTGACAATCAAGTTGAAAGAGTTTAATGCCGCAATTGTGCTTGTGTTACAAGATATATAGATTATGAATGGTGTTCATAATGATATCAACAGGCCTGGAAAAGTTGGCCCGGCCCTAAGTGGGCCCTAAACAAGTAAGCCCGAAGCCCGACTCAGCCCGGCTAATTAGCAAGTCCATTTTCTAACGATCAGGCATTTTTACCACTCTTTTATTGACTACTGCTACCACAGAGCCATCTAGTAGAAGAGTTGCGACATTGAGGGCTCAGAAACTGAGCGCTCGAGCGTTAGCTATTCATGCAGCCAATATAGGGACAAAATGAAGTTGAAAATGCATTGTTTTCAATGAGGGTGGAGGGCAACTGTTTTAAAGTAGCCTATTATAGATTAATGACTAATTATAGTCTGTAGCCTAGTGTTTATGTTGTGTATCTATAGTACGTAATAAAAGGGTTAGGGTCCAGGACTTGTCCCTCTTTGTTGTCCCATTCTCCATAGAAGTCTATGTACAAGAGCCGCCATTGGACTGGCCCCATGAAGTGAAAGGAGTTGACGTAACTCTGTCTATACTATATTTCTCTAACCCTCTGTAGATCAGTGGTTTTCAACCAGTGGTCCGGGGACCACCAGTGATCCTTGAGAGGCTGCCAAGTGGTCCCCCAGCTAAGTTTGTTAACCAGATGAGAAGTTGGTTTAGTCAGATGTATCATGTAACTCTTCTTCTTGAGAGTGTAATAAAAATGGAACCAAATGGACCCTTGCGGGTTCATTTGGTTTCATGTTCACACTCTCAAGGGTTATAATATTCATCGTCTAAGTTAGCACCACTTAATGAAGAAATTAATGGTCATTTTGATGATTAATTAATGGTCATTAATGGTCAAATGGACCAGCAAGGGTCCATTTGGTTTAATTTTTAAAAACTCAAGACCTACACCAAATCAGTAGCTACCGAGTCTCACAAGCATTCGGTTCAGGAAAACAGTGAGTTGTGTAGATTACGTATTGATTGTATGCTATATTAATTATTGTTTTTGCTACAGCAGAGCCAGAACCGCCTCTGCACAACAGAACAGAGTTCTAACCTATAGTTTAATAGGAATAAAGCAGGCAGTCTTTGTAAAATGTTCTGTAAAGCCTAAAATGACTTCAAAAACCATACTTATCACGTTAATGGCAAAACTGTGCCACCTATTGCTTATTTCATGAACCTATTTTATTTTCCCCTGGACTCCCATGAGTCGCATTTTTTTTTTCTTTTTTCGACTTAATTAACGTACTCTTCCTATTTTTGCAAAGGTTTTATGGAATCCTGGCTTGTGTCGCATTAGTGCACTTCTGGACCACAGGAAGACTTCACCTGGAGGACCCCCAACTAACACCCAGCCTGGACACATCACCATCCTGACAGAGGCAGACCAGGGACCACCCAGAGACCATCACCATCCTGTCAGAGGCAGACCAGGGACCACCCAGAGACCATCACCATCCTGTCAGAGACAGACCAGGGACCACCCAGAGACCATCACCATCCTGTCAGAGACAGACCAGGGACCACCCAGAGACCATCACCATCCTGTCAGAGGCAGACCAGGGACCACCCAGAGACCATCACCATCCTGTCAGAGACAGACCAGGGACCACCCAGAGACCATCACCATCCTGTCAGAGACAGACCAGGGACCACCCAGAGACCATCACCATCCTGTCAGAGACAGACCAGGGACCACCCAGAGACCATCACCATCCTGTCAGAGACAGACCAGGGACCACCCAGAGGTGAGTCTCTTGATGTTTTATTCTTTTTTTCCAAAGCCCCCCCTACACTGGAGCAACACCGAAAATAACTAAGCCAAATAAATGCAAAATATTTAAACACTTGCAGTAATTTACCGTATCATGTTGGTCTATTTGGTTTCATTTTACACTTTCAAGAGTTAAATTATACGTTGTATTTAACATCTGAATTGCTTAATTTTCAAGAGTCCACACAATTATAAAATGGAGAATTATTGTTATTTTGACCAACGTTTTGCCAGTTCTCTTTCCCAATGGTGGACAATACCGTGAAGGTTCCTAGTTTTGGGTGCAAAAACTAAACTCAAGATCACATAACTGTCAACTCAAACCTCAGATACTGTTTTCAAACGGTAGCAGTAGCATATACAGCAAAACCTTCCAATTCTCCCCCTCTATTTTTCATTATAAGTGCATTATTCTAAAACACTATAACAGTAAGTAACACCATCACCACTATTTCAAAGCTCAAACCTTCTAGAGTTCTTGAAATGGATTTTCAGTCACATTTCTGATGTGTAGATCTTGTTGAGCCACTCATTTTGAAAATAGCTCTCAAGTCAAAAAAGTGTGGGCACCCCTGCTCTATGGACAAACCAGTCAACTTCTACTCACAATAAAACTCATTTTTGGTCCATGTCCATGTTGGAATAGACAATGAATAGACACACGCAATCATGAGCAATATTCCATTGAGTTTCTCATCATCATAAATTATAGAATAGACCAGGGGTGGGCAATTATTTTTCCCAAGAGGCCAAATGTGATACTGTACTTAAAATGTTGGGGAAGGGTCACGTCTAAAGGCTGAACTAAAGTCTGTGTGATATTAATCTAATTTCAAGATAAAAGTAAGAGTAAGACCAACCATTTTGATACCTGGGCTCTCTATATATTCAGTATTTGAGCCAAAGAGCACCACCATTTGATGACATTTTAGCCCCACAGACCCCAAAACTAAAGATTTATTTTGCTTTTGTTCACAATTCCAGGATGGATTTCACAAACAAAACGGGCAACATAGATCATAGGGGAGCATTCTTTTACACTCTCTGGATGATTCAGTTGATAAATATTTTAACTCTTGAGATTTTAAGAATCTCAAGAGATCAAAATTTGGTGTAGGTTGACCTACACCAAATCGGTAGGCTACCGAGTCTCACAAGCGTTCCGGTTCAGGAAAACAGTGAGTTGTGTAGATTACGTATTGATTGTATGCTATATTAATTATTGTTTTTGCTACAGCAGAGCCAGAACCGCCTCTGCACAACAGAACAGAGTTCTAACCTATAGTTCAATAGGAATAAAGCAGGCAGTCTGTGTAAAATGTTCTGTAAAGCCTAAAATGACTTTAAAAACCATACTTATCACGTTAATGGCAAAACTGTGCCACCTATTGCTTATTTCATGAACCTATTTTATTTTCCCCTAGACTCCCATGAGTCGCATTTTTTTTTCTTTTTTAGACTTAATTAACATACTATTCGTATTTTTGCAAAGGTTTTATGGAATCCTGGCTTGTGTCGCATTAGTGCACTTCTGGACCACAGGAAGACTTCACCTGGAGGACCCCCAACTAACACCCAGCCTGGACACATCACCATCCTGACAGAGGCAGACCAGGGACCACCCAGAGACCATCACCATCCTGTCAGAGACAGACCAGGGACCACCCAGAGACCATCACCATCCTGTCAGAGACAGACCAGGGACCACCCAGAGACCATCACCATCCTGTCAGAGACAGACCAGGGACCACCCAGAGGTGAGTCTCTTGATGTTTTATTCTTTTTTTCCAAAGGCCCCCCCTACACTGGAGCAACACCGAAAATAACTAAGCCAAATAAATGCAAAATATTTAAACACTTGCAGTAATTTACCGTATCATGATGGTCTATTTGGTTTCATTTTACACTTTCAAGAGTTAAATTATACGTTGTATTTAAACATCTGAATTGCTTAATTTTCAAGAGTCCACACAATTATAAAATGGAGAATAATTGTTATTTTGACCAACGTTTTGCCAGTTCTCTTTCCCAATGGTGGACAATACCGTGAAGGTTCTTAGTTTTGGGTGCAAAAACTAAACTCAAGATCACATAACTGTCAACTCAAACCTCAGATACTGTTTTCAAACGGTAGCAGTAGCATATACAGCAAAACCTTCCAATTCTCCCCCTCTATTTTTCATTATAAGTGCATTATTCTAAAACACTATAACATTAAGTAACACCATCACCACTATTTCAAAGCTCAAACCTTCTAGAGTTCTTGAAATGGATTTTCAGTAATGGAACAATCACATTTCTGATGTGTAGATCTTGTTGAGCTGCTCATTTTGAAAATAGCTCTCAAGTCAAAAAAGTATGGGCACCCCTGCTCTATGGACAAACCAGTCAACTTCTACTGGTAATCCACACCTGCCTAAATATTGGCAAGTAGTTTTGTTGAGGATAACTTTTGAACATGATGGTGTAGAAATTCAAACTTGTTGTCTATTTCATAATTCATGAGAAACTCAATAGAATACTCATTGTTTATGTTTGGGTGTCATCACTTAAAAAGCAGTCAACAGTCAGTTGTCCCTTGTAAAAGTCACAATAAAACTCATTTTTGGTCCATGTCCATGTTGGAACATACAATGAATAGACAAACACAACCAGAGCAATATTCCATTTGAGAAATGAGTTTCTCATTATCTTAAATTATAGAATAGACCAGGGGTGGGCAATTGTTTTTCCCAAGAGGCCAATAAAATACATAAAATACATACATACATAAAATATTGGGGAAGGGTCACGTCTAAAGGCTGAACTAAAGTCTGTGTAATATTAATTTAATTTCAAGATAAAAGTAAGAGTAAGACCAACCATTTTGATACCTGGGCCTTCTATATATTCAGTATTTGAGCCACGGAGACCACCATTGATCATTTTACCCCCACAGATGCCAAAATTAAATATTTATTTTGCTTTTTCCACAATTTCAGGCTGGATTTCAGAAAGAAAGCTGGCAAATATACAGATCAAAATGACCATTCTTTTACATTCTCTAGTTGTGTAGACTTGGGGTAATTCACATGATGAATATTTTAACTCTTGAGAGTGTAAACATCTCTCAACAATCTGTACACTTTGAAGTGTAGAGATATGAGGCCAGCCTGAGAATAATGGATTCAAATGACTGGCTGTGGCTGTGTAAAAACCTGTTATCAAGTTGTATTCCCTTATCTCTGCCAGGCCTAAAGGCATGCGTCTGCATGCAGACTTGGCCTATGTATTTGTGCCATTATAAATAGCTTGTTGTACATTTTTTGTTTGTAAGATGCACATTTATATGTATTATATTGCTTGCATTCATAACAAGTGCTATGACATTCACCCATAATGCTACTACGTGTAGGGATTTTATTAGCCTTTTATTTATTTTTGGTTTGACTTATGTAGCTTATTTTCTTCTAAAATGAATTCTAACAAATTATAAATCCCTTAAAATGCAAATACTCAAAATAGCAATCACCACACAACAGCACATGAGTTTAAACAAACTTCAGTTTATTGCATAAATACATATTCTCATATGCCTGTGTATGCAAACACATTTAAGAGCGTAATTATGAAAATAACAAATTCATTTACCTCAGAAAATATCCATGTTTTTGATTTAAAATGCTAATATAATAAGCATAAAGCAGTGGTTTTCAACCTTTTTTCATACCAGGGCCCACTATCTATTATTCAGAACTTGATCCACGGGTTAGGGTTAATGTTTGATGACATTTTAGCCACACAGACACCAAAACTAAAGATTTCTTTGACCACAATTCCAAGGTGAATTCGGGAAACAAAACAGGCAAACAATAGATCGATATGGCCATTAATCTTCTACATTCTCTAGTTGTGTAGACTTGGGATAATTCACATGATGAATATTTTAACTCTTGAGAGTGTAAACATGAAGCAAAATGGACCCGCAAGGGACTATTTGGTTTCATTTTTACACTCTCAAAGACTCTGTTTAACCAACTGTCCATCATTTAGCCTGGGCCAGGACCACCTGGAATCCTCTCAGGAACCACCGGTGGTCCCAGGACCATATGTTGAAAACCCCTGGCATAAAGCATAGATATGATATGATATGATATATTACTTTATTGTCAGTTTGCACTGAAATTTGTCTTGCGACACAGCAGCCTTGTATGCAACACATATACACACATTGACAGGACGCAAAACAGAAACAGAAAGGAAAAACAGTTACATACATAGAAACATATAAGGGCACAGAGCAGAGTTCACAGCTCACTTTAGTCCTGGACAAAGTCCTGATTTAGCCTCAACGTTGACTGATGGACAAAAGACCTCTTCAGTCTGACCTTATTGTATGCTGGAACAGCATATCTCCTTCCTGAGGGCAGTAACCTATACTCTCCATACAAGACATGGCAAGGATTGGAAGTGATATTCCTTGATAACCTAAGGATGCTGTTATCATACGTGGATGTATAGAGTCTCTGAAGTGGTTGTCCAACAATCTTTGAGCAGATGTTAAGTTGTTGCAGCAATTGTGATTTTAGGGCTACAGACAGACTTCCAAACCAGGTGGTACTACAGTACTGAAGCACACTCATAATAACAGAAGTGAAGAACAACAGAAGAATCCTTCTACTGGCACCAAAGGATCTTAGGCGGCGAAGAAAATAGATTCTTTGCTTTGTTTTCGTGCACACAGATTCAATCTGATCTTTCCAGGACAGGAGATGATCTATTACTACTCCTAGGTATTTGTAAGAACATACCTGGGTAATATTTTCACCATGAATAGTAATGGGGGATCTGTGTGTTTCTGGTGGTTCACCAAATATAATCTCTTCTGTCTTTTTTGTGTTAATGATAAGAGCGTTGTTATCACTCCAATCAACCACCTTGTTTACTCTGTGTTGATGCAGTCCAGGGTCACTGGATCTATCAAGAAGAGAAATTAATGTCGTATCATCTGAGTACTTTAAAATGTATTGGTCTGGTGTGCCGGTGCGACATTCAGATAGACATTCGTCAGTACGACAGCTGTCAGTATAAAGGGTGAACAGCACAGCTGAGCTTACACACCCCTGGGGGGCACCAACATTAGTAGTTAGTGCAGAGGATAGGGTTGTGTTCACTTTCACCCTTTGTACTCGATTAGTGAGGAAAGAAGCATACCAGTGAATTAAATATGGATTCAGTTCCAACTGTACCATCTTTGACACTAGTATATCGGACTGTATTGTGTTGAAAGCAGAAGAGAAGTCTAAGAACAGCACTCTTGCATAATTCTTATTAGACTTATCGAGGTGTTTGGTGATGACGTGGACCAGTGTGACAACCGCATCCTCCGTTCCACAACCTTTTTTATAGGCAAACTGACAAGAATCGGTTTTCTCTTTGGTTATATTAACAAGATGTTGTAATAGTAGTTTTTCCAGTGATTTCATTATCACTGAAGTGAGGGCTATGGGTCTATAATCCTTGTGTTCTTTAGGACACTGGATTTTTGGTAATGGTTTTATGTGTGACGTTTTCCAGGGCAGAGGAATTGTGTGTGTGTCAATGGAGGTCTGAAATATGGGTTGCCACACTGGAGCCAACTCAGATGCAAAGTTTTTTAGGAGGAAAGCACTGCAATCATCTGGCCCACTAGCTTTCCTTGTATTTGTGCGCTGGAACACTTTTCTGACATCCTCCTCTGTGATGAGGATTCTGTCTGAAGGGTCAGGTGTAACATTCCTAAGTATTTCAGCGCACTTACAAGAGTTGTCCAAAGATTCAAAACGTGCAAAGAAAGTGTTCAGATCGTTCGCAAGGCCAAGCTCATTGTCTGATGTGATGGATTTGGTTTGGGCTGACATTCCTGTCATTGATTTCATTGTGTCCCATACCTTCTTGTGATTATTCGTCATAAACACGTTTTCTAGACGCTGGCCGTGTGCCAATTTTGCCTGCCTCATTTTGCTTTTTAGCTTTTTTTCTATTGATTTCAGCGTGTTGAGATCTTTGTTTATGAAAGCCGTTTTCCTCTGATTTATGAGCTCTTTTATGTCCTTGGACACATATGATTTATTATTTGGGTAGATTTTTATCTCCTTTTTTGGAACACACAAATCTACACAAAAGTTGATGTAGTCACTTGTGACCATGGTCATCTCATCTAGTGAAACATTTTCGAAAGTGTCCCAATCGGTCCAGTCCAGTCTAGCTAGAGTTCCAGAACTAAAAGATACTGAAAGTAACACATCATCAACTCATTTTATTTTTTTCCCTTAAAGTTTACCTTAATATTAACCCTGACCGCCCTACCACAACCGAGAAGCAGATAGCAGATACTCTACTGTCCCGCTCTGTTTCAGGCACATGTAAACAAACAAGTCCTAATACCTGTGCAAGCTATTTGTCCAAGACAAATGGCTTGCGCAGTGAAACTGCGACATGATTCTATATAGGTTATCGATTAATCAGTCTTTCTATTTCTGTTTCTCAGACACAAGGCTCACGAGGATGTGGATGAAATGGCAGACGCAAGAAACCGACTTCAGACACTGAGAGCAAAGACTGCACGTCCGACAAACTGCAGCTGCGTCTGTGACACCAACTGAGGGGAGGAGGTTGTGTTTTCAGCCAGGTTGGCATTGTATGCTTCTCCCACCGGTGAACTCACAATTCTGGGGTTGAAACACTTGGGTGTTATCAAATATATTTATTGGTTTAACACTTGGATGGTGGTGGTTTGGGCTGTGTCACTATGTTGTTCACTAATAGATTTATTTTATGATTGTATAATGTTCACTTTTAGATTTATTTTTATTTCACGTCTCCAAGAATCGTCTTTAGTTCACTCTAGTACATACCTGGGCATTACGTGTCTCGGGGGCCAAATGCAGCCCTTTGGCTGACTCTGACCGGCCTGTGAAAGGGTACCATGGTTTTCAACCAGTGGTCCAGGGACCATCAGAGGTCCTTGAGAGAATGGCTTGATTTGGTTTCATGTTCACACTCTCAAGAGTTAGAATATTCATCATCTGAATTAGCTCAAATCTACACAATCAGAGAATGTAAAATAATTAATGGTCATTTTGATCTGTATGTTTGACTGGTTTGTTTGTGAAACAAATACCAGCCTGGTATTGTGGGCAAAAACAAAGTAAATCTTTAGTTTTGGGGTCTGTGGGGCTAAAATGCCATCAAATGGTGGTCCATGGCTCAAATGCTGAATAAATAGAGGGCCCTGGTGTCAAAATGTTTGGTCTCACTCTTACTTTTATCTTGAAATTAAATTAATATTACACAGACTTTAGTTCAGCCTTTAGTCTTGGCCCTCCACAATATTTTATGTATCTCATTTGGCCCCTTGGGAAAAATAATTGTCCACCCCTGCTCTAGTATGTGTGCTTAAAGTATGACTGAGCCC
This sequence comes from Benthosema pterotum, assembly GCA_039105355.1. Classification (NCBI taxonomy): domain Eukaryota; kingdom Metazoa; phylum Chordata; class Actinopteri; order Myctophiformes; family Myctophidae; genus Benthosema; species Benthosema pterotum. The sequence goes on along the minus strand of CM076983.1, from coordinate 1,607,141 downwards.
TGCTTTACAGATATATACAATATAATATTCCTTTTAATCTAGGGAGCAACTATTGGATGACTGACAGAAATATTTGTATTTCCATCGAGACATGGTAACCACATTTGTTAAGTTATGTATGTGGTGTGTTGAGTTCGAGTTAGGTTTTCTTTCATAGGGTTGGGTATTATTTCTCAGCAAAATATTAACCGTAATGGATTGGGTTAGCTTTTAAATGGTGACATGAATGCCCAAAATCAGGTTCCAAGTCCATGGTTATTACCTCACCTGAAAATACCGATTTATAAGTTCACATTTGCATGTCGCAGTGTGAGGTGTTGTGAGCTTTTAGATCAACTGTTTTTCAGTCATTAGTAGCTATAAGATGTGTATTTCAAGAGGTCAAACTAGAAGTAGAAAGTAAGTACAAAGTATCTTCCTTAAACCATAAAGCTCTCGTATTTATCATAAAATGAAAACCTCAGTCTATTGAAATGGAATGATTTCATTAAACATCACAGTCCTAAACATTTCTTTATTATTTAAGAAACTTTCATACTTTTTCACAGTTGATTGGGACTGAAGTAAATTCTAAAGTGTGATGAGATCTTATTTAGCATTATTCCATTTTGACCATTTAAAATGGTTAAACTGTGAGAGTTGAACATTGCCTCACGAGCGAAAATGTGTAGTTCCAGGGACCCCCAGAAGTAAAATATTTTAGTTAAAAACGTTGCTGTGACAGATTATTTAATGATTTGCACCACATTTTCAAGATTTCTAAATACAAGCTCATAGCGTGCCACCGAGGGGCGAGCTATGAGCTTGTAGATCTGCTATTTTTCAACAGTTAAACTATAACATAATAGATCTGCTATTTTTCAATAGTTGAACAATAATAACATTGAACACCAAAAGGTGTTTCCACACAAATTGGATGGCTTGAGCTCATGACATCCATTCTGTGTCCAGATTAAGTGAATCTGATTTTATTCAGTGATCCTTGAGGGGGTTCCAGTTGTATCCAGCTAAATGTGATACGGTGCTGAATTATGGTGCTGAATGATTGAATTGTAGGTCTGGAAATTGGGTTAAATATTATGCAAATGCTTTGGAAAGTCATTGGTTAAAAAAGTGATTCCTGTAAAAGTGTGTTTATCACTGAGGGTGCTGTTTAATTGTGTATCTTTGTTTTATTGTCTGCTAATTGCCTATCACATTAGTCGATTATTGTAGTTATTATTTTATTCTTTTTTAACTGTTTGGTGGTGAAGTCACACTGTATATTTCACTACTACACCCACCTTAGTTTAGTCATGTTCATACATGTATTATTTTGTAATGAACTGTACAAAGCTGACAACTTTGTACACTTGTAGTAAAATAAAAACACTTTCACCACGTGATAATGCCTGGGAAGAGAACTTTGACATATCGGAGCATCGTGAGACCAATGAAGCGTCTCTTAGTGCCGGTGTGGAATAATCTATTGGAAAAAATGGAGGAGGATGTTTGTCTGCTGCGTGAGGGAAATTCAACAGATGTTAGTCTGTAGCGCCACCTTGTGGTGTTAATGTAAAACTACAAATGGTAGCACGTAGATGCGGAGTAATGACTCAATGCTACCGTGCACGTGCATAAGCATGCACACGCGTACATGGGCTCGTGCGCGCGAACGCACGCGTGCTTTCACACATGCATGCGCAAATGCGTGCATGCACGCGCATGCACGAAACAACTCAAAGCATGTCGCAGCGGAACCACGTGGGCCCTCATCGCGTGCTGTTAAGGAAGTGCTTGCCCTCTACAAGAGACTTCCAAAGCACTTACACCTTGAGCTTTGACACTGGAGAATTTCTCTGAGGATGTGATTCAAGCACATGGCGTTCTAAGTCACGGTTGCGAATGAACACAGACACCGCAAAGCATTGTGGGTAAGATTGAGTCAATTACCCACAATGCTTAATCTTACCCACAATGCTTTGCGGTGTCGGCGTTCATTTGCAACCGTGACTTAGAACACCATGTGCCTGAATCAGATACTCAGAGAAATTCTCAAGTATCAAAGCTCAATGTGTATGTGCTCTGGATTTCTTTTGAAGGGATCAAGCACCTTGCGCATGTACGTGCCTGCGCATGCTGTGCATGCACGCGCTTGCACATGCACGCGCTTGCACATGCACGCATGCGTGAGGGCACGCATCTGTGCAAGCAAGTATGTGTGTGCGCGCACGTGCCAATGCATTCATGTGCGTGCATGCGTATGCAGATGCACGCGTTTGTCCATGCGCATGTGTATGCACGCATGTATATCTACGTGCACACGTGAAATGTACTTGGGGCCTATTTATAGCGAACAGTAAACACTCACACTCACGTGAGGTAGTGGGTTAAGTTATGAAGTTAATTAAAGGTAGGGGAAGTGATTTCACTTTTGTCAGATATCACCCAAAAAATTTTTTTTCTGTTAAAATGCTCTATTATAAGGTGTGGAAACCACATATGGAGTTTCCCCCTCCCCCACGTTAGCAGAGGAGCTAGTAAAAGTTCCCCAGGTCACCACCAATTCTCCTCCAATCAGGAGCGAGCAGCAGGTTCACATAGTGTAGCTACTGTTGGGGGCCCCTAGTGCACCAGGCTGGTACTACGCCCCTAGTGCACCTGGCTGGTACTACACCATGAATTTCAAATCACTTCCCCTACCTTTAAATTGTCATTGCACTTCTATTTGGACTCAGAGTGTAAATATCATTTCTTACAGCTGCCCTTCATCTTCCTTTTAATGATACTTTTCCCCTCCATCTTGCTGATTCTCACTGTCTTTTCAATTTCCTCCCTCCTTGTTATATAAGATAGAAGACCCATTTGTCACTCACTGATACAGGTACAATGAAATTATCATGATGGCACTGGTGGAATGGCAGCAATCGAGTTCCCTCCAAAAAGGCACAGGAGCAAACAGCCCAAACTGAACATATACAAATTAAGAATAATATAATAGACCAATATCCATAGAATAATATCCAGGGTGACTGAATATCACAAACCTAGACAGAAGATAAGTAGCAGGCCTGACTGTTATGAATTGATGAAGCATGAACATGATTATTTGCAAAAATGTGTCTGCATGTAATCAGAACTTGTTAGTCAATGAATGGAGAATAAGAGTAATATGATCTGACAATTTGGCCAACAATGTGATGGCTAAATATGCAGTATACTGTATATATTACTCATTACACACAGCAAGAGAAAACATGTGCTGTTTTATCACTATTCAGTGTCATAGCTATGATGGATGAAACTGAAAGGCCAGTGATTTTGTGATTGGAACCCCCCCCCCCCCCCCCCCCCCCATAGTCTGACTATATGGCTTAATGTCTCAATGACATTTTCACAAACATTAGATTAAAACAAATACCACAAATTCGGAGAAGATAGGAGAGAAAGAGTGCACAATATCTGTTATCCATACTATTATTAGTAGTAGCAGCCAGATGTAATGTTAATTAAATTATATATTATGTTGCAGCAGACTAAACCATCTACACCTATTGTTATCCTTTAAAGAACAACCTAAAACATCAACCAAGGATCATTTTTAGGTTGTTATTAGAGAAAGTAAAGATGGGGATTTCAGCTATGGGAGTGGGAATTTGAACATGGTCCGATCTGTTTACAATTTTTTAAAGTGGTGCATTTTTTATTATCTACTACAGTCCTAATAAAGCACATCGAAACCAAATGGACCCACAAGGGTCCATTTTGGTTTCATGTTATGCTCTCTCAAGAGTTACACATCTATAAGGGTCCATTTAGTTTAGGTAGCCACTAGCCTATACATTTATGGTAGGGAAATGGAATATTTAATAATACAAATAGACAGTACACTCATAATCAATGGTTTGTTATCTGCAGGCATGACTCTACAAGTCTTGTCTACAAAACACAATGATGTCATTTTCACTCCTGAACAACCTATTATTGGCTATTTTTTATGTTGAAGGAAAAAGATAAACTTGCTTTAAACTTGCATGATGACAAAGTGTTCTGTTGACTTTTCGCTGTGAAGAAACCTATCTCAATTCGTCTGGTAAACGATGCCTTATGATGATGATGACGATGGTAAGTTAGCCCATTGCTAACTTTGCCCAAAAGCCGTGCCATTGTTGAAAGAGGAGGATGCGGCTGCGGTTCTATGGATTTAATAACCTTACTATTTATACGCCGATAGACATGTTGTGTTAATCTCTATCACTCTCTATCTATCACTATCACACGTCTTTTCTAGTGCCGTGTGCTGGCAGCTTGCCAGCCACAGCTTCTCCGTGCAGCGCAGCCCAGAGCTTAGAGCCTGGAGCCTGAAGAGGCAGAAGTGTTGCGACATTGCGGGTCATAAAGTGAAACGTTCGAGCGCCTGAAAGAGGGACATATGATGGTGCGGCGGCCGCCGGGCCGTGTTTGTAAACACATGATGTGGGCCGGCCCATCCACCCCATGTGCCGGTGGTAAGCCATGTGGTAAACGCGCAAAAGTGGCGCACTGTCGGACATTAGTACCGTAATGATTCAAATTTTGGGACAGTATTTTTTTCTCCGCTGTTTTGTTTATATTGAGCGGCCTTTCGACCGGCCCACGCGGCTTGCGGCCCACCGGGAGACCTCCCGGTACGCCCGATGGTCAAGACGATGCTGCTCTCTGAAGTTTTTTTTTTTTCAAAAAAAGAAATAACTGCAAATGAAGATGCAGAAAAACTTTTGGTGTGGAATTCTCCTTTAACCCCAGCTAGTGCCAAGAGGATGTCACACGGCCATACTATAAAGCAGGGGTTTTCAACCGGTGGTCTGGGGACCAGTAGTGGTCCTTGAGAGAGTTCCTAGTGTATAGTGGTCCTAAGGCTGAATGAAGCGAAGTTGGTTAACCAGATATAACTCTTTGAGAGCATAAAAATGAAACCAAATGGACCCACATTTGGTAATTTTGAACTGTATGTTTTGAACTGTTTTGATTCCCAAAACCAGCCCGGTAACGTGAAAAAACAAAAAATAAATCTTTAGTTTTGGGGTCTGTGGGGTTATAATGTCATCAAATGGTGGTACGTGGCTAAAATGCTGAATAAATAGTGGGCTGTGCTGTCAAAAAGGTTGAAAAACACTGCTATAAAGCACAAAGCACTGCATATTCTAATCTTTTCTAAGTGAAATTCAAATGATTTAGCTTTATCGTTCTAATTTTAGTCAGAGTAGATTAGTAAACTGTATCATTGCAATTTCAAACTGTATCATTACAATTTTAGTCAGAAATTAGTAAACTATTGTTCCAAGTTCAAGCTGTATCGTTCCAATATTAGTGAGAAATTATTAAACTGTATTGTTCCACCTTTGAACTGTATCATTACACTTTTAGTTAGAGATTATTATCATTTCAATTTTAATTTTAATAATTCATTGCAATTTCAAACTATCATTCCAATTTTAGTCAGAAATTAGTAAATTGTATCGTTCAAATTTCAAACGGTATCATTCCAATTTTAGTCAGACATTAGTAAAATGCATCATTCCAATTTCAGCTGTATCGTTCCAATATTAGTCATATTATTAATCTGTATCGTTCCAATTTTAAGCTGTATCGTTCCAATTTTAGTTACAAATTATTAAACTGTATCGTTTCAATTTCAAGCTGTATCGTTCCAATTTTAGTCAGGGATTAGTAAACTCTATTTTCCCTATTTCAAACTGTATCGTTCTAATATTAGTTAGATTCATAAACTGTATCGTTCCAATTTCGAACTGTATCGTTCCAATATTCGTCAGAGATTAGTAAACTGTATCGTTCCAATTTCAAGCTGTATCGCTCCAATATTAGTCAAAGATTAGTAAGCTGTATCATTCCAATTTCAAGTTGTATCGTTCTAATATTAGTCAGAGATTACTAAGCTGTATCATTCCAATTTCAAGCTGTATCGTTCCAAATTTAGTCAGAGAAGAACCAAAGTGCTTTACACAGCACTGGAGAAAGAAAGAAACACATATTAATGAGATTAAAGGACAACTTTGTTTAAACTAAGGTTTGGTTGGTTTGGTTTAAACAGAATCTGGCCGTGCACTAGCTCTTTGAGTAACCTCTGCTGTGTGTCTGTTTGACTGTTTTGTTTCCCAAATCCAGCCTGGTAATGTGAAAAAACGCAAGATAAATCTTTAGTTTTGGAGTTTGTGGGGTTAAAATGTCATCAAATGGTGGTCCGTGGCTTTAATGCTGAATAAATAGTGGGCTGTGGTGTCAAAAAGGTTGAAAACCACTGCTATAAAGCACAAAACACTGTATATTCTAATCTTTTCTGACTGAAATTCGAACAATTTAGCTGTATCGTTCTAATTTTCAGCTGAATCGTTCCAATTTTAGTCAGACATTAGTACACTGTATCATTCCAATTTCAAACTGTATAGTTCTAATATTAGTTAAACTGTATCGTTCCAATTTCAAGCTGTATCGTTCCAATATTAGTCAGAGATTAGTAAACTTCATCGTTTCAATTTCAAGCTGTATCATTCCAATTTTAGTCAGGGATTAGTAAACTGTATTTTTCCAATTTCAAACTGTATCGTTCTAATATTAAACTGTATCGTTCCAATTTCAAGCTGTATCGTTCCAATATTAGTCAGAGATTAGTAAACTGTATCGTTCCAATTTTAAGCTGTATCGTTCCAATTTTAGTCAGAGATTTGTGAACTGTATCGTTCCAATTTTAGTCAGAGATTAGTAAACTGTATCATTCCAATTTCAAGCTGTATCGTTCCAATTTTAGTCAGAGAAGAAGCAAAGTGCTTTACACAGCACTGGAGAAAGAAAGAAACACACATTAATGAGATTAAAGGACAACTTTGTTTAAACTAAGGTGGAAGTGTTTGGTTGTTTTGGTTTAAACAGAATCTGGCCGTGCACTAGCTCTTTGAGTAACCTCTGCTGTGTGTCTGTTTGACTGTTTTGTTTCCCAAATCCAGCCTGGTAATGTGAAAAAATGCAAAATAAATCTTTGGTTTTGGGGTTTGTGGGGTTAAAATGTCATCAAATGGTGGTCTGTGATTCGAATGCTGAATAAATAGTGGGCCGTGGTTTCAAAAAGGTTGGAAACCACTGCATTAAAGCACAAAGCACTGCATCGTTCTAATCTTTTCTGATTGAAATTCAAACAATTTAGCTGTATCGTTCCAATTTCAAACTGTATCGTTCCAGTTTTAGTCTGAGATCAGTAAAATGTATTGTTCTAATTTCACACTATCATTCCAATTTTAGTCAGAGATTAGTAAACTACATCGTTCCAATTTCAAGCTGTATTCTTCCAATATTAGTGAGAGATTATTAAACTATCATTTCAATTTTAAGATGTATCATTCCAATTTTAGTCAGAGAATAGTACACTATATTGTTTCGATTACAAACTATCGTTCCTTTTTTATTCAAAGATTATTGTATCGTTCCAATTTTAAGCTGTATCGTTCCACTTTTAATTAGAGATTATTAAACTACCATTTCAATTCCAAGCTCTATCGCTCCAATTTTAGTCAGACATTAGTAAGCTGTATCGTTCCAATTTCAAACTGTATCGTTCCAATATTAGTCAGAGATTAGTAAGCTGTATCGTTCCAATTTTAGTCAGAGAAGAAGCAAAGTGCTTTACACAGCACTGGAGAAAGAAAGAAACATATATAATTGAGATTAAAGGACAACTTTGTTTAAACTAAGGTTTGGTTGTTTTGGTTTAAACAGAATCTGCCCGTACACTAGCTCTTTGAGTAAACTCTGCTGTGTGTCTGTTTGACTGTTTTGTTTCCCAAATCCAGCCTGGTAATGTGAAAAAATGCAAGATAAATCTTTAGTTTTGGAGTTTGTGGGGTTAAAATGTCATCAAATGGTGGTCCGTGGCTTTAATGCTGAATAAATAGTGGGCTGTGGTGTCAAAAAGGTTGAAAACCACTGCTATAAAGCACAAAACACTGCATATTCTAATCTTTTCTGACTGAAATTCGAACAATTTAGCTGTATCGTTCTAATTTCAGCTGAATCGTTCCATTTTTAGTCAGAGATTAGTAAACTGTATCATTCCAATTTCACACTGTATATTCTAATAGTTAGATTAGTAAACTGTATCGTTCCAATTTCAAGCTGTATCGTCCCAATATTAGTCAGAGATTAGTAAACTTCATCGTTTCAATTTCAAGCTGTATCATTCCAATTTTAGTCAGGGATTAGTAAACTGTATTTTTCAATTTCAAACTGTATCGTTCTTTTTTATTAAGTTTACTGTATCGTTCCAATTTCAAGCTGTATCGTTCCAATTTTATTAGAGATTATTAAACTACCATTTCATCGTTCCAAGCTGTATCGTTCCAATTTTAGTCAGAGATTAGTAAACTGTATCGTTCCAATTTCAAGCTGTATCGTTCCAATTTTAGTCAGAGAAGAAGCAAAGTGCTTTACACAGCACTGGAGAAAGAAAGAAACACACATTAATGAGATTAAAGGACAACTTTGTTTAAACTAAGGTTTGGTTGTTTTGGTTTAAACAGAATCTGGCCGTGCACTAGCTCTTTGAGTAAATCTGCTGTGTGTCTGTTTGACTGTTTTGTTTCCCAAATCCAGCCTGGTAATGTGAAAAAATGCAAAATAAATCTTTGGTTTTGGGGTTTGTGGGGTTAAAATGTCATCAAATGGTGGTCTGTGATTCGAATGCTGAATAAATAGTGGGCCGTGGTTTCAAAAAGGTTGGAAACCACTGCTATAAAGCACAAAGCACTGCATCGTTCTAATCTTTTCTGATTGAAATTCAAACAATTTAGCTGTATCATTCCAATTTCAACCTGTATAGTTCCATTTTTAGTCTGAGATTAGTAAACTGTATTGTTCTAATTTCACACTGTATCATTCCAATTTTAGTCAGAGATTAGTAAACTACATCGTTCCAATTTCAAGCTGTACTGTTCCAATATTAGTGACAGATTATTAAACTGTCATTTCAATTTTAAGATGTATCGTTCCAATATTAGTCAGAGAATAGTACACTATATTGTTTCAATTACAAACTGTATCGTTCCATTTTTAGTCAGAGATTAGTAAACTGTATTTTTCCAATTTCAAACTGTATCGTTCTAATATTATTTAAACTGTATCGTTCCAATTTCAAGCTTTTTCATTCCAATATTAGTCAGAGATTGGTAAATTGTATCTTTCTAATTTCAAGCTGTATCATTCCAATTTTAGTCAGAGAAGAAGCAAAGTGCTTTACACAGCACTGGAGAAAGAAAGAAACACATATTAATGAGATTAAAGGACAACTTTGTTTAAACTAAGGTTTGGTTGGTTTGGTTTAAACAGAATCTGGCCGTGCACTAGCTCTTTGAGTAACCTCTGCTGTGTGTCTGTTTGACTGTTTTGTTTCCCAAATCCAGCCTGGTAATGTGAAAAAACGCAAAATAAATCTTTGGTTTTGGGTTTGTGGGGTTGAAATGTCATCAAATGGTGGTCTGTGGCTTGAATGCTGAATAAATAGTGGGCCGTGGTTTCAAAAAGGTTGGAAACCACTGCTATAAAGCACAAAGCACTGCATCGTTCTAATCTCTTCTGACTGAAATTCAAACAATTTAGCTGTATCATTCTAATTTCAAACTGTATCGTTCCATTTTTAGTCTGAGATTAGTAAACTGTATTGTTCTAATTTCACACTGTATCATTCCAATTTTAGTCAGAGATTAGTAAACTACATCGTTCCAATTTCAAGCTGTACTGTTCCAATATTAGTGACAGATTATTAAACTGTCATTTCAATTTTAAGATGTATCGTTCCAATATTAGTCAGAGAATAGTACACTATATTGTTTCAATTACAAACTGTATCGTTCCATTTTTAGTCAGAGATTTGTAAATTGTATTGCGACAATTTCAAACTGTATCATTCCAATATTAGTCAGAGAATATTAAACTGTATCGTTCCAATTTTAAGCTGTATCGTTCCACTTTTAAAAGAGATTTTTAAACTATCATTTCAATTTCAAGCTCTAACGCTCAAATTTTAGTCAGACATTAGTAAGCTGTATAGTTCCAATTTCAAGCTGTATCGTTCCAATTTTAGTCAGAGAAGAAGCAAAGTGCTTTACACAGCACTGGAGAAAGAAAGAAACACTTATTAATGACATTAAAGGACAACTTTGTTTAAGCTAAGGTGGAAGTGTTTGGTTGTTTTGGACTAGCTCTGTGAGCTCTGTGAGTAACCTTTACTGTGTGTGTGTGTGTGTGTGTGTGGGGGGGGGGGGGGGGGGGGGGGGGGTTGTGGCACTATTTGAAGCATCATTCTGCTGAAACTGCTTCAACCATGAACACTGTTTCTACTGAACCTTTAGAATTTAACCTCTGACCACTTACTTTAAATATTCACCCCATGTCCTACCTTTAACCCCAGCTAGTGCCAACAGAATGTCACACGGCTATACTATAAAGCAGGGGTTTTCACCCGGTGGACAATACTGTATCATTCCAATATTAGTCAGAGATTATTAAACTGTGTCATTCCAATTTCAGGCTGTATCGTTCCAATATTAGTCAGAGTTTTGTGAACTGTATCGTTCCAATTTCAAGCTGTATTGCTCCAATTTTAGTCAGAGAAGAAGCAAAGTGCTTTACAGAGCGCTGGAGAAAGAAAGAAACACATATTAATGAGATTAAAGGACAACTTTGTTTAAACTAAGGTTTGGTTGGTTTGGTTTAAACAGAATCTGGCCGTGCACTAGCTCTTTGAGTAACCTCTGCTGTGTGTCTGTTTGACTGTTTTGTTTCCCAAATCCAGCCTGGTAATGTGAAAAAACGCAAAATAAATCTTTGGTTTTGGGGTTTGTGGGTTGAAATGTCATCAAATGGTGGTCTGTGGCTTGAATGCTGAATAAATAGTGGGCCGTGGTTTCAAAAAGGTTGGAAACCACTGCTATAAAGCACAAAGCACTGCATCGTTCTAATCTCTTCTGACTGAAATTCAAACAATTTAGCTGTATCATTCTAATTTCAAACTGTATCGTTCCATTTTTAGTCTGAGATTAGTAAACTGTATTGTTCTAATTTCACACTGTATCATTCCAATTTTAGTCAGAGATTAGTAAACTACATCGTTCCAATTTCAAGCTGTACTGTTCCAATATTAGTGACAGATTATTAAACTGTCATTTCAATTTTAAGATGTATCGTTCCAATATTAGTCAGAGAATAGTACACTATATTGTTTCAATTACAAACTGTATCGTTCCATTTTTAGTCAGAGATTTGTAAACTATCATTTCAATTTCAAGCTCTAACGCTCAAAATTTAGTCAGACATTAGTAAGCTGTATCGTTCCAATTTCAAGCTGTATCGTTCCAATTTTAGTCAGAGAAGAAGCAAAGTGCTTTACACAGCACTGGAGAAAGAAAGAAACACTTATTAATGACATTAAAGGACAACTTTGTTTAAGCTAAGGTGGAAGTGTTTGGTTGTTTTGGACTAGCTCTGTGAGCTCTGTGAGTAACCTTTACTGTGTGTGTGTGTGTGTGTGTGGGGGGGGGGGGGGGGGGGGGGCTGTGGCGCTATTTGAAGCATCATTCTGCTGAAACTGCTTCAACCATGAACACTGTTTCTACTGAACCTTTAGAATTTAACCTCTGACCACTTACTTTAAATATTCACCCCATGTCCTACCTTTAACCCCAGCTAGTGCCAACAGAATGTCACACGGCTATACTATAAAGCAGGGGTTTTCACCCGGTGGCACAATACTGTATCATTCCAATATTAGTCAGAGATTATTAAACTGTGTCATTCCAATTTCAGGCTGTATCGTTCCAATATTAGTCAGAGTTTTGTGAACTGTATCGTTCCAATTTCAAGCTGTATTGCTCCAATTTTAGTCAGAGAAGAAGCAAAGTGCTTTACAGAGCGCTGGAGAAAGAAAGAAACACATATTAATGAGATTAAAGGACAACTTTGTTTAAACTAAGGTTTGGTTGGTTTGGTTTAAACAGAATCTGGCCATGCACTAGCTCTTTGAGTAACCTCTGCTGTGTGTCTGTTTGACTGTTTTGTTTCCCAAATCCAGCCTGGTAATGTGAAAAAACGCAAAATAAATCTTTGGTTTTGGGGTTTGTGGGGTTGAAATGTCATCAAATGGTGGTCTGTGGCTTGAATGCTGAATAAATAGTGGGCCGTGGTTTCAAAAAGGTTGGAAACCACTGCTATAAAGCACAAAGCACTGCATCGTTCTAATCTCTTCTGACTGAAATTCAAACAATTTAGCTGTATCATTCTAATTTCAAACTGTATCGTTCCATTTTTAGTCTGAGATTAGTAAACTGTATTGTTCTAATTTCACACTGTATCATTCCAAATTTAGTCAGAGATTAGTAAACTACATCGTTCCAATTTCAAGCTGTACTGTTCCAATATTAGTGACAGATTATTAAACTGTCATTTCAATTTTAAGATGTATCGTTCCAATATTAGTCAGAGAATAGTACACTATATTGTTTCAATTACAAACTGTATCGTTCCATTTTTAGTCAGAGATTTGTAAATTGTATTGCGACAATTTCAAACTGTGTCATTCCAATATTAGTCAGAGAATATTAAACTGTATCGTTCCAATTTTAAGCTGTATCGTTCCACTTTTAAAAGAGATTTTTAAACTATCATTTCAATTTCAAGCTCTAACGCTCAAAATTTAGTCAGACATTAGTAAGCTGTATCGTTCCAATTTCAAGCTGTATCGTTCCAATTTTAGTCAGAGAAGAAGCAAAGTGCTTTACACAGCACTGGAGAAAGAAAGAAACACTTATTAATGACATTAAAGGACAACTTTGTTTAAGCTAAGGTGGAAGTGTTTGGTTGTTTTGGACTAGCTCTGTGAGCTCTGTGAGTAACTTTACTGTGTGTGTGTGTGTGTGTGTGGGGGGGGGGGGGGGGGGGTTGTGGCGCTATTTGAAGCATCATTCTGCTGAAACTGCTTCAACCATGAACACTGTTTCTACTGAACCTTTAGAATTTAACCTCTGACCACTTACTTTAAATATTCACCCCAGGTCCTACCTTTAACCCCAGCTAGTGCCAACAGAATGTCACACGGCTATACTATAAAGCAGGGGTTTTCACCCGGTGCACAATACTGTATCATTCCAATATTAGTCAGAGATTATTAAACTGTGTCATTCCAATTTCAGGCTGTATCGTTCCAATATTAGTCAGAGTTTTGTGAACTGTATCGTTCCAATTTCAAGCTGTATTGCTCCAATTTTAGTCAGAGAAGAAGCAAAGTGCTTTACAGAGCGCTGGAGAAAGAAAGAAACACATATTAATGAGATTAAAGGACAACTTTGTTTAAACTAAGGTTTGGTTGGTTTGGTTTAACAGAATCTGGCCATGCACTAGCTCTTTGAGTAACCTCTGCTGTGTGTCTGTTTGACCAAATCCAGCCTGGTAATGTGAAAAAACGCAAAATAAATCTGTGGTGGTGTGTTCCTTCAAATCCAGTTTCCCTCAAATCCAAATCTCGTCAAAATGTATGTGAAACTTCAAACTGGTTATAAATTGCTGGTTGGTTTTTGTTAAATCAAGGGGCATGTTCCAAATGTCATGGTGGGTGGTCGTGGCTTGAATGCTGAATAGTGGGCCGTGGTTTCAAAAAGGAAAACTGCCAAAGCACAAAGCACTGCATCGTTCTAATCTCTTCTGACTGAAATTCAAACAATTTAGCTGTATCATTCTAATTTCAAACTGTATCGTTCCATTTTTAGTCTGAGATTAGTAAACTGTATTGTTCTAATTTCACACTGTATCATTCCAAATTTAGTCAGAGATTAGTAAACTACATCGTTCCATTTCAAGCTGTACTGTTCCAATATTAGTGACAGATTATTAAACTGTCATTTCAATTTTAAGATGTATCGTTCCAATATTAGTCAGAGAATAGTACACTATATTGTTTCAATTACAAACTGTATCGTTCCATTTTTAGTCAGAGATTTGTAAATTGTATTGCGACAATTTCAAACTGTGTCATTCCAATATTAGTCAGAGAATATTAAACTGTATCGTTCCAATTTTAAGCTGTATCGTTCCACTTTTAAAAGAGATTTTTAAACTATCATTTCAATTTCAAGCTCTAACGCTCAAAATTTAGTCAGACATTAGTAAGCTGTATCGTTCCAATTTCAAGCTGTATCGTTCCAATTTTAGTCAGAGAAGAAGCAAAGTGCTTTACACAGCACTGGAGAAAGAAAGAAACACTTATTAATGACATTAAAGGACAACTTTGTTTAAGCTAAGGTGGAAGTGTTTGGTTGTTTTGGACTAGCTCTGTGAGCTCTGTGAGTAACCTTTACTGTGTGTGTGTGTGTGTGTGTGGTGGGGGGGGGGGGGGGGGGGGGGGTTGTGGCGCTATTTGAAGCATCATTCTGCTGAAACTGCTTCAACCATGAACACTGTTTCTACTGAACCTTTAGAATTTAACCTCTGACCACTTACTTTAAATATTCACCCCAGGTCCTACCTTTAACCCCAGCTAGTGCCAACAGAATGTCACACGGCTATACTATAAAGCAGGGGTTTTCACCCGGTGCACAATACTGTATCATTCCAATATTAGTCAGAGATTATTAAACTGTGTCATTCCAATTTCAGGCTGTATCGTTCCAATATTAGTCAGAGTTTTGTGAACTGTATCGTTCCAATTTCAAGCTGTATTGCTCCAATTTTAGTCAGAGAAGAAGCAAAGTGCTTTACAGAGCGCTGGAGAAAGAAAGAAACACATATTAATGAGATTAAAGGACAACTTTGTTTAAACTAAGGTTTGGTTGGTTTGGTTTAAACAGAATCTGGCCATGCACTAGCTCTTTGAGTAACCTCTGCTGTGTGTCTGTTTGACTGTTTTGTTTCCCAAATCCAGCCTGGTAATGTGAAAAAACGCAAAATAAATCTTTGGTTTTTGGGTTTGTGGGGTTGAAATGTCATCAAATGGTGGTCTGTGGCTTGAATGCTGAATAGTGGGCCGTGGTTTCAAAAAGGTTGGAAACCACTGCTATAAAGCACAAAGCACTGCATCGTTCTAATCTCTTCTGACTGAAATTCAAACAATTTAGCTGTATCATTCTAATTTCAAACTGTATCGTTCCATTTTTAGTCTGAGATTAGTAAACTGTATTGTTCTAATTTCACACTGTATCATTCCAAATTTAGTCAGAGATTAGTAAACTACATCGTTCCAATTTCAAGCTGTACTGTTCCAATATTAGTGACAGATTATTAAACTGTCATTTCAATTTTAAGATGTATCGTTCCAATATTAGTCAGAGAATAGTACACTATATTGTTTCAATTAAAAACTGTATCGTTCCATTTTTAGTCAGAGATTTGTAAATTGTATTGCGACAATTTCAAACTGTGTCATTCCAATATTAGTCAGAGAATATTAAACTGTATCGTTCAATTTTAAGCTGTATCGTTCCACTTTTAAAAGAGATTTTTAAACTATCATTTCAATTTCAAGCTCTAACGCTCAAAATTTAGTCAGACATTAGTAAGCTGTATCGTTCCAATTTCAAGCTGTATCGTTCCAATTTTAGTCAGAGAAGAAGCAAAGTGCTTTACACAGCACTGGAGAAAGAAAGAAACACTTATTAATGACATTAAAGGACAACTTTGTTTAAGCTAAGGTGGAAGTGTTTGGTTGTTTTGGACTAGCTCTGTGAGCTCTGTGAGTAACCTTTACTGTGTGTGTGTGTGTGTGTGTGGGGGGGGGGGGGGGGGGGGTTGTGGCGCTATTTGAAGCATCATTCTGCTGAAACTGCTTCAACCATGAACACTGTTTCTACTGAACCTTTAGAATTTAACCTCTGACCACTTACTTTAAATATTCACCCCAGGTCCTACTTTAACCCCAGCTAGTGCCAACAGAATGTCACACGGCTATACTATAAAGCAGGGGTTTTTACCCGGTGCACAATACTGTATCATTCCAATATTAGTCAGAGATTACTGTGTCATTCCAATTTCAGGCTTCCAATTTCAGGCTGTATCGTTCCAATATTAGTCAGAGTTTTGTGAACTGTATCGTTCCAATTTCAAGCTGTATTGCTCCAATTTTAGTCAGAGAAGAAGCAAAGTGCTTTACAGAGCGCTGGAGAAAGAAAGAAACACATATTAATGAGATTAAAGGACAACTTTGTTTAAACTAAGGTTTGGTTTGGTTGGTTTGGTTTAAACAGAATCTGGCCGTGCACTAGCTCTTTGAGTAACCTCTGCTGTGTGTCTGTTTGACTGTTTTGTTTCCCAAATCCAGCCTGGTAATGTGAAAAAACGCAAGATAAATCTTTAGTTTTGGAGTTTGTGGGGTTAAAATGTCATCAAATGGTGGTCCGTGGCTTTAATGCTGAATAATAGTGGGCTGTGGTGTCAAAAAGGTTGAAACCCACTGCTATAAAGCACAAAGCACTGCATATTCTAATCTTTTCTGACTGAAATTCGAACGATTTAACTATCGTTCTAATTTTAAGCTGAATCGTTCCAATTTTAGTCAGAGATTAGTACACTGTATCATTCCAATTTCAAACTGTATCGTTCCAATTTTAGTCAGAGATTAGTAAACTCTATCGCACCAATTTAAGTCAGAGATTAGTAATATTCATCTTCCTCTTCCCAAATGCTAGATGCTGTAATTGCGTCTAAAGGGAGATGAGACGAGCCCATTATCTTTTCTTTTTGAGCGTTGCTAGCTGCTCTGACATTTGACTTTGTGTGTTTGTGTATCTTATGTGAGTATTACACACTGTTCATGTTGATTGCATGGAGGCTTTGGCCCTATAGTCCACCTTTTCACCCTCCCAGATCTTAAAATAAAACATCCACATGGGGAACATGTCCTAGTGAAGTGTCGAGGTACAAATGGTGTGTACAGTGAAACTGCGTTATGAGTCTATAATATATGGGTATCGATGAATCGATCTTTCTATTTCTGTTTCTCAGACACGAGGATCCGCAGGACAAATGCCGTCTGTAAGTCAACATATGGATGAAACAGCAGACGCAGGAAACCGACTTGCTTCAGACACTGAGAGCAAATGCCACACGTCCGAGAAACTGAAACCACGTCTGCGACACCAACTGAGGGGAGGAGGTTGTGTTTTCAGCCAGGTTGGCATTGTATGCTCCTCCCACAGGTGAACTCACATTTCTGGGGTTGAAGAACACAAGAACACTTGGGTGTTATCAAATATATGTATTGGTTTAACACTTAGATTGTGGTGGTGTGAGGTTTGGGCTGTTTCAATATGTTGTTCACTGATGGATTTAATTTATTATTGTATGATGTTCACTTTTAGATTTATTTTTATTTCACGTCTCTCCAAGAATCGTCTTTAGTTCACTCTAGTACATACCTGGGCATTATGCGACCCTTTGGCTGACTCTGACCGGCCCGTGAAAAGGTTTTAAACCAGTGGTCCGGGGACCACCAGTGGTCCTTGAGAGAGTTCCAGTTAAATATGGAAAGTTGGTTAATTATATGTAACTCTTTGAGAGCGTAAAAATGTTTACACTCTCAAGAGTTAAAATATTCATCATGTGAATTAGCCCAAGTCTACACAACTAGAGAATGTAGAAGATTAATGGTCATTTTGATCTGTATGTTTGACTGTTTTGTTTCCCAAATCCAGCCTGGAATTGTGGAAAAAGCAAAATAAATCTTTAGTTTTGGGGTCTTTGGGACTAAAATGTCATCAAATGGTGGTCCTCTGTGGCTCAAATTATGAATAGATCGTGTGGTCTTATGCTTACTTTTATCTTGAAATTGAATTAATATTACGCAGACTTTAGTTCAGCCTTTAGTCTTGGCCCTCCACCATGTTTTATTTGTCTCATTTGGCCCCTTGGGAAAAAATAATTGCCCACCCCTGCTCTAGTACATACCTGGGCATTATGTGGCCTGGGGGCCAAATGCAGCCCTTTGGCTGACTCTGATCGGCCCATGAAAGTTTACCATGGTTTTCAACCAGTGGTCCGGGGACCACCAGAGGTCCTTGAGAGAATTACAGTTAAATATGGAAAGTTGGCTAACCAGATGTAGCTCTTTGAGAGTGTAAACATGAAATGGACCATTGCTTGTCCATTTGGTTTCATGTTTACGCTCTCAAGAGTGTATATTCGTCATCTGAATTAGCCCAAAGTCTACACAATCAGAGAATGTAAAAGAATTAATGGTCATTTTGATCTGTATGTTTGACTGGTTTTGTTTGTGAATTGTGGGCAAAAAACATAATAAATGTTTAGTTTTGGCGTTTGTGGGTTAGGGTTAGGGGCTAAAATGCCATCAAATGGTGGTCCGTGGCTCAAATTCTGAATAAATAGAGGGCCCTGGTGTCAAAATGTTTGGTTTTATTCTTAGTTTTATTTTAAAATTAAATTAATATTATGCAGACTTCAGTACAGCTTTTAGTCTTGGCCCTCCACAATATTTTATGTATCTCATTTGCCCCCCTGGGAAAATAATTGTCCACCCCTGCTCTAGTATGTGTGCCTAAAGTGTGACTGAGCCCTGATACATACATATATACAATATAATATTCCTTTAATCTAGGGAGCAACTATT
Organism: Benthosema pterotum; assembly: GCA_039105355.1. NCBI lineage: Eukaryota > Metazoa > Chordata > Actinopteri > Myctophiformes > Myctophidae > Benthosema > Benthosema pterotum. Next base: position 1,588,513 of record CM076983.1, on the reverse strand, counting down.
GTACGACAGACACAAATGTACTTCCATGGAGGCATGGTAACCACACTTGATAAGTTATCTGGTGTGGTGAAGTTAGAGTTTGGTTTTCTTTTCTAGGGTTAGGTTAGGTTTTATTTTTCAGCAAAATATTAACCATGATGCATTGGGTTAGCTTTTAAATGGTGACATCTGAATGTCCAAAACCAGGTTCTAAGTCCAGCATGGTTATTGTCTCACCTGAAAATACCGATTTATAAGTTCACATTTGCATGACGCAGTGTGAGGTGTTGTGAGCTTTTTAGATCAACTGTTTTCAGTCATTAGTATCTATGAGATAGTGTATTTCAAGAGGTCAAACTAGAAGTAGAAAGTAAGTACAAAGTATATTCCTTAAACAATAAAGCTCTTGTATTTACCATAAAATGAAAACCTCAGTCTATTGAAATGGAATGATGTCATTAAACCCCTGAAGTAAAATATTTTAGTTAAAAACAATCTACAAGCTATGAGCTTGTAGATCTGCTATTCTTCAACAGTCAACTATAACATAAAAGACCAGCAATTTATTTATTTATTTTTATTTATGTATTTATTTATTGTACTTGAACACCAAAAGGCGTTCCTATACGCAAAATCGGATGGCTTGACCTCATGACATCCATTCTGTGTCCAGATTGAAAGCTGTTTTTTTTTATGTGAATCTGATTTTATTCAGTGATCCTTGAGGGGGTTCCAGTTGTATCCAGCTAAATGTGATACGGTGCTAAACACAATAATCCACATTAGTGGATTATTGTATTTATTTTAAGCGCTTTGGGTATTTAGAAAGGCGCTATATGTCAAGCATTATTATTATTATTATTATTATTATATTATAACATTGAGCTAGCGCAGTCAGCTGAATGAATGAACTCTTTGGTGGTGAAGTGTAATATATTTCGCTGCTACACAAATCTTAGTTTAGTCAAGTTCATACATGTATTATTTTGTAATGAACTGTACAAAGCTGACAACTTTGTACTGCACTTGTATTAAAAAATAAAATATAAAAAAACAATTTTCACCACATGATAATGCCTGGCATATCGGATCCAATATATATTTACTATAATATACTATACTGTATGTACACTGCAATAATATATAATACATATTTACTATAATATACCATACTGTACACTGCAATAATATATTATATTTACTATACTATAACTGTAGGGCTACACTTTCAGCCTGCAGTACATAAAGGCTCTAATGTTTGTTATATCACCAGTGTTGTAGTGGGACTTTTAGAAGTCTCAAAAGGGGAATTGCACCCATTCTTTTTTTTAGTGTTCAAATGTGAACCAAATGGACCCTAGCGGGTCCATTTGTACACTCTCAGAAAAAAGCCACCATGCTAATGATTTTTTTCAGACCTCAATTTCTAAAAAACACAGAATGGGGGAACCTTTTTATTATGTCCACACAACATCTCTAAGGTATATTAATGTAAAATATTGAAAATAAGTGGAATTCCCCTTTAAGACACGTGCATGCAGACTTGCATTTGTAGTAAGTATAGCATATTGAGAAAGATTGTTTACAATGCCTAATTGTATCCATAAAAGTAAATGAGTAACATAGGCCTACTTTTGCCCCAAAAATTTTAGATGTGAGAAGTGAGGGGACGCCGTCCCCCTGCGTCCCCCCTCCACACACCTGTATATCACTACAAAACGCCTGCTGCGTGAGTTAAAGGTAGGGGAAGTGATTTCACTTTTGTCAGATATCACCCCAAAAAAATCTGTTAAAATGCTCTATTATAAGGTATGCCGACCATATATGGAGTTTCCCCCTCCCCCACGTTGGCAGAGTAGCTAATAAAAGTTCCCCAGGTGGAGGGTGAATTCTCCTCCAATCAGGATGGAGCAGCAGGTTCACATAGTGTAGCTACTCTTGGGTGCCCCTAGTGCACCAGGCTGGTACTACACCCCTAGTGCACCAGGCTGGTAATACAATTTCAAATCACTTGCCCTACCTTTAAATTCAACAAATATTCAACTGATAGCCTGTAGTGCCACCTTGTGGTGTTAAAGGAGAACTGCAGAATGGCAACAAAATGCCATGTACTTTGATGCAGACGTAAGGACTCAATCTTACCCATGATGCTTTGCGGTGTTTCACTTACAGCTTTGGATACGCCTTCCGCTCGCACACAACAACCTGTAACTCCAAATGTCTGTGAAAATAAATCAGAATTGCCAAAGGCGTAGTACTAAATACACAATAACGTCATACTTGTTTGCAACCGTCAATATGAATGCCATGCACGTGGATGTGGACCTAATGGACTCAATTTTACCCACAATGCTTTGTGGCGTCGGTGTGTTTGTTTTCAACCGTGACTGCGAATGCCATGTAGCTGGATTAGATTCTCTGAGAAATTCCCCACTGTCAAATCTCAATGTACTGGTGCATTGAAAGCCTGCTAGATGGAGGCCCTTGCTGCACCAGGCTGGTACTAGCCTCAACACCCAGGCTTTCATTTCCATCTGCCTTGCGCGAAAGCGGAAAGCCTGGACTGACGCGCATAGGAAAGTGTCTTTGAGGGGCGTGTCAACCTCCTTGGTGTGGCGTCACTCTAAATATTGTGACGTAGAACAGAAGTGGACGGGTGTGGGAGGGGCCGGAGATGACGGACACGTTAGTGAGATCAAATCAGAGCGCAGCACTTCCGCCGTGGGTATCCCACGACACCCCCGCCCCCAAGGCCAAAATCATTGAGGGCTAGACCAGGCTAGGCTGGTACTACACGATGAATTTCAACATCACTTACCCTACCTTTAATTTTAATAATTCAGTGCAATTTCAAACTGTATCATTCCAATTTTAGTCAGAAATTAGTAAAATGCATCGTTCCAATTTCAAGCTTTATTGTTCCCATATTAGTCAGATTATTAAACTGTATCCTTCCAATATAAAGCTGTATCGTTCCACTTTTAGTTACAAATTGTTAAACTGTATCGTTTCAATTTCAAGCTGTATCGTTGCAATTTTAGTCAGGGATTAGTAAACTGTATTTTTCCAATATCAAACTGTTTTGTTCCAATATTAATTAGAGATTCATAAACTGTATTCGTTCCGATTTAGAGCTGTATCGTTCCAATATTAATTAGAGATTCATAAACTGTATCGTTCCAATTTCAAGCTGTATTGTTCCAATATTATTCAGAGATTAGTAAACTGTATCGTTCAATTTCAAGCTGTATCGTTCCAATTTTAGTCAGAGAAGAAGCAAAGTGCTTTACACAGCACTGGAGAAAGAAAGAAAAACACATACAGTTCTGTTCAAAAATAATAGCAGTATGTTTTAAAAAATGAACAAAGACCAACATCCTTATTGTGGTTTTTATTTCCATGCATTTGGAACACTGCACATTATATCCTAAATCAAAACATGAAGAAAAAAGCAGAAATTATTTAATTACTTCACAGAAAATGAAGAAAAATGAACGCTGGGCTGTTAAAAAATAGCACTGGACTTTACTCTACAAACTCAAACATTTACTGTATTAACTGAAAAATATCCAGGATTCAGAATTCCTGTGAATCACTAAACTCATATTTAATTGTATAGCCACTGTTTTGAGAACCGACTCACATCTGTGTTGCAACTTCTGGCATCTGTGAACAGGTATTCCAGCCCAGGATGATTTGACAACGTTCCATAATTCCTCTGCATTTCTTGGTTTTGCTTCAGAAAACAGCATTTTTAATGTCACCCCACAAGTTTTCTACTGGGGATTCGGCTGGCCACTCCATGACTTTAATTTTGTTGGTCTGGAACCAAGAAGCTGCTCGCTTATTGGTGTGTTTGGTGTCGTTGTTTTGCTGAAACATCCATTTCAAGGGCATTTCTTCTTCAGCATAAGGCAACATGACCTCTTCAAGTATTTTGATGTATCCAAACTGATCCATGCTCCCTGGCATGCAATAATTAGGCCCGACACCATAGTAAGTTAAACATCCCATGGTGGTGCAAGCATCATGATATGGCGATGTTTCTCTTACTATGGTGTCGGGCCTATTTATTGCATACCAGGGATCATGGATCAATCCAAACTGATCCATGGATCATTCCAAACTGATCCATGATCCCTGGTATACGATAAATAGGCCGACAGTTCCGTTAGTCGACAGTCACAGTAGTCTGGTGGTTCCATTAGTCCGACAGTCCCGTTAGCCTGACAGTCCCAGTAGTCCGACACAACCATAAGTCCGCCAATCCCATTAGTATGACATTCCCGTTAGTCCGACACAAGAATAAGTCCGATGGTCCCATAAGTCCGACAGTCCCATTAGTCCGACATACCTATGAATCGGATGGTTCCATTAGTCCGACAGACCCGTAAGTCTGACAGTCCCAATAGTCTGACAGTCCCATTAGTCCAATGGTCGCTTAGGTCTGACAGTCACGTGAGTCCGACAGTCCCATTAGTCTGACACATCCATAAGTCCGACAGTCCCATAAGTCCTACAGTTCCATTGCTTTCACAGGGCATTAAAGTTTGGAATTAAATATTTGCCTCAATGCAGTGGGGGGCTGTCAAAACAGGGATTGCGCCCAAGGTCTGGGACCATCTCTACACTGTCCTGCAAAGAAAAAATCAGGTGAATCTATTACCAGACCTAAAGCAGGTGTGTCAAAATGCAGCAGACATTTATTTATTTATTATTTTTTTATTTATTATTTATTTATTTATGGTTTTGTTTGTTTGTTTGTTTGTTTGTTTGTTTTGTTTGTTGTGTGTTTGTTTGTTTGTTTGTTTGTTTTGTTTGTATTACAGATCAGGAGCTTGGCATCAAAGATGAAAGGTCCTTCTTGAAGACCACGTGCCAAGCGCCCCCAAACGGCTGAGTATGCAAGTAAGCTAGTTTTAAAAACCCATATCCTATCAAATCGCCATGTTAAAACACCTAATAACCTGAATATGTTTCTCTCCACCCCAAAAATTCAACTAAACGTACCTTCTTTTTATACCAACTGGGTGAGGACGTTTGGCAGCACTTCCGTCAAGGAGGTACAAGAGCTCCTGGCAGGGGTGCCTGATTATGATGACAGAAACACCAGCCAGGAATCCTAAACCAACATGAAGGTCAGGGAATTGCTGGATGCCAAGAGGATGAATGACCTCCATTGGTTCCTGTAAGTTAAGACTTCTAACACCTCCCATTGGTATTGTCTGTGTGTTTTTATAGAACCTGGTGAAATCTATAGGGGGGCTGTAGACACCAACTATTATGGACAGCTCCAAGATGTTTCAGTGGTCACAGTTAACGCCTTGATTGCTAATTAATCAGTAGATCAATTCAAATGCAGGCTGTTGGTGTAATGCCCGTGTTCAGATTGCTTTGTCTAAAAGAAAATTTTATTTTTTTGGCGATTACCTTTTTTTTTGCTTGATCGTCTAACTTTGGGTCCAATGCAATGACAAATGACCGAAATCGCCGGTGTTGCGTTTGTACGTGCACGTGCGCGGCCTGTATGTAGAAAATTGTCCATCTTGATCATAATCCAACATTCACTGTAGCAATATGCTTGATTTGACTTATTTATGATAATAACCATGATCGCACCGATTGGTAGCTAAAAGGATGCTACAATGAGACGAAAGCTGGAGAACAAACTATGTCCTGTTACCACAGGAACCACAAAGTCTTGTTCTATTGTTCCTCTCACTGCTGGTGATTAGCTTTCTACTGACACCTAGTGGCTATAGTTATACAGGCACTACTCAAGAGCTATACTGATTGGCAATGTGGAGGATCTGAGGGTATTTGAATGGGAATACATTGATAAATAAAAAATATGCATAATCACCAGCAAGGCAATGACCATTACGCCCAATACGTCAGCAGCCTCTAAAAGGTTAAATTAATAGGGGATAAATTCTTGGGTGGGAAACTTTATTAATTTGATAGCAAATTGTCTGCCTAAACTCCTATGAATTCATGTTATATATCTAAGAACAAGACAAATTCTATTTTACCAAGCACCGCTGCGCTTAGGGACGTGTCAATTCTTAGGGTTTGGGTCACTTATATGGTATGGTTTGAATGGATTAGGACTTGGGGCCCCTGAATGCTGAATGCTAATTGGTCGGGCCGGGCCGGGCTTTGGGCCTGATCAGTTAGGGCCCAGTTAGGGCCAGGCCTCAATTTTCAGGCCCGTTGAGAACTTACTCTGGCCCCCTCCGCTCCAGGAGGTAGGTTCAATTCCTAGTTTGGTTTTAAGAGGACTTGTAACAGGGACAAGAAGATATCTAGGCAGATAGGTTTTCTAACATAATATTTGATAGGAAATTGTCTGTGATATACCCTAACTCTAAACAAAATGTAATTACAGCAGGTTCCACAAAGTCTACTTCTGCGAGGGACACAACCTCTACTTCTGATGGGGACACAACGCTACCGAAGGGGACACGGAGGAGGATGAGGATTTGGCCCCTGGATCACCCGGACTCTCAGGGGGTGTCTGGCCCTCTACCTCCTCTACCTGCCCCCACTGCCCAATCCCTAACCTGGAGAAGCAACTCAGCCTCTGCCCCCCCCCCCCCCCCCCCCCGCTTGATTGATCGTGGGAATTATTGCTTGGCAATGTTCGAAGCGGTTGCCTGTCCTAGCTTCACTGCAATGGCTTTCCAGTTGTATTTAGAATTGATTTTTAAAAATATCTTACTTATTACTGTCTATAATGCCCCAGGTCACCTTTAGCTCTTTCACTGCTGGCCATTTTGCTGTGCCCCAAAATGGCAACTAAAAACCACGGTGTAGCGGCCTTTTTCTTCTAGGAGCGATGGCGTGGAATAAACTCCCACTATACCTTTGACAGGCAGCCTCGGTAGACCTTTGTAAAGCACAACTCAAGACATACTTTGATGCTCTTGCTTTTAACTGACTTGTCACTGTATTGTTTTCATCACTCTATTGCATTTTTAATGTTTTATGCCATAATTTATCTTTTCATTGTATTTTACTTTTTTGTCATTTCTTTTCTCTATTGCTATGCAAATCAATTTGAGCTTTATTTTATGTCATTAAAGTTGCTATACAAATAAAGTTTGATTATTATTATAATGCACCAGACATTTCAAATTGGTGGCAGGTCTGGACTTAGACTGGATGGAATCTCGTAACACATGCAGAATGTGTGGCAGTGTTTGTGGTTGTTGAAGTATGGCTTTCACTTTGCATTTGATAGTTTTAAATTGTTGATGTAGCAACAGAGGAAGTGAAAATGTTTTTTTTTCTTCAGAGATGAATGCATGTAAGTTATCATCATTTATTAAAGCCCTAACCCTAACCCCTGTATTCCCAAAGAGTTGCCAAAACAAGTTTTTTTTTAATTAATCACTCCCAGTCATCGTAAAATCCTTCAAGGAGTTGATGTAAACAACCACACATGAAAAAAAAAAAGTTTTCATTATTGAAACATCTCACAGACCCAGCATGTGAGATGAATAGATGTTAAGATAAATAACATGGATTCCTAAAATTGTTTAGTATTTAATATCATACTGTATATCATACTGTATATGTCCGTTAAAGCTTATTTCTTATGGTTTGAGCTTCAATTACCACTGATATAACCAGTACTTATTCCGTCCCCTATTAAGGGAGACATAATAAAATACACTGTGTCACTGTTGTGACTGTAGAGATCCTCCCTACAGTAATTAATTTCTGAGACGGAGTAGGAGAGAGAAAGCCTTAACAAATTGAAGGCTGTCATGGGCAATTTTCTGGTGTGCACCAAGGTTTAGAAGACAGTTAGAAAGCCCAAAATATACTGTCCCACCAGGTCAACTGGACATGCACCACAGTTAGATGTGAGTAGTCTGCAGTCAAAGGTTGACATGTTGGAGGGCCAGGTTCTCTTGTTTCAAATACTTATCACAACATGAAGAAAGGAAGGTTAACCTTAAAACTTTTTAGTTATGCTAGTCATTTGATTAAAGTGGATTCAAGCTGAACATTCAAAACACTAATATGTGAACTAGTTAAAAACAAATCATCATATTTGGGGGTCATCAGTGGTGTGCAGTTTCACTGTAGTAGAATACCAGCAGTCACACTGTATCCATATGGTGTGGAATTATTTGCTTGCTTTTGCTTTTTGTTTTCACGTTCACTGTTCTGCCCCATCAATGGGTCTAAATGTGGACCACACTGTGAACTGATATGCGCATTGGATGTAAACCAGTACAGGTTTTGATGGGCTATCTAAGATCAACATATGGAATATCAGGGGGACCCTTTTCACAATTATGTTTTTTCCAGTTCAATAGAAATACTGGTTATATTATATTATATTATATTATATTATATTATATTATATTTATTATATTTTATTATATTATATTATATTATATATATTATATTATATTTTATTATATTATATGTTTATATCATGAGTGAGTTTCCCTAAAATGAAAAGGTGCTTTGTAAATTTACTCCATATTTACTAAATGGCAGCATCTAGTAGACAGTTTCCATATTTGCATCCCTAATTTGACAAATGTGATTGGCTAACTCATTAGCCAATCACAGTTCATGATGTGCACTATATGTGGAGCAACTCAGTCTAGAGCCTTCACTCACTGTCCAGCCTTCACTCAGACCACATGCAGCTGTCACTGAGTCTACTCTGCAACTCCAAACCAGGTATCTTGAACAAGGTAACCATTGTTATATGTCGCTTTCTTTGCCTAGCAGTACTTGCTACAGATGATAATGCTAAAGCTTGCCCATGAGATTTTACTGGTATGTACTGCTGCTTATTTATGATGCATTGCTAGAAATAACGCTGGTTCCTTTGTTTGGGTTAGTTAGCTGTTGGCATTACATGTTGTGGTTATGTGAGCAGCTTTAATCTGTTTTTGCAAGGTAACACCTGATTCTTTGCTGTTTCAGGCAGACTGAAAGGAGGCTAGTTCTCTGCAACTCCAAAACAGGCAGCCTGAGCAAGGTAACCATTGTTCTATGTTGATTGTATTGTGCTTTAGTTCATGTTGACTACTTTACCTAGTGGTCCTTGCTACAAATGATACTGCTAAAGCCTGTCACGTGTGAGATTTTATTGATACTGCTGCCTCATTTATGAGGAATTATTAGAAATAACAGTTGATTCCTCTGTGTTTTGAGCGCTAGCTAACCAGTGCTCATGACAAAAATTGAAACTGTTTGGCATTACATGTTATGGTTATGTGAGAAGCATTTAATCTGTTTTTTTGCAAGGTAACACCTGATCTCTTTGCTGTTAGGCAGACTGAAAGGAAGGCCAGTTCTCTGCAACTCCAAACAGCAGGCCTGAGCAAGGTAACCATTGTTCTATATGTTGATTGTATTGTGCTTTGGTTC
>CM076983.1:1444880-1578632 GCA_039105355.1 Benthosema pterotum | reverse complement strand
ATAGAACTAGAATAGAGTAGAACTCACCACATGTGTTCATTCACATAGAACTAAATAATGGGAGAACACGAGATTTAGTATAACTAGAATAGAGAGTAGAACTCACCACAGTGGTTCATTCACACAGAACTAAATAATGAGAACATAGAATAGAATAGAACTCACTACAGTGTGTTCATTTTAGTATTAGTTGCATATAACTAGAATAGAGTAGAACTCACCACAGTGTGTTTCATCACATAGAACTAGAATAGAGTAGAACTAGAATGAGTATAACTAAAATAGAGTAGAACTCACTACACGTGTTCATTCACATAGAACTAGGAAGAGTAGAACTCACCACAGTGGTGTTCATTCAACATTAGAACTAGAATATATAGAAACTAGAATAGAGTAGAAACTCCTCACAGTGTGTTCATTCACATAGAACGAATAGAGGTAGAACACACTACAGTGTGTTCATTCACATAGAACTAGAATAAGTAGGAAACTCACCACAGTTGTTCATTCACATAGAACTAGAATAGAGTAGAACTCACCAACAGTGTGTTCATTCACATAGAACTAGAATAGAGTAGAACTAGAATAGAGTAGAACTAGAATAGAGTAGAACTCACTACAGTGTGTTCATTCACATAGAACTAGAATAGAGTAAACTCACCACATTGTGTTCATTCACATAGAACTAGAATAGAGTAGAACTCACCCCAGTGTGTTCATTCACATAGAACTAGAAAAGAGTAGAAACTCACCACAGTGTTTCATTCACATAGAACTAGAATATGGAAGAACTAGAATATAGTAAACTAGAATAGAGTAGAACTCACCACAGTGTGTTTCATTCACAAAAACTAGAATAGAGTAGAACTCACAACAGTGTGTTCATACCCATAGAAACTAGAAAAGAGTAGAACTCACTACAGGTGTTCATTCACATAGAACTAGAATAGAGTAGAACTCACCCAACAGTGTGTTCATTCACAAGAACTAGAATAGAGTAGAACTAGAATATAGAAGAACTAAGAATAGAGTAGAACTCACCACAGTGTGTTCATTCACATAGAACTAGAATAAAGTAGAACTCACCACAGTGTGTTCATCACGATAGAACTAGAATAAAGTAGAACTCACCACAGTGTGAACATTCACATAGAACTAGAATAGAGTAGAACTCACAACAGTGTGTTCATTCACATAGAACTAGAATAGATAGAACTCACCACAGATGTTTTCATTCACATAGAACTAGAATACTAGAGAAGAACTAGAATATAGTAAAACACATAATAGAGTATAACTCACCACATAGGTTCAATCACATAGAACTAGAATAAAGTAGAACTCACCACAGTGTTTTTATCCACATAGAAGAGAATATAGTAGAACTAGCATAGAGTAGAACTCAGCACAGTGTTCATCACATCACAATAAGCTAGAATAGAGTAAACTAATAAGAGAGTAGAACTCACACACAGAGTTTGTTCATTCACATAGAAAAGAATAAAGTAGAACTCACCACAGTGTGTTCATTCACATAAACTCAGAGTAGAGTAGAACTCACTACAGTGTGTTCATTCACATAGAACTAAATAGAGTAAACTCACCACAGTGTTTTTTATCCACATAGAAGTAGAATATAGTAGAACTAGAACAGAGTAGAACTCACCACAGTGTGTTCATTCACATAGAACTAGAATATAGTAGAACTAGAATAGAGTAGAACTAGAATAGAGTAGAACTCACCACAGTGTGTTCATTCACATAGAACTAGAATAGAGTAGAACTCACCACAGTGTGTTCATCCACATAGACCTAGAATAAGAGTAGAACAATAATAGATTAAACTAGAATAGAAGTAGAACTCCTACAGTGTTTCATTCACATAGAACTAGAAAGAGTAAAAACTCACCACAGTGTGTTCATACACATAGAACTGAGAATAAGTAGAACTCACCACAGTGTGTTCATTCACCTAGAGCAGAATAGAGTAGAACTCACTACAGTGTGTTCTCTCACATAGAACTAGAATAAGGTAGAACTAGAATATATTAGAACTAGAAAAGAGTAGAACCACCACAGTATTTACAATTCACAAGACTAGAATAAAGTAGAACTCACCCACAGTGTGTTCATTCACATAGAACTAGAATAGAGTAGAACTAGAATATAAGAACTAAATATAGTAGAACTCACCACAGTTGTTCATTCACATAGAACTAAGTATAGTAGAACTCACCACAGTGTTATCACATCACATAGAACTAGAATAAAGTAGAACTCATCTCACCACAGTTTGTTCATTCACATAGAACTAGAATAAAGTAGAACTCACCACAGGGTGTTCATTCACATAGAACTAGAATAGAGTAGAACTCACTACAGTGTGTTCATTCACAAAGAACTAGAATATGGTAAACTAGAATATAGTAAACTAGAATAGAGTAGAACTCACCACAGTGTGTTCATTCACATAACTAGATATAGAGTAGAACTCACCACAGTTTGTTCATTCACATAGAACTAGAAAAGTAGAACTAGAATAGAGTAAAACTCACTACAGTGTGTTCATTCACATAGAACTAGAATATAGTAGAACTAGAATAGAGTAATAACTAGAAGAGTAGAACTCACTACAGTGTGTTCATTCACATAGAACTAGAATAGAGTAGAAACTCACCACAGTGTGTTCATTGCACATAGAACTAGAATATAGTAGAACTCACCACAGTGTGTTCATTCACATAGAGCTAGAAAAGAGTAGAACTCACTACAGTGTGTTCATTCACATAGAACTAGAATTATGTAGAACTAGAATAAAGTAGAACTAGAATAGAAGAACTTCACCACAGATTTGTTCATTCACACAGAACTAGAATAAAAGTAGAACTAGAATAGAGTAGAACTCACTACATGTGTTCATTTGCATAGAACTAGAATAGAGTAGAACTCACCACAGTGTGTTCATTTCACATAGAACTAGAATAGAGTAGAACTAGAATAGAGTAAACTAGAATAGAGTAGAACTCACTACAGTTTTTCATTCACATAGAACTAGAATAGAGTAGAACTAGAATAGAGTAGAACTAGAATAGATAGAACTAGAATAGAGTAGAACTCACCACAGTGTGTTCATTCACATAGAACTAGAATAGAGTAGAACTAGAATATGTAGAACTAGAATAGAGTAGAACTCACCACAGTGTGTTCATTCACATAGAACTAGAATAGAGAAACTCACTACCGAGTGTTCATTCACATAGAACTAGAATATGGTAGAACTAGAATATAGTAGAACTAGAATAAGTAGAACACCCACAGTTTGTTCATTCACATAGAACTAGAATAAAGTAGAACTAAAAAAGAGTAGAACTCACTACAGTGTGTTTCATTCACATAGAACTAGAATAGAGTAGAACTCACCAGTGTGTTCATTCACATAGAACTAGAAAAAGTAGAACTAGAATAGAGTAGAACTAAATAGAGCAAACTCACTACAGTGTGTTCATTCACATAGAACTAGAATAGAGTAGAACTCACCACAGTGTGTTCATTCACATTCATTCACATAGACTTAATAGAGTAGAACTCACTACAGTGTGTTCATTCACATAGAACTAGAATATAGGTAAAACTAGAAACTAGATATAGTAGACTAGAATAGAGTAGAACTCACCACAGTTTGTTCATTCACATAGAACTAGAAAAAGTAGAACTCACCACAGTGTGTCATTCACTAGAACTAGAATAGGGTAGAACTAGAATATAGTAGAACTAGAATAGAGTAGAACTCACCACAGTTTGTTCATTCACATAGAACTAGAATAAAGTAGAACTAGAATAGAGTAGAACTCACCACAGTGTGTTCATTCACATAGAACTAGAGTAGAGTAGAACTCACCACAGTGTGTTCATTCACATAGAACTAAATAAAGTAGAACTCACCACAGTGTGTTCATTCACATAGAACTAGAATAAAGTAGAACTAGAATAGAGTAGAACTCACTACAGTGTGTTCAATCACATAGAACTAGAATAGAGTAGAACTCACCACAGTGTGTTCATTCACATAGAACTAGAATAGAGTAAACTAAATAAGTAGAACTAAAATAGAGTAGAACTCACTACAGTGTGTTCATTCACATAGAACTAGAATAGAGTAGAACTCACCACAGTGTGTTCATTCACATAGAACTAGAATATAGTAAGAACTCACCACAGTGTGTTCATTCACATAGAACTAGAATAGAGTAGAACTCACCACAGTTTGTTCATTCACATAGAACTAGAATAAATAGAACTAAATAGAGTAGAACTCACCACAGTGTGTTCATTCACATAGAACTAGAGTAGAGTAGAACTCACCACAGTGTGTTCATTCACATAGAACTAGAATAAAGTAGAACTCACCACAGTGTGTTCATTCACATAGAACTAGAATAAAGTAGAACTAGAATAGAGTAGAACTCACTACAGTGTGTTCATTCACATAGAACTAGAATAGAGTAAACTCACCACAGTGTGTTCATTCACATAGAACTAGAATAAGTAGAACTAGAATAGAGTAGAACTAGAATAGAGTAGAACTCACTACAGTGTGTTCATTCACATAGAACTAGAATAGAGTAGAACTCACCACAGTGTGTTCATTCACATAGAACTAGAATAGAGTAGAACTCACCACAGTGTGTTCATTCACATAGAACTAGAATATGTAAGAAACTAGAATATAGTAGAACTAGAATAGAGTAGAACTCACCACAGTGTGTTCATTCACATAGAACTAGAATAGAGTAGAACTCACTACAGTGTGTTCATTCACATAGAACTAGAATAGAGTAGAACTCACTACAGTGTGTTCATCACATAGAACTAGAATAGAGTATAACTCACCACAGTGTGTTCATTCACATAGAACTATAGTAGAGTAAAACTAGAATAGAGAAGAACTAGAATAAAGTAGAACTCACCACAGTGTTCATTCACATAGAACTAGAATAGAGTAGAACTAGAATATAGTAGAACTAGAATAGTGTAGAACTCACCACAGTGTGTTCATTCACATAGAACTAGAATAGAGTAGAACTCACCACAGTGTGTTCATTCACATAGAACTAGAATATAGTAGAACTAGAATAGAGTAGAACTCACCACAGTGTGTTCATTCACATAGAACTAGAATATAGTAGAACTAGAATATAGTTAGAACTAGAATAGAGTAGAACTCACCACAGTTTGTTCATTCACATAGAACTAGAATAAAGTAGAACTAGAATAGAGTAGAACTCACTACAGTGTGTTCATTCACATAGAACTAGAATAGAGTAGAACTAGAATAGAGTAGAACTAGAATATAGTAGAACTCACTACAGTGTGTTCATTCACATAGAAACTAGAATAGAGTAGAACTAGAATAGAGTAGAACTAGAATAGAGTAGAACTCACTACAGTGTGTTCATTCACATAGAACTAGAATAGAGTAGAACTCACCACAGTGTGTTCTTTCACATAGAACTAGAATAGAGTAGAACTCACCATAGTGTGTTCATTCACATAGAACTAGAATAGAGTAGAACTCACTACAGTGTGTTCATTCACATAGAACTAGAATATGTTAGAACTAGAATATAGTAGAACTAGAATAGAGTAGAACTCACCACAGTTTGTTCATTCACATAGAACTAGAATAAAGTAGAAGTAGAATAGAGTAGAACTCACTACAGTGTGTTCATTCACATAGAACTAGAATAGAGTAGAACTCACCACAGTGTGTTCATTCACATAGAACTAGAATAGAGTAGAACTAGAATAGAGTAGAACTAGAATAGAGTAGAACTCACTACAGTGTGTTCATTCACATAGAACTAGAATAGAGTAGAACTAGAATAGAGTAGAACTAGAATAGAGTAGAACTCACCACAGTGTGTTCATTCACATAGAACTAGAATAGAGTAGAACTAGAATATAGTAGAACTAGAATAGAGTAGAACTCACCACAGTGTGTTCATTCACATAGAACTAGAATAGAGTAGAACTCACTACAGTGTGTTCATTCACATAGAACTAGAATATGGTAGAACTAGAATATAGTAGAACTAGAATAGAGTAGAACTCACCACAGTTTGTTCCATTCACATAGAACTAGAATAAAGTAGAACTAGAATAGAGTAGAACTCACTACAGTGTGTTCATTCACATAGAACTAAATAGAGTAGAACTCACCAGTGTGTTCATTCACATAGAACTAGAATAGATTAGAACTAGAATAGAGTAGAACTAGAATAGAGTAGAACTCACTACAGTGTGTTCATTCACATAGAACTAGAATAGAGTAGAACTCACCACAGTGTGTTCATTCACATTCATTCACATAGAGCTAGAATAGAGTAGAACTCACTACAGTGTGTTCATTCACATAGAACTAGAATATGGTAGAACTAGAATATAGTAAACTAGAATAGAGTAGAACTCACCACAGTTTGTTCATTCACATAGAACTAGAATAAAGTAGAACTCACCACAGGGTGTTCATTCACATAGAACTAGAATATGTAGAACTAGAATAGTAGAACTAGAATAGAGTAGAACTCACCACAGTTTTGTTCATTCACATAGAACTAGAATAAAGTAGAACTAGAATAGAGTAGAACTCACCACAGTGTGTTCATTCACATAGAACTAGAGTAGAGTAGAACTCACCACAGTGTGTTCATTCACATAGAACTAGAATAAAGTAGAACTCACCACAGTGTGTTTCATTCACATAGAACTAGAATAAAGTAGAACTCACCACAGTGTGTTCATTCACATAGAACTAGAATAGAGTAGAACTCACTACAGTGTTCATTCACATAGAACTAGAATATGGTAGAACTAGAATATAGTATAAAACTAGAATAGAGTAGAACTCACCACAGTGTGTTCATTCACATAGAACTAGAATAGAGTAGAACTAGAATAGAGTAGAACTCACTACAGTGTGTTCATTCACATAGAACTAGAATAGAGTAGAACTCACCACAGTGTGTTCATTCACATAGAACTAGAATAGAGTAGAACTAAAATAGAGTAGAACTAGAATAGAGTAGAACTCACTACAGTGTGTTCATTCACATAGAACTAGAATAGAGTAGAACTCACCACAGTGTGTTCATTCACATAGAACTAGAATAGAGTAGAACTCACCACAGTGTGTTCATTCACATAGAACTAGAATATGGTAGAACTAGAATATAGTAGAACTAGAATAGAGTAGAACTCACCACAGTGTTTCATTCACATAGAACTAGAATAGAGTAGAACTCACTACAGTGTGTTCATTCACAGAACTAGAATAGTAGAACTCACCACAGTGTGTTCATTCACATAGAACTAGAATATGGTAGAACTAGAATATAGTAGAACTAGAATAGAGTAGAACTCACTACAGTGTGTTCATTCACATAGAACTAGAATAGAGTAGAACTCACCACAGTGTGTTTCATTCACATAGAACTAGAGTAGAGTAAACTAGAATAGAGTAGAACTAGAATAGAGTAGAACTCACCACAGTGTGTTCATTCACATAGAACTAGAATAGAGTAGAACTAGAATATAGTAAACTAGAATAGTGTAGAACTCACCACAGTGTGTTCATTCACATAGAACTAGAATAAAGTAGAACTCACCACAGTGTGTTCATTCACATAGAACTAGAATATAGTAGAACTAGAATAGAGTAGAACTCACCACAGTGTGTTTCATTCACATAGAACTAGAATATAGTAGAACTAGAAATATAGAAAACTAGAATAGAGTAGAACTCACCACATTTTGTTCATTCACATAGAACTAGAATAAAGTAGAACTAGAATAGAGTAGAACTAGAATAGAGTAGAACTCACTACAGTGTGTTTCATTCACATAGAACTAGAATAAGTAGAACTCACCACAGTGTGTTCATTCACATAGAACTAAATAGAGTAGAACTAGAATAGAGTAGAACTAGAATAGAGTATAGAACTCACTACAGTGTGTTCATTCACATAGAACTAGAATAGAGTAGAACTCACCACAGTGTGTTCATTCACATAGAACTAGAATAGAGTAGAACTCACCACAGTGTGTTCATTCACATAGAGCTAGAATAGAGTAGAACTCACTACAGTGTGTTTCATTCACATAGAACTATAATATGGTAGAACTAGAATATAGTAGAACTAGAATAGAGTAGAACTCACCACAGTTTGTTCATTCACATAGAACTAGAATAAAGTAGAACTCACCACAGTGTGTTCATTCACATAGAACTAGAATATGGTAGAACTAAATATAGTAGAACTAGAATAGAGTAGAACTCACCACAGTGTGTTCATTCACATAGAACTAGAGTAGAGTAGAACTCACCACAGTGTGTTCATTCACATAGAACTAGAATAAAGTAGAACTCACCACAGTGTGTTCATTCACATAGAACTAGAATAAAGTAGAACTCACCACAGTGTGTTCATTCACATAGAACTAGAATAGAGTAGAACTCACTACAGTGTGTTCATTCACATAGAACTAGAATATGGTAGAACTAGAATATAGTAGAACTAGAATAGAGTAAACTCACCACAGTTTGTTCATTCACATAGAACTAGAATAAAGTAGAACTAGAATAGAGTAGAACTCACTACAGTGTGTTTCATTCACATAGAACTAGAATAGAGTAGAACTCACCACAGTGTGTTCATTCACATAGAACTAGAATAGAGTAGAACTAGAATAGAGTAGAACTAGAATAGAGAAACTCACTACATTGTGTTCATTCACATAGAACTAGAATAGAGTAGAACTCACCACAGTGTTTCATTCACATAGAGCTAGAATAGAGTAGAACTCACTACAGTGTGTTCATTCACATAGAACTAGAATATGGTAGAACTAGAATATAGTAGAACTAGAATAGAGTAAACTCACCACAGTGTGTTCATTCACATAGAACTAGAATAGAGTAGAACTCACTACAGTGTGTTCATTCACATAGAACTAGAATAGAGTAGAACTCACTACAGTGTGTTCATTCACATAGAACTAGAATAGAGTAGAACTCACCACAGTGTGTTCATTCACATAGAACTAGAATAGAGTAGAACTAGAATATAGTAGAACTAGAATAGAGTAGAACTCACCACAGTGTGTTCATTCACATAGAACTAGAATAGAGTAGAACTCACCACAGTGTGTTCATTCACATAGAACTAGAATATAGTAGAACTAGAATAGAGTAGAACTCACCACAGTGTGTTCATTCACATAGAACTAGAATAGAGTAGAACTCACCACAGTGTTTTTTATCCACATAGAAGTAGAATATAGTAGAACTAGAATAGAGTAGAACTCACCACAGTGTGTTCATTCACATAGAACTAGAATAGAGTAGAACTCACTACAGTGTGTTCATTCACATAGAACTAGAATAGAGTAGAACTAGAATAGAGTAGAACTAGAATAGAGTAGAACTCACTACAGTGTGTTCATTCACATAGAGCTAGAATAGAGTAGAACTAGAATAGAGTAGAACTAGAATATAGTAGAACTCACTACAGTGTGTTCATTCACATAGAACTAAAATAGAGTAGAACTCACTACAGTGTGTTCATTCACATAGAACTAGAATAGAGTAGAACTAGAATAGAGTAGAACTCACTACAGTGTGTTCATTCACATAGAACTAGAATAGAGTAGAACTCACCACAGTGTTTTTATCCACATAGAAGTAAATATAGTAGAACTAGAACAGAGTAGAACTCACCACAGTGTGTTCATTCACATAGAACTAGAATATAGTAGAACTAGAATAGAGTAGAACTAGAATAGAGTAGAACTCACTACAGTGTGTTCATTCACATAGAACTAGAATAGAGTAGAACTCACCACAGTGTGTTCATTCACATAGAACTAGAATAGAGTAGAACTAGAATAGAGTAGAACTCACTACAGTGTGTTCATTCACATAGAACTAGAATAGAGTAGAACTCACCACAGTGTGTTCATTCACATAGAACTAGAATAGAGTAGAACTCACCACAGTGTGTTCATTCACATAGAGCTAGAATAGAGTAGAACTCACTACAGTGTGTTCTCTCACATAGAACTAGAATATGGTAGAACTAGAATATAGTAGAACTAGAATAGAGTAGAACTCACCACAGTTTGTTCATTCACATAGAACTAGAATAGAGTAGAACTCACCACAGTGTGTTCATTCACATAGAACTAGAATATGGTAGAACTAGAATATAGTAGAACTAGAATAGAGTAGAACTCACCACAGTGTGTTCATTCACATAGAACTAGAATAGAGTAGAACTCACCACAGTGTGTTCATTCACATAGAACTAGAATAAAGTAGAACTCACCACAGTGTGTTCATTCACATAGAACTAGAATAGAGTAGAACTCACCACAGTGTGTTCATTCACATAGAACTAGAATAGAGTAGAACTCACTACAGTGTGTTCATTCACATAGAACTAGAATATGGTAGAACTAGAATATAGTAGAACTAGAATAGAGTAGAACTCACCACAGTGTGTTCATTCACATAGAACTAGAATAGAGTAGAACTCACCACAGTTTGTTCATTCACATAGAACTAGAATAAAGTAGAACTAGAATAGAGTAGAACTCACTACAGTGTGTTCATTCACATAGAACTAGAATAGAGTAGAACTAGAATAGAGTAGAACTAGAATAGAGTAGAACTCACTACAGTGTGTTCATTCACATAGAACTAGAATAGAGTAGAACTCACCACAGTGTGTTCATTCACATAGAACTAGAATAGAGTAGAACTCACCACAGTGTGTTCATTCACATAGAGCTAGAATAGAGTAGAACTCACTACAGTGTGTTCATTCACATAGAACTAGAATATGGTAGAACTAGAATATAGTAAAACTAGAATAGAGTAGAACTCACCACAGTGTGTTCATTCACATAGAACTAGAATAGAGTAGAACTAGAATAGAGTAGAACTCACTACAGTGTGTTCATTCACATAGAACTAGAATAGAGTAGAACTCACCACAGTGTGTTCATTCACATAGAACTAGAATAGAGTAGAACTAGAATAGAGTAGAACTAGAATAGAGTAGAACTCACTACAGTGTGTTCATTCACATAGAACTAGAATAGAGTAGAACTAGAATAGAGTAGAACTAGAATAGAGTAGAACTAGAATAGAGTAGAACTCACCACAGTGTGTTCATTCACATAGAACTAGAATAGAGTAGAACTAGAATATAGTAGAACTAGAATAGAGTAGAACTCACCACAGTGTGTTCATTCACATAGAACTAGAATAGAGTAGAACTCACTACAGTGTGTTCATTCACATAGAACTAGAATATGGTAGAACTAGAATATAGTAGAACTAGAATAGAGTAGAACTCACCACAGTTTGTTCATTCACATAGAACTAGAATAAAGTAGAACTAGAATAGAGTAGAACTCACTACAGTGTGTTCATTCACATAGAACTAGAATAGAGTAGAACTCACCACAGTGTGTTCATTCACATAGAACTAGAATAGAGTAGAACTAGAATAGAGTAGAACTAGAATAGAGCAGAACTCACTACAGTGTGTTCATTCACATAGAACTAGAATAGAGTAGAACTCACCACAGTGTGTTCATTCACATTCATTCACATAGAGCTAGAATAGAGTAGAAACTCACTACAGTGTGTTCATTCACATAGAACTAGAATATGGTAGAACTAGAATATAGTAGAACTAGAATAGAGTAGAACTCACCACAGTTTGTTCATTCACATAGAACTAGAATAAAGTAGAACTCACCACAGTGTGTTTCATTCACATAGAACTAGAATATGGTAGAACTAGAATATAGTAGAACTAGAATAGAGTAGAACTCACCACAGTTTGTTCATTCACATAGAACTAGAATAAAGTAGAACTAAATAGAGTAGAACTCACCACAGTGTGTTCATTCACATAGAACTAGAGTAGAGTAGAACTCACCACAGTGTGTTCATTCACATAGAACTAGAATAAAGTAGAACTCACCACAGTGTGTTCATTCACATAGAACTAGAATAGAGTAGAACTAGAATAGAGTAGAACTCACTACAGTGTGTTCATTCACATAGAACTAGAATAGAGTAGAACTCACCACAGTGTGTTCATTCACATAGAACTAGAATAGAGTAGAACTAGAATAGAGTAGAACTAGAATAGAGTAGAACTCACTACAGTGTGTTCATTCACATAGAACTAGAATAGAGTAGAACTCACCACAGTGTGTTCATTCACATAGAACTAGAATAGAGTAGAACTCACCACAGTGTGTTCATTCACATAGAACTAGAATAGAGTAGAACTCACCACAGTTTGTTCATTCACATAGAACTAGAATAAAGTAGAACTAGAATAGAGTAGAACTCACCACAGTGTGTTCATTCACATAGAACTAGAATAGAGTAGAACTCACCACAGTGTGTTCATTCACATAGAACTAGAATAGAGTAGAACTCACCACAGTGTGTTCATTCACATAGAACTAGAATAAAGTAGAACTAGAATAGAGTAGAACTCACTACAGTGTGTTCATTCACATAGAACTAGAATAGAGTAGAACTCACCACAGTGTGTTCATTCACATAGAACTAGAATAGAGTAGAACTAGAATAGAGTAGAACTAGAATAGAGTAGAACTCACTACAGTGTGTTCATTCACATAGAACTAGAATAGAGTAGAACTCACCACAGTGTGTTCATTCACATAGAACTAGAATAGAGTAGAACTCACCACAGTGTGTTCATTCACATAGAACTAGAATATGGTAGAACTAGAATATAGTAGAACTAGAATAGAGTAGAACTCACCACAGTGTGTTCATTCACATAGAACTAGAATAGAGTAGAACTCACTACAGTGTGTTCATTCACATAGAACTAGAATAGAGTAGAACTCACTACAGTGTGTTCATTCACATAGAACTAGAATAGAGTAGAACTCACCACAGTGTGTTCATTCACATAGAACTAGAGTAGAGTAGAACTAGAATAGAGTAGAACTAGAATAGAGTAGAACTCACCACAGTGTGTTCATTCACATAGAACTAGAATAGAGTAGAACTAGAATATAGTAGAACTAGAATAGAGTAGAACTCACCACAGTGTGTTCATTCACATAGAACTAGAATAGAGTAGAACTCACCACAGTGTGTTCATTCACATAGAACTAGAATATAGTAGAACTAGAATAGAGTAGAACTCACCACAGTGTGTTCATTCACATAGAACTAGAATATGGTAGAACTAGAATATAGTAGAACTAGAATAGAGTAGAACTCACCACAGTTTGTTCATTCACATAGAACTAGAATAAAGTAGAACTAGAATAGAGTAGAACTCACTACAGTGTGTTCATTCACATAGAACTAGAATAGAGTAGAACTAGAATAGAGTAGAACTAGAATAGAGTAGAACTCACTACAGTGTGTTCATTCACATAGAACTAGAATAGAGTAGAACTAGAATAGAGTAGAACTAGAATAGAGTAGAACTCACTACAGTGTGTTCATTCACATAGAACTAGAATAGAGTAGAACTCACCACAGTGTGTTCATTCACATAGAACTAGAATAAAGTAGAACTCACCACAGTGTGTTCATTCACATAGAACTAGAATAGAGTAGAACTCACTACAGTGTGTTCATTCACATAGAACTAGAATATGGTAGAACTAGAATATAGTAGAACTAGAATAGAGTAGAACTCACCACAGTTTGTTCATTCACATAGAACTAGAATAAAGTAGAACTAGAATAGAGTAGAACTCACTACAGTGTGTTCATTGCATAGAACTAGAATAGAGTAGAACTCACCACAGTGTGTTCATTCACATAGAACTAGAATAGAGTAGAACTAGAATAGAGTAGAACTAGAATAGAGTAGAACTCACTACAGTGTGTTCATTCACATAGAACTAGAATAGAGTAGAACTAGAATAGAGTAGAACTAGAATAGAGTAGAACTAGAATAGAGTAGAACTCACCACAGTGTGTTCATTCACATAGAACTAGAATAGAGTAGAACTAGAATATAGTAGAACTAGAATAGAGTAGAACTCACCACAGTGTGTTCATTCACATAGAACTAGAATAGAGTAGAACTCACTACAGTGTGTTCATTCACATAGAACTAGAATATGGTAGAACTAGAATATAGTAGAACTAGAATAGAGTAGAACTCACCACAGTTTGTTCATTCACATAGAACTAGAATAAAGTAGAACTAGAATAGAGTAGAACTCACTACAGTGTGTTCATTCACATAGAACTAGAATAGAGTAGAACTCACCAGTGTGTTCATTCACATAGAACTAGAATAGAGTAGAACTAGAATAGAGTAGAACTAGAATAGAGTAGAACTCACTACAGTGTGTTCATTCACATAGAACTAGAATAGAGTAGAACTCACCACAGTGTGTTCATTCACATTCATTCACATAGAGCTAGAATAGAGTAGAACTCACTACAGTGTGTTCATTCACATAGAACTAGAATATGGTAGAACTAGAATATAGTAGAACTAGAATAGAGTAGAACTCACCACAGTTTGTTCATTCACATAGAACTAGAATAGAGTAGAACTCACCACAGTGTGTTCATTCACATAGAACTAGAATATGGTAGAACTAGAATATAGTAGAACTAGAATAGAGTAGAACTCACCACAGTTTGTTCATTCACATAGAACTAGAATAAAGTAGAACTAGAATAGAGTAGAACTCACTACAGTGTGTTCATTCACATAGAACTAGAATAGAGTAGAACTCACCACAGTGTGTTCATTCACATAGAACTAGAATAGAGTAGAACTCACCACAGTGTGTTCATTCACATAGAACTAGAATAGAGTAGAACTCACTACAGTGTGTTCATTCACATAGAACTAGAATATGGTAGAACTAGAATATAGTAGAACTAGAATAGAGTAGAACTCACCACAGTTTGTTCATTCACATAGAACTAGAATAAAGTAGAACTAGAATAGAGTAGAACTCACTACAGTGTGTTCATTCACATAGAACTAGAATAGAGTAGAACTCACCACAGTGTGTTCATTCACATAGAACTAGAATAGAGTAGAACTAGAATAGAGTAGAACTAGAATAGAGTAGAACTCACTACAGTGTGTTCATTCACATAGAACTAGAATAGAGTAGAACTCACCACAGTGTGTTCATTCACATAGAACTAGAATAGAGTAGAACTCACCACAGTGTGTTCATTCACATAGAACTAGAATATGGTAGAACTAGAATATAGTAGAACTAGAATAGAGTAGAACTCACCACAGTGTGTTCATTCACATAGAACTAGAATAGAGTAGAACTCACTACAGTGTGTTCATTCACAGAACTAGAATAGAGTAGAACTCACCACAGTGTGTCCATTCACATAGAACTAGAATATGGTAGAACGAGAATATAGTAGAACTAGAATAGAGTAGAACTCACTACAGTGTGTTCATTCACATAGAACTAGAATAGAGTAGAACTCACCACAGTGTGTTCATTCACATAGAACTAGAGTAGAGTAGAACTAGAATAGAGTAGAACTAGAATAGAGTAGAACTCACCACAGTGTGTTCATTCACATAGAACTAGAATAGAGTAGAACTAGAATATAGTAGAACTAGAATAGAGTAGAACTCACCACAGTGTGTTCATTCACATAGAACTAGAATAGAGTAGAACTCACCACAGTGTGTTCATTCACATAGAACTAGAATATAGTAGAACTAGAATAGAGTAGAACTCACCACAGTGTGTTCATTCACATAGAACTAGAATATAGTAGAACTAGAATATAGTAGAACTAGAATAGAGTAGAACTCACCACAGTGTGTTCATTCACATAGAACTAGAATAAAGTAGAACTAGAATAGAGTAGAACTAGAATAGAGTAGAACTCACTACAGTGTGTTCATTCACATAGAACTAGAATAGAGTAGAACTCACCACAGTGTGTTCATTCACATAGAACTAGAATAGAGTAGAACTAGAATAGAGTAGAACTAGAATAGAGTAGAACTCACTACAGTGTGTTCATTCACATAGAACTAGAATAGAGTAGAACTCACCACAGTGTGTTCATTCACATAGAACTAGAATAGAGTAGAACTCACCACAGTGTGTTCATTCACATAGAACTAGAATAGAGTAGAACTCACCACAGTGTGTTCATTCACATAGAACTAGAATATGGTAGAACTAGAATATAGTAGAACTAGAATAGAGTAGAACTCACCACAGTTTGTTCATTCACATAGAACTAGAATAAAGTAGAACTCACCACAGTGTGTTCATTCACATAGAACTAGAATATGGTAGAACTAGAATATAGTAGAACTAGAATAGAGTAGAACTCACCACAGTGTGTTCATTCACATAGAACTAGAATAGAGTAGAACTCACCACAGTGTGTTCATTCACATAGAACTAGAATAAAGTAGAACTCACCACAGTGTGTTCATTCACATAGAACTAGAATAAAGTAGAACTCACCACAGTGTGTTCATTCACATAGAACTAGAATAGAGTAGAACTCACTACAGTGTGTTCATTCACATAGAACTAGAATATGGTAGAACTAGAATATAGTAGAACTAGAATAGAGTAGAACTCACCACAGTTTGTTCATTCACATAGAACTAGAATAAAGTAGAACTAGAATAGAGTAGAACTCACTACAGTGTGTTCATTCACATAGAACTAGAATAGAGTAGAACTCACCACAGTGTGTTCATTCACATAGAACTAGAATAGAGTAGAACTAGAATAGAGTAGAACTAGAATAGAGTAGAACTCACTACAGTGTGTTCATTCACATAGAACTAGAATAGAGTAGAACTCACCACAGTGTGTTCATTCACATAGAGCTAGAATAGAGTAGAACTCACTACAGTGTGTTCATTCACATAGAACTAGAATATGGTAGAACTAGAATATAGTAGAACTAGAATAGAGTAGAACTCACCACAGTGTGTTCATTCACATAGAACTAGAATAGAGTAGAACTCACTACAGTGTGTTCATTCACATAGAACTAGAATAGAGTAGAACTCACTACAGTGTGTTCATTCACATAGAACTAGAATAGAGTAGAACTCACCACAGTGTGTTCATTCACATAGAACTAGAATAGAGTAGAACTAGAATATAGTAGAACTAGAATAGAGTAGAACTCACCACAGTGTGTTCATTCACATAGAACTAGAATAGAGTAGAACTCACCACAGTGTGTTCATTCACATAGAACTAGAATATAGTAGAACTAGAATAGAGTAGAACTCACCACAGTGTGTTCATTCACATAGAACTAGAATAGAGTAGAACTCACCACAGTGTTTTTATCCACATAGAAGTAGAATATAGTAGAACTAGAATAGAGTAGAACTCAGCACAGTGTGTTCATTCACATAGAACTAGAATAGAGTAGAACTCACTACAGTGTGTTCATTCACATAGAACTAGAATATAGTAGAACTAGAATATAGTAGAACTAGAATAGAGTAGAACTCACTACAGTGTGTTCATTCACATAGAACTAGAATAGAGTAGAACTAGAATAGAGTAGAACTAGAATATAGTAGAACTCACTACAGTGTGTTCATTCACATAGAACTAAAATAGAGTAGAACTCACTACAGTGTGTTCATTCACATAGAACTAGAATAGAGTAGAACTAGAATAGAGTAGAACTCACTACAGTGTGTTCATTCACATAGAACTAGAATAGAGTAGAACTCACCACAGTGTGTTCATTCACATAGAACTAGAATAGAGTAGAACTCACCACAGTGTGTTCATTCACATAGAACTAGAATATGGTAGAACTAGAATATAGTAGAACTAGAATAGAGTAGAACTCACCACAGTGTGTTCATTCACATAGAACTAGAATAGAGTAGAACTCACTACAGTTTGTTCATTCACATAGAACTAGAATAGAGTAGAACTCACCACAGTGTGTTCATTCACATAGAACTAGAATAGAGTAGAACTAGAATAGAGTAGAACTCACCACAGTGTGTTCATTCACATAGAACTAGAATAGAGTAGAACTCACCACAGTGTGTTCATTCACATAGAACTAGAATAGAGTAGAACTCACCACAGTGTGTTCATTCACATAGAACTAGAATAGAGTAGAACTCACTACAGTTTGTTCATTCACATAGAACTAGAATAGAGTAGAACTCACCACAGTGTGTTCATTCACATAGAACTAGAATAGAGTAGAACTAGAATAGAGTAGAACTCACCACAGTGTGTTCATTCACATAGAACTAGAATATAGTAGAACTAGAATAGAGTAGAACTCACCACAGTGTGTTCATTCACATAGAACTAGAATAGAGTAGAACTCACCACAGTGTTTTTATCCACATAGAAGTAGAATATAGTAGAACTAGAATAGAGTAGAACTAGAATAGAGTAGAACTCACCACAGTGTGTTCATTCACATAGAACTAGAACAGAGTAGAACTAGAATAGAGTAGAACTCACCACAGTGTGTTCATTCACATAGAACTAGAATAGAGTAGAACTAGAATAGAGTAGAACTCACTACAGTGTGTTCATTCACATAGAACTAGAATAGAGTAGAACTAGAATAGAGTAGAACTCACCACAGTTTGTTCATTCACATAGAACTAGAATAGAGTAGAACTAGAATAGAGTAGAACTCACTACAGTGTGTTCATTCACATAGAACTAGAATAGAGTAGAACTAGAATAGAGTAGAACTAGAATAGAGTAGAACTCACTACAGTGTGTTCATTCACATAGAACTAGAATAGAGTAGAACTCACCACAGTGTGTTCATTCACATAGAACTAGAATAGAGTAGAACTCACCACAGTGTGTTCATTCACATAGAACTAGAATAAAGTAGAACTCACCACAGTGTGTTCATTCACATAGAACTAGAATAAAGTAGAACTCACCACAGTGTGTTCATTCACATAGAACTAGAATATGGTAGAACTAGAATATAGTAGAACTAGAATAGAGTAGAACTCACCACAGTTTGTTCATTCACATAGAACTAGAATAAAGTAGAACTAGAATAGAGTAGAACTCACTACAGTGTGTTCATTCACATAGAACTAGAATAGAGTAGAACTCACCACAGTGTGTTCATTCACATAGAACTAGAATAGAGTAGAACTAGAATAGAGTAGAACTAGAATAGAGTAGAACTCACTACAGTGTGTTCATTCACATAGAACTAGAATAGAGTAGAACTCACCACAGTGTGTTCATTCACATAGAACTAGAATAGAGTAGAACTCACCACAGTGTGTTCATTCACATAGAACTAGAATAGAGTAGAACTCACTACAGTGTGTTCATTCACATAGAACTAGAATAGAGTAGAACTAGAATATAGTAGAACTAGAATAGAGTAGAACTCACCACAGTGTGTTCATTCACATAGAACTAGAATAGAGTAGAACTCACTACAGTGTGTTCATTCACATAGAACTAGAATAAAGTAGAACTCACTACAGTGTGTTCATTCACATAGAACTAGAATAGAGTAGAACTCACCACAGTGTGTTCATTCACATAGAACTAGAATAGAGTAGAACTAGAATATAGTAGAACTAGAATAGAGTAGAACTCACCACAGTGTGTTCATTCACATAGAACTAGAATAGAGTAGAACTAGAATATAGTAGAACTAGAATAGAGTAGAACTCACCACAGTGTGTTCATTCACATAGAACTAGAATAGAGTAGAACTCACCACAGTGTGTTCATTCACATAGAACTAGAATATAGTAGAACTAGAATAGAGTAGAACTCACCACAGTGTGTTCATTCACATAGAACTAGAATAGAGTAGAACTAGAATATAGTAGAACTCACCACAGTGTTTTTATCCACATAGAACTAGAATATAGTAGAACTAGAATAGAGTAGAACTAGAATAGAGTAGAACTCACTACAGTGTGTTCATTCACATAGAACTAGAATAGAGTAGAACTAGAATAGAGTAGAACTAGAATATAGTAGAACTCACTACAGTGTGTTCATTCACATAGAACTAAAATAGAGTAGAACTCACTACAGTGTGTTCATTCACATAGAACTAGAATAGAGTAGAACTAGAATAGAGTAGAACTCACTACAGTGTGTTCATTCACATAGAACTAGAATAGAGTAGAACTCACCACAGTGTGTTCATTCACATAGAACTAGAATAGAGTAGAACTCACCACAGTGTGTTCATTCACATAGAACTAGAATATGGTAGAACTAGAATATAGTAGAACTAGAATAGAGTAGAACTCACCACAGTGTGTTCATTCACATAGAACTAGAATAGAGTAGAACTCACTACAGTTTGTTCATTCACATAGAACTAGAATAGAGTAGAACTCACCACAGTGTGTTCATTCACATAGAACTAGAATATGGTAGAACTAGAATATAGTAGAACTAGAATAGAGTAGAACTCACCACAGTGTGTTCATTCACATAGAACTAGAATAGAGTAGAACTCACTACAGTGTGTTCATTCACATAGAACTAGAGTAGAGTAGAACTCACCACAGTGTCTTCATTCACATAGAACTAGAATAGAGTAGAACTCACTACAGTGTGTTCATTCACATAGAACTAGAATAGAGTAGAACTAGAATATAGTAGAACTAGAATAGAGTAGAACTCACCACAGTGTGTTCATTCACATAGAACTAGAATAAAGTAGAACTCACCACAGTGTGTTCATTCACATAGAACTAGAATAGAGTAGAACTAGAATAGAGTAGAACTAGAATAGAGTAGAACTCACCACAGTGTGTTCATTCACATAGAACTAGAATAAAGTAGAACTCACCACAGTGTGTCCATTCACATAGAACTAGAATAGAGTAGAACTCACCACAGTGTGTTCATTCACATAGAACTAGAATAGAGTAGAACTAGAATAGAGTAGAACTCACCACAGTGTGTTCATTCACATAGAACTAGAATAGAGTAGAACTCACCACAGTGTGTTCATTCACATAGAACTAGAATAGAGTAGAACTAGAATAGAGTAGAACTCACCACAGTGTGTTCATTCACATAGAACTAGAATAGAGTAGAACTCACCACAGTGTGTTCATTCACATAGAACTAGAATAGAGTAGAACTCACCACAGTGTGTTCATTCACATAGAACTAGAATAGAGTAGAACTAGAATATAGTAGAACTAGAATAGAGTAGAACTCACCACAGTGTGTTCATTCACATAGAACTAGAATAGAGTAGAAGTAGAATAGAGTAGAACTCACCACAGTGTGTTCATTCACATAGAACTAGAATATGGTAGAACTAGAATATAGTAGAACTAGAATAGAGTAGAACTCACCACAGTGTGTTCATTCACATAGAACTAGAATAGAGTAGAACTCACCACAGTGTGTTCATTCACATAGAACTAGAATAGAGTAGAACTCACCACAGTGTGTTCATTCACATAGAACTAGAATAGAGTAGAACTCACTGCAGTGTGTTCATTCACATAGAACTAGAAGAGAGTAGAACTAGAATAGAGTAGAACTCACCACAGTGTGTTCATTCACATAGAACTAGAATAGAGTAGAACTCACCACAGTGTGTTCATTCACATAGAACTAGAATAGAGTAGAACTCACTAGTGTGTTCATTCACATAGAACTAGAATAGAGTAGAACTAGAATATAGTAGAACTAGAATAGAGTAGAACTCACCACAGTGTGTTCATTCACATAGAACTAGAATAGAGTAGAACTCACTAGTGTGTTCATTCACATAGAACTAGAATAGAGTAGAACTAGAATATAGTAGAACTAGAATATAGTAGAACTAGAATATAGTAGAACTAAAATAGAGTAGAACTCGCCACAGTGTGTTCATTCACATAGAACTAGAATAGAGTAGAACTAGAATAGAGTAGAACTAGAATAGTAGAACTAGAATAGAGTAGAACTCACCACAGTGTGTTCATTCACATAGAACTAGAATAGAGTAGAACTCACCGCAGTGTGTTCATTCACATAGAACTAGAATAGAGTAGAACTCACTGCAGTGTGTTCATTCACATAGAACTAGAAGAGAGTAGAACTAGAATAGAGTAGAACTCACCACAGTGTGTTCATTCACATAGAACTAGAATAGAGTAGAACTCACCACAGTGTGTTCATTCACATAGAACTAGAATAGAGTAGAACTCACTAGTGTGTTCATTCACATAGAACTAGAATAGAGTAGAACTAGAATATAGTAGAACTAGAATAGAGTAGAACTCACCACAGTGTGTTCATTCACATAGAACTAGAATAGAGTAGAACTCACTAGTGTGTTCATTCACATAGAACTAGAATAGAGTAGAACTAGAATATAGTAGAACTAGAATATAGTAGAACTAGAATATAGTAGAACTAGAATAGAGTAGAACTCACCACAGTGTGTTCATTCACATAGAACTAGAATAGAGTAGAACTAGAATATAGTAGAACTAGAATATAGTAGAACTAGAATAGAGTAGAACTCACCACAGTGTGTTCATTCACATAGAACTAGAATAGAGTAGAACTCACCACAGTGTGTTCATTCACATAGAACTAGAATAGAGTAGAACTAGAATATAGTAGAACTAGAATATAGTAGAACTCACCACAGTGTGTTCATTCACATAGAGCTAGAATATAGTAGAACTAGAATAGAGTAATAAGTAATAGAGAATATGTAAATAAAACCTCATTGCTAAATGTTTTGTGCTTACACAACTACTCCAGAATGTTGTTATTGTTATTTTCCTATATTTTCCAAGGATAGGAAAAATTGTAATTATACCTAAGATTTTCTAATTGCAAAAAGTACTGTACAATACAGTAAAAGTTGTTCAGATAATGTGTATGCCTTAATTTGTGTGCAAAACACCCCTTCATTATTCCTTTGTTTATTAAAAGCTGCCCAGCGTTTTTGTTATTTTTGGCCAAACTGTACTACTACTAAATATGAAAATTTGTGTGTCAGTGTATGTGAATCTGAAATAGCTGCTAGTAGGAATCTTCCAATTTAGAGTCACAGAGTTCTGAATATGGAAAAAAGTGAAAAATTATGAAATTGGGGCGTTTGTTAAAAAAAAGTCAGGGAGTAGTTACATCTTATATGAGAGCATCTTCACAAAAAATTAGAAGATCCTAAACCCCTATAGCCACATGACCAAATAAGATGCCAAAAATGTCCTATTTTAGCCCCCTCGGAAAGAACGTAAGATATTTAAAAAATTGTAAAAAAAATTCAGGAATATAATTTTTATCGCAAAATATGTTTCTGTGAACACATCGCAACCCTACAATTACTATGTAATGAGGACAGAAATCTAACTAGTTTCATATTTCTACTAGGCCCCTTAAAGTTTTAATGAATTTTAAGCGATTTTGGCCACAATGCCATTTTTGGCTTCCTATTATGCAAAAAGTGAAAGTGAGGCCCTTTCGTCAACCCCGCCTTGGGTATGGGCACTGATGACGCGGAGGAGCAGACACGCCGCCAGCACCCACAGCAGCGCCCCTAGCGGGAATCAAACCCAGGACCTTCTAGCTGTGAGGCGACAGCACTAACCACTGTGCCACCGTGCCCCATTTATAAGTCATTATTTTTGAGTGAAAGTTTGAATTTGAACAAACAAAATAAATAAAACTATAACTGCAACAAAAGTAGAAACTAATATAATACAACAATACAACACCAGCAGCTAAGTTCAAGTAATGTCACACTGTGTGTGTGTGTGTGTGTGTGTGTGTGTGTGTGTGTGTGTGTGTGTGTGTGTGTGTGTGTGTGTGTGTGTGTGTGTGTGTGTGTGTGTGTGTGTGTGTGTGTGTGTGTGTGTGTGTGTGTGTAAAAGCACGGAATGGCGTGGGGTTCGGACCTTATACAGACTACAGAAAAGATTAACTCTTTGTTGTAAATGTACATATGGTTTGATAGATAAACATCTCTGCAAGCGACCTATTTCTGTGTTGGTGTCAATAGTTTATACAGAAAGTAATTCATTGCATGCCGCTACATGTTGGAAACATATCAATTTTATCCCCAAAGGAGGATCATTATGACCCCGAAATTATTTGGTAACTGTGGTAAAAATGCCTGATCGTTACAAAATGGACTTATGCTAATTAGCCGGGCCGAGTCGGGCTTCAGGCTTACTTGTTTAGGTCCCACTTAGGGCCGGGCCAACTTTTCCAGGCCTGTTGATATCATTACGAACACCATTCATAATCTATATATCTTGTAACACAATCACAATTGCGGCATTAAACTCTTTCAACTTGATTGTCAGGACACAGATAATGCCCATCCCAGTTACCCACCTTAAGCATCAGAGCCATTAGCAAAGCTGCAGTCTAGCCGTTTGTCATGCACACAGTTTCCAGGAATGCATTTTCCACAGGAACTCTCCCGGCAGACATCAGGGTGGCAGGTTAGGGTTAGGGCAGGCCCACAGAACTCCTCATCTGACTGTTTGGCACAGTCTGGGTGTCTGTCAGAGCACAGAGGCCGCTCCAAACACAGACCACTGCAGGTTTAAAGAAACATGTTGAACATGTTCAACATTTTCAAATAATAATATGCATATACATTTTCCTGAAATTGTAAACTGTCCCTTTTCACATCAAGGGCACCCAGATTCATGTATTGGCCATGGGCTTCTATTTGAAAAGTGTGTTGGGCCAGGGAGAGGCACATAAAGGGTGTTGAATGATTGTTATTTTAGTCAGAATAATCACAGCTTCAAAATTAATTTAATCATGATTGATCCCCATTCAAACTGTGTCCATAATATGCCATGTATTCCTGTACAGTATTTGAACATTTATAAAAGAATAATAACCTGGAGGATGTTTATTTATTGATCTACAAGTCCCCAATGCTTGTAGGTCCTCCAGCTCTACTCTGTGGCTTTGGATACAGGGAGACACACAGCTAGGCTATAAACTGTGCTCTACGCATTTTATTCAATGAGAGAATGCTCAGTGGGTTGACTACTAACCTACATTATGAACACCAAGTTTTAGTATAAACTCTTCAAAAACACGGTGAAGCAGCCTTTTGCTTCTATGGACCGACGGCGTGGAACAAACTCCCATTATACATTCGACAGGCAGCCTCTGTAGACATTTTTAAAGCACAGCTCAAGACGTACTTCTATGCACTTGCTTTTAACTGATTCTCTGTGATTTTATATTTTATGGAATTTATGCCTTATTTCAGGTCCTCACTGTACTGCTTCTTTGATGTATTTTAATGATCTCTTTAATTCGAGAGCTATTAGAGCTATTGGTTCAGTAAGGAGATGCTGCTCGTCTGTATCCCGCCCTCTATTACGTCAAATTGTCCAGACACTTGTTTTGTGTCACCTCGACTATTGCTCTACAGTCTGGTCATCCGCCAATTGCGCAGAAATAAAAAAACTACAGGTGGTACAAAATAGAGCTGCTCGGTTAGTACTTGGATGCTCTATGAGAACAAATGTTACTGTAATGCATGAGAGTCTTGCCTGGCTCTCAGTACAGAAGAGGTTGATTTGCAACTCACTTGTTCTGTTCAAGTCAGTCGTGACAAAGTATGTTCCTGTCCTTATACGTCAAATCATTCTTAATAGTTCTGTTCATGCTCATAATACAAGGAACGCCAGTAATGGTCAACTGGTCATTCCTAGGCCTAGAAAAAATGCCTTAAAGAGATCTTTTATTTATAGGACCCTAGCACGGTGGAACGACCTACCGAGTGAACTCCGTACTATTGAGTCTAGATTAACTTTTAGAAAAGCTCTGAAAATGCTATTGTTAAACCAATAATCATCATCTCAGGAGCACACTTATGTATCAGGCATCTGTGTAAGTGTGTAGGTACACACATTTATGTGTAAGTAGTTAGGTATATGTGTGTATATGTACATGTGTTTAAGTGCATGTGTGGATTTATAGATATAGATGTGTAAATGGATATTTCCCTCTTGTTTTACTTTTGTTTATTAAGTTATTAACAATGATGTGGTAAACAATCGTTAATAACTGCCATTTTTATTTATTTTTATTCTTCTCTAGCATTTTATCTGTCTATTCTTGGACTACACTGTAATGTTACAAATGTCGAATCTTCTGCTCTTGCTTCATTTGACATATATATCAATTGTATAACAATACATATAACAATTGTATAACAATTGTATTTTAGTATATATACTGCATTGTATGTTCTGTATATCTGTGGTTGACCCCAGGAAGACTAGCTAGCTGCCTTGGCAGCAGCTAATGGGGATCTCTAAATAAAATAAAATCAAATCATTCCCACTATTGTTTGTCTTCTTCTCTATTGCAATGTAAAGCACTTTGAGCTGCATTTTATGTCATGAAAGGTGCTATACAAATAAAGATTATTATTATTATTATTATTATTATTAGAGATGCTGGTCCAAGGTGAAAACATGGAACCCTCCCAATCACCTGGACACTCAGAGGGCACAGCCATCACCTCAGTGGAGGCTGTTGAAACACATATTTGGTGGAGTAATAAACCAGTATTTCATAATCACATTTAATCACTTAAATAAACTCTGAGACACTGCTTTAAAAAGCATTGTGGTCTGCACTCATCACATCACTTTACTATAGTCGGTGAGTAGCAAGAGTTATGTTGTTACAGTACAGCCTGTCATGCACTAGAATAGGAAGTTTAGTCAATATGTGTGTGCGCGCTCGCACATGCCTGTATTGTGTTCCACTCACAGTGCACAGGTCCTGGTTTGCCACATCAGGGCAGGAGGGCTTTATCTTCCAGGAGTTTCCAAACAGCTCTGGCGTCAACTCCATGTTTCCCTGCAGCATGGTGAAGTCACTGTCTGCGTCTGTTACTGCACAAACTCCCCACAGACCTTTTAGGCACATGTACACAGACACCACTGGCACGTATTAGTACAGACATGTAGCATATAAATGTTGCCCCCCCATCATTCCTGATGCATCTTAAAGTAAAATTGGAAAATTCTGCAGAATTGTGATTGCCTCGGGCTAAATGTAATCAAGGCCGAGGTCATGACACATAACATCCCCAAGAACAACTGCACCTAACAATAGGAGTTACTGTGCTAAAGAAAGTCAATGACTTTACATACCAGGGCACAGGGGGCAGCTCTGCAGAGAGCTTCTTCGAGAAGAAATCACTTGCCCAGAGAACCATTAATGGTATATGCATTGTGTAGTACTACTAACTTTTTATTGCATATGAACAGAGTAAGGCAGACATTACTGTGAGTAACCACTAGAGGGAGGTGTTGGCCTAAAAGTGACAATGTCATTAAGAGTTTGCAGAGAGAGACAATGTAACATTGCAGGCATTAAGCAGATGCTCTTAATCCAGAGCGAATTACAATTAGGAATTATTTCATCCAGAAGGATGGTTGTTGTCACACCTCCAACTGTGCCATGGTGGACTGTGCATGGCAGGGGCGTCCTCTTCCCTGAGCCAAGTCTAAACCTGACCGCATACCAAAAGAGTGCAGTTCAATACAAGCTCTATAACCAAAAGGATTCTTAGAATTCAGCTAAGAGGATGAACCCCAGAAAAGCATTTAAACACTTGGCGTTTGATGGTCCATTTGCAGAACATTAATACAAATGGAAAACTGACGTAAAGTTTTCAAAGAAACTAAGTAAAGTCAATGTCTGGAGAAAAGTACAAACTTAAAATTCAGTCCAGTATTCAGACTGAACTTTGAGCCAAAAATGTAGTCAGAATTAATAACCAAGGTGAAAATCTCCATTTTTCCACACATTGCATTTTGCAGACCTTAGGCCTCCTTTGAACCCAAATGTACCTGGTGAAACCAATACATTCACGCTGGGAGCTACTTCTGTCTACATCATTCATTGTTTTAAGAATTTGAAGATTTTCAGAAAACCATAGGCTAAATTTTCAAAGTTCTAAATGTGCTATTAAAATACAATAAAAATGTTGCAAGTAGCACTGTATTCCTCAACCTTGTAATGAACCCATAACATATTGCGAAGGACACCCAGGTATGATGCAATAATTTATTCACCAAATTGAGGAAAATATTTACAGATATGGCATCATGAATAAAAATAAATAAATAAAATAAAAAATACATGAATAATCACAGTGAAATCTGAACAGGATAAGATATTACAGACAAACAGATATTAAAGATTTTGGTGTCTTCCATCATGGGATGTCCAGCTCAATGTGGTGTCACCACGCCCTCATTCCAGGTAGCCAATCATGGATGCTATAGAACATTGTGACAGCTGTAGTGAGTCCACCAGACTGCTGACAATATGTGTACAGGTCTGTACACATAGTCTGGTTGTAATATGTAGATGTTATCATTATTACCCTTATTATATATATATATATATACACACACACACACACACACACACACACACACACACACACACATGTATATTATTGACATCAATATCATTATTATTACCCTTATTAGTAAATTACTAACATCTATATTACCCATATATTACTATTATTACCCTTATTATATTGCCATTATTATATTTTATTACAATTACTATATTATATTGTATTATTATTACCTTCATTATTCACAACCATATTATTATTTATCTATTTTTTGTATTACCGGTAATACATTTCTACTTAGGTTATTTTTTATTTCATTACTATTTTATTTTATTGACTTTATTTATTTTACTGTAATATGTTTATTGATATTGTTAAGTAATTTGTTTATATTGTTATTTTTCTACATTTGTTTTTGTTTCCTACATTTTATTTTTTTTTGTTTCCTACATTTTTTATTTAAGTGAACCAACCAAAGTTTTGATTGATCACATCTACATATCACCACTACCAGTCTGGAGCCAGACAGGAGACCAGCAATGTCCTAAAGAAAAGAAAAGAAATGAATACATTATTTTATGAACAATGATAATAAAAGATGATGTTTTTAAAAGAAAATATATTCTATAGTCAACCATAACTGATTACACAGCATGATATTAAAAAAAAATTAAAAAGCACATGCAGAAAGATTGATTGAGGCCTGTCACAATTATTGCATGATTGCCAAGTATGATCTGGCATGTTGAAAATGTTCATAATTTTAAAGAAAAGTAGAAGCAGGTGTCTACCGAGCAGTCCACGTTGTCCGCTGCCCATCACCGCCCACGGAGGTCGTCATCCTCGCCGGCCACCAGTCAGTCATCATCGGTCACCCTAGTCGACGCCGGCCCTCTGTAGTCGATCGCAGTCGTCAGGAAACACCCGGGGCAAAGCTTCCATGGCTGCCTCAATCTCCCTCTTAACATGGACAATACAGACAATAAATTAGCTTGGGTGTGGCCTGTGTGTGTGCCCTGCCACAACATACAGTACACATGCACTTACAGTAATGTTTAATTATAGAGAGCGACTGATTGTTGGCAACAGGCAGATAATTGGCTTTTTAACAAAAAGTGCCTGTTTAAATCCATTTTTGAGTGACAATAACTGTCCTATTAGAAAAAAAAATCTATCAAGGACAAGCTAAGCAGTACCTAGTAGTGTGTGGTTTCTAACCGGGCTGGCCCAGGTCCTTCGACATGTACGGACCTCCATCCTAAAAACAAAGACAGAAGACAAAAAAAGACCCTAAAAAATATCTATAGTCAAATGTAACTGATGACATGACATGTATATAAAAAAAAACATCCAGAAACATTTAGGCCTGTCACAATTACTACATATTAGACAAGTATTTGAGAGAATACTTTCTTTTTTTTTTTTTTTTTTGGGGGGGGGTAATGTAATAATAGTCTCCATGAATACATTTAGTGCTTATTGAATTATGCCATAGCTTACAAAGCCTAAAAAAGACAAAATTGTCTTCATAATATCAGTACGACATAATATTTCCAATATAAAAATTAATCGGCGAGCAACAAAATGCAATTCTGACAGGCCTAAACCGGTTCTAGATGAGTCTACCGAGCCTTTAGCGCCGTCCGGCCTTCCATCAACCCAGAAGTCCTCAGAAGAAACCCCCGGGGCGAAGCTGGCGTCTGCTTCAATGGTCATCCTAACAAAGACACTAAATTAGGTTTTCTGTTTTCATCAATATGTGCGCCGTGTAACACCATACATATACACAGTAATGATAAATAGGAAGCAATTGGTTGTCGGTAACAGATGGATAATTGGCTTTTTCTTTATACTACAACGTTCATTAAATAATATGAGCATTGTGTGTGTGTGTGTGTGTGTGTGTGTGTGTGTGTGTGTGTGTGTGTGTGTGTGTGTGGTATTACCTAGCCAGTTTCTCCATTGTCTTGAAAAGGAGCTCTTCACCATCAAGATGATGTTGTTCCTAAAAGATAGAGATATACAGTATGATGTATATATTAAAAATAAGAATAAAAAACAGAAAGATTTATTTAGTCACAATTATTGCATGATTGCCAAGTATCGTATGGCCTGTTGAAAATGTTGATATATTTTAAATTCAAAATGCCACAAAAGTCCAATTCTGACAGGCCTAAACGGGTTTCAGGTGTCTACCGAGCTCTCCACGTCGTCCACAGTTGTCGGCCGAAGTATCCACCGCCTGCGTCGCCCGTGCGTTGCCCGCCGCCACTCATCATCGTCCGCCGCCGCTCATCATCGTCCGGCGCCACTCGTTGTCCGTGGTTTCTCTCCAGGCCAGGTCCCAAGTCTCCTCTCCATCCTAAGACAGACAGAAGACAAAGAAAAGGTCACTCTCGTTGTCGCCTGCCCTGCCACAACACACAGTACCTTGTCGCCGTCGTCGTCTCGTCGTCGGCCGCCCTCGACGTTGGTGAAGGTTGACGTCTGTCTCAATCTTCATCCTTGAGTCATCTTGCATCCACGTGCACGCCCTGCAACACCATACATATGCAGTAATGAGTAAGAATAGGGAGTGACCGATTATCAGCAACAGGCGGATAATTGGCTTTTTTTTAACCCAAAAGTGCCCATTTGAATCAAAATGACAATTCAATCATGAATTGCAGTATATTTCAGTGACAAATGTTTTATTTTTTAAAGAACTAAGCAGAACAAGCCTAAGTACCTGGTACTGTGAGGTTTCTTACCGGGCCGGCCCATGTCCCAGTCTACCAACATCATCCATCCTAGACAAAGATAAGAAAAAGGCTGATTTATAGAGAACCTTGAAAATGGACACCAACTATAGCATACAGTAATAGAAATATTTATGATTTAAAAAAATGAATTGAAGTTTCTTACTTTGAGGCGTCTGTAGAGGAATCCCCATACAAGATTCATCCATGGACAGCCAGAGACGTGCAGATCTCATCGGTAGGGGCCCCAGCGTCTAGAAGGAATAGGATGGTGGTTATAGTCTATGAATGGCTGTAGAGATTTGCACATCACTCATTTGTTCCTGCTGCCAATAGGAATCTGTGATATCTGTGGTATTTCACAAATTCATTGGCCATTTGTTTTGCTTAGGGTTCAGCTCCACACCAGTAACGGCTAAAGTAGCAGGGTTAGAAAGCTCAAGAATGGCGTCCCACAGGGGACACTGCTGACACCAATATCGTTCCACATCCTTGGTACATCCACAACCTCCTTACGGCAACAACAAAGTATGGCTATGCAGACGACCAAGTACTGTACTCCAGCACAGGTCAAACGAGAAGCAGCCACACTGGCCCTCACTTACAAGACATAGCTGAGTGAATCCATCAGAGACACCACAGCTCACAAACACAACCAACAACACAATCTGACACCTCAAGAGATCCAGGTGAAGGCAAGACAGAGGGACCAGTGGAAGGCAGAAAAAACATCTAGCTTCAAAATACAATGAGGAATCCACAGATGTTCACACATCAAGGAGTGGAAAACTCTTAATACAGAAGTGGGACTGTGGAACACATGTTCATCCATCGCAAATACCAGCCACAAGAAGTACGCCAAAAGCTTGGTGGCAAGAGTCTCCGACAACCGTGAGGCTTATATATCGACCACCGAATCATTCGCAGGTGGCATCATTTTTATTTTATTATTTTTCATCATTTGTTATCATTTGTTTTTATTTCTATCATTTTATTATTTTTTATTGCTATAATTTATATTATTATAATTTATAACATCTTTATTTCTATTTTTTCTATTTGTATTATTTATTTATATTATTATTGATTATTGATTTTATATTATTTATATTATGCCTACTATTATTTCTACTATTATTAAGGTTTACTTGTTTGTTTTGTGAATGACCAGAGACCACAGCCAGTATATATCAAGTTCAACATCCATTTCCACCAGTCAGGTGGCTTGCTACGGATATCACACTGCAAGCATTTGGGCGGCTGTGGCTCAGGAGGTAGAGCAGGTCCTCCAATGATCCACGGGTCGGCGGTTTGAATCCCGGCTCCTCCTATCGACAGTCAAAGTGTCCTTGGGCAAGACACTGAACCCCAAATTGCCTCCAATGAGTTGGTCGGTGTGAGCTTGTCACACTGGCATCAACTGCAATCCGTTAAAAATGCAATCCGTTATTAAGCTAATCA
Source organism: Benthosema pterotum (assembly GCA_039105355.1). NCBI lineage: Eukaryota > Metazoa > Chordata > Actinopteri > Myctophiformes > Myctophidae > Benthosema > Benthosema pterotum. Next base: position 1,545,992 of record CM076983.1, on the reverse strand, counting down.
CCACAGATATCACAATTTGACTTTGGCAGCAGCAAGAAATTAATGCCATGCTTCTCCCTATACAAACACTGTCCACATAGACATCTTAGCAGGCAGGATGGGGTGGTGGGCCTGGAGGTCATTCAGAACCCTGGAGATCTTCACAAGGCCATCTTCAGGTTGAGTGTTCCAGCAGCGTCCATTATCCACAGCTAGAAAGAAAGAAAAAGAAAAGAAAGATGAGCCATCTGTGCTATGATTGGCAGCAGAGTTGTTGAGCAGCAGCACTGTCGAAAGCGATAACAGAACTAACATTGGCTGCTGTAGTAGAACGGTTACCATCATGATCATATTTCACACAAAGTAAAGAGCAGAGCAGCTTAAAGGGGTATTTCACTTTCAATAAAACTTTGTAGACCATAGTCTACATATTTTAAAAATAAATGAAAACAGTAAATAAAATCCCATGGCCCTCTCACATATTAGAAGGACAATATCAATCACCAGAAAAATGAGTTTTTTTTTCCCCCGAATAATCTGTCATGGTTAAGATTTTAAGTTTTAAGTTATAATTGGTTTGTATAGGAAGGAGGTGGATACGCTAAAATGAGCATCAAATATCTAAATAATGAACGGAGTAACTTATAAACTGTCTGGTGTGTTCACATGAGACCGAGTAGACCATAAAATGACCAAAAGTTTTTTTTTTTTTGAAAGTGGAATATCCCTTTAAGAGGAGAGGTACCACAAGAATAAGTTGCAGTGGAGTTTACTGCTGGAGTTTAAACAGCTCTACCCAATGACATAAGCAAAGCTTGTGGTGTTTGTGTTAACATGTGCTGCCTAAAAACAAGTTTAGCATAAGCACCGTCTTAGCTCATGCTAGAAACATGAAAGGTTTAGAAATGATGAATGATACAATTATTAGCAGTAAAAATTCTTGACACTAGTAGCAGCAAATTTGTGAAAAGCATTAGAATAATGTTAGTGCCATCATGTTTGCATGCAGCAGTGAGTGAAGAGTTAGCATCATGGTCACATTTCACACAAACCTTCATAGAGCAGTAGAAACCTCTTTAGAAAAACCAGCAGTGCATCTTCTCTGGACAAAAGCAGCAGAAGGCTGGGTCATGGACTGCAGTCCAGGTGGTTCAGAATGTACTGCATAAGGAGAACAGGTGAAGTTAGATTGTGCTACAAACCATGAAAGCTTGGTGTTGGTATGTTAGCATAAGCACTGTCTTAGCTTATGCTAATGTTAATAAATGAGCCACATGTCCATGCTAACTACTAGCAGCACAAACACACAAACTTTCAAAGAGCAGAGCAGCTTATAAGAGGACAGAGCCATCTAGTAGAAGAGTTGTGACATTAGTGTGTGTGTGTGTGTGTGTGTGTGTGTGTGTGTGTGTGTGTGTGTGTGTGTGTGTGTGTGTGTGTGTGTGTGTGTGTGTGTGTGTGTGTGTGTGTGTGTGTGTGTGTGTGTGTTGAGCAGCTAATCATCTGATCCATTAACACAACTGTATGAACTCACCTGTTTGGTGTAGATGAATATAACTGTTGTTTTCACCACCCTGTTAAACTCTGAGGACATCCATGTCAACTAAAGTTACATTTTGATCATCTGATGCTTTTTACTTCCAAACTAAAGCAGAACTAGCCTAAACAAACAGTGTGAGCTCAGATGAGAGGGGGCGGCCATGATGGATCAAACCATCTTATAAGCCATAGGAAAACCACACCCCTGCTGCTCTGTAGACAGCTGATTGGTCCCAATGATGATGACACATTGAGCATGGAATCTGAGTCACGTGATCTGTTAGAGCAGGGGTTTTCAACCTTTTTGACTTCAGGGACCACCATTTATTCAGCATTTGAGCCACGGACCACCATTTGATTACATTTTCACACCAAAGACCTAAAATTAAAGAATTCTTTTGGTTTTGTCCACAATTTCAGGCTTTATTTTGCCAACAAAACAGTGTATTCCGATGATGAATATTTTAACTCTTGAGAGTGTAAAAATGAAACCAAATGGTTCCATTTGGGTTCATATTTACATTATCAAGAGTTACATCTGGTACCTTCTTGGAAGTCCCTGAAACTAAAATGTTGTCATTACATTGGAAAAAAATCCCTTTGTCTCTGAAAGTACATTTTTTTCTGTGGAACTAAAATGTCCCTGGAACTAAAAATGTTGTCCCCAAAATTTAGGGCCCTGTAAAATATTGTAACAAGCTTGTGTCACACCAGTCAGTGGCGTGAAACAAGCTTGTAGATCCCTGTTCTCAACGGGTTAAACAAGTGATTCTAACATTGTTTGTCTGTATTTCCGGACTATAAGGCGCAACTAAAAAGCTTTAATTTTCTCAAAAATCCACACTGCGCCTTATAACCCAGTGCGCCTTATATATGGATCGTTCGACTGCAGTAGCTTCTATTCTCTGTTAACTGTAGTAGCTTCTATTCTCTGCGCCTTATAATCTGGTGCGCTTTATAATCCGGTGCACCTTATAGTGCGGAAAATACGTTATATTAATGGTAGGATGAACTGTAAACGCTGGGGTTTTATTATGGATCCCACCCGATTCTCTGGCACAGAGGGTGTCTGAACCAATCAGAGCATGCATCTTTATAGATTTATAGATTATTATGGATCCCACCCGATTCTATGGCACAGAGGGTGTTTGAACCAATCAGAGCATGCATCCTTTTAGATTTGCATTTGTTTACAATAGTTGTTCAGCTCTGCAATGTGTCTATGTCTTATTTTTAATTTCCACCACACACACTTACGGGCAGCATCAGCATGGTCCCTGGGGGTCCGGCATACCGTCAGCCTCGGGGAGACCTGCACGACCAGGGGGTCCCTGGAGAGAGAGAGAGAGAGAGAGAGAGAGAGAGAGAGAGAGAGAGAGAGAGAGAGAGAGAGAGAGAGAGAGAGAGAGGGAGAGAGAGAGAGGGAGAGAGAGAGAGAGAGAGAGAGAGAGACAGAGAGAGAGAGAGAGAGAGAGATGAGATGAAAAAAATAATATGTTGTTTCATGAACCTCCCAGAAGCAATGATAACACTTAAAAAACAACAGTGAAAAAATACTATATAACTGTCAGTAACCCCTGGGTACATGATGATGATGTCACATGCACACCCTCTATTGACAATTTTATCCTTCACAACTATACAGGAATACAGGAATTGTGATGGGAGATTAATCATTAAACACATTGTTATCATAAGATTCTAGTTGTCTTAGATTCATTGAATGAATGAAAGAATGAATTCTCATTCATGAAAAGGAATGAATGCCTGAATGAATGAATGAATGAATATTTAATTTATGTGTCCGAACAATTTCTTGTCCCTTCCCACACGGGATTATCAGACACAGCAATTAATAATTGGCAGAAATGGAGAGAAGAAAAAAAAAGGGGAAAAAAAAAAAAAAAAAAAAAAAAAAAAAAAAAAGTCATATATGCAGTCACTCAGCAACAACAACAATAAATACTGTATATTTACCAACAGGAATTTAATTTAGTTGAATGTTACTCTATGGCACCTGTCCCATATTCTAATATTCAGTAATCCGTCCCATTAATCAGGTTGTCTTATTGTTATAAGTGGGTTAGGGTTAGGTCTCTCTCTCTCCAGGGTCCCCCTGGCTGTACAGGTCTCCCCGTGCCACTTGAGGAAGGAATAAAAATACTAATCAAAATGGGACAACTGTTTGGGTGCTTGCTTGTGCCCAACACATTATGATCACCATGCATACTATGAACTTCATACCGCGCTGCAACCTGTCTGGGAAGCTAATGTTGCTAATGGCAATGCTAGCAAGCTCAAACAGACCCATCCTTGCTCCAGAAAACCCCAATGTTCCCACCAGCACCACTGGACCACAGGGACCCCTGAACATTATACTTTTTATCCATACCACAGGGACCCCTGAACATCATACCTTTTATCCATACCAAAGGGACCCCTGAACATTATACCTTTTATCCATACCAAAGGGACCCCTGAACATCATACCTTTTATCCATACCAAAGGGACCCCTGAACATCATACCTTTTATCCATACCACAGGGACCCCTGAACATTATACCTTTTATCCATACCAAAGGGACCCCTGAACATCATACCTTTTGACCAAAGGGACCCCTGAACATCATACCTTTTATCCATAGCACAGAGTTCTCTAGATCTATAGTTATTCAATGTTTTAGTCCACTGTTGGAATGGAGATGGACGGCAGTGTGCATGAGCGATGTGGTCACAGACGGACTATAGTCAGTGAGCTGAGGTTTTTATATCAATAATAAAGCTTTTATGACGGTCCAACCCGTCAAAGGCGGGGCCTATTTGGATTATAATGATGGTCTGCACCGTTATATAAGCAAGGGAAACAGTCTTTTTTCTTATGGGCTAAGTTAGGACCTACAGTATACTAACTAGTGTGAAGTACAGCCAATATAATAATATTTCAGTTTAAGTGTACACTGGTACTCTCTGTGTACTACTCACAAGTGTGATGTATTCCATGTCGTCACCCAGCAGACCTGTGTCGTTCAGAGTGTACTTGGCTTTCTTCATCTTCCTGTCCTCTCCACCTGGTGCTACTGTGTCCTACACACACACACACACACACACACACACACACACACACACACACACACACACACACACACACACACACACACACACACACACACACACACACACACACACACACACACACACACACACACACACACACACACACACATTGTTTGATGAATGAATCAACGATTTTTTTTTTATTTCAGAAATGGAGAGTTACGGTACGATACGGTAAGTCAAGTATACACTGACTGCAACAAAACAGCTTGGAGATTTTCAGTACAATTCAAGCACAACTACAACAAATCTGATGAATAGCTGTGATTAGACACACTAGTTCAGAATACACTTGTTTAAAATAGGGTTGTTCATTTCATCAAGCTATATAGACATACAAAATAATTACTTCTGTAAATCCAGAAGCAGCAAATCATAGTGAAGGTAAAATCAAAGTGGAGGAAAAAAGGGAAGAGAGAAATATACAAAGAGGGGAAAGAGGGTGGGTGGGGGAATTATATTTGCATTTTGTTTTACAGAGGCTAGTTAAGAATTGCAGCCGCCCGTATGGACTATGTACCCATTGAGAGTGTTTTTTAGGAGTCAAGGGATTCACATGTCTTATTGACTGGTGGTAGTAGGGATGTCCAACAGTTAACCGTTAATCGTTAAGAATTTCGGTTATCGACAACATTAACGGCTAATGATTAACTGATAAAATAAAAAATAAACGCGCACGTGGCTGTCGGGGCACGCTGGACTATTCCAGTTTCATCCACGTTATTACCCAATAGCCAGGGGAGCAGAGTGTGTGCGCTGCAGCCAGCAGCCACTGAGCTTTCACTAAACTTTGGTAATAACCATCTTTGTATGTATTTAAGCCTATAGTTTTATTTTATGGATGTCAGTAAGGCCATTGCTCTATCTGTCTGTCTGCATCACGGCACACGCTGCGCATACGCATGGCTATATGGAGATTACGCACGTGGCTCGTTCAATAATGACTCACCACAGATGTGTGATGTTTAGATGTGTACGTTGTAAAATAAATACTACACTGCAGTATTCGCGCGGTATAATTCATCTAGTTTTAGAACTAGGTGAGGCAGCTCACTTATAATGATCTGTGAGCTTGTAGATTGTACATTTATCGCGCAGCGCACAGCTGTTAACATTGCATCATACAGTATACGCAGGATGCCGAGTGTGGGACTACACACGTTGCTGTGACTTAGCTCCGTGTGAGAGAACATTATAAACATGGCTAAAAAGGCACAAAGATTCCTGTCTCTGACTATGGATTTGTTCTGCAGCAAGACGGCCCCGCGTCTATATGTTTGGAGAACGTCGTGTGTCGGATGAAAACTCATTCGGTGAGAGACCGCGACTGAATGAATTGAATTGTGTCCGTGCGCGCACGGCTGCGCCTGCGTGTGCGTAAATCTTGCACTGGGACTGACCGTTCTAATGTGAAAGTAATGCGAAAGTAAGAGTCTTTGGAGCGGAGCGTGCGTTCAAACTCGAAGATGTTTTTTTTGCCCGGATCTAACATTTCACAATTGGGGGGGGGGGGGCTTTATGAGGTAGCGCCGTTATAGCGTCATTATATTAAGGGCGTTTAGGGGGGCATTCCCCCCCTGGCCCCGGTGCACAGTTTTATAGCCGGCTCTGCAAACACGACAAACACTTTCCTCTCCCTCGACCATCGCTGCGCGTGATGGATAAAATACTGCAATATGTAGGCTACACAGTAACAGTAGCCTAATCTAACATCGATTTTCTCAGAACACATGCACAGGGCGCTCGCTGCGTTACAAGTGATCTCGTTGAGCAGCGAACACAAAGTGTTTGTGCTGTAACGCACGCACGCTTTTGATAATTGGTTGCTCATTTTCGTCCCCGAAATTTGATTTGTTTCTGATACAGTAACAGAACGTGTCCATATACAACTCAGATGCGATGTCCATAGAAGTAATGCAGCCATTGTTATTGCTTAGTGCTTGAGGTGGAAAAGGGACTCGGAAAAAGGCGGTTGTAGCCGCGTATAATTGGCCTTTTTTAATGGATTAAAATAGCGCATTTTTCCCTTATCGGTTAACGGTGATTAACCGGCAGAGGTCTGACGACGATCGGTTAAGAAAATCTTTCCATTTGGCCATCCCTAGGTTAGGGTGGCTTATGTTATGAGCGAAAGGAATGAAGTCCCTTGTTTGTGCCGAATCTGGGTTGCAACTCCCTCTGGTGTTGTGGGAGTGGACTTGGTTGACATAAAGGAAGTACCGGTCTGTATGTTGGACTGTTTGGTTTCCCAAAATCCAGCCTGGAATTGTGTACAAAAGCAAAATAAATCTTTAGTTTTGGCGCCTGTGGGGCTAATATGTCATCAAAGGGTGGTCTCTGGCTCGAATTCAGAATAAATAGTGGGCCCTGGTATCAAAAAGGTTGAAAACCCCTGCTCTAGAAGATGTGGCAACAGCTGCTAAAAAGAAGACCATACAATAAGACAATACAATAAGAACACAAGACAAAAACAGTTTGCTTACAACCCAGCTGTCTGATCTGCAGGCTCCCCTGCATTCTGCCTTCTCCCCTGCATCCTCGCCCGTCCACCCTCTCCGTCATTGCTGCCATTTAGTGATGTATCTTTCGATCTCTTGGTCTGTATAACGAGGCGATGGCGGATTACGCCGCACAGCCGCTAAAACACACAGACACAAAAAAATACTTTTCACGAAATACAAGAGTAACCTGTGGTACAATGTAGAGCTTTAATTGGGCCCAAAATGTTGAGGCTGGCCCTACAATAAGTTCAGCCGGGCCGACTCTAAGCCGATACATAGTTGACAACCTGAGAATGACACTTTTTCTAAACAAACCAATATTGCTGCTAGCAGATTATATTTTGGTAATTTGTTAACAATGTATCCTATATATTAAATAAACTTTTTTTTACAGAATTCTGTCAGGCATAGGCTAAGCAACACATTGTGAACTGGTGAGAGGGGGGGGGGGGGGGGGGGGTAATATTTTTGGTGTGCAACACCTTTGGACATCAAGAACCACTTCAACTCTTTCCATATTGTCGTTATGGTGGGATAATTACCACCATAATGACGCTATGGGGGCCGACTTTTTACAATTAACATGGTTAAGGAGCGAAATAAGGAGATACAAGGTTTCAGCATGAAGGAAACAATACATATCTTTATCTATAAAACGGACCAATACCTTAATCAATACATATATATTTTAATAATCTACCTTTCACATACACGGCCATCACAGGTTTCTATGAGTAGCTGTAGTGAACAAAGTTATTGAGCACAATACAAATGGAAGTGAGTCCAATGGGGAGATGATGAATCTCAATATAAACTTACCAACCACAACACTCTTGACTCGTAGTTCTGAATCCAATCTTGCCATTGATGCCCCTCATGTTTGTTTGTTTGGCCAGGGTGTTTGCTAGCGTTGCAGCCATGACTCTCCAAACAGTCTCCTTTCAGCGCCAATACAGCACTCTGTGAATTGACATTTGTTAGTTGATCAGTCCAAGACGATACATGGACAATCTAGCGATACAATCCGATGATTTGAAATTCATATAGTTAACTATTTAAAATGCATTGGCGATTGTCTTAAACCAAGTAATTAAACCACTCCTTTTCTTTTTCCCCTTTTAAAAAATGAAAATTTGATTTAGTATTAATGCAATCGATTATCTGCTGGGGGAGATTAGAGCCACTGTAAGATAAGGGTTAGTAGGGCTGCAAATATTGGCCAAAAATGATAATTGAACATTCCTTTTGATCGCCCTCATGGACCTAAATGGATATCAAACAGGTCAAAATACATATCTATATTTTTATTAAGGCTGTTGAAAATAAAGTTAATTAGTTAAATTAATTTAATCTGATTTTTAAATCTACAAGCATTGGGGACTTTAAAAAGTATTTAAGTATTTAAGAAATACTTTTCCCAGATTCTATTTCTTTTTCAAATGTTCAAATCCTGTACAATAAAACATGGCATATTTTGGACATAGTTCAAATGGTGATTAAATTAATTTAGAAGCTGTAATTAATTTGATAAAAAACATTTAATCATTCAACAGCCCTATTTTTATATAGAATACATATTGCATATTGGGCTGCTGCTAGACACGTAATAATGTCCAGTAAAACTTTCCCTTTATTGCACTGGTCCTGTAGCCTACTTGCTGTGGTGGATGTCAGCTGTCCTCTCTTGCAAGATCAAATGAATCATTCATAATTATCTTAGCACAAACACCTGCACAACCATGATCACTGTAGGACCATCTGTCATACAGTGTGCAGTTATAGACACAAAACGGGAAATCAAAGCAATGCATTTTGATGTTTTTGGTTTAAATCAAATTAAGCTGAGATTAAAGTTAGTCAACAGAGCAGTGTCAATGCAGGTCCGTGTGGACAGTGTGTTAAAGAAGGGAGCAGGGGCAACCTCCCGTAAGAGGGCACTTCTGTGTTTTAGACATGTTACAGGGCAGGGGCTGTAGCCCCCTTTTGCGTCCGTGTGTGCACGTCGCTGTGGACTGTATATTCTGAGAGGCAGTGCGAACGAGGCAATAGTATGACAGTAGTGCATGGTAAATACAACTGATCTACAAGCTCACCACACGTTGCACGAAGGACACATTTTAACTTTTAATTCTTCTCTCATTTCCGCACGGCACCGTTGTGTGGTAAAGCTAGACTCCTCTCATGCAGCCATCAAAAAGGGTCTGTCTGTGTTTCCAAGTAAACACTGAAATCTTACCAGTTGGTTTTTGAGCTCAGGGGTGTTTTGTAGCTGCTCTTCCAGGTTTTGAAGGGCTTGGGCGTCATTTAATGGCAGCAGGTCTGGGTCAACACCTGTTAGAATGATAATCAGAAAAGATTTCATCGCATCACTGGTTTATATGGTATAAATACTATAAGTACTATATCCTAAAGGTATAGTACGTGATTTGGAAAACCCTCCGGGCCCCCGGTAGCAAGATGTACACACTCTAATGTCAACTACCAAAATACCACCATGTACCTGTCCAAATACTGCCTTATTGTTGGTAGGGAATGCCCTACCAACAGTCACTCAGACATTCAAATCCCTTGACTCCTTCAGAACCACTCTCAAAGGACACCTACGGACGGCTGCAATTCTAGCCTGGCCTCTGTAAAAATATGATTCCCACACCCAGCCCCTTTCCCCTCTCCTTGTATATGTCTTTTCCCTTTTACCTCCACTATGATCTGCTGCTTCTGACTTTAGAGAAGTGAATATTTGTCTCTAAATGTCTTGATAAAATGAACAGGGTGGCTGACATTGTAAACAAGTGTATTCTTAACTGCAGAAGCGGATTCCTGTGTCCGTCCTCATGGTGGCTGAAAAAAAAAGTAAGGGGATTATAGTTATAGTTACCTCTGTGAAAAAGTAACTAGTTACTTTACTTTACTTTAAAAAGGGGGTGGTGTTGTTCTGTGGTATTCATGGTCACAAGTTTAGTGTGGAATTCCCATTTTACTGTCATTAATATAGCTTAGAGATGTTGTGTGGACATGATAAAGATCTCCACATTGTCTTCATATTGTTTCCTAGAAATGGAGTTTGTGTTTCGCCATGTTAATGATTTTTCTTTTAGGGCATTTTTTGAAAAAAGGGTGGAATTGCCCTTTAATGGCAGCATGCTAAGCATGGACTGTATCAAGATGCTTTTTAAGACTTGCATTGGTTTTCTTTGCTGAGGACAATGCTTTGAACTCAGGCACAGCACAGCCAGCTTTAATGATGTTAAATCCCTTTAATTTAGATCTTTTGCAGCTATATAGTACAACATATTTAGTTGTTACTGTACAGTACTTTAAAACAGTGACATGTTGTACACATGCCTAAAATAACTCTTATTTGCGTCGCCCTCGTTGAAAACAATGTATTTCCAACTCCGGTTTGTCCCTATTCAGACTGCATAATGAACAGCAGCTTGTGCACTTAGTTTCTGACCCCTCAATGTCGCCACTCTTCTATTAGATGGCTGTGGACGCACCTAGAGGAGCTGCTTGCTCCCAGAGCCTTGGAAATACAGAGTTACGCCAACTCCGTTCACTCCATGGCGCCAGTCCAATGGCGGCTCCTCTACATAGACTATTAGATAGTGACAACAAATAGTGACAACCGGAAGTTACTGAATGCATTGGAGCCTATGGGCTCGCGCGAGTACTAGAACCACGTGACCAGACTATTTTCTGTCCCCTCAATGTCGCAACTCTGTCTATTTCTAAGGCTCTGCTGCTTGCTTTGTCTGCTTACTAAAGACCAGAGCCCTGATTAGCATGATTAACATTTGATCATTTGAACATCTAATTGATAAGCTATAGTTACAGCCGCTGCCACTACCACAGATCTACGGCAATCTTTGATTAGCTCCTTATTGTTTGATACGAACCTGCAGATCTAACTTCTGGGAGACGGAGTTACACTCAAACATGTCCGACCGGAAACATGAACCCAAAGAAGAAATATGACGTTCCTGTTACACTGTGTTCTCTATTGTCATCCCGGGCGGCCATAATATTTATGTATAGGCTATGAGTTTTAGAATTAATTTGAAACACATTAAAGGGAAACTCCGCCCATTTTCAACATTTTAATGGCATTAAAATACCTTAGAGATGTTGTGTGTGGACATGATAAAAAAGTTCCCCCAATTCTGTATTAAAGGTAGGGGAAGTGATTTCACTTTTGTCAGATATCACCCAAAAAAAAATTTTTTCTGTTAAAATGCTCTATTATAAGGTGTGGAAACCACATATGGAGTTTCCCCCTCCCCCACGTTAGCAGAGGAGCTAATAAAAGTTCCCCAGGTTGCCACCAATTCTCCTCCAATCAGGAGCGAGCAGCAGGTTCACATAGTGTAGCTACTGTTGGGGGCCCCTAGTGCACCAGGCTGGTACTACACCATGAATTTCAAATCACTTCCCCTACCTTTAACTAAAAAAAAACCTGAAAAAACATTAACATGTTGAAATACATCTGATGACATCATCAAGATGTATTTCACCATGTTAATGATTTTTCATTCAGACCCTTTTTTCCTGAGAGGGTACAAATGGAACCAAATGGACCCGCTAAGGTCCATTTGGTTCACATTTGTATCCTCTCAGGATTTTTTTGAAAATGGGTGGAATTCCCCTTTAAAAAATGTTACTGTTCACTATCGTCATCCCTGACGGCCATAATATTTATGTGGGCCATGAGTGTGCTATGAGTTTTAGAAGTAATTTGAAACACATTAAACATAATGCCGTTGCTATTACTGTTATTAACGCCATATAAAATACATTAATCTTTTACAAGGTATATAAAACCATTAAACATTGTATGCCGTTTTTGTTTTAATCATCCATTCTGCAGTTCTCCAGTTCTCCACAGGAGGGCACCAAAGCCTCGCTTTGTGTGTGAGAATCTGCTATGTTTAACTCAGGCAACTGTCCTTGTTTAAGGAGCTTAATCCCCCTTTATATAGATCGTTTTGTAGTAATAGTGAAGCATAAACCGTACAGAGACTTCAGACGTTATTGCACATCACTTTAAATCTGTTCTCATGTTGCACACAGGCCTAAAACAGCTCTTGTTTGCACCGCCATCGTTGAAAACAATGTATTTCCAACTCCATTATGTGGTTCTGTTCATATGTCGACCGTACGACAGGACCGCGCTCCGAAAATAGCCGAGGTCTTTCGGCTATCTTCGACGACAGTGCATGCGGACAGAATCCGACAGGTCACAGATCTCAGTGTAACACACCAGAAGTCCCTGTTTTATTCTCTCCGTTTCTGTTTACATCTGGTTAGCATGCTAGCATGCTGGTCTGGCAGCTCCAATAGTGAATAATAAACAGTGCAGAGACATTAGACGTTATTGTACAATCAGTTGTCATGTTGTACACAGGCCTAAAACAGTTTAAATCAGTTGTCATGTTGTACACAGGCCTAATACAGCTTTGCTTTGCGTCGCCCTCGTTGAAAACAATGTATTTCCAACTCCAGTTTGTCCCTATTCATGGAGCATGAACAGCAACTCAGTTTCTGACCCCTCAATGTCGCTACTCTGACGCTATGACTGCGCAGCCGCAGTATAGTCAACCCACCGGAAGTCTCTATATTAAAATGTGACCCCAGGTGGCGCCAGCATCAGAGCTACAAGCCAATAACAAGCTTTATTAGACACGTTGTGGGTTTGTAGATCTGCACAGTGCCAAGTCACAGAATTCCATGTGACTGTATCAAAATGTGACCACAGATGGCGCCAACGTCAGAGCTACAAGCCAATAACTAGCTTTATTAGGCATGTTGTGGGTTTGTAGATCTGCACAGTGGCGAGTCACAGAATTCCATGAGGTCACGCATGTGGGCGGAACACAACCGGAAGTCTCTATATTAAAATGTGACCGCAGATGGCGCCAACATCAGCGCCAGAGCATGATGCAAAACCTACTGTAAAATGTAGATACACTTTAAATCCTTGCATCGTTTTGAAGTATTAGTGCAACATAGACAGAGCAGAGACTTTAAACGTTATTGTACATCACTTTAAATCAGTTGTCATGTTGTACACAGGCCTAAAACAGTTTAAATCAGTTGTCATGTTGTACACAGGCCTAAAACAGTTTATATCAGTTGTCATGTTGTACACAGGCCTAAAACAGTTTAAATCAGTTGTCATGTTGTACACAGGCCTAAACCAGTTTAAATCAGTTGTCATGTTGTACACAGGCCTAAAACAGCTCTTATTTGCGCCGTCCTCGTTGAAAACAATGTATTTGTACATGAGTTTCAACAGCGCTATAGCATGGTGCAGTTGTCCGTTGTCACCACCAGACGGCAGCAAAACCTACATTAGCTGTGAATGTAGATAAACTTCAACAAACACTTTAAAGTGGATTTTAAATCACTGGACCCCAAACCTTTTCATGTCAAGGACCCCCAAACTGACACTGCTTAGCCCACGGACCCCCATTTGAAGAGATAATCAGTCCCTGGACCTCACTTTGGGAATCAGTAGTTTAAATAATGCACTTAACAATATATATTTAATACAATACAATATATTTATTCAGTTTTTAATCATAATGGACTCTTGGCTAAACAAACCCCACAGCAAAAGTGATTGTCCAATCCAGTGGTCCCCAAACCCTAAATTGGCCCACGGACCCCCTATAGCAGTGATTCTCAACACCTTTCATTTTCAAGGACCCCCAGTTTGACAAGCATTAGTCTAGTTCATCTCTGCATTAGTGCAGAGATGAACATTTGTAAACTCAGAGTTACAGGCCAAGGGTCTGGGTCCATTTGGTTCCTTCATTTAGCTTTCTGATGGAATAGTGACTTACACAAATAATAATAACAACTATTATTATTGTTAACCTTATTATTATTGATATTGTTATTATCAATACTATTATTATTAATAATCATCAAGTCATTTTTGTGCAATGACCATAAGATGATGGTACAGCATCCTATATATCCCTGTGATTCTACTGATTTTACTGCAGAAAAAATAACAATTATAAGAATGGTGAATGGTCTTAATCAGGGGTTTTCAACCTTTTTGATGCCAGGGCCCACTATTTATTCAGCATTTGAGCTATGGACCAGTTGATGACAGTTTCACCCCTCACACCCAAAACTAAAGAGGGGGGAAGGGGTGGGCAGAGCCCACCCAAACGTGCATCCTGCCCACCCAATGAAAGGTAATATCAGTGGTTTTCAACCAGTGGTCCGGGGACCACCAGTGGTCCTTGAGAGGATTCCAGGTGGTCCCCAGAATAAATAATGTTGAGTTGGTTAACCAGATGTAACTCTTTGAGAGCGCAAGAATGAAACCAAATGGACCCTTGCCATTTGGTTTCATTTTTACACTCTCAAGAGTTAAAATATTCATCATGTGAATTATCCCAAGTCTACACAACTAGAGAATGTAGAAGATTAATGGTCATTTTGATCTGTATGTTTGACTGTTTTTCCCACAAATCCAGCCTGGAATTGTGGACAAAAGCAAAATAAATCTTTAGTATTGGGGTCTGTGGGTCTAAAATGTCATCAACTGGTGGTCCTCCCTGGCTCAAATGCCGAATAAATAGTGGGCCCTGGTGTCAAAAGGGTTGAAAACCACTGCTTCATATATAAACTTTGGAGTTGCCCATACACCCTGCCATTCTTTCAGCCCACCCTAGTAGGGCTGGCTAAATCCGGCCCTGGTCATATCTGCCAATAGATTCTGACTGATATTTTACACAGAGAACCACAATAGAACCAAGCCTAGGCCCTATATGGGCATGTTGGCTGCTACAGGGCCAAGATGTCATTATGTAGTCCTAGATTACATCTATATATGGGCATGTTGGCTGCTATAGGGCCAAGATGTCATTATGTAGTCCTAGATTACATCTATATATGGGCATGTTGGCTGCTACAGGGCCAAGATGTCATTATGTAGTCCTAGATTACGTCCAGGTCTGCTGATCATTGCAAACAGCAATCTCTAAACACCTGAATCGTTTTACAATAACATTATTATCAGGCACAGGCCCTGACCTGAGGTTCATTCCACAGTGTGGGTGGCACAACAGAGAACCATTTATCTCCCTGAGATTTCAGTTTGGATTTAAGGATGTTGTGGAGTTGTTGATCAGTCGACCTCAGTGTAGGCAGGAGAGAATCAGGGAGATATGATGGTGTTTCTGTGTGTCTGTGGAGAGGAGAGAATCAGGGAGATATGATGGTGTTTCTGTGTGTCTGTGGAGAGGAGAGCGGCTGCATGTTGGTCCAGCTGTAATCCAACCAGACAGCCTTGGGGAACCACAGTAAAGAGTCGGGTTGAAATAAAAGCATGGATAAGGCGTTCAAAATCGTGAAAGGAAACAGCGGGCTTAACTTTTGCCAACAGCCTCAAGAGTTTATCTACGAGACAGTCAGATGGAAGTAAGCTGACAGGGAGTAAGACAGGTCAAACAGTCAGATGGAAGTCAGCTGACAGGGAGTAAGACAGGTCAAACAGTCAGATGGAAGTCAGCTGACAGGGAGTAAGACAGGTCAAACTAACAGACTGACTGACTGACTAGAACACACTAAGTTAGTAATCAAACACACAAGTAAAATAACAACTACAACAAATTAAACTCATCACTTTACCCTCATATATTTGAGACTGAATAGGTTTGGTTAACAGCCGAGTAGAAAAGTGGTGAAGATATTTTTGTCAGTATTAATCAGACTGACATTGAAACTAAATGATAAGGTACAGTGTACTGTACTGTATAATTTAGTTTCATATGTCTAACTACGGTTGAAAGTTCATGAAGGTTATAATGGAGAGGCGCAAAATCTTATTTCCCATAAGAAAACAATTCCGGGAGAATAACTAAAAAGCCGTCATTTCAGTGGATAAGCTCTATGTTGATGGTCAGCTGTACAGGGACAGTAACACACGCACACACATCTCCAAAGACCCCTGACGTTCATGAACAATGTAGAATACAGTACATACCTGGCATTAGGAACGATGTAGGTTACAGTACATACCTGGCATTAGGAACGATGTAGGTTACAGTACATACCTGGGCATTATGAACAATGTAGGCTACAGTACATACCTGGGCATTAGGAACGATGTAGAATACAGTACATACCTGGGCATTAGGAACGATGTAGAATACAGTACATACCTGGGCATTAGGAACCAGTGTTGGGACATGTGCACTACGTAACTCAATATACTACATAATATATTACCAAAATGCAGTAACTTGTAATATAAATATATTACTTAACAAAAACAATCTAATATATTATACTTTTCTTTCTGCATTACTGCATTACTTTCAATATTACTTTCTGTCAATCTGTCTCATTGAAAATGTTCTTGTGAAATTATCTTGACAACTGCAGAAGTTAAATAATTACTTATTTTCTATAATTTGTCATCAAATTATTTATTCAGGAGGACGTTTTTTCAAGTTGATTTCATATGGATTTCCCAGATAGCCAAGTGCGCTTTCTTTATTTGTAGCTATGCCACTGGCCTACACAATATTTGATTAATAGTGACACTAAATATTTAATTATATATTTTGCACAACATTTTTCTTTTAAGTAATATGTAATTGTAATATTAATATATTACACTTGCTCAGACAGCAATATTGTAATACAATATATTGCTTTAAAATGAAGGTAATAAGTAATAAGTAATACATTAACAAGGTATAGTAATATTCCCAACACTGTTAGGAACGATGTAGAATACAGTACATACCTGGGCATTAGGAACGATGTAGGTTACAGTACATACCTGGGCATTAGGAACGATGTAGGTTACAGTACATACCTGGGCATTAGGAATGATGTAGGTTACAGTACATACCTGGGCCTTAGGAACGATGTAGGCTACAGTAGGGCATTATGCAGCCCGGGGCCAAATGCAACTCTTTGGCTGACTCTGACCGGCCTGTGAAAGGGTACCATGGTTTTCAAACAGTGGTCCAGGGACCACCAGAGGTCCTTGAGAGAATTCCAGTTAAATATGGAAAGTTAGTTATTGTTAACCAGATGTAACTCTTTGAGAGCGTAAACATGAAACCAAATGGACCCGCAATGAAAAGTTAGAAGATTCATCATGTGAATTAGCCCAAAGTCTACATAATCAGAGAATGTAAAATAATTAATGGTAATTTTGATCTGTATGTTTGACTGGTTTGTTTGTGAAATCCAGCCTGGTATTGTGGGCAAAAACAAAATAAATCTTTAGTTTTGGGGTCTGTGGGGCTAAAATGTCATCAAATAGTGATCCTCAATGGCTCAAGTTCTGAATAAATATTGGGCCCTGGTGTCAAAATGGTTGGTCTTATTTATACTTTTATCTTGAAATTAAATTAATATTACACAGACTTTAATTCAGCCTTTAGTCTTGGCCCTGACTGACTGACTGACTAGAACACACTAAGTTACTAATCAAACAAGTAAAAAAAAACAACTACAACAAATTAAACTCATCACTTTACCCTCATATATTTGAGACTGAATAGGTTTGGTTAACAGAGTATAAAAGTGGTGAAGATATTTTTGTCAGTATTGATCAGACTGACATTGAAACTAAATGATAAGGTACAGTGTACTGTACTGTATCATTTAGTTTCATATGTCTAACTACGGTTGAAAGTTCATGAAGATTATAATGGAGGCGCAAAATCTTATTTCCCATAAGAAAACAATTCCGGGAGGATAACTAAAACGCCGTCATTTCAGTCGATAAGCTCTATGTTGATGGTCAGCTGTACAGGGACAGTAACACACGCACACACATCTCCAAAGACCCCTGACGTTCATGAACAATGTAGAATACAGTACATACCTGGCATTAGGAACGATGTAGAATACAGTACATACCTGGGCATTAGGAACGATGTAGGTTACAGTAAATACCTGGGCATAGGAACGATGTAGAATACAGTACATACCTGGGCATTAGGAACGATGTAGGTTACAGTACATACCTGGGCATTAGGAACGATGTAGGTTACAGTACATACCTGGGCATTAGGAACGATGTAGGTTACAGTACATACCTGGGCATTAGGAACGATGTAGGTTACAGTAAATACCTGGGCATTAGGAACGATGTAGGTTACAGTAGGGCGTTATCCAGTCCGGGGCCAAATGCAACTCTTTGGCTGACTCTGACCGGCCTGTGAAAGGGTACCATGGTTTTCAAACAGTGGTCCAGGGACCACCAGACGTCCTTGAGAGAATTCCAGTTAAATATGGAAAGTTTGTTAACCAGATGTAACTCTTTGAGAGCGTAAACATGAAACCAAATGGACCCGCAATGAAAAGTTAGAATATTCATCATGTGAATTAGCCCAAAGTCTACATAATCAGAGAATGTAAAATAATTAATGGTAATTTTGATCTGTATGTTTGACTGGTTTGTTTGTGAAATCCAGCCTGGTATTGTGGGCAAAAACAAAATAAATCTTTAGTTTTGGGGTCTGTGGGGCTAAAATGTCATCAAATAGTGGTCCTCAATGGCTCAAGTTCTGAATAAATAGTGGGCCCTGGTGTCAAAATGGTTGGTCTTATTTATACTTTTATCTTGAAATTAAATTAATATTACACAGACTTTAGTTCAGCCTTTAGTCTTGGCCCTCCACAATATTTTATGTATCTCATTTGGTTCCTTGGGAAAAATAATTGCCCACCGCTGCTGCAGTATGTACTGTACATTGTACAAGTATGTACAGTACAAACCCTCCCAACATTTCACAATAAAAGCACAACTCAACACAGAGGCTGTTACCATGGATGACACACCGATAAGAACTACACTGTTTTTCATAAAACCCTCAGTGTGTTTACAAGTAGTCTGACCAATGCATTATGGGAATGGTAGTCCAGGAAGTATTATTGATGACATCAGAGACACAATGTTGAGTGGAACTGTTGTCTATAATGATCTATAACGGTCACATCAGAGACACTGGACTCACTGCTAAAATCTAAAATGTTGAGTGGAACTGTTGTCTATAATGATCTATAACGGTCACATCAGAGACTCTGGACTCACTGCTAAAATCTAAAATGTTGAGTGGAACTGTCAAGCTCTTTAGTTTAGGTAGCAGATTCCCTGCTTGGAAGGGGCGCTACAGCCCACACAGAGGTTTAACTGGGTTTCACTCGTACAATCACCACACATTTAGCCTCGGGGAGACCTGCACGACCAGGGCGTCCCTGGAGAGAGAGAGAGAGAGAGAGAGAGAGAGAGAGAGAGAGAGAGAGAGAGAGAGAGAGAGAGAGAGAGAAGAGAGAGAGACAGAGACAGAGAGAGAGACAGAGAGAGAGAGAGACAGAGAGACAGAGAGACAGAGAGAGAGAGACAGAGACAGAGAGAGAGAGAGAGACACAGAGAGAGAGAGAGAGAGAGAGAGAGAGAGAGAGAGAGAGAGAGAGAGAGAGAGAGAGAGAGAGACAGAGACAGAGACAGAGAGACACAGAGAGAGAGATGAGATGAGATGAACAAAATAATATGTTGTTTCATGAACCTCCAAGAAGCAATGATATCACTTAAAAACAACAGTGAAAAAAATACTATATAACTGTCAGTAACCCCTGGGTACATGATGATGATGATGTCACATGCACACCCTCTATTGACAATTTTATCCTTCACAACTATACAGGAATACTTGGTACAATTGTGATGGGAGATTAATCATTAAACACATTGTTATCAGAACATTCTAGCTGTCTTAGATTCATTGAATGAATGAAAGAATGAATACATTTTCATTAATGAGAAGGAATTAATGACTGAATGAATGAATGAATGGATGGATGGATGGATGGATGGATGGATGGATGGATGGATGGATGGATGGATGGATGGATGGATGAATGAATGAATGAATGAATGAATGAATGAATATTTAATTTATGTGTCCGAACAATTTCTTGTCCCTTCCCACATGGGATTATCAGACACGGCAATTAATAATTGACAGAAATGGAGAGAAGAAAAACAAAAAATGAAAAAACAACCAAGTCATATATGCAGTCACTCAGCAACAACAACAACAAATACTGTATATTTACCAACAGGAATTCAATTTAGTTGAATGTTACTCTATGGCACCTGTTCCATATTCTAATATTCAGTAATCCGTCCCATTAATCAGGTTGTCTTATTGTTATAAGTGGGTTAGGGTAAGGGTTAGGTCTCTCTCTCTACATATATATCAATAATAAAGCTTTTATGATGGTCCAACCCGTCAAAGGCGGGGCCTATTTGGATAATAATGACGGTCTGCACCGTTATATAAGCAAGGGAAACAGTCTTTGTGTTATGGGCTAAGTTAGGACCTACAGTATACTAACTAGCGTGAAGTACAGCCAGTATAATAATATTTCAGTTTAAGTGTACACTGGTACTCTCTGTGTACTACTCACAAGTGTGATGTATTCCATGTCGTCACCCAGCAGACCTGTGTCGTTCAGAGTGTACTTGGCTTTCTTCATCTTCCTGTCCTCTCCACCTGGTGCTACTGTGTCCTACACACACACACACACGCACGCACGCACACACGCACACACACAGATTCATTGATGAATGAATCAAAAAAAAAATATTTCAGAAATGGAGAGTTACGGTACGATAAGGTAAGTCAAGTATACACTGCAACAAAACAGCTTGGAGAATTTCAGTACAATTTAAGCACAACTACAACAAATCTGATGAATAGCTGTGATTAGACACACTAGTTCAGAATACACTTGTTTAAAATAGGGTTTTTCATTTCATCAAGCTATATAGACATACAAAATAATTACTTCTGTAAATCCAGAAGCAGCAAATCATAGTGAAGGTAAAATCAAAGTGGAGGAAAAAAGGGAAGAGAGAAATATACAAAGAGGGGAAAGGGGTGGGTGGGGGAATTATATTTGCATTTTGTTTTACAGAGGCCAGTTAAGAATTGCAGCCGCCCGTATGGACTATGTACCTATTGAGAGTGTTTTTTTAGGAGTCAAGGGATTCACATGTCTTATTGACTGGTGGTAGGGTTACATTTTTGTGGCTAATGAGCGAATGGAATGAAGTCCCTTGTTTGTGCCGAATCTGGGTTGCAACTCCCTCTGGTGTTGTGGGAGTGGACTTGGTTGACATAAAGGAAGTATTTGGAGTTTGGACAGGTACCTGGTGGTATTTTGGTAGTGTCTTGTGGACCAGGAAATCACCAGTAACTACAGAAAATCAAGCCCAAGTCTACACTAGAGGTCTTCACGGGGGGTCCGAACCCGAAAAAATCCGAGTCCGTCCGAGACCCGACAGTTCCGGTCGGTTCCGGCGGTGTGTTTTATCACAGTCACTCGGACAGGTCGGAATCGGACGTATCCCCGTCGGAAGTCGGACCAGTCAATCATTATGTGCAATAGCCGAGACTACAGTGAGACGTATTCTTTCTCTACGTTTTTTTTTTTTTTTGCCTTTTTAATGATAATAAAATATTCTATCAACCAAGTGTGTGTATATTGTATCTTTGTCACTCTGCGAGTGCACTTCTGGACATGCACTGACATGTATGATAGGGGCGACAGTCTGTGGTGTCCGTGTAGACAGCGTGTTACATAAGGGGGCAGGGGCAAACTCCCGTATGAGGGCACTTCTGTGTTTTAGACATGCGAAAGAGCTGGGGCTGCAGGCCCCTTTTTAATCTGTGGGTGTGTGCACGTACCTGTAGAGTGTAGAGTAGACTGGCAGCACGGAACAGTGTTAGCGAGCCGAGGCAGCATCGCATGCGAAATATAACTGATCTACAGGTTCATCAAACGTAGGCAAGGCGGGGGAGGGATTTGGTGGCGGGTCTGTCGGACGGTCAAAAATAATCCGACTTCGGTCGGGCTCGGCGAAGCAATTTGGGGAAAATCTCAGAACAGTTCGGAACCGGAAAACCATGCCACGGATCGACTCGGATCCAATTTATTTATTTGAAAATATTTTAGGAACAGTTCGGAATCGGTGATATTGCACGGATTTATTTCGGATTTCGGATGGCATTTTTGAGAACCGTGAAGACCTCTAGTCTACACACCTAGAGAATGTAGAAGAGGAATGTTCATTTTGATCTGTATGTTGGACTGTTTGGTTTCCTAAATCCAGCCTGGAATTGTGTACAAAACCAAAATAAATCTTTAGTTTTGGCGTTTGTGGGGCTAAAATGTCATCAAAGGGTGGTCTCTGGCTCGAATTCAGAATAAATAGTGGGCCCTGGTATCAAAAAGGTTGAAAACCCCTGCTCTAGAAGATGTGGCAACAGCTGCTAAAAAGAAGACCATACAATAAGACAATACAATAAGAACACAAGACAAAAACAGTTTGCTTACAACCCAGCTGTCTGATCTGCAGGCTCCCCTGCATTCTGCCTTCTCCCCTGCATCCTCGCCCGTCCACCCTCTCCGTCATTGCAGCCATTTAGTGATGTATTTTTCGATCTCTTGGTCTGTATAACGAGGCGATGGCGGATTACGCTGCACAGCCTCTAAAACACACAGACACAAAAAACTACTTTTCACGAAATACAAGAGTAACCTGTGGTACAATGTAGAGCTTTAATTGGACCCAAAATGTTGAGGCTGGCCCTACATTAAGTTCAGCCGGGCCGACTCTAAGCCGATACATAGTTGACAACCTGAGAATGACACTTTTTCTAAACAAACCAATATTGCTGCTAGCAGATTATATTTTGGTAATTTGTTAACAAAGTATCCTATATATTAAATAAACTTTTAGATAGAGAATTCTGTCAGGCATAGGCTAAGCAACACATTGTGAACTTGTGAGAAGGGGGGGTTAATATTTTTGGTGTGCAACACCTTTGGACATCAAGGACCACTTCAACTCTTTTCATATTGTCGTTATGGTGGGATAATTACCACCATAATGACGCTATGGGGGCCGACTTTTTAAAATGGAGCGAAATAAGGAAATACAAGGTTCCAGCATGAAGGAAACAATACATACCGTATCTTTATCTATAAAACGGACCAATACCTTAATCAATACATATATATTTTAATAATCTACCTTTCACATACACGGCCATCACAGGTTTCTATGAGTAGCTGTAGTGAACAAAGTTATTGAGCACAATACAAATGGAAGTGAGTCCAAGGGGGAGATGATGAATCTCAATATAAACTTACCAACCACAACACTCTTGACTCGTAGTCCTCTGAATCCAATCTTGCCATTGATGCCCCTCATGTTTGTTTGTTTGGCCAGGGTGTTTGCTAGCGTTGCAGCCATGACTCTCCAAACAGTCTCCTTTCAGCACCAATACAGCACTCTGTGAATTGACATTTGTTAGTTGATCAGTCCAAGACCATACATGGACAATCTAGCGATACAATCCGATGATTTGAAATTCATATAGTTAACTATTTAAAATGCATTGGCATTGTCTTAACCAAGTAATTAAACCAGCATTTTCGCATTGGTAAAAAAAAAAATCTACAAGCATTGGGAACTTTAAGAAGTATTTAAGTATTTAAGAAATAAACAGATCTTTTTCCCAGATTCTGTCTTTTTCAAATGTTCAAATCCTGTACAGGAAAACATGGCATATTTTGGACATAGTTCAAATGGTGATTAAATTAATTTAGAGCTGTAATTAATTTGATTAAAAAAACATTTAATCGTTCAACAGCCCTATTTTTATATAGAATACATATTGCATATTGGGCTGCTGCTAGACACGTAATAATGTCCAGTAAAACTTTCCCTTTATTGCACTGGTCCTGTAGCCTACTTGCTGTGGTGGATGTCAGCTGTCCTCTCTTGCAAGATCAAATGAATGATTCATAATTATCTTAGCACAAACACCTGCACAACCATGATCACTGTAGGACCATCTGTCATACAGTGTGCAGTTATAGACACAAAACGGGAAATCAAAGCAATGCATTTTGATGTTTTTGGTGTTTTTGGTTTAAATCAAATTAAGCTGAGATTAAAGTTAGTCAACAGAGCAGTGTCAATGCAGGTCCGTGTGGACAGTGTGTTAAAGAAGGGAGCAGGGGCAACCTCCCGTAAGAGGGCACTTCTGTGTTTTAGACATGTTACAGGGCAGGGGCTGCAGCACCCTTTTGCGTCCGTGTGTGCACGTCACTGTGGACTGTATATTCTGAGAGGCAGTGCGAACGAGGCAATAGTATGACAGTAGTGCATGGTAAAATACAACTGATCTACAAGCTCACCACACGTTGCACGAAGGACACATTTTAACTTTTAATTCTTCTCTCATTTCCGCACGGCACCGTTGTGTGGTAAAGCTAGACTCCTCTCATGCAGCCATCAAAAAGGGTCTGTCTGTGTTTCCAAGTAAACACTGAAATCTTACCAGTTGGTTTTTGAGCTCAGGGGTGTTTTGTAGCTGCTCTTCCAGGTTTTGAAGGGCTTGGGCGTCATTTAATGGCAGTAGGTCTGGGTCAACACCTGTTAGAATGATAATCAGAAAAGGTTTCATCACATCACTGGTTTATATGGTATAAATACTATATCCTTAAATAAGACAATACAATAAGAACACAAGACAAAAACAGTTTGTTTACTACGCAGCTGCATCCTCGCCCGTCCACCTATATATTAAATAAACTTTTAGATAGAGAATTCTGTCAGGCATAGGCTAAGCAACACATTGTGAACTTGTGAGGGGGGGGTTAATATGTTTGGTGTGCAACACCTTTGGACATCGGACACCTGTCCTAGCCTCACTACATTGGCTACCGGTTGTGTATAGAATTGATTTTAAAATTCTTTTACTTGTCTATAAAGCGCTTAATGGTCTTGCACCTTCCTACCTACATGACTGCCTGCCTAAGTATGTCCCAGGCCGTCCCCTCAGGTCTTCCACTGCTGGCCTGCTTGAGGTGCCTAAAATGGCAACTAAAAAACACGGTGAAGCAGCCTTTTGCTTCTATGGACCAACGGCGTGGAACAAACTCCCATTATACATTCGACAGGCAGCCTCTGTAGACATTTTTAACGCACAACTCAAGACGTACTTTTATGCACTTGCTTTTAACTGATTCTCTGTGATTCTATATTTTATGATTTTATATTTTATGCCTTATTTCAGGTCCTCACTGTACTGCTTTTTTGATGTATTTTAATGATCTCTTTAATTTATACCCACTATTTTTTGTCTTCTTCTCAATGCAATGTAAAGCACTTTGAGCTGCATTTTATGTCATGAAAGGTGCTATACAAATAAAGATTATTATTATTATTATTATTATTATTATTATTATTATTATTATTACCCTTATTATCAAGGACCACTTCAACTCTTTTCATATCGTCGTTATGGTGGGATAATTACCACCATAATGACGCTATGGGGGCCGACGTTTTACAATTAACATGGTTAAGGGAGCAAAATAAGGAAATACAAGGTTTCAGCATGAAGGAAACAATACATATGTTTATCTATAAAACGGACCAATACCTTAATCAATACATATATATTTTAATAATCTACCTTTTACATACACGGCCATCACAGGTTTCTATGAGTAGCTGTAGTGAACAAAGTTATTGAGCACAATACAAATGGAAGTGAGTCCAAGGGGGAGATGATGAATCTCAATATAAACTTACCAACCACAGCACTCTTGACTCGTAGTGCTCTGAATCCCCTTTAAAAAAATAAATTTGATTTAGTATTAATGCAATCGATTATCTGCTGGGGGAGATTAGAGCCACTGTAAGATAAGGGTTAGTAGGGCTGCAAATATTGGCCAAAAATGATAATTGAACATTCCTTTTGATAGCCCTCATGGACCTAAATGGATATCAAACAGTTCAAAATACAAATCTATATTTTTATTAAGGCTGTTGAAAATAAAGTTAATTAGTTAAATTAATTTTGTTGATTAATCTGATTTTTTTTTTAATAACGCAATTAACTCATGTGCACACTGACTCAAACCACTGAGCATTTTCTCATTGGTAAAAAAAAAAAAAAAAAAAAAAAAAAAAAAAAAAAAAAATCTACAAGCATTGGGGACTTTAAAAAGTATTTAAAAATACTTTTCCCAGATTCTGTTTCTTTTTCAAATGTTCAAATCCTGTACAGGAAAACATGGCATATTTTGGACATAGTTCAAATGGTGATTAAATTAATTTAGAAGCTGTAATTAATTTGATAAAAAACATTTAATCATTCAACAGCCCTATTTTTATATAGAATACATATTGCATATTGGGCTGCTGCTAGACACGTAATAATGTCCAGTAAAACTTCCCCTACTTGCTGTGGTGGATGTCAGCTGTCCTCTCTTGCAAGATCAAATGAATGATTCATAATTATCTTCGCACAAACACCTGCACAACCATGATCACTGTAGGGCCATCTGTCATACAGTGTGCAGTTATAGACACAAAACGGGAAATCAAAGCAATGATTTTGATGTTTTTGGTTTAAATCAAATTAAGCTGAGATTAAAGTTAGTCAACAGAGCAGTGTCAATGCAGGTCCGTGTGGACAGCGTGTTAAAGAAGGGAGCAGGAGCAACCTCCCGTAAGAGGGCACTTCTGTGTTTTAGACATGTTACAGGGCAGGGTCTGTAGCCCCCTTTTGCGTCCGTGTGTGCACGTCGCTGTGGACTGTATATTCTGAGAGGCAGTGCGAACGAGGCAATAGTATGACAGTGGTGCATGGTAAATACAACTGATCTACAAGCTCACCACACGTTGCATGAATGACACATTTTAACTTTTAATTCTTCTCTCATTTCCGCACGGCACCGTTGTGTGGTAAAGCTAGACTCCTCTCATGCAGCCATCAAAAAGGGCCTGTCTGTGTTTCCAAGTAAACACTGAAATCTTACCAGTTGGTTTTTGAGCTCAGGGGTGTTTTGTAGCTGCTCTTCCAGGTTTTGAAGCGCTTGGGCGTCATTTAATGGCAGCAGGTCTGGGTCAACACCTGTTAGAATGATAATCAGAAAAGGTTTCATCGCATCACTGGTTTATATATGGTTAGGGTTGCCACATGTGTCTGACAAAAATCCTGGACATTTTCACCATCCAATCGGCGGCCTATTATCGGTGGCGATTATCGGCCTTTTGGTTGGAAGCAACGCACCTCTTTAAACATCTAACCCAGAAATATATCACACTTTTACACTGAAATGTTACTGCTCTCATTACTTTATTACTCTTTTACATATCAGATTAATAATTAGGCTACTTAACCATTAATTTTTAACTCTTTCTGGAGCAGTCCCGTTTTCATTTTTCTCATCTCAGTTATCTTTAGATAGACAGATTTAGATTCAGGAGTTTTCCACCCATTTTGGCGGTAGGGGGGTCTGGAAAAGAGGTAAGTTGGCAACACTGGACAGGCACGCTACAATTTAATAGGAGTATCTGATCTGAGACTGTGAGTGACGCAAGTCAGGTTAGTTGCGGTCTCTAGTCTCTAGAAAGAAAAAAAAAACTTTTGACCATGTATAAAAATCCGGGACATTCAAGTGTCCAGGATTTATTTTATTTGTTCCTGGACAGACCATGAAAATCCGGGACAATCAGGAAAATCCGGGACCTGTGGCAACACTATATATGGTATAAATACTATATCCTTAAAGGTATAGTACGTGATTTGGAAAACCCTCCGGGCCCCCGGTAGCAAGATGTACACACTCTAATGTCAACTACCAAAATACCACCATGTACCTGTCCAAATACTGCCTTAATGTTGGTAGGGAACGCCCTACCAACAGTCACTCAGACATTCAAATCCCTTGACTCCTTCAGAACCACTCTCAAAGGACACCTACGGACGGCTGCAATTCTAGCCTGGCCTCTGTAAAAATATGATTCCCACACCCAGCCCCTTTCCCCTCTCCTTGTATATGTCTTTTCCCTTTTACCTCCACTATGATCTGCTGCTTCTGACTTTAGAGAAGTGAATATTTGTCTCTAAATGTCTTGATAAAATGAACAGGGTGGCTGACATTGTAAACAAGTGTATTCTTAACTGCAGAAGCGGATTCCTGTGTCCGTCCTCATGGTGGCTGAAAAAAAAGTAAGGGGATTATAGTTATAGTTACCTCTGTGAAAAAGTAACTAGTTACTTTACTTTACTTAAAAAAGGGGGTGGTGTTGTTCTGTGGTATTCATGGTCACAAGTTTAGTGTGGAATTCCCATTTTACTGTCATTAATATACCTTAGAGATGTTGTGTGGACATGATAAAGATCTCCACATTGTCTTCATATTGTTTCCTAGAAATGGAGTTTGTGTTTCGCCATGTTAATGATTTTTCTTTTAGGGCATTTTTTTGAAAAAAAAGGGTGGAATTGCCCTTTAATGGCAGCATGCTAAGCATGGACTGTATCAAGATGCTTTTAGGATTTGCATTGGTTTTCTTTGCTGAGGACAATGCTTTGAACTCAGGCACAGCCCAGCTTTAATGATGTTAAATCCCTTTAATTTAGATCGTTTTGCAGCTATATAGTACAACATATTTAGTTGTTACTGTACAGTACTTTAAACAGTTGACATGTTGTACACATGCCTAAAATAACTCTTATTTGCGTCGCCCTCTTTGAAAACAATGTATTTCCAACTCCGGTTTGTCCCTATTCAGACTGCATAATAAACAGCAGCTTGTGCACTTAGTTTCTGACTGACCCCTCAATGTCGCCACTCTTCTATTAGATGGCTGTGGACGCACGTAGAGGAGCTGCCTGCTCCCAGAGCCTTGGAAATACAGAGTTACGCCAACTCCGTTCACTCCATGGCGCCAGTCCAATGGCGGCTCCTCTACATAGACTATTAGATAGTGACAACAAATAGTGACAACCGGAAGTTACTGAATGCATTGGAGCCTATGGGCTCGCGCGAGTACTAGAACCACGTGACCAGACTATTTTCTGTCCCCTCAATGTCGCAACTCTGTCTATTTCTAAGGCTCTGCTGCTTGCTTTGTCTGCTTACTAAAGCCCAGAGCCCTGATTAGCATGATTAACATTTGATCATTTGAACATCTAATTGATAAGCTATAGTTACAGCCGCTGCCACTACCACAGATCTACGGCAATCTTTGATTCGCTCCTTATTGTTTGATACGAACCTGCAGCTCGAACTTCTGGGAGACGGAGTTACACTCAAACATGTCCGACCGGAAACATGAACCCAAAGAAGAAATATGACGTTCCTGTTAGAATTAATTTGAAACACGTTAAAGGGGAGCTCCACCCATTTTCAGTTTTAATATGTCATTAATATACCTTAGAGATGTTGGACATGATAAAAAAAAAAATCCCCCAATTCTGTATTAACTAAAAATGGAGGTCTGAAAAAACATTAACATGTTGAAATACATCTGATGACATCAGCAAGATGTATTTCCACCATGTTAATGATTTTTCTTTCAGACCCCTTTTTCCTGAGAGAGTACAAATGGAACCAAATGGACCCGCTAAGGTCCATTTGGTTCACATTTGTATCCTTTTGAAAATGGGTGCAATTCCCCTTTAAAAATGGCCATTTATGTATAGGCTAGTTTTAGAATTGATTTGAAACACATTAAACATGATGCCGTTACTATTACTGTTATAACGCCATATAAAATACATTAATCATTTACAAGGTATATAAAACCATTAAACATTGTATGCCGTTATTATTTGTTGTTATTTGGTTGATGACATCAAGATGTGTTTCACTATGTTAATGAGTTTCCTTTTTTCTGAGAGTGTACAAATAGAACCAAATGGACCCACTAGGGTCCATTTGGTTCTATTTTATTTGGTTCTATTTTATTTGGTTCTATTTTAACCCTAGCCCAGGGACCACTGGTGGTCCCTGGGCCGGTCAGAGTCAGCCAAGGGCCGCATTTGGCCCCCGGTTGGTGTAGAGTACAGAGCTTGGATAGTTTTTTAGAATGACCGCCAACACACACACACACACAGACACACACACACACACACACACACACACACACACACACACACACACACACACACACACACACACACACACACACACACACACACACACACACACACACACACACACACACACACAAAAATAAGACTGTCAAAACTGTTTTGCTGGAACCTTCAGAATTCAGACCAAGGTTATATTTAAAGAACATTTAAATACCCGGTAAATGGTTCTATAAATAACCATGAAAAGTTTCCTCGAATAATTACAACTGAAAATGTGAGGAAAATGAAAAACCACTGACTAAAAGAACCATTTAAACAGCATAAATCCATACTATAATCCACAAAATGTCTGTCTGTCCGTCTGAATGAATGAATGTCTGAAACACAAATATCTCTGCAATGGCACCACCAATCGCTGTAAGTTTTCACACAGCCGTTCACCATAATGTCATGAAGAGACTGACGTAGCCCTTTTGCCAAATTAACACACCGTTGATTTATAATGAATTTATTTGTGCGTGAAAATTTCCCCATTAAGTTTATATGGGAAAGTCCGACGGGGCCCCCTAACGTTACACAATTCACAGGCCATCGTCATTGCTGTTACCCCACTGCCTTATTTCCACTGCTACACCAGCAACACAGCTAATAGTGGCCGCGGTGTTGTTGTCGGGGAGGAGGAGGAAGAGGAGGAGGAGGAGGAGGAGGAGGAACACCCCCGCTCGAGGTTCTACAGTGGAATGGGTGTCGCATTTGTGACTACATCGTACAGGCGCGGTGTTCGCTAAAAACACGCAGATCTACAAGCTAACAGCAGCCGACTCTTGCATGGAAGAGAGACCAGGCCAGCCTAACTTCTTCTTATTGTGTCACTCGACACGCAGCGCTGCACGCTCGGTCCGTACAACAGCCGACTCTTGCATGGAAGAGAGACCAGGCGCACGGCACACGGACAGGTTGCATGCCGAGGAGGAATTCCCTGCACGGGGCATATCGTATTGTCACTCCCAGCACTGCGCGCTTGGTCCTCTACTAGCTCACCGACCGCTGTATTCACATGATATGACGTTTACTTCCACAGCAACTTTAGCGCCTGCGTGCGTGCGTGTGTGTGTGTGTGTGAGAGATCGTGATCGCGAAGCGTACTGCATTGCTAGACTTTGCGAATTAAGACGGACCCCGCACACACACACACACACACACACACACACACACACACACACACACACACACACACACACACACACACACACACACACACACACACACACACACATATATATAGTTATTACACCCCCCCTTGCCAGTGGCTTCATGATGACTGTCCACAGAAACAGCTACTTTAATGCAGAAATCATGACTTTAATGCTGAAATCAGATTCATCAACACATCAACAACATTACATTACATCACCGTTGGTATAATCTATTAAATCAGGGGTTTTCAACAGGTGGTCCGGGGACCACCAGTGGTCCTTGAAAGGGTTCCAGGTGGTC
Organism: Benthosema pterotum; assembly: GCA_039105355.1. Lineage (NCBI taxonomy): Eukaryota > Metazoa > Chordata > Actinopteri > Myctophiformes > Myctophidae > Benthosema > Benthosema pterotum. The sequence continues at coordinate 1,514,400 of CM076983.1, read as the reverse complement.
CCCAGCTAAGTTGTTTAACCAAATTAACTCTTGAGGGTGTAAAAATGAAACCAAATGGACCCTGGCGGGTCCATTTGGTTTCATTTTTACACCCTCAAGAGTTAAAATATTCATCATGTCAATTAGCCCAAATCTACACAACTACAATTAATGGTCATGGACAGAAGCAAAAAGAAAATCTTTAGTTTTGGGATCCTCAATTGGTGGTCCGTGGCTCAAATGCTGAATAAATGGTGGGCCCTGGGATGAAAAAGGTCGAAAGCCCCTGTATTAAATCACTACCCACACTGTTATGATCTATTCATTCACATTACACTGGACATCATTTGGTTTGTTCATATATTCACAACGGGTAAGGTCCTAGTGTACAAAAATAAGTCTAGTAAAATCAGTGTAAAACCTTTTCCACATCAAAGGTTCACCATGCAGATACGTCTTGGTGCAGGTTGGCACACCTTGTCCCAAGTGATTCAACACATGTAAGTCAATGGACCAAATCACACCAAAGACCCTTTTAGTGTTAACACTCTGTTTGTGTTGGGGTTGACGTAACCCCCTCGTAACCGTTACGTCACTCCTCTTCTTCTAGTCCTTCGCCATAGACCATCGCTAGATGGTTTATAGTGTAATGTTAGACGCAAGTCAATCCTCTTCCCGACTTATCTTTATTTCTCAGCTCAATCCTTTTATTTCATCCCAGTCCCCTTCCAACCTTGAGGAACCCTGACTGCTTCCGGTGACCCTGCACGTGTGACCACTCGCGACCCTTAACAGTGTGGACCCATGGAGGTACCAATGTGACCCTTTGGTGTCAAAAGAAATTAAAGGCACAAAGAAAGTCCATTTAAACCAGTGGTTTTCAACCTTTTTCATCCGAGGGCCCACCATTTAATCCCACAGACCCTAAAACTAAAGATTTATTTGCTTTTGTCCATAATACCAGGCTGGATTTGGCAAACATACAGAGAAAATGACCATTAATCTTCTACATCCTCTAGTTGTAGACATGGGCTAATTCAGATGGTGAAAATTTAAAATCTTGAGAGTTGTAACTCTCAAAGAGTTAACCAACTGTCCATCATTTATCCTGGGGACCACTTGGAACCCTCTCAAGGACCACTGGTGGTCCCCGGACTACTGGTTGAAAACCCCTGGTCTAAACAACAAGAACAACAACATCACACTGCTCCAGTGAAATACCCTGAAGACGAGGGCATTAAACAAACACGTTTTTTGCTAGTCGAATCGTATACTTTGGTAGTCGAATAATTGTCGACTAGTCTATAGTGATATATATATTTCTTTCTCGACTTCCCATTCAAACAGTGCATGCTATTACACTAACTCAGTTACATTATGACATGAAAAATAAGCAATCAACCAACAATTACTACCAACACCACAGCACACATCCACAATGCCTGCTGCAGAAAAATATATCTAAAAAATTATTATTAGCGAATAACGAATAATGAATTAATAGTCGAATAGTGTTTGCTAGTCGAATAATCGAATAGTCGAATAATTAGTTAATGCCCTACTGGAGACAAACTTGTAGAATGTAAACTTTTTAATCAAATTTAAACAGGGTTTAACCCTTTTTTTAGGTTTCTCAAGAGGTTCAAATTTAACCTTCAAATTTCTTGTAGCAGACTTGGTTGGCTGGACGGTGACGAGACATCTCCTCGTTGATCCACTGGACATAGAAAGGGTTCTTGTAGTGCAGAGAAGGATAGTCGCGATCGCCAGCCCAGAGCAGCGTTGCGTAGTTGTACCAGCGGCGGTCCTTCTCACACATCAGCGGACCTCCTTCGTCCCACTGTAACAACAGGAAGTAGTGTTTTTCAGAGTGTGTATTTATGTGATAAACATTGTTCTATGTGTTCATATATCTATGTGTCACTCACCAGGGCGACATAGTAGTTCTCAGTGCGTGCAGTACAGACGGTATTGTGATCGTTGAGGTCGCTGAGGTCGCCAACACCAGCCCAGGCATCTTTGCATTCCTCGATAGGAGTGAGTTTGAGCACAGCCTGGCGCAGCTGGTCAGTGAACTCGTCGTCTGGTGGTGAAACACACACAGGACAGACATACACACACTATATTAATACAGTGGAGCTCGTGTGTGTGTGTGTGTGTGTGCGTGTGTGTGTGTGCGTTGTAACGGTTTGAGTTTGGGGTGCCAGTTAGACACTAAGGTCTAACACAATTATGTCCAACTTATAGTTAGTTCGACGCAACTGCTTAATATTATTTCAGATTCAAACCATACAATGGATTATAGGATACACATGCACATATATGAATAAACCCATAAACCATAACCAGGGATTGGTTATCCAAAACAGACTTCAATTAGAGCAATATAGGAATACACAATAAACCAGAATAAATCATCAGAACCATCATTAGAAACCACACAGACACAGAGAACTCAGTTTGATGCTTATATATTCAAATGAATGAAATGAATGAATGGATGAATGAATGGATGTGTTTATCTCCCCACAGTACCACAGTCAATCAATGTTTTCCAAACAGTCAGTTAAAGAGTTAATTGTTGATCAACACCAAAAGAAAATAAAACAAAAGAAAATTCCCACGGCCTGTACCGGGGTGAATGAGTTGAATGAGTTGTGTGTGTGCGTGTGTTTGTGTTTGTGTTTGTGTGTAGGGGGCGGGGCTAGGTACCAGTCCGTGGCAGCGCTGCGCTGTAGAATAGAGAAGCCAGTGGTCACAGTGATCGATGCACTTTAAGGGCTATCTTCGTCCTGGATCCTGGTCTTCATTCATGAAAAACGCAACGCGCGGACATAAACGCGGCACTCGATCGCTCCTCTTCTCCTCACCAACAACACAACACTCGTACAAGGCATCGCGCCATATTGGAATGTACCATTCATAGGCAGGGAACCAACGTAACGGCGTCGGGGGTGTGTCGCCGCGGCGACGTCGGACTGCGTGTGTAAAGGGACGAACGGGGACATGTACAACTACGGGGTGTGTGAGGAGGTGCGCACGTGAACGATGATCGCCACACTCCTCCCCCCTTGAAAAGAGTAAGGCCATATCCTTACGTTGACATTACTTCTCCATTTGTTGACATTGCATAAAAAGTGGCACCCCAGATGGGACTTCTGAAACATTGCGAACAATAAACCAAACATGGATCCGAATCAAGCCAAACAAACAAACACTGGAGTCCAACAAGCAAACAACTCTCTCAATCAGTCACTGGATGTTGCCAATCAACCAATCACTTCTGTCAATCAACCAAACGAATCATTCAATCAATCTCTTGGCTCCGCCCCACAACCTGTCAATCAATCTCATGGATTCGCCTCACAATCTGTCAATCAAACTCAGGGCTACGCCCTACACTCTGTCAATCAAACTCAGGGCTCCGCCCCACAGCCTGTCAATCAATCTCAGGGCTCCGCCCTACAATCTGTCAACCAACCTCATGGTTCCGCCCCACATCGGGTGCCACTTTTTATGTAACGGTTTGAGTTTGGGGTGCCAGTTAGACACTAAGGTCTAACACAATTATGTCCAACTTATAGTTAGTTCGACGCAACTGCTTAATATTATTTCAGATTCAAACCATACAATGGATTATAGGATACACATGCACATATATGAATAAACCCATAAACCATAACCAGGGATTGGTTATCCAAAACAGACTTCAATTAGAGCAATATAGGAATACACAATAAACCAGAATAAATCATCAGAACCATCATTAGAAACCACACAGACACAGAGAACTCAGTTTGATGCTTATATATTCAAATGAATGAAATGAATGAATGGATGAATGAATGGATGTGTTTATCTCCCCACAGTACCACAGTCAATCAATGTTTTCCAAACAGTCAGTTAAAGAGTTAATTGTTGATCAACACCAAAAGAAAATAAAACAAAAGAAAATTCCCACGGCCTGTACCGGGGTGAATGAGTTGAATGAGTTGTGTGTGTGCGTGTGTTTGTGTTTGTGTTTGTGTGTAGGGGGCGGGGCTAGGTACCAGTCCGTGGCAGCGCTGCGCTGTAGAATAGAGAAGCCAGTGGTCACAGTGATCGATGCACTTTAAGGGCTATCTTCGTCCTGGATCCTGGTCTTCATTCATGAAAAACGCAACGCGCGGACATAAACGCGGCACTCGATCGCTCCTCTTCTCCTCACCAACAACACAACACTCGTACAAGGCATCGCGCCATATTGGATTGTACCATTCATAGGTAGGAAACCAACGTAACGGCGTCGGGGGTGTGTCGCCGCGGCGACGTCGGACTGCGTGCGTAAAGGGACGAACGGGGACATGTACAACTATGGGGTGTGTGAGGAGGTGCGCACGTGAACGATGATCGCCACAGCGTGTGCGTGTTTCCTCACTCGAGGGCCCCCCCCACCCAGCCAGAACACATTTCGTTCCCGCCGGCAAAGAGAAATCAGGATCCGGAAGACAAATGGGACGGATGTTAGGTGTCCATTTCACAGGCTCAGAGAGTGTCAGCAGCATCGGGCCACGAAAAAAGCTGGTGGAGTAGGGATTCTCAGTGACCTAAAGATGACAGAGACACGTTTAGATTAATCACATAAACATTTTCAGAAAAGGTCAGATTATAAAGCTAATTTGTTTTTTGTTTTGTTTTGTTTTTTTTACAAATCTTATATTTTACAGTAGTAAAATGCAGTAAGGACTGAGTATTGACCTTTGATCTCTGCTGGCTGAAGCATAATGTTCATAATAGTTAATTTATAATTATAATATAAGCATTATAATGTTGGTTAAGTAATATGTTATGACATATAGAAGATCATATACCTTTTCTATCTTTATCCTCTGTCTGGATTCAGTGGTGTTGGAAGGGTTGTGACCTCCAATGACCACATAATCACCAACCCTGGAGACACATCAGAAACAAATCATTATTACATTTTAATTACATTATAAATACATAACTATTTAACATTCATCTATAAGTAGCACACATATGTGTAGGTTTTAAAACATTACATATTAAATCACTTCCTAAATCCTTAAAATATCACATCTATAAAATGAAGACTGTTGCATGTTGTGGACTTGTAGATCAAATGTTTTCAGCTCATAAATACCACACTACACTGCAAAAAATGCTGCCCTACATATAAGAAAAAAATATATATATTTTTGAGTGTAATAGTACTAGAAAGAAGCAAAATAGTCTGTCCGTGGGGTAAGTGAATTGTACTTGGTAAGAATTCTTGTAATAAGAAATATGTTCTAAAAACAAGGTTGATGATCTTATACAACTTGCTCTTGGTTAGTATATCCTTATTAAAACAAGAGCAATCATACTTAAAGTCTAGATTTAAGATTACAAGACTTACACCACTGACTATCCCAAATGCAATATACAAACAGTACGATGACATGGTGAGAGATTTTTTATGGAATGGGAAAAGGGCTAGGATTAATATTAAAAAAATGTGTTCCCCCAGGGAATGTGGTGGCTTGGCACTTCTGAATGTACAAATGTATAACTTCTCATTTGAACTGTCTAAATTAGCAAAGCACTGGGCTGGAGAGGATCAGTTGGGATGGGTTAAAATTGAAAGGTCTATGTTGGCTCCCTTCAGACCCATACAGGTTCTTTCTCAGATTAGAATGATGGAGGGAGGAAAGAGTCCCATTCTGAAACACTCCCAATGGGTATGGTCAGAAGTCCATAGGTTAATGGGGAAATCACAATATAAACAGGGGTATTCTTCTATATGGAACAACCCACGCATTGTCATAGGGAAACAATCATTTTGTTGGGAGTCTTGGCAAAGAAATGGTGTAGGTGTGATTGATGATTTGTATATGGATACGAACTTTAAATCATATCAACAACTGGTTAACCAATTTAACTTGCCTGGTAGGGGTGAATTTTGGAAATATCTCCAATTAAGAGACAGTGTTGGTAGTGTGTTTAACCGTAACAGGGGTATAGAGGAATCAAATATGTTGAAAATCATTTTGGACTTGCCACCAACAATGCATAGGGCATCAACTATTTATAAAAAATATAATGGAGCTGCAAGGGGCAAAGACTGAAAATCTTAGGGTAATTTGACAAAGGGATTTGGGATGTGAAATAAGTGAAGAGAAATGCTCAAATATAATCTCCAAAGTTGGGTGGGCCACAAGGGATATTAGAAGTAAATTTATACATTACAAAATAATACATAGATTCTACTATACCCCTATGAAATTGTTTAGGATGGGTTTGGTGGAAGATAAAAGATGTTGGAAATGTAAGGGGAGAAATGGTACATTTTTGCATGCCTTTTGGGAATGTCCTGTTGTTGTACCCTTTTGGAAAGAGGTACTAAGAAAGCTTGGAGAGTGGTTGAACACAACTTTACCAGAATGCCCCAGGCTGTGTCTCTTGGGAGATGACAGTGTCTTACCACAAGGGGTCACTAGGGCACAACATGCACTGGTGACTGCAGGACTGATTACTGCAGCCAGAATAATATTAAGGAATTGGAAGAGTTCAATCACACCAACAATTAATGACTGGACTCAACTTATGACGGAAATTGCATCATATGAATACTCGATTGCCAGGAGGAATAATGTCAAAGGGAAGTTTCATGTGATATGGGATTACTTCTACCTGTATATTAAAGGGCTGATAACATAACACTAAGTAATATTATATAATGCATTACGGATGGGATCGTATATCAAATGACAGTAGAGGGGTGTTGTCCGATTAGGCGTCGACTGTCTTGTTTTTGTTTTGTTTTATTATTATTTTATTTTATTTTGTGTGTGAGTGTGTGTATGAATGGGTTATAAGAAACTTTGAAAATCAATAAACATTTTGATGACAAAAAAGATTACAAGACTTGCTTAGTTCAGAGTTTTTTGCAATGTAGGATCAGGGTTTAAATGGTTAAATTAAGACTATTATTCACTATTAGTGTGAATCAGTGTGGAGGTTATGAAATGACAGAAATAATCAACTGTAGTAACAAACTGTTAATTTCATAGTTAATGTGTTTATTACCGGCCATATATAGTCAGAACATGGGACTCATTGATGAGGACACCTGAACACATCCATTCATCTTCACCCTGAAAGATAAAAGTGTGAATTACAGACAGAGAACAAAAGGTTGTGTGATCTTGTAGATCAGTTTTTTTGCTGTGTGACATTGTCCTACAATGGATCATAAATGAAACTGTTTGATTAGCCCAGTGCTTCTCAAAGAGGGTCTGGGGAGCTGCAGGGGTCCCTGAGAGGGTCTTTAGCCAAACGATCTACAAGCTCACAACATGTCACATTGTGGTGAGTTGGTAGATCCGCTGTTTTCCAAACATCTTGAAATTGCTTTATAATAATTCCGTCGGCAAATCCATATTAATTTGGGGGTCCCTGACTGTGTGTGTGTGTGTGTGTGTAAAGTATAATTAATTACCTCAGTGAATACCATCCATGGCCAGACGTGTGGCTGAACAACGTCTCCGCCTATCACCTTTAGATCTGGAAACATCCGGTGATTGCTGATCCCACACTGAGGGGCTTGGTTCATCTCTGCACAGGACAAAAATACATATAGCATTACATTTTAATGAGTGAGTGTGTGCGCGTGCGTGCGTGCGTGCGTGCATGTATGCGTACGTGTGTAAACTGCAAGTCACTTGAATCCTAGCACCCTGTTTTAAAGTGAGCATCCGGCGAAAAATAGGTAGTAGGAGCTTGTAGGTCTGCTATTTTCACTTGCAGGAAACTGCCAAACTCTACAGGAGTTTAAGATGCACACACATACACACCCACACCCACACACATACACACACACACACACACACACACACACACACACCCCACCCACACACACACACACACACACACAGACTTACGGTTGATGGCGTCATTCAGGAAGGACTCTTCTACCATCTGTAAAACAGCAGGTTTGTTTTTGGCGTCGCACTCTTCAGGTCCTCTGATGTTTATCCCGAACACAACTCCGTCCACCATCAGGGGAGCACCTGCGTCCCCCTGCGTGGAAGACACAAGGAAAAGCATTGACCACAGTGTGTGTGTGTGTGTGTGTGTGTGTAGAGCTCCATTAAGGACCTCAGTAAACAGACATTTAGAAGATTTAGAACTGTTTCCTGATGGTGTCCATGTGTGTAATATGTGGTTTTAGATGTTTTAGATTTTAGCAGTGAATGTCTACTTCTAGACTTCTAAAGGTGTTGTGAATTCTCACATCGCAGATGTTCTGGCCTCCGGCCTCATTTCCAGCACAGACCATGTCGTCTTTCACCTTTCCATGGTATATGCGCTTACAGTCCTCAAGGTCGTACACCGACACATTGGCTACCTGCAGCCTTCTGGGTGGCGCTAGGTCTTCTATAATAAAACACACACAGAACACAACCGTTAGTGTGTGTGTGTGTGTGTGTGTGTGTGTGTGTGTGTGTGTGTGTGTGTGTGTGTGTGTGTGTGTGTGTGTGTGTGTGTGTGTGTGTGTGTGTTAGGAGGGGGGATGGGCTTCTGACATGCAGGTTTAACTCTCTCTGTCTATTGTGGGCAAAAAAAAAACGGAACACAGCATATCTACAAGCTCACAAGGTGTGTCAATAATGGCTCACGAGTTTGCATACAGTGAACAGAGGAAAGCATTTAGAAATGTAAAACTAAATGTCATTATTATTTATGCGATTGTTTTTCACCAAATCTCGGCCACAATAGGGAGGTGATCTGCAGGTGCATAATGTGCTTAAACACTGCTATTAATATGTGGCTGTTTATTATTAATTAGTAGTCTTTCTAAACATTATTCATTGCTGTTTTACAGTATGTGTACAGTGTGGGTCATTCACGTTAAGCAAATAAACAGTTGGTTAACAGTCCATTTGGCCAGGTGTGGTCACCTGTCTGCTCTTTGTCTTGTACATACCTGATGTTCCGGTTTGACCATATCCAAACACGACGGCGGGAGTCCCGGCGGGGATGCCGTCAGCAGCCCAGCATGCATACTGGACGCCCTCGATGTTATTGTCCAGTTTTGCCACTGCCAGGTTGTTCGCCCATCTCTCACGAATGCTGAAACATGCAGGATATCATTGTTCACTGTTCTCTAGTTATATTTTTGCTGCTGCATTGACTGAGGGAAGCAGAAATCAGTTTTACTCTCATGTAGCTGTGCTGTACACAACGTGTTACAATAATTCTCCTATCCTATCCTATCTTGCACATGTATACCTCACCTCATAGTAAGCTATGTGTTGTTTGTTTAGTTGTTTGTTTTAGTTGTAGCTATGTAATCTCGTATATAGCTTTAGATTTTTAGTTGTAGTTTCTAGCTGTAGTATACTGTAGTCTCTAGTAGTAGTTTCTAGTAGTTGTATATATGTCCTGTCTGTTAGCTTCACACTACTGCCACTTTATTACACCTGGTTAGCTTAGCACCTTCACCTCAAGTTAGGTGTACAGTTTGCACTTTACTGGTCTGCTGCACTATTGTTGTCTCGTCCATATATTGTCTCCACCTTGTCTTATTGCACTGTCTATTGTCTCGACTTTGTCTTATTGCACTGTCTATTGTCTTGACTTTTGTCTTACTACACTGTCTTGTCTATTGCACTGTGGAAAATGGAAACGCTATTTCATCCCTGTATATGTCCTGACATACACTGGAGTGACAAATAAAAAACCTTGAACCTTGAACCTAAAGCACAGCCTTGAACCTTGAACTTACTTTGGATGGTATGGATTCCACTCTGGGTGAAACCTGTGGTCAATGACGATTCTTGTCTCACCCTGATTGACATCATCCAGGTTGAGACGCTTTATGGTGAATTTCAGGCCATTCTTAGCCACTGCCCTGTTATAGAGGAAAAACATAGGCATAGGCAACAATTGACCTCATGTGTTCACAACCCTTTATACTGTACAGTATAGGGGAGACAACTACACTGAGCTCACATGATAGCGCCACAGTGTGTTTGGAGTGTGAAGTACGCAGTAGGAATCTGTGGCCACGTATTGAATGTACAACTGCTGTAAGATCCGTTTGACCCCATCATAGTGTTCAATTTACCTATCTACAGGGAGGGGCGGGTGAACGTTGCCAGTGAACGGTTTATTTTATGTTGTTTATTTTGCATTTTGAAAGTATAGGACTTAAAGCAGAATAAATATAATTCATTATAAACTGTAAAATGTAAAATGTAACATTGTAAAATGAACTGTCATGTCTAAATGGATTAAAAGGAGAAGGTTGTGGGTACTTACATCATGCAATCTCCAGTAGTCACGACGATCCTGGGCAGGGTCAGAAGTCCGTGGCATACGTGCTGGGAACGGGTACCAAAGCTGCCCAGGTACTCTGGTGCTTCACCATCCAGCACTGGTCTTCCCCCAATGATTCTCAAAAGATAACCGGCGTTCTCTTCCATTCTGTTACAGATCCCATTAGAGGTTCCGTCAACACCGGCCTCCACAGCAGCTTTCTCTCCACCTATAAGTGACACAGATCAAGACTTTATTGCAGACTCAGGTCCATATTACACAAGTAAGACAAATACAATATAGAAAAAATAAATAAGTAATTAAAAGAGGTCTTATAAAACAGTCTAATAGTCCATTAGGTTAAGTTGGCAAAGTCAGTTTAAGCAATTACGCCAATGTCTCCAGATCATGGAGGAGAACCGATTGGTGCTCATTACAGGATTAGTTAGGGTCACAATTAAATGGTTTACAGACTTATCCAGGCGACACATGAATTTGTACATCAGATTTCTTAGCAGGGCTAGACAGGTAGGCACCCCTAGATTAACACACAACTGGCTGGCACTGTTCCATCTCGGGACTTTCATAAGTAATCGTAACGCATCATTGTATGCCACCTTTAGTTTATGCAGGCTACTGGCCCTGTAGCTACACCACAAGTGAGCAGTATACAGAGGAGTACAAAATGCTTTAAAGAGTGATACCTTGACATCGGAGGAACATTTGGCAAATCTCCTCAGTAACGTGTTTGCTTGACCGTACAGTTTACATCGTTGCCTATAGATGTCTTTGTCATCAGAGAGATCATCACAGATGTAGTGACCAAGATACTTTATGTCTTTGCGGGCAAGAAGAATGTTACTACTAAGTGTGAAGTTAGGAAATACTGCTTTAACATCCTCTCTACTACGTACAATTAAGATACTACTCTTCTTAGAGTTATATAGAATGTTAAAATCAATGCCGTACTGGGAACAAATATCCAGGAGCTCCTGTAAGCCTGCACTGTACGGAGACAGGATAACCAAATCATCTGCATACATAAGGTGGTTAATAACCGTGTTACCAGAGACACAGCCAGTTTTACAGAGGTTCAGTTGCTTTGACAGATCATCCATGTACAAGTTGAACAAGAATGGAGACAGGATTCCTCCTTGTCTCACCCCATTGCTAACCTGGAAGCAATCAGATACAGTACTGCCCCATTTCACTTGCATTGTCTGATATGCATACCAATAAGCTAAAATCCTAATGATGTACTTGGGTACCCCCCTTTGATTCAATTTCTCAAACAATTTAAAATGGTGTAGTCTATCAAACGCCCGAGATGCATCAATGAAACACAGGAACATGGTGGAGTTTCGACTCCTATACCTGGATATAATGTCCTTCAGTGCATATATACACATATCTGTGCTGTGCCCTCTCTTAAAACCAAACTGATTATCAGCTATCGATATATACATTTCAAGCCTTTGTAGCAGGATTTTCTCAAGTACTTTAGATAGAATGCTAGCTAACGCTATGGGTCGATAGTTTTCCTTCACACCAATTTTCCCAGCTTTGTCCTTGATTACTGGGACAAGCAGTACAGACAACATGGAGTCTGGAAGAACCCCATGATAAAGGAAACCAGTAAAACAAAGAGCAATAAGAGGGGCTAACTTAAGACTGGCATATTTTAAATGTTCAGCTGAGATGTGGTCTAAGCCGCATGACTTGTTATTATCAAGACTCATAATGCTGTCATATACCTCCTCAGACCTCACAGTCAGATGCTCAGTGGAGTCAACCTTATCAATAACATAGGCATCACTCGTAACACAGTTAAATAGCTCCTGATAGTGTTTTTTCCACATATCTGCTATGTTACCTGGCCCGCTTACCCCATCAATGGAGGACGGTAGAGACATATTGCTGTTATTTAAGAGCTTGACCTCTTGCCAGAAATCATAGCAGTTGTTGTTGCGCAACTTCCTGGCAAGGGAGTCAGCCCTCATTTCATCCTCATTGTTCTTAATGTAGCGTACAGCATATTTGTATTTTGCATTAGTGGCCTGCTTATGATCAAATATGGCCCCCTGCCTCGGCCGACCAGAGTCTGACCATACTCGAAAGGCGTCTCTAGCAGCTGAATGTAACTCAGATACATGTTCTTTCCACCCGGGTTTGATGTGGGGTGCTTTATTGCTACGTTTATAAAGACCCTTACCACAGGTAATTAAACCATTAACAATTTCATCGTATGTGGAACACAGGTCTCTACCATGTTGTACATTTTTACAATTAGAATCCGAACATAGCATTGCTTCTCTTGGTATTACAACAGAGTCAAGTACTCGATCAGTACACAAGGTGTAGTGATTGATATCATTTACACTTAATCTAGACCAGTCCAGCCTTACTGTGAGAGATTTATTGACATCCACAGACACTGTAGGGATGTTACCAACATTTAGGGTCAGTGCAATAGGAATGTGGTCTGTTGTGGCCATCTCGTAACAAATGACAATGTTGTCAAGAGAAGCATGTGCGTCCGCTGTACAAATACAATGATCCAGCCATGACACTGTGTGCCATGCTTCACTAATGTATGTATAGCTTTTTTCGGGTAATAGTGATTTACTAGATAAGGTGAGATTATAGTCATCACAAAAGTTCAACAGACATTTACCAAAGAGAGATGTGTCATCAGAAATGTCCGCATTCAGATCGCCCACAACGTAGACACATGATGAATCACTATCCCTGATAAACGCATTAATAAAAGCCAATCTATTGTTAAACTCATCCTCATTCAGATAGGACTCATAAGGAGTGTATACATTCAGAATTACAAAAGACCTATTATCAAATACAACCTTAATTCCAATGGCCCAGTTAACTTCCAGTCTTATTACTGTGACCACAGAGTCATATTTGGAGTTCCAGAGAATCGCAACTCCACCCGGTATCCTACCATTAGTTATCCTTTCACTCAGGTCGGTTGTGGATTCACCCACCCCATGAAACACAGGGTGAAGAGAATTAAGTCTTTCCAGATCCTGCTTAGAAAGCCATGTCTCTTGTAGACACAGTATGTCACACTCCTCAAGTAGTTTATCAACAACCAGTCTCCGGGCTTTATCGCCAGCACTATGCCCTACACGTAGCCCACGAGAGTTGTATGACACCACCCGCATCTATAATTACTCAGTGTTTGTGACTGCCACTGCAGCAACACTAGCACTTTGCACAAGAGGGACTGCGTTGTTGTGAACAGTTTCAGCTCCCTCCCGCGATTCACCCACAGCCCGCCTGGCCTCATAATAACGTCTGACATATGTGCCAGCAGGCCAAAGCTCAGGATTGTACATTTCCTCCACCTCCTTGCATTCAGCTGTGATGTGAAAAGAGCCGAACCTACTTTGTGCCGATATAATTTTACGGCACGTAACGTCTCGCCCTAATTTCTCTTTCAGGTATTCTGCTAGCGTATTAGCTTCAAGTTGAGGGGCAAACTTGGTGGCAAACACACTCACCAGCTTCGTGTTTACAACCTGTATGCCAGAGTTCACTGTGCCCGTCCCCACAATGCCCGGCTGCGGCTTCTTTCTCTCCTGTGGCCGAGGTGCAGCTCGGGGACTGTGTCCTCGAGCTGCACCTCCTCGTTGTGGCGCAGCCGCAGGCTCTCGAGATGTCCTCCGTCGGCGTCCTTCCCTCACCACCCGAGTCCATGGCGGCGACCTCGGTGGTTGTGGGGTAGACACCAGTCCCACCGGGTGACCAGAGAAGCCACCAGTCTCACTGTCATCCTGGGACTGCCCTCCTCAGCAGGCCTAGCTCGCTTGCTAGCCCTCCCGAACTCCGCCGTCTCCATTCTAGTGGACGGAGCACCACGGGGCTTCTCGATCGCAGCCACCCGGTCCTCAATGGCCATGGTTGTCGCCCGCAGGTGTTCACAGGCATCCGTTTGGGCTACCAGTGACCGTTTCACCATGCATAGATCTTTATTCAGCTGTTCCAATCTCCCCAACAACGCCGAGACATCAATGTTGTCATACGAGACAGGGGGGAGATCGTCCAGGAAGTGAGAGACGAATCTTGGTATATTCTCACCTCGCTCATTTAACACTTTTAGGCAAGCCTTGATGTTGTTGGCATCCTTCTGAGGCCCTTTATAATTAATAGAGCGTTGTGAGCAGGGACACAGCTCAAACAGCAGCTTCTTGGACGCATCGATCCACTCTGAGCTAAAATAGCTTGTGGCCAACGTCACAATGTCATCGTGGTTCAACGTTCTCAGTTTGATGACCAAGAAGTTCAACAACTCATCCTCCACGATGAGCTTGTCATCCACCGTTCTGTAGACTACAGGTTTGGTGCGGCTGGGGAAGTTTGCAGCACCGCGCCCGCCAGCCCCCGCCATTGCTAGTAGTCCACCGCTCTCTCTCCGGTGGTCCGCCGCAGCACTCGGTGGTTCCGCGGTGGGCCCCCGGGCCCGCTCCCCCGGTGGTCCGCGTGGTGGTCCGCCCGCTGTAGCTCTGCCGTAGCTCCGTGGAGCGAACCGCCCGTTTCGCTGTTGTTAGCCGTTAGCCTTGTCTCTGCACTGCTGCTGTGGTCAGCGTGCCGCCCCAGAATACGTTCGGTTAATGGTGTCGCCAATTCTCCCAGGGACCGTAATGGAAAAATAATTCAAATTCCACAGAAAAAGTGCTCGAGCAAAGGGACGCTCACAGTCCAAGCGCTGCTCCGCCGACACAGATCACAGAGATCCACTTACTTGTTGGGCATTTTGAGCCACAGAAACTCCATTTGATAACATTTAGTCTCTCGGAAAGACCAGAGATAGGATGTTTGGTTCCACGATGACATGCTGTATGGATGTTTGGTCGGATAGGAGAGATTACAGCCATAACAATCACAGATCCGTCTCAAGGACCTCTGCTGGTCCCTTGGACCACTGGTTGAAAACCACTGTTCTACCTTAATCAGTAGCCACGGCAGATGGAAGAAAATGATTTATAGATCTATGATAAATTGCACACAAAAACACACACCACAGACCCAATACAGACTGACTCCCTGTCTTCCGCTGGCTGAGAACAACATTTTAGTGCTTAAATTGTAGAGCAAATTGTAAATGCAACTAATCTGTATGATGTATGATTTCTGTTCATTGCGTAGCATAAGGCGCTCTGGATTAAGAGTGTCTGCTAAATGCCTAATCACTATATATGACACTTGTCTTACCACGGTGGGCAAGCAAGACACCCAGCACTATGCCCACAGCGCAGGCTCCAACGATGTAAGGATGTTTCACACGAGAACGTATGGCATCCATGTTGGGTCACAGCAGAGCTCCAGAGCTGAAAATCACACAAGAACACACACAGTTTGAGCACAGCAGCAGGACTGGGGAGAGCAGATCTGTTCTGTGAGGGACAGAAGTATTGCATAGAGCAAATTATTAAGATCTTGATGTCATATTCTAAAACTATATATATCAGGAATTCAATTCAAATAGAGCAAAAATAGCTGATCTACAAGCTCTACAAGCCCAACGCATTTTTTTTTAATTAACATTATGGATTTTACAATAGGCTATAACTTAGGGTCCCAGAGATAAGAGATGACCAGTGTAGGTCATCGTGACTTAATGCAGGGGTTTTCAACCTTTTTGATCCCAGGGCCCACCATTTATTCAGCATTTGAGCCACGGACCACCATTTGAGATCATTTTAGCTCCAGAGAATCCCAAGATTAAAGATTTATTTTGCTTCTGTCCATGACCATTAATCTTCTAGTTGTGTAGACTTGGACTAATTCGCATGAGGGATATTCTAACTCTTGAGAGTGTAAAAATGAAACCAAATGGACCCGCCAGGGTCCATTTGGTTTCATTTTTACATTCTTAAGAGTTACATCTGGTCAAGCAACTTGCTGGGGACCACCTGGAACCCTCTCAACCCCTGACTTAAAGTATTACAAAACATATTACCAAACTGCAGTAACTTGTAATATAATCTAAATCTAGTCCTCAGGTCTGATGTGTTAACCAGTAAATAATTTACTAACCAGTAAATAAAGGGAGGAAACAGATGAACGTTTTACCATTTAATGCCCTTTCAATACAGGCTAAAACTGGGTTGGGAGGGTGCCGAAAATAACAAAAAGGCTGCTCTGTCTGTCTGTCTGTCTCCCTGCTTCTCCCCTGAATCGATCTCCAAGTCCAAGTACAACTTCCTCTTCTTTCCCGGGCTATCGTCTCAACCAACCACCTCTTCCCATGCTCCAACCCCCCTCTCAGCCTAACCAATCACTGAACTCAAACTAAGGCACCTCTTCCCCCCAAAGTCTCTCTCCTATTCCTGGGGGGTCGCTACAATATATATATTCAGTAGGGCATTAACCAACTAGTCTACTTGTTGACAAGGAAAACCACTTGTGGACCTCGTTGTTACTAGTTGACTAGTCGATAAGAAATAAAAACGGAGGTAAAAAACCGCCTTCTTCCACCTCCGTCCCATGCTTTCACAAACCGCTGCTGAGACACTCATCCACGCTTTCATTACATCCAGACTCGACTATTGCAAAAGCCTCCTGTATGGTGTCACCTCCAAGACTCTCAAAAAACTACAATATGTTCAAAACTCTGCCGCCCGTCTACTCACCAGAACCAGATCACCAGAACACATCACACCCGTCCTCCATCAACTGCACTGGCTCCCGGTCAAATTCAAACTACTTACTATAACATACAAAGCCCTCAATAACCAGGCTCCCAGGTCTCTACCTCTCGGAACTCATTCATCGCCACACCCCCACCCGTTCCCTCCGGTACTGCCAACCAACTCCAAACCCACGAGTCAAACAAGCGAACCTGGGGAGACAGAGCTCACTGTGGAACGCACTGCCACCTGACATCAGAGCTGCCCCACCCTGCAACTGTTCAAAAGCACACTCAAAACTCATCTCTTCAGACTTGCTTTTCCCACATAGTTCTCCAGCAACCCTGTCTCTAGTTTTAACCTTTTAACCTTTCTTTTCTTTTCTTTTTTCTCTTCTTAATCCTAATGTGTGTGGTTTTACGCGTCAGTCCAAGCAAAGCACCAGCCAGGCAGCCGAGAAGGTAACGGCTCCCTCCGTGAGCCGCAGCCGTTACTACTTGAGGCAGCCTGGGTATCTTTGGGTATGGAATCGGCAATAATGCGTAAATCTCTCTCTCACACACCCACACACACAGCCTGTGCATCACGTACGGTCCACCGCTCCACGCACACGCACACTACTATACTATAAGTTTGTTTTCCCCAGAGAAATACGAGTGATAAAAACTCACCCCTGGTGTTCTTCTTGTCTTGTACAAAACGACTGCGTGGGAATCCACCAGTGAACGCGACTGAGAGTGAGAGTGAATGAACAACTGCCGTGTCTCTCTCTGTCTCCGTTCACTCCATGGCGCCAGTCCAATGGCGGCTGCTCTACATAGACTTGTATTGGATAGGGACAACAAATAGTGACAGCCGGAAGTTACTGAATGCATTGGAGTCTATGGGCTCGCGCCAATACTGGAACCACGTGACCAGACTATTTTCTGTCCCCTCAATGTCGCAACTCTGTCTATTTCTAAGGCTCTGAAGCGAGCGAAGTTGAAACGACCGCTGATTGGTCGTTACTGCGTCTGCGATTAAAGGGGAGCTACACTTTCAGGCATGTTTGGCTCATTTCCAAGTGTATTTGGCCTTAAGTGAACCCCCCAGAAGGTTTTTATGTCACTATGTTTAATATTAAGATATATTAGTTTGAAAATAAAATGACCCCCGGCCCCGCCCCCACGCCCATTGACATCCATTCATCTTCAAACTCCACTTTTAAAAAACGTCCATCGAACTGTTGACAGATATATTCCTTGTAATGCGTGAGAATTACCTCGAAGAAGTGACTGTCCGCGACAGGGATGAGTGAAAACCATTAGGGATATGAATACAAGGTGGTCCTGCAGTACAGTTCTACCAACCTCACTGTTTGATCTGTCACGTGTATATGGCAGAATACTGTAAGGGAATGTGCAGTGTTTTGTACTGGCCTATACAATTCTTTGTGGTTAGGATGTTTTTTGTTGTTTGCAATTTTACTATACACTCAACAAAAATATAAACATTGCTCCCATTTTTCAGGGGATGGACTTAAAGACCTACAGTTCATTCCAGATATGAAATATTACCATTTCTCTCAAACACTGTTCACAAATCTGCCTAAATGTGGGATATTGAGCACTTCTGCTTTGTTAAGATAATCCATCCCACCTCACAGGTGTGCCACATCAAGATGCAGATGTCACATCATGGTTAGTGCACATGTGTACCTTAGAATGTCCACAATAAAAGGCCACCCTGAAATGTGCAATTTTTTGTGCCGTGTTGGGCGTATGGGACTCAGAACCTGTCAGTATCTGGTGTGACCACTATTTGCCTCATGCAATGCAACACATCTTCTTCGCATATAGTTTATCAGATTGTCAATTGTGGCCTGTGGAATGTTGGTCCACTCCTCTTCAATGGCTGTGTCAAGTTGCTGAATATTAGTGGGAAGAACTGGTACACACTGTCAAAATGGTAATAACACATTATTACCACATTATTGCCATTTCGACAGCGAGTACCAGTTCCCACTAATATCCAGCAACTTCACACACCAGATACTGGTCACACCGGATACTGACTGGTTCGGAGGCCCATACACCAAATAAGGCAAAACAAAATTGCACATTTCAGGGTGTCCTTTTATTGTGGACAGTCTAAGGTACAACTGTGCACTAACCATGATGTGACATCTGCATCTTGATGTGGCACACCTGTGAGGTGGGATTGATTATCTTATCAAAGCAGAAGTGCTCAATATCACACATTTAGGCAGATTTGTGAACAGTGTTTGAGAGAAATGGCAAAAACAAAAGTGTTGCGTTTATATTTTTGTTGCGTGTGTGTATGCTATAAAGCAGTGGTTTTCAAACAGTGGACTGGAGATCTTCAGTGGTCCTTGAGTGCGTTCCAGTTGGTCTCCCAAGCGAAAAAGAGGCTTTTTTGGTCAGAGCAGATATTTCTAGGCAAAGGTGGTAATGGCTCAAATGCCAAATAAATAATGGTCAAACTCAAGGCCCGGGGGCCAACTCTGGCCCCTGAAAGAATTATCTTCAGCCCGTGGGATATTTCATTCAATATTATAACTGGTCATATTGCACACATCATGATAAAAAATGAATGCACCTAAATGTTTTACTTTTTTACTTACAGTTTGACTTACTTTCTCATTTTACTATGAAAGCAGTGCTTGGTGAGGATTATGGAACAGGAAAGGGGACATGGGAAGTGTTTTTGTTTTCCTGGGTCATCCTCGTAACCTGGTGCCCCTGTGTTGAAACTCCATCCCTCGACTTGTTCCAATTCTTCTATTCTACCCCACTGTGTATTTGAGTTTTATATCCCTGCATTAGAACTATGACTAGGTTATAAAATATGGGTTTCAAAAGTGGAGAGTAACTTTTTAAAGGTGTTTTTGGGGTTCTTTTTGTCTTGATTGATAGGAGGGCATGCAACAATGGGCTCAGGAGTTGAACCCATGGCATACAATCAGCAGTCTAAGTAACCAGACAGTTGTGCTTACGGCATTGGCAGGAATAAGATTTTCATGGACAAAACTAGGGAAAACTGCTATACAGCTTGCTTAAAATGCAGCATAATGTCTAGTGTTTGTAAAGTTACTGTATAGTATATGCAATATTGTTATTGGCACTTGGTAGAATACGAGCATGCCACAGACACATGTCATCATTTTAGGAATAGTTGCACTGAGATCTTTGAACCTTAAAACATACACAGACAACCTATTTATTTCATAGGAATTCTGGCAACAGAAAGCATAATTTTCAAGATAGAAAAGTCTTGGAGTCAAATTGAAGCTTAGAGGCAGGGGATGTTTTTTATATACAAGTGAGGCTGTGATAGTCACCATAATGTGCTGGTAAATAACCATCTTTGTTGTTATTTTTTAGGCGGACAGTATATTTTCTTGTGTTTCCTGGCATGATCCAGGTCATATTTAACAATACAGTGGTAGTAAACCCCAAAATCCTATTCTACCAGTTACCCCTATGTGTCAGGATACTCCATGACAAATTTTAGACTACCAAGTTGGTTTATGTAATTTTAGCAAATTAATATATGCCTTTATACAATTTCACCAAAGCCATACACACCAAGGGGTGTCTATCATATCAAAACCTAATCTAGGGATGTATAGGAACAAAAAAATCATGACTAGAATTTGCCCCCTCAGGTGGTACTGATATGTCCTATCTGGGGCCTTGGCCCATGTACTAAATGCGGTGCCAAGTTTGTTACCATCAGTGTTGGTGGTCGTGTACTAATGGCTCTAGCATTAGCTTAGCTCTGGTCCAGAGCTCCACTGCTTCTGAGTCTGACTTGCATTGCATTGCAATGCAAGTCAGACTGCTTCTATGATTCTGCTTCTATGATTCTGACTCGACTGCTTCTATGATTCTGCCTTACTGTAAGGCCAGTGGACCACCAGTGGTCCTTGAGAGGGTTCCCAGCTAAGTTTGTAAACCATGTAACTCTTTGAGAGCGTAAAAATGAAACGAAGTGGACCCGCAAGCCAAGGGTCCATTTCGTTTCATTTTCACAATCTCAATTTTATGTTTACACTTAAGAGTTAAAATATTAATCATCTGAATTAGCCCAAGTGTACAAAACTAGAAGATTAATGATCATTTTGATCAAAAGCAAAATACATATTTAGTTTTGGGGTCTGTGGGGGCTAAAATGTCCTCAAATAGTGGTCCAAGGCTCAAATGCTGAATAAATAGTGGGCCCTGGTATCAAAAAGATTGAACCCCCCTGCTGTAAGGCAGAATAATATAAATAGTGGAGCTATGGAGTATGGACCAGAGCTATAATGGGTCTAATAAAGCCGATGGTTACCAAAGTGGGGTGCAGGGACACCATGGGTCATTGACTGCATTCCATGCTTATTGGGTCCATTTGGTTCCATTACCAGTATACTCCCAGGGACTCAGGGGTCCTTGGGGGAGTTCTGGCCGGCCTACTTGAGTGTACAAATGAAACCAAATGGACCCTAGCAGCCACAACCACATGGAACAAAATGGACTTTGGTTACTGTAACCAAGTGATAAGGATCTACTGTAGTTGACTACGCCACCTTGAGTTAAATCAAGGACAATAATGCCAGTAAATGGATTCCCCAACATATGCAGTTTCGTTGACAGAGACATGAGACAAAGGTTCAAACCAACAATGAATTTATTAGTTCTAGACACAATAAAAGGTAAACATTTACTTCATTGAAAGCAGGATAATATGGCATCACAGCATTTACATTTTAATTAAGTGGGTCTGCATAAAGTGCAGTGCATCACACTGGTAAAAATACTATTTATAATAAAATCAGTTTCCCCTAAAACGGAACCTTAAATGTACAATCTACTATTTTAAAGGTACAAGCTATAGGCGGAGCCCACTAGGCCTGTGAATGAACGGGCAAAACAGCAGCAGGGGAGTTGAGCTGTAGGACACTAACCACCTATGCCCCCAGAGCTAAGCAATAAAACACTACACACGCACTCAATCACACAGCATGCAATGAATGAAATAGGAGCAACACCGTGCAAAAAGGGTGCTCACTTTCTCCACACCAAACCTTAATGTGGGCTAACGTGAGGTCCTAACCGCCCTGTCACCCAGCTGGCCGTCCGCCGATACACTCAACAGGATTTTGGTCTGGCTCCGGATACCAGCCGCACTCGTCATGCAGAAGATCGAAAACACAAAAGAAATACAAATCAGTACATAACCATGGAAATAGCTCATTAAAACAAAACAATAAAATCAAAGCAAAACAAAACAGCAGTGGTGTCACTCTAAAGGAATATAAAATACAAACATTTAATATTTTCAATACAACAAAGTTAAATAATATACAAACAATAAATCAGCTATACCTTGAGTGTCTGTGTTCTCTCACAGTAGTCACTCATGCTCATCACTCAGGACACAGCATTGACTCGACCTGAGTGATAATGACAAAACAAACATTAAACTCATGTTTTGAATGCTGAACATAACAAACCACTGCAGTACATTATTCAGCTTACCCATGAAGGGACGAAGAGGGGACAACCAAGAGACCTGGGTCGCAAAACCCTCAGCCCAACAGCCAAAAAACCTTTTCCTCTGGTTGCCGGCTGGGCATTTAAATACCCTTCCAGATTAGCCTACAGACACAGCTGCTACGGTAGCCCCAAAGGTTTATTTCCAGCCGGCTACAGTTACATTTGTACAATCAGTGTACACAACCTCATACTATATGTGAACACCTGCATGTGTTTCAAAACCCTAATATGAATAAAGACTACGCCACTCCCGATCACAGGGCGGGAGACCCAGAACCATATATATATAACCAGGTAAGTACATAGTATTGACATTTTAATTTTAAAAGCAATCACATTCCCATGTCTCTTAATAGTTTATAGGTTTCTCTTAGGCAGTTCACTCTCATAGGTGTGGAAAAAAACTGAGAAGGCACAATGATAATGTCTAAAAAACGTTAGTATAAATGCAAACCACTTAAAAGCAAACTGCACTCTGGGCCAAGTATACTTGGCGTTCCCATTACAATTGAACACAGCAAAACATTATTAAAAGGCCAAAAACTATACACACCATGCAACAAGACGACAGAAATCGAGTGCACTTCTGCAGTATAACGCTCACTCTATAAGTAGGGCTGTTGACAAAGTCACCTATTAAACCCTGTGTTGTAGGGACATGGGGAGTTTAAAGTTTAAAGCCACTGGCTAATCAGACTAACACGGTAGCAGCATAGAAAACAAAATTAAAAACAGAAAAAGGTTAAAAGAACAGCGGCTTGCAGTGAGGCCCAATCTGTAATGAAACACAACCCCTGGTTAGCCTCCCTGTTAGTGTTTGTCATACAGTGTTCAGACTACTGCACTGAGTCCGACACTAGACAGATACTAGTAAACTGCATTAAATGTGCTTTAAGTTATTTTTTGTAAACGTACCCTAATACCGTGTTCAAGGCACTCAGCGTGAAGGATAAACAAGGTGGCAGTACATGTGGCCGGACCACCGTCTGTACAAAAATACATAGTACACATTATTAAAACATAACTGGCATTTTAGTTCTATTCAGAAACAGTCTGAATAATAGTAGCAAGGATACAGGCTACAAGGCCAGCACAAAATGAATGCTGCCTACCTCTAAGCTTGGGTGAGTGTGGGCTTATACACACGGGAGCACAATATGTCAGCAGTTTGTTTAAACAGCACACTCTCTGTGTAGTACAAAAGAAGAAAGATTTAAGTTTCATTTATACAAAAAACAAAGCTACTATTCTGTCCTATACAGACACAAGCCTACCTCGACATAGTAGTGTACACACACAGACAGGCTCGTCTAATAGTAGTTTGGACAGCACGCCGTCTGTATAATATGGAAAGCATAGTGAGAACTCCCGTTTCATTCATAAAAACATGCTGTGTGATAGACGGACCCGTCGTACCTCTAGTAAACTGCACTAGTGGCGTGTGCACGCCCGCACACACACGGGGACATGTTAGTCTTAGGTAGGCTTCGTTCATCACTCGCCTCTGCATCTGGTTTCTCAAACATGCACATATGCTGCTGTGCTACTGTCTACGAAGTCGGAGCTCCACTACGTCTCGGTGCTACGAGCACACACACACGCCGAACAGTGTGACTGAATGAGCTGAGTCGGACCGGAAACAGCTGGGATAGACGCCACCTATCCTACTCTGCCTGACAAGCCACCTCATATGCTGCGCTGAGGGGGTGGTACTATGACACGTAACTGGTCTCAGACCTACTGGTTACATATAGAAATTATAAATCACTGCTAGAGACGTAGAATTCTATTATAGGGTCCCTTTGTATAGCCCTTCAAATTGGGGTCTTATTTGAAAAGCCAATAATTGTCAATTTGAGGTCCTTGACTCCTTGATATGAAAAAGGTTTGGTCAGCACTGCTCTACAGTATGCAAAACGCTAAATCGTGTCACTTGCTAAACAGAATATTGGGTTAGGACAAGATTGTTGTGTAATTGTATATGTGCCTACTGCTGCCTATATAATGAAGTTGAAATAATCTATAACTTTAATACCAAGAACATATAGGCCTATTTCCGTGCCAACTAAGACTGTAACTTTGTCTGCCCTGTGCTGTGTTCAAAGTTCAAGGTTCTTTGTCCCTCCAGTGTATGTCAGGACATACAGTATACAGGGATGAAATAACGTTTCCATTTTCCACAGTGCAATAAGACAATAGACAGGACAGACCATATGGACGATAAAAACAATGGTGCAACAGACCAGGGCAGTAAAGTGCTAACTGTAACACCTAACGTGAGGTGAAGATGCTAAGCTACAACCAAGTAGTGAAAGCTAAACAGAATGTGAGACAGGACATATACTGTATATACTATACTGTTCTAACTATAGAAACTACAACTAGACAGGATATTATGTGTGTTGCCCAAATATGCATTTGATATCAAATTCTGACTATACTTTGTTTTATATTTTACAGACAATGGCTCGGTCACATATGTCAAAGATTGTTTTGAAACTGAGCAGCCCAGAAAAATGCCGGTCTAATGTGGACAGCCAAGTGCGGGTAGCTGCTTCAAGTTCAGGGTACTATATCACCACAAACCCAGCGGTGGACCAACAGCCACGGGTAAATAAGGTGAGATCAACATTTACTACTTGATTAATGCCACATCAACACATGTTACTTCTAGTTTGGATCTTTTCCACACTTTGGCTCTTTTCCCTAAAGTACTTTTTTAAATGGTGTAAGTGTCACTGTTGCACAGCCTAACACACACACACACACACACACACACACACACACACACACACACACACACACACACACACACACACACACACACACACACACACACACACACACACACACACACACACACACACACACACACACACACACACACCTTTAGTATTGGGGTCTGTGGGTCTAAAATGTCATCAACTGGTGGTCCACCCTGGCTCAAATGCCGAATAAATAGTGGGCCCTGGAGTCAAAAGGATTGAAAACCACTGCTTCATATAAAAACTCTGGAGTTGCCCATACACCCATTCTTTCAGCCCACCCTAGTAGGGCTGGCTAAATCCGGCCCTGGTCATATCTGCCAATAGATTCTGACTGATTGTTTACACAGAGAACCACAATAGAACCAAGCCTAGGCCCTATATGGGCATGTTGGCTGCTACAGGGCCAAGATGTCATTATGTAGTCCTAGGTTACATCTATATATGGGCATGTTGGCTGCTACAGGGCCAAGATGTCATTATGTAGTCCTAGATTACATCTATATATCATGGGCATGTTGGCTGCTACAGGGCCAAGATGTCATTATGTAGTCCTAGATTACATCTATATATGGGCATGTTGGCTGCTATATGGCCAAGATATCATTATGTAGTCCTAGATTACATCTATATATGGGCATGTTGGCTGCTACAGGGCCAAGATATCATTATGTAGTCCTACATTACGTCCAGGTCTGCTTATCATTGCTTGTCATCGTTTTACAATAACATTATTATCAGGCACAGGCCCTGACCTGAGGTTCATTCCACAGTGTGGGTGGCACAACAGAGAACCATTTATCTCCCTGAGATTTCAGTTTGGATTTAAGGATGTTGTGGAGTTGTTGATCAGTCGACCTCAGTGTAGGCAGGAGAGAATCAGGGAGATATGATGGTGTTTCTGTGTGTCTGTGGAGAGGAGAGCGGCTGCATGTTGGACCAGCTGTAATCCAACCAGACAGCCTTGGGGAACCACAGTAAAGAGTCGGGTTGAAATAAAAGCATGGATAAGGCGTTCAAAATCGTGAAAGGAAACAGCGGGCTTAACTTTTGCCAACAACCTCAAGAGTTTATCTACGAGACAAACAGTCAGATGGAAGTCAGCTGACAGGGAGTAAGACAGGTCAAACAGTCAGATGGAAGTCAGCTGACAGGGAGTAAGACAGGTCAAACTAACAGACTGACTGACTGACTGACTAGAACACACTAAGTTAGTAATCAAACACAAGTAAAATAACAACTACAACACATTAAACTCATCACTTTACTCTCATATATTTGAGACTGAATAGGTTTGGTTAACAGAGTATAAAAGTGGTGATGATATTTTTGTCAGTATTGATCAGACTGACATTGAAACTAAATGATAAGGTACAGTGTACTGTACTGTATCATTTAGTTTCATATGTCTAACTACGGTTGAAAGTTCATGAAGGTTATAATGGAGAGGCGCAAAATCCTATTTCCCATAAGAAAACAATTCCGGGAGGATAACTAAAAAGCCGTCATTTCAGTCGATAAGCTCTATGTTGATGTCATCTATGTCAGCTGTACAGGGACAGTAACACACGCACACACATCTCCAAAGACCCCTGACGTTCATGAACAATGTAGAATACAGTACATACCTGGCATTAGGAACGATGTAGAATACAGTACATACCTGGGCATTAGGAACGATGTAGGTTACAGTACATACCTGGCATTAGGAACGATGTAGAATACAGTACATACCTGGCATTAGGAACGATGTAGGTTACAGTACATACCTGGCATTAGGAACGATGTAGGCTGCAGTACATACCTGGGCATTAGGAACGATGTAGAATAGAGTAAATACCTGGGCATTATGAACGATGTAGGTTACAGTACATACCTGGGCATTAGGAACGATGTAGGTTACAGTACATACCTGGGCATTAGGAACGATGTAGGTTACAGTACATACCTGGGCATTAGGAACGATGTAGAATAGAGTACATACCTGGCATTAGGAACGATGTAGAATACAGTACATACCTGGGCATTAGGAACGATGTAGGCTACAGTAAATACCTGGGCATTAGGAACGATGTAGGTTACAGTACATACCTGGCATTAGGAACGATGTAGAATACAGTACATACCTGGGCATTAGGAACGATGTAGGCTACAGTAAATACCTGGGCATTAGGAACGATGTAGGTTACAGTACATACCTGGGCATTAGGAACGATGTAGGTTACAGTACATACCTGGGCATTAGGAACGATGTAGGCTACAGTAGGGCGTTATCCCGTCCGGGGCCAAATGCAACTCTTTGGCTGACTCTGACCGGCCTGTGAAAGGGTACCATGGTTTTCAAACAGTGGTCCAGGGACCACCAGAGGTCCTTGAGAGAATTCCAGTTAAATATGGAAAGTTTGCTAACCAGATGTAACTCTTTGAGAGCGTAAACATGAAACCAAATGGACCCGCAATGAAAAGTTAGAATATTCATCATGTGAATTAGCCCAAAGTCTACATAATCAGAGAATGTAAAATAATTAATGGTAATTTTGTTCTGTATGTTTGACTGGTTTGTTTGTGAAATCCAGCCTGGTATTGTGGGCAAAAACAAAATAAATCTTTAGTTTTGGGGTCTGTGGGGCTAAAATGTCATCAAATAGTGGTCCCCCGTGGCTCAAGTTCTGAATAAATAGTGGGCCCTGGTGTCAAAATGGTTGGTCTATACTTTTATCTTGAAATTAAATTAATATTACACAGACTTTAGTTCAGCCTTTAGTCTTGGCCCTCCACAATATTTTATGTATCTCATTTGGTTCCTTGGGAAAAATAATTGCCCACCGCTGCTGCAGTATGTACTGTACATTGTACAAGTATGTACAGTACAAACCCTCCCAACATTTCACAATAAAAGCACAACTCAACACAGAGGCTGTTACCATGGATGACACACCGATAAGAACTACACTGTTTTTCATAAAACCCTCAGTGTATTTACAAGTAGTCTGACTAAAGCATTATGGGAATGGTAGTCCAGGAAGTATTATTGATGACATCAGAGACACAATGTTGAGTGGAACTGTTGTCTATAATGATCTATAACGGTCACATCAGAGACACTGGACTCACTGCTAAAATCTAAAATGTTGAGTGGAACTGTTGTCTATAATGATCTATAACGGTCACATCAGAGACACTGGACTCACTGCTAAAATCTAAAATGTTGAGTGGAACTGTCAAGCTCTTTAGTTTAGGTAGCAGATTCCCTGCTTGGAAGGGGCGCTACAGCCCACACAGAGGTTTAACTGGGTTTCACTCGTACAATCACCACACATTTAGCCTCGGGGAGACCTGCACGACCAGGGGGTCCCTGGAGAGAGAGAGAGAGAGAGAGAGAGAGAGAGAGAGAGAGAGAGAGAGAGAGAGAGAGAGAGAGAGAGAGAGAGAGAGAGAGAGATGATGAACAAAATAATATGTTGTTCCATGAACCTCCCAGAAGCAATGATATCACTTAAAAAACAACAGTGAAAAAATACTATATAACTGTCAGTAACCCCTGGGTACATGATGATGATGATGATGTCACATGCACACCCTCTATTGACAATTTTATCCTTCACACTATACAGGAATACTTGGTAGAATTGTGATGGGAGATTAATCATTAAACACATTGTTATCAAAAGATTCTAGTTGTCTTAGATTCATTGAATGAATGAAAGAATGAATACATTTTCATTCATGAAAAGGAATGAATGAATGAATGAATGAATGAATGAATGAATGAATGAATGAATGAATGAATGAATGAATGAATGAATGAATACTTAATTTATGTGTCCGAACAATTTCTTGTCCCTTCCCACATGGGATTATCAGACACGGCAATTAATAATTGACAGAAATGGAGAGAAGAAAAACAAAAAAATGAAAAAACAACCAAGTCATATATGCAGTCACTCAGCAACAACAACAATAAATACTGTATATTTACCAACAGGAATTCAATTTAGTTGAATGTTACTCTATGGCACCTGTTCCATATTCTAATATTCAGTAATCCGTCCCATTAATCAGGTTGTCTTATTGTTATAAGTGGGTTAGGGTTAGGTCTCTCTCTCTACATATATATCAATAATAAAGCTTTTATGACGGTCCAACCCGTCAATGGCGAGGCCTATTTGGATAATAATGACGGTCTGCACCGTTATATAAGCAAGGGAAACAGTCTTTGTGTTATGGGCTAAGTTACAGTAGGACCTATACTAACTAGCGTGAAGTACAGCCAGTATAATAATATTTCAGTTTAAGTGTACACTGGTACTCTCTGTGTACTACTCACAAGTGTGATGTATTCCATGTCGTCACCCAGCAGACCTGTGTCGTTCAGAGTGTACTTGGCTTTCTTCATCTTCCTGTCCTCTCCACCTGGTGCTACTGTGTCCTGCGCACACGCACGCACGCGCACGCACACACACATAAACACACACACACACACACACACACATAGATTGATTGATGAATGAATCAAAGAAAAGTTTTTTTTCAGAAATGGAGAGTTACGGTACGATACGGTAAGTCAAGTATACACTGCAACAAAACAGCTTGGAGATTTTCAGTACAATTCAAGCACAACTACAACCAGGGCTCTCAACCTTTGAAGTTTGTTGGGAGTGAGAGATTTGGTGGGTGGAGGGAGGGGGGCACCACCGAGCTGGCCCATCGGCCGGTTATTACTGGTAATCTACAACGTTACAATTCATGACATAACATTTAGCAAACTGTTTACGGTAATTCAAAGTGAGAAAATGGGCATAACAAGACCAGTGCAGATGAATAGCTTTGTGTCACTTACTAAGAAGAGAACAAAAATACAGATGTTAGTGACCTTAGTTGAAAAACTGATGGTATCAAAAGAGCTACACCACTACTTTACTTTACAACAACAATAACAGAGTGTGTGTGTGTATGTTTATGAGCGATGTTGGGTGTTGTACTTCTTGGTAGCCGAACATCTATAAGTGGCAGCCCCAGCTAGAGACCTTTTCTTAGCCACCCTGACCTCAGCACCATCATCATCATCACCTGCCCCCTCTTCTGGCACTCCACCTTCTGCTTCAGGCACCTCTACTCTTTCTTCTTCTTCTTCTTCTTCTTCTTCTTCTGTTCTCTCATCTTCTCTCTCATTCACTATTGGCTCAGCCAAAGTCTTCTCTGCCATCTCTACTGATGTGGTAGCAATTTCTTCCATCATCACATTATCTGCCCCCCCTGCCTTTGGTTTCTGAGCCTTTTCCCAGAAGGAAAGAAGGCTCTTCTGTTTCTTCTTCCCTGTCATTCTAAATAAACAACAGCCTGTTACAAACGTGTAGAAAAACGTATGCCTATACATGTCCATGACAGCTCTAAGGTGACTAAACCAAAATCATTCTACTCTATAATACTCAGAAAAAGTACTAAACAGACTAAAGGACTAAACGAAAAATTTTGGGCTCCCCCCCTAAAAACACTTTTTACTAATATTTCACAATAAATGCATTTATCACACAATTCAATAAAGCAAGGAGTCCATATCAGTGTGGTTTGGTTTTGTGTTTACAGTTGTGTGGACAGTTCTGCAAAAGAGACTTACACACACATATTGAGACACAAATTTCTGTCCAGCAATCCCTCTCAATACAACGGGAATGCACTGGACCTGTACTTATGTCGACTGACTGACTGACTGGATGACTAACTGGACATAACTGGACTGTACAACTACATAATCCACAAAATCATCACCAATTCGGTTTTCATGACCAAAATCACAGTCCTAGTCAAATAGTACCATTTCTATAATATGGCATATTACCATCACAGTGAGTTGGGAATATTATATTCATAACATCAGAGAGACACATGCTGACCTTCAGTTAGCATTAGCTGAGCTAACCCACCAGAATACCATGAAGCAGAACATGCAGTACATATCAACATATTGTGGTCACATATGGCCATCTTTCCCACACTAATCATATGCCCATCTCATACAATATACTGTTTTAAATGTCTAGATCAACCCAGTTCTTATATCTCACCTGCAAAAGACAGATTTACACTACACTTATATTGAGACACGACACGAATATCTGTCCATCCATCAGAGTTAATACAATGCGGCTATGTACTGACTTCCTTATTGACTGACAGTAACAGTAGGCTGTAACCTACTTCTCACTGGAGTGCATTGCCCTCTTGTGGCGTAAATGTGATAGAGCATTGCAGGGGTCTACCTATGCCCTTAGCAAACTCTAGAAAGCTGCCAGGGGCAAAAAATGACTTTGGCGAGTTATTTTGACGTGCGTGTGATAACGCATGTGTGGCGTGTGTGCGTGTGCAAACACACTGAAGAGTGTGTCACACGCTCAGTGCGTGAGAGATGAGAGCTTTGACTACAACAAATCTGATGAATAGCTGTGATTAGACACACTAGTTCAGAATACACTTGTTTAAAATAGGGTTGTTCATTTCATCAAGCTATATAGACATACAAAATAATTACTTCTGTAAATCCAGAAGCAGCAAATCATAGTGAAGGTAAAATCAAAGTGGAGGAAAAAAGGGAAGAGAGAAATATACAAAGAGGGGAAAGAGGGTGGGTGGGGGAATTATATTTGCATTTTGTTTTACAGAGGCCAGTTAAGAATTGCAGCCGCCCGTATGGACTATGTACCCATTGAGAGTGTTTTTTAGGAGTCAAGGGATTCACATGTCTTATTGACTGGTGGTAGGGTTACATTTTTGTGGCTAATGAGTGAATGGAATGAAGTCCCTTGTTTGTGCCGAATCTGGGTTGCAACTCCCTCTGGTGTTGTGGGAGTGGACTTGGTTGACATAAAGGAAGTATTTGGAGTTTGGGCCGGTACCTGGTGGTATTTTGGTAGTGTGGAGTTTGGGCCGGTACCTGGTGGTATTCTGGTAGTGTCTTGTGGACCAGGAAATCACCAGTAACTACAGAAAATCAAGCCCAAGTCTACACTAGAGGTCTTCACGGGGGGTCCGAACCCGAAAAAATCCGAGTCCGTCCGAGACCCGACAGTTCCGGTCGGTTCCGGCGGTGTGTTTTATCACAGTCACTCGGACAGGTCGGAATCGGACGTATCCCCGTCGGAAGTCGGACCAGTCAAACATTATGTGCAATACCCGAGACTACAGTGAGACGTATTCTTTCTCTCCTTTTTTTTTTTTTTTTTTTTTGCCTTTTTAATGATAATAAAATATTCTATCAACCAAGTGTGTGTAATCTGTGGGTGTGTGCACGTACCTGTAGAGTGTAGAGTAGACTGGCAGCACGGAACAGTGTTAGCGAGCCGAGGCAGCGTCGCATGCGAAATATAACTGATCTACAGGTTCATCAAACGTAGGCAAGGCGGGGGAGGGATTTGGTGGCGGGTCTGTCGGACGGCCAAAAATAATCCGACTTCGGTCGGGCTCGGCGAAGCAATTTGGGGAAAATCTCAGAACAGTTCGGAACCGGAAAACCATACCACGGATCGACTCGGATCCAATTTATTTATTTGAAAATATTTTAGGAACAGTTCGGAATCGGTGATATTGCACGGATTTATTTCGGATTTCGGATGGCATTTTTGAGAACCGTGAAGACCTCTAGTCTACACACCTAGAGAATGTAGAAGAGGAATGTTCATTTTGATCTGTATGTTGGACTGTTTGGTTTCCTAAATCCAGCCTGGAATTGTGTACAAAACCAAAATAAATCTTTAGTTTTGGCGTTTGTGGGGCTAAAATGTCATCAAAGGGTGGTCTCTGGCTCGAATTCAGAATAAATAGTGGGCCCTGGTATCAAAAAGGTTGAAAACCCCTGCTCTAGAAGATGTGGCAACAGCTGCTAAAAAGAAGACCATACAATAAGACAATACAATAAGAACACAAGACAAAAACAGTTTGCTTACAACCCAGCTGTCTGATCTGCAGGCTCCCCTGCATTCTGCCTTCTCCCCTGCATCCTCGCCCGTCCACCCTCTCCGTCATTGCAGCCATTAGTGATGTATTTTTCGATCTCTTGGTCTGTAGCACGAGGCGATGGCGGATTACGCTGCACAGCCGCTAAAACACACAGACACAAAAAATACTTTTCACGAAATACAAGAGTAACCTGTGGTACAATGTAGAGCTTTAATTGGACCCAAAATGTTGAGGCTGGCCCTACATTAAGTTCAGCCGGGCCGACTCTAAGCCGATACATAGTTGACAACCTGAGAATGACACTTTTTCTAAACAAACCAATATTGCTGCTAGCAGATTATATTTTGGTAATTTGTTAACAAAGTATCCTATATATTAAATAAACTTTTAGATAGAGAATTCTGTCAGGCATAGGCTAAGCAACACATTGTGAACTTGTGAGAAGGGGGGGTTAATATTTTTGGTGTGCAACACCTTTGGACATCAAGGACCACTTCAACTCTTTTCATATTGTCGTTATGGTGGGATAATTACCACCATAATGACGCTATGGGGGCCGACTTTTTAAAA
This sequence comes from Benthosema pterotum, assembly GCA_039105355.1. Lineage (NCBI taxonomy): Eukaryota > Metazoa > Chordata > Actinopteri > Myctophiformes > Myctophidae > Benthosema > Benthosema pterotum. The sequence continues at coordinate 1,480,641 of CM076983.1, read as the reverse complement.
TGGAGCGAAATAAGGAAATACAAGGTTCCAGCATGAAGGAAACAATACATACCGTATCTTTATCTATAAAACGGACCAATACCTTAATCAATACATATATATTTTAATAATCTACCTTTTACATACACGGCCATCACAGGTTTCTATGAGTAGCTGTAGTGAACAAAGTTATTGAGCACAATACAAATGGAAGTGAGTCCAAGGGGGAGATGATGAATCTCAATATAAACTTACCAACCACAACACTCTTGACTCGTAGTCCTCTGAATCCAATCTTGCCATTGATGCCCCTCATGTTTGTTTGTTTGGCCAGGGTGTTTGCTAGCGTTGCAGCCATGACTCTCCAAACAGCTCCTTTCAGCACCAATACAGCACTCTGTGAATTGACATTTGTTAGTTGATCAGTCCAAGACGATACATGGACAATCTAGCGATACAATCCGATGATTTGAAATTCATATAGTTAACTATTTAAAATGCATTGGCATTGTCTTAAACCAAGTAATTAAACCAGCATTTTCGCATTGGTAAAAAAAAAAAAAATCTACAAGCATTGGGAACTTTAAGAAGTATTTAAGTATTTAAGAAATAAACAGATCTTTTTCCCAGATTCTGTTTCTTTTTCAATGTTCAAATCCTGTACAGGAAAACATGGCATATTTTGGACATAGTTCAAATGGTGATTAAATTAATTTAGAGCTGTAATTAATTTGATTAAAAAAACATTTAATCATTCAACAGCCCTATTTTTATATAGAATACATATTCCATATTGGGCTGCTGCTAGACACGTAATAATGTCCAGTAAAACTTTCCCTTTATTGCACTGGTCCTGTAGCCTACTTGCTGTGGTGGATGTCAGCTGTCCTCTCTTGCAAGATCAAATGAATGATTCATAATTATCTTAGCACAAACACCTGCACAACCATGATCACTGTAGGACCATCTGTCATACAGTGTGCAGTTATAGCCCTAACCCTGCACGAAGGACACATTTTAACTTTTAATTCTTCTCTCATTTCCGCACGGCACCGTTGTGTGGTAAAGCTAGACTCCTCTCATGCAGCCATCAAAAAGGGTCTGTCTGTGTTTCCAAGTAAACACTGAAATCTTACCAGTTGGTTTTTGAGTCAGGGGTGTTTTGTAGCTGCTCTTCCAGGTTTTGAAGGGCTTGGGCGTCATTTAATGGCAGTAGGTCTGGGTCAACACCTGTTAGAATGATAATCAGAAAAGGTTTCATCACATCACTGGTTATATGGTATAAATACTATATCCTTAAATAAGACAATACAATAAGAACACAAGACAAAAACAGTTTGTTTACTACGCAGCTGCATCTCGCCCGTCCACCTATATATTAAATAAACTTTTAGATAGAGAATTCTGTCAGGCATAGGCTAAGCAACACATTGTGAACTTGTGAGGGGGGGGTTAATATGTTTGGTGTGCAACACCTTTGGACATCGGACACCTGTCCTAGCCTCACTACATTGGCTACCGGTTGTGTATAGAATTGATTTTAAAATTCTTTTACTTGTCTATAAAGCGCTTAATGGTCTTGCACCTTCCTACCTACATGACTGCCTGCCTAAGTATGTCCCAGGCCGTCCCCTCAGGTCTTCCACTGCTGGCCTGCTTGAGGTGCCTAAAATGGCAACTAAAAAACACGGTGAAGCAGCCTTTTGCTTCTATGGACCAACGGCGTGGAACAAACTCCCATTATACATTCGACAGGCAGCCTCTGTAGACATTTTTAACGCACAACTCAAGACGTACTTTTATGCACTTGCTTTTAACTGATTCTCTGTGATTCTATATTTTATGATTTTATATTTTATGCCTTATTTCAGGTCCTCACTGTACTGCTTTTTTGATGTATTTTAATGATCTCTTTAATTTATACCCACTATTTTTTGTCTTCTTCTCAATGCAATGTAAAGCACTTTGAGCTGCATTTTATGTCATGAAAGGTGCTATACAAATAAAGATTATTATTATTATTATTATTATTATTATTATTATTATTATTATTATTATTATTATTATTATTACCCTTATTATCAAGGACCACTTCAACTCTTTTCATATCGTCGTTATGGTGGGATAATTACCACCATAATGACGCTATGGGGGCCGACGTTTTACAATTAACATGGTTAAGGGAGCAAAATAAGGAAATACAAGGTTTCAGCATGAAGGAAACAATACATATGTTTATCTATAAAACGGACCAATACCTTAATCAATACATATATATTTTAATAATCTACCTTTTACATACACAGCCATCACAGGTTTCTATGAGTAGCTGTAGTGAACAAAGTTATTGAGCACAATACAAATGGAAGTGAGTCCAAGGGGGAGATGATGAATCTCAATATAAACTTACCAACCACAGCACTCTTGACTCGTAGTGCTCTGAATCCCCTTTAAAAAAATAAATTTGATTTAGTATTAATGCAATCGATTATTGCTGGGGGAGATTAGAGCCACTGTAAGATAAGGGTTAGTAGGGCTGCAAATATTGGCCAAAAATGATAATTGAACATTCCTTTTGATAGCCCTCATGGACCTAAATGGATATCAAACAGTTCAAAATACAAATCTATATTTTTATTAAGGCTGTTGAAAATAAAGTTAATTAGTTAAATTAATTTTGTTGATTAATCTGATTTTTTTTTTAAATAACGCAATTAACTCATGTGCACACTGACTCAAACCACTGAGCATTTTCTCATTGGTAAAAAAAAAAAAAAAAAAAAAAAAAAAAAACTACAAGCATTGGGGACTTTAAAAAGTATTTAAGTATTTAAAAATACTTTTCCCAGATTCTGTTTCTTTTTCAAATGTTCAAATCCTGTACAGGAAAACATGGCATATTTTGGACATAGTTCAAATGGTGATTAAATTAATTTAGAAGCTGTAATTAATTTGATAAAAAACATTTAATCATTCAACAGCCCTATTTTTATATAGAATACATATTGCATATTAGGCTGCTGCTAGACACATAATAATGTCCAGTAAAACTTTCCCTTTATTGCACTGGTCCTGTAGCCTACTTGCTGTGGTGGATGTCAGCTGTCCTCTCTTGCATGATCAAATGAATCATTCATCATTATCTTCGCACAAACACCTGCACAACCATGATCACTGTAGGACCATCTGTCATACAGTGTGCAGTTATAGACACAAAACGGGAAATCAAAGCAATGATTTTGATGTTTTTGGTTTAAATCAAATTAAGCTGAGATTAAAGTTAGTCAACAGAGCAGTGTCAATGCAGGTCCGTGTGGACAGCGTGTTAAAGAAGGGAGCAGGAGCAACCTCCCGTAAGAGGGCACTTCTGTGTTTTAGACATGTTACAGGGCAGGGTCTGTAGCCCCCTTTTGCGTCCGTGTGTGCACGTCGCTGTGGACTGTATATTCTGAGAGGCAGTGCGAACGAGGCAATAGTATGACAGTAGTGCATGGTAAATACAACTGATCTACAAGCTCACCACACGTTGCATGAATGACACATTTTAACTTTTAATTCTTCTCTCATTTCCGCACGGCACCGTTGTGTGGTAAAGCTAGACTCCTCTCATGCAGCATCAAAAAGGGCCTGTCTGTGTTTCCAAGTAAACACTGAAATCTTACCAGTTGGTTTTTGAGCTCAGGGTGTTTTGTAGCTGCTCTTCCAGGTTTTGAAGCGCTTGGGCGTCATTTAATGGCAGCAGGTCTGGGTCAACACCTGTTAGAATGATAATCAAAAAGGTTTCATCGCATCACTGGTTTATATATGGTTAGGGTTGCCACATGTGTCTGACAAAAATCCTGGACATTTCACCATCCAATCGGCGGCCTATTATCGGTGGCGATTATCGGCCTTTTGGTTGGAAGCAACGCACCTCTTTAAACATCTAACCCAGAAATATATCACACTTTTACACTGAAATGTTACTGCTCTCATTACTTTATTACTCTTTTACATATCAGATTAATAATTAGGCTACTTAACCATTAATTTTTAACTCTTTCTGGAGCAGTCCCGTTTTCATTTTTCTCATCTCAGTTATCTTTAGATAGACAGATTTAGATTCAGGAGTTTTCCACCCATTTTGGCGGTAGGGGGGTCTGGAAAAGAGGTAAATATAGCGACAAATGTGCCAAGTTGGCAACACTGGACAGGCACGCTACAATTTAATAGGAGTATCTGATCTGAGACTGTGAGTGACGCAAGTCAGGTTAGTTGCGGTCTCTAGTCTCTAGAAAGAAAAAAAAAACTTTTGACCATGTATAAAAATCCGGGACATTCAAGTGTCCAGGATTTATTTTATTTGTTCCTGGACAGACCATGAAAATCCGGGACAATCAGGAAAATCCGGGACCTGTGGCAACACTATATATGGTATAAATACTATATCCTTAAAGGTATAGTACGTGATTTGGAAAACCCTCCGGGCCCCCGGTAGCAAGATGTACACACTCTAATGTCAACTACCAAAATACCACCATGTACCTGTCCAAATACTGCCTTAATGTTGGTAGGGAATGCCCTACCAACAGTCACTCAGACATTCAAATCCCTTGACTCCTTCAGAACCACTCTCAAAGGACACCTACAGACGGTTGCAATTCTAGCCTGGCCTCTGTAAAAATATGATTCCCACACCCAACCCCTTTCCCCTCTCCTTGTATATGTCTTTTCCCTTTTACCTCCACTATGATCTGCTGCTTCTGACTTTAGAGAAGTGAATATTTGTCTCTAAATGTCTTGATAAAATGAACAGGGTGGCTGACATTGTAAACAAGTGTATTCTTAACTGCAGAAGCGGATTCCTGTGTCCGTCCTCATGGTAGCTGAAAAAAAGTAAGGGGATTATAGTTATAGTTACCTCTGTGAAAAAGTAACTATTACTTTACTTTACTTTAAAAAGGGGGTGGTGTTGTTCTGTGGTATTCATGGTCACAAGTTTAGTGTGGAATTCCCATTTTACTGTCATTAATATACCTTAGAGATGTTGTGTGGACATGATAAAGATCTCCACATTGTCTTCATATTGTTTCCTAGAAATGGAGTTTGTGTTTCGCCATGTTAATGATTTTTCTTTTAGGGCATTTTTTGGGGAAAAAAAAGTGGAATTGCCCTTTAATGGCAGCATGCTAAGCATGGACTGTATCAAGATGCTTTTAGGATTTGCATTGGTTTTCTTTGCTGAGGACAATGCTTTGAACTCAGGCACAGCCCAGCTTTAATGATGTTAAATCCCTTTATTTTAGATCGTTTTGCAGCTACAGTACAACATATTTAGTTGTTACTGTACAGTACTTTAAAACAGTTGACATGTTGTACACATGCCTAAAATAACTCTTATTTGCATCGCCCTCGTTGAAAACAATGTATTTCCAACTCCAGTTTGTCCCTATTCAGACTGCATAATGAACAGCAGCTTGTGCACTTAGTTTCTGACCCTCAATGTCGCCACTCTTCTATTAGATGGCTGTGGACGCACGTAGAGGAGCTGCTTGCTCCCAGAGCCTTGGAAATACAGAGTTACGCCAACTCCGTTCACTCCATGGCGCCAGTCCAATGGCGGCTCCTCTACATAGACTATTAGATAGTGACAACAAATAGTGACAACCGGAAGTTACTGAATGCATTGGAGCCTATGGGCTCGCGCGAGTACTAGAACCACGTGACCAGACTATTTTCTGTCCCCTCAATGTCGCAACTCTGTCTATTTCTAAGGCTCTGCTGCTTGCTTTGTCTGCTTACTAAAGCCCAGAGCCCTGATTAGCATGATTAACATTTGATCATTTGAACATCTAATTGATAAACTATAGTTACAGCCGCTGCCACTACCACAGATCTACGGCAATCTTTGATTCGCTCCTTATTGTTTGATACGAACCTGCAGATCTAACTTCTGGGAGACGGAGTTACACTCAAACATGTCCGACCGGAAACATGAACCCAAAGAAGAAATATGACGTTCCTGTTACACTGTGTTCTCTATTGTCATCCCGGGCGGCCATAATATTTATGTACAGGCTATGAGTTTTAGAATTAATTTGAAACACATTAAAGGGGAACTTCACCCATTTTCAACATTTTAATGGCATTAAAATACCTTAGAGATGTTGTGTGGACATGATAAAAAAAAAAGTTCCCCCAATTCTGTATTAACTAAAAATGGAGGTCTGAAAAAACATTAACATGTTGAAATACATCTGATGACATCATCAAGATGTATTTCCACCATGTTAATGATTTTTCTTTCAGACCCCTTTTTCCTGAGAGGGTACAAATGGAACCAAATGGACCCGGCCGCTAAGGTCCATTTGGTTCACATTTGTATCCTTTTGAAAATGGGTGCAATTCCCCTTTAAAATGGCCATTTATGTATAGGCTATGAGTTTTAGAATTGATTTGAAACACATTAAACATGATGTCGTTACTATTACTGTTATAACGCCATATAAAATACATTAATCTTTTACAAGGTATATGAAACCATTAAACATTGTATGCCGTTATTATTTGGTGTTTTTGTTTTAATAGCTGTTATCAGTTTTTGTAGAAGTGTATACTTGACTTGTACTGTAACTCTCATCTCTGTTAATAAAAACTTCATTCATTTCATTCATTCAATCATCCATTCTGCAGTTCTCCAGTTCTCCACAGGAGGGCACCCAAGCCTCGCTTTGTGTGTGAGAATCTGCTATGTTTAACTCAGGCAACAGTCCTTGTTTATATAGGGAGCCCTCAATGTCGCTGCTCTGACACTATTATGTGGTTCTGGTCATATGTCGACCGTACGACAGGACCGCGCTCCGAAAATAGCCGAGGTCTTATCGGCTATCTTCGACGACAGTGCATGCGGACAGAATCCGACAGGTCACAGATCTCAGTGTAACACACCGGAAGTCCCTGTTTTATTCACTCCGTTTCTGTTTACATCTGGTTAGCATGCTAGCATGCTGTCTGGCAGCTCCAATAGTGAATAATAAACAGTGCAGAGACTTTAGACGTTATTGTACATCACTTTAAATCAGTTGTCATGTTGTACACAGGCCTAATACAGCTTTGCTTTGCGTCGCCCTCGTTGAAAACAATGTATTTCCAACTCCAGTTTGTCCCTATTCAGCGAGCATGAACTGCAGCTCAGTTTCTGACCCTCAATGTCGCTACTCTGACGCTATGACTGCGCAGCCGCAGTATAGTCAACTCACCGGAAGTCTCTATATTAAAATGTGACCAAAGGTGGCGCCAACATCAGAGCTACAATCCAACAACCAGCTTTATTAGAGACATGTTGTGGGTTTGTAGATCTGCACAGTGCCGAGTCACAGAATTCCATGAGGTCACGCATGTGGGCATAAACACACCGGAAGTCTCTATATTAAAATGTGACCGCAGATGGCGCCAACATCAGCGCCAGAGCATGATGCAAAACCTACTGTAAAATGTAGATACACTTTAAATCCTTGCATCGTTTTGAAGTATTAGTGCACCATAGACAGAGCAGAGACTTAAACGTTATTGTACATTACTTTAAATCAGTTGTCATGTTGTACACAGGCCTAAAACAGTTTAAATCAGTTGTCATGTTGTACACAGGCCTAAAACAGCTCTTATTTGCGCCGCCCTCGTTGAAAACAATGTATTTGTCATGTGAGTTTCAACAGCGCTATAGCATGGTGCAGTTGTCCGTTGTCACCACCAGGCGGCAGCAAAACCTACATTAGCTGTGAATGTAGATAAACTTCAACAAACACTTTAAAGTGGATTTTAAATCACTGGACCCCAAACCTTTTCATGTCAAGGACCCCCAAACTGACACTGCTTAGCCCACGGACCCCCATTTGAAAGAGATAATCAGTCCCTGGACCTCACTTTGGGAATCAGTAGTTTAAATAATGCACTTAACAGCAATTACAAAATATTTTATTATATACAATACAATATATTATTCAGTTGTTAATCATAATGGACTCTTGGCTAAACAAACCCCACAGCAAAAGTGATTGTCCAATCCAGTGGTCCCCAAACTCTTTCATGTCAGAGACCCCCAAATCGGCCCACGGACCCCCTCTAGCAGTGATTCTCAACACCTTTCATTTTCAAGGACCCCCAGTTTGACAAGCATTAGTCTAGTTCATCTCTGATTAGTGCAGAGATGAACATTTGTAAACTCAGAGTTACAGGCCAAGGGTCTGGGTCCATTTGGTTCCTTCATTTAGCTTTCTGATGGAATAGTGACTTACACAAATAATAATAACAACTATTATTATTGTTAACCATTAATATTGATATTATTGTTATTATCAATACTATTATTAATCATCATCATCAAGTCATTTTTGTGCAATGACCATAAGATGATGGTACAGCATCCTATATATCCCTGTGATTCTACTGATTTTACTGCAGAAAAATAACAATTATAAGAATGGTGAATGGTCTTAATCAGAGGTTTTCAACCTTTTTGATGCCAGGGCCACCCACTATTTATTCAGCATTTGAGCTATGGACCAGTTGATGACAGTTTCACCCCTCACACCCAAAACTAAAGAGGGGGGCAGCGGTGGGCAAGCCCACCCAAACGTGCATTCTGCCCACCCAATGAAAGGTAATATCAGTGGTTTTCAACCAGTGGTCCGGGGACCACCAGTGGTCTTTGAGAGGATTCCAGGTGGTCCCCAGAATAAATAATGTTAAGTTGGTTAACCAGATGTAACTCTTTGAGAGCGTAAGAATGAAACCAAATGGACCCTTGCTGGTCCATTTGGTTTCATGTTTAGGCCTACACTCTCAAGAGTTAAAATATTCATCATGTGAATTATCCCAAGTCTACACAACTAGAGAATGTAGAAGTTAATGGTCATTTTGATCTGTATGTTTGACTGTTTTTCCCACAAATCCAGCCTGGAATTGTGGACAAAAGCAAAATAAATCTTTAGTATTGGGGTCTGTGGGTCTAAAATGTCATCAACTGGTGGTCCTCCCTGGCTCAAATGCCGAATAAATAGTGGGCCCTGGTGTCAAAAGGATTGAAAACCACTGCTTCATATAAAAACTCTGGAGTTGCCCATACACCCTGCCATTCTTTCAGCCCACCCTATAGGGCTGGCTAAATCTGGCCCTGGTCATATCTGCCTTACGTTTTTTTCAAAATTTCGTCATTTTTCGAAAATGCTCAAAAATGCTCAAAACGATGAAAAAAAGCATGCTGAGCAAGACCGTAAGGCTATAGCCTTGCGTTTTTGTCAGTTTTTGTCATTTTTTGAAAATCCTCAAAATCATGAAAAACGGTAAGGCTATAGCCTTACGTTTTTTTCAAAATTTCGACATTTTTCGAAAATGCTCAAAAATGCTCAAAACGATGAAAAAAAGCATGCTGAGCAAGACCGTAAGGCTATAGCCTTGCGTTTTTGTCAGTTTTTGTCATTTTTTGAAAATCCTCAAAATCATGAAAAACGGTAAGGCTATAGCCTTACGTTTTTTTTCAAAATTTCGACATTTTTCGAAAATGCTCAAAAATGCTCAAAACGATGAAAAAAAGCATGCTGAGCAAGACCGTAAGGCTATAGCCTTGCGTTTTTGTCAGTTTTTGTCATTTTTTGAAAATCCTCAAAATCATGAAAAACGGTAAGGCTATAGCCTTACGTTTTTTTTTTTTCAAATTTCGACATTTTTCGAAAATGCTCAAAAATGCTCAAAACGATGAAAAAAAGCATGCTGAGCAAGACCGTAAGGCTATAGCCTTGCGTTTTTGTCAGTTTTTGTCATTTTTTGAAAATCCTCAAAATCATGAAAAACGGTAAGGCTATAGCCTTACGTTTTTTTCAAAATTTCGACATTTTTCGAAAATGCTCAAAAATGCTCAAAACGATGAAAAAAAGCATGCTGAGCAAGACCGTAAGGCTATAGCCTTGCGTTTTTGTCAGTTTTTGTCATTTTTTGAAAATCCTCAAAATCATGAAAAACGGTAAGGCTATAGCCTTACGTTTTTTTTAAAATTTCGACATTTTTCGAAAATGCTCAAAAATGCTCAAAACGATGAAAAAAAGCATGCTGAGCAAGACCGTAAGGCTATAGCCTTGCGTTTTTGTCAGTTTTTGTCATTTTTTGAAAATCCTCAAAATCATGAAAAACGGTAAGGCTATAGCCTTACGTTTTTTTCAAAATTTCGACATTTTTCGAAAATGCTCAAAAATGCTCAAAACGATGAAAAAAAGCATGCTGAGCAAGACCGTAAGGCTATAGCCTTGCGTTTTTGTCAGTTTTTGTCATTTTTTGTCATTTTTTGAAAATCCTCAAAATCATGAAAAACGGTAAGGCTATAGCCTTACGTTTTTTTCAAAATTTCGACATTTTTCGAAAATGCTCAAAAATGCTCAAAACGATGAAAAAAAGCATGCTGAGCAAGACCGTAAGGCTATAGCCTTGCGTTTTTGTCAGTTTTTGTCATTTTTTGAAAATCCTCAAAATCATGAAAAACGGTAAGGCTATAGCCTTACGTTTTTTTCAAAATTTCGACATTTTTCGAAAATGCTCAAAAATGCTCAAAACGATGAAAAAAAGCATGCTGAGCAAGACCGTAAGGCTATAGCCTTGCGTTTTTGTCAGTTTTTGTCATTTTTTGAAAATCCTCAAAATCATGAAAAACGGTAAGGCTATAGCCTTACGTTTTTTTCAAAATTTCGACATTTTTCGAAAATGCTCAAAAATGCTCAAAACGATGAAAAAAAGCATGCTGAGCAAGACCGTAAGGCTATAGCCTTGCGTTTTTGTCAGTTTTTGTCATTTTTTGAAAATCCTCAAAATCATGAAAAACGGTAAGGCTATAGCCTTACGTTTTTTTCAAAATTTCGACATTTTTCGAAAATGCTCAAAAATGCTCAAAACGATGAAAAAAAGCATGCTGAGCAAGACCGTAAGGCTATAGCCTTGCGTTTTTGTCAGTTTTTGTCATTTTTTGAAAATCCTCAAAATCATGAAAAACGGTAAGGCTATAGCCTTACGTTTTTTTTCAAAATTTCGACATTTTTCGAAAATGCTCAAAAATGCTCAAAACGATGAAAAAAAGCATGCTGAGCAAGACCGTAAGGCTATAGCCTTGCGTTTTTGTCAGTTTTTGTCATTTTTTGAAAATCCTCAAAATCATGAAAAGCGGTAAGGCTATAGCCTTACGTTTTTTTCAAAATTTCGACATTTTTCGAAAATGCTCAAAAATGCTCAAAACGATGAAAAAAAGCATGCTGAGCAAGACCGTAAGGCTATAGCCTTGCGTTTTTGTCAGTTTTTGTCATTTTTTGTCATTTTTTGAAAATCCTCAAAATCATGAAAAACGGTAAGGCTATAGCCTTACGTTTTTTTTTCAAAATTTCGACATTTTTCGAAAATGCTCAAAAATGCTCAAAACGATGAAAAAAAGCATGCTGAGCAAGACCGTAAGGCTATAGCCTTGCGTTTTTGTCAGTTTTTGTCATTTTTTGAAAATCCTCAAAATCATGAAAAACGGTAAGGCTATAGCCTTACGTTTTTTTCAAAATTTCGACATTTTTCGAAAATGCTCAAAAATGCTCAAAACGATGAAAAAAAGCATGCTGAGCAAGACCGTAAGGCTATAGCCTTGCGTTTTTGTCATTTTTTGAAAATCCTCAAAATCATGAAAAACGGTAAGGCTATAGCCTTACGTTTTTTTTCAAAATTTCGACATTTTTCGAAAATGCTCAAAAATGCTCAAAACGATGAAAAAAAGCATGCTGAGCAAGACCGTAAGGCTATAGCCTTGCGTTTTTGTCAGTTTTTGTCATTTTTTGAAAATCCTCAAAATCATGAAAAACGGTAAGGCTATAGCCTTACGTTTTTTTCAAAATTTCGACATTTTTCGAAAATGCTCAAAAATGCTCAAAACGATGAAAAAAAGCATGCTGAGCAAGACCGTAAGGCTATAGCCTTGCGTTTTTGTCAGTTTTTGTCATTTTTTGAAAATCCTCAAAATCATGAAAAACGGTAAGGCTATAGCCTTACGTTTTTTTCAAAATTTCGACATTTTTCGAAAATGCTCAAAAATGCTCAAAACGATGAAAAAAAGCATGCTGAGCAAGACCGTAAGGCTATAGCCTTGCGTTTTTGTCAGTTTTTGTCATTTTTTGAAAATCCTCAAAATCATGAAAAACGGTAAGGCTATAGCCTTACGTTTTTTTTTTAAATTTCGACATTTTTCGAAAATGCTCAAAAATGCTCAAAACGATGAAAAAAAGCATGCTGAGCAAGACCGTAAGGCTATAGCCTTGCGTTTTTGTCAGTTTTTGTCATTTTTTGAAAATCCTCAAAATCATGAAAAACGGTAAGGCTATAGCCTTACGTTTTTTTCAAAATTTCGACATTTTTCGAAAATGCTCAGTTTTTGTCATTTTTTGAAAATCCTCAAAATCATGAAAAACGGTAAGGCTATAGCCTTACGTTTTTTTTCAAAATTTCGACATTTTTCGAAAATGCTCAAAAATGCTCAAAACGATGAAAAAAAGCATGCTGAGCAAGACCGTAAGGCTATAGCCTTGCGTTTTTGTCAGTTTTTGTCATTTTTTGAAAATCCTCAAAATCATGAAAAACGGTAAGGCTATAGCCTTACGTTTTTTTCAAAATTTCGACATTTTTCGAAAATGCTCAAAAATGCTCAAAACGATGAAAAAAAGCATGCTGAGCAAGACCGTAAGGCTATAGCCTTGCGTTTTTGTCAGTTTTTGTCATTTTTTGAAAATCCTCAAAATCATGAAAAACGGTAAGGCTATAGCCTTACGTTTTTTTTTTAAATTTCGACATTTTTCGAAAATGCTCAAAAATGCTCAAAACGATGAAAAAAAGCATGCTGAGCAAGACCGTAAGGCTATAGCCTTGCGTTTTTGTCAGTTTTTGTCATTTTTTTGAAAATCCTCAAAATCATGAAAAACGGTAAGGCTATAGCCTTACGTTTTTTTCAAAATTTCGACATTTTTCGAAAATGCTCAGTTTTTGTCATTTTTTGAAAATCCTCAAAATCATGAAAAACGGTAAGGCTATAGCCTTACGTTTTTTTCAAAATTTCGACATTTTTCGAAAATGCTCAAAAATGCTCAAAACGATGAAAAAAAGCATGCTGAGCAAGACCGTAAGGCTATAGCCTTGCGTTTTTGTCAGTTTTTGTCATTTTTTGAAAATCCTCAAAATCATGAAAAACGGTAAGGCTATAGCCTTACGTTTTTTTCAAAATTTCGTCATTTTTCGAAAATGCTCAAAAATGCTCAAAACGATGAAAAAAAGCATGCTGAGCAAGACCGTAAGGCTATAGCCTTGCGTTTTTGTCAGTTTTTGTCATTTTTTGAAAATCCTCAAAATCATGAAAAACGGTAAGGCTATAGCCTTACGTTTTTTTTTCAAATTTCGACATTTTTCGAAAATGCTCAAAAATGCTCAAAACGATGAAAAAAAGCATGCTGAGCAAGACCGTAAGGCTATAGCCTTGCGTTTTTTGTCAGTTTTTGTCATTTTTTGAAAATCCTCAAAATCATGAAAAACGGTAAGGCTATATAGCCTTACGTTTTTTTCAAAATTTCGACATTTTTTCGAAAATGCTCAGTTTTTGTCATTTTTTGAAAATCCTCAAAATCATGAAAAACGGTAAGGCTATAGCCTTACGTTTTTTTCAAAATTTCGACATTTTTCGAAAATGCTCAAAAATGCTCAAAACGATGAAAAAAAGCATGCTGAGCAAGACGGTAAGGCTATAGCCTTGCGTTTTTGTCAGTTTTTGTCATTTTTTGAAAATCCTCAAAATCATGAAAAACGGTAAGGCTATAGCCTTACGTTTTTTTCAAAATTTCGACATTTTTCGAAAATGCTCAAAAATGCTCAAAACGATGAAAAAAAGCATGCTGAGCAAGACCGTAAGGCTATAGCCTTGCGTTTTTGTCAGTTTTTATCATTTTTTGAAAATCCTCAAAATCATGAAAAACGGTAAGGCTATAGCCTTACGTTTTTTTCAAAATTTTCGACATTTTTCGAAAATGCTCAAAAATGCTCAAAACGATGAAAAAAAGCATGCTGAGCAAGACCGTAAGGCTATAGCCTTGCGTTTTTGTCAGTTTTTGTCATTTTTTGAAAATCCTCAAAATCATGAAAAACGGTAAGGCTATAGCCTTACGTTTTTTTCAAAATTTCGACATTTTTCGAAAATGCTCAAAAATGCTCAAAACGATGAAAAAAAGCATGCTGAGCAAGACCGTAAGGCTATAGCCTTGCGTTTTTGTCAGTTTTTGTCATTTTTTGAAAATCCTCAAAATCATGAAAAACGGTAAGGCTATAGCCTTACGTTTTTTTTCAAAATTTCGACATTTTTTCGAAAATGCTCAGTTTTTGTCATTTTTTAAAAATCCTCAAAATCATGAAAAACGGTAAGGCTATAGCCTTACGTTTTTTTCAAAATTTCGACATTTTTCGAAAATGCTCAAAAATGCTCAAAACGATGAAAAAAAGCATGCTGAGCAAGACCGTAAGGCTATAGCCTTGCGTTTTTGTCAGTTTTTGTCATTTTTTGAAAATCCTCAAAATCATGAAAAACGGTAAGGCTATAGCCTTACGTTTTTTTCAAAATTTCGACATTTTTCGAAAATGCTCAAAAATGCTCAAAACGATGAAAAAAAGCATGCTGAGCAAGACCGTAAGGCTATAGCCTTGCGTTTTTGTCAGTTTTTGTCATTTTTTGAAAATCCTCAAAATCATGAAAAACGGTAAGGCTATAGCCTTACGTTTTTTTCAAAATTTCGACATTTTTCGAAAATGCTCAAAAATGCTCAAAACGATGAAAAAAAAGCATGCTGAGCAAGACCGTAAGGCTATAGCCTTGCATTTTTGTCAGTTTTTGTCATTTTTTGAAAATCCTCAAAATCATGAAAAACGGTAAGGCTATAGCCTTACGTTTTTTTTTCAAAATTTCGACATTTTTCGAAAATGCTCAAAAATGCTCAAAACGATGAAAAAAAGCATGCTGAGCAAGACCGTAAGGCTATAGCCTTGCGTTTTTGTCAGTTTTTGTCATTTTTTGTCATTTTTTGAAAATCCTCAAAATCATGAAAAACGGTAAGGCTATATAGCCTTACGTTTTTTTTCAAAATTTCGACATTTTTCGAAAATGCTCAAAAATGCTCAAAACGATGAAAAAAAGCATGCTGAGCAAGACCGTAAGGCTATAGCCTTGCGTTTTTGTCAGTTTTTGTCATTTTTTGAAAATCCTCAAAATCATGAAAAACGGTAAGGCTATAGCCTTACGTTTTTTTCAAAATTTCGACATTTTTCGAAAATGCTCAAAAATGCTCAAAACGATGAAAAAAAGCATGCTGAGCAAGACCGTAAGGCTATAGCCTTGCGTTTTTGTCAGTTTTTGTCATTTTTTGAAAATCCTCAAAATCATGAAAAACGGTAAGGCTATAGCCTTACGTTTTTTTTCAAAATTTCGACATTTTTCGAAAATGCTCAAAAATGCTCAAAACGATGAAAAAAAGCATGCTGAGCAAGACCGTAAGGCTATAGCCTTGCGTTTTTGTCAGTTTTTGTCATTTTTTGAAAATCCTCAAAATCATGAAAAACGGTAAGGCTATAGCCTTACGTTTTTTTCAAAATTTCGACATTTTTCGAAAATGCTCAAAAATGCTCAAAACGATGAAAAAAAGCATGCTGAGCAAGACCGTAAGGCTATAGCCTTGCGTTTTTGTCATTTTTTGTCATTTTTTGAAAATCCTCAAAATCATGAAAAACGGTAAGGCTATAGCCTTACGTTTTTTTCAAAATTTCGACATTTTTCGAAAATGCTCAAAAATGCTCAAAACGATGAAAAAAGCATGCTGAGCAAGACCGTAAGGCTATAGCCTTGCGTTTTTGTCAGTTTTTGTCATTTTTTGAAAATCCTCAAAATCATGAAAAACGGTAAGGCTATAGCCTTACGTTTTTTTTCAAAATTTCGACATTTTTCGAAAATGCTCAAAAATGCTCAAAACGATGAAAAAAAGCATGCTGAGCAAGACCGTAAGGCTATAGCCTTGCGTTTTTGTCAGTTTTTGTCATTTTTTGAAAATCCTCAAAATCATGAAAAACGGTAAGGCTATAGCCTTACGTTTTTTTCAAAATTTCGACATTTTTCGAAAATGCTCAAAAATGCTCAAAACGATGAAAAAAAGCATGCTGAGCAAGACCGTAAGGCTATAGCCTTGCGTTTTTGTCAGTTTTTGTCATTTTTTGAAAATCCTCAAAATCATGAAAAACGGTAAGGCTATAGCCTTACGTTTTTTTCAAAATTTCGACATTTTTCGAAAATGCTCAAAAATGCTCAAAACGATGAAAAAAAGCATGCTGAGCAAGACCGTAAGGCTATAGCCTTGCGTTTTTGTCAGTTTTTGTCATTTTTTGAAAATCCTCAAAATCATGAAAAACGGTAAGGCTATAGCCTTACGTTTTTTTCAAAATTTCGACATTTTTCGAAAATGCTCAAAAATGCTCAAAACGATGAAAAAAAGCATGCTGAGCAAGACCGTAAGGCTATAGCCTTGCGTTTTTGTCATTTTTTGGAAATCCTCAAAATCATGAAAAACGGTAAGGCTATAGCCTTACGTTTTTTTCAAAATTTCGACATTTTTCGAAAATGCTCAAAAATGCTCAAAACGATGAAAAAAAGCATGCTGAGCAAGACCGTAAGGCTATAGCCTTGCGTTTTTGTCAGTTTTTGTCATTTTTTGAAAATCCTCAAAATCATGAAAAACGGTAAGGCTATAGCCTTACGTTTTTTTTTCAAAATTTCGACATTTTTCGAAAATGCTCAAAAATGCTCAAAACGATGAAAAAAAGCATGCTGAGCAAGACCGTAAGGCTATAGCCTTGCGTTTTTGTCAGTTTTTGTCATTTTTTGTCATTTTTTGAAAATCCTCAAAATCATGAAAAACGGTAAGGCTATAGCCTTACGTTTTTTTCAAAATTTCGACATTTTTCGAAAATGCTCAAAAATGCTCAAAACGATGAAAAAAAGCATGCTGAGCAAGACCGTAAGGCTATAGCCTTGCGTTTTTGTCAGTTTTTGTCATTTTTTTGAAAATCCTCAAAATCATGAAAAACGGTAAGGCTATAGCCTTACGTTTTTTTTCAAAATTTCGACATTTTTCGAAAATGCTCAAAAATGCTCAAAACGATGAAAAAAAGCATGCTGAGCAAGACCGTAAGGCTATAGCCTTGCGTTTTTGGTCAGTTTTTGTCATTTTTTGAAAATCCTCAAAATCATGAAAAACGGTAAGGCTATAGCCTTACGTTTTTTTTTCAAAATTTCGACATTTTTCGAAAATGCTCAAAAATGCTCAAAACGATGAAAAAAAGCATGCTGAGCAAGACCGTAAGGCTATAGCCTTGCGTTTTTGTCAGTTTTTGTCATTTTTTGAAAATCCTCAAAATCATGAAAAACGGTAAGGCTATAGCCTTACGTTTTTTTCAAAATTTCGACATTTTTCGAAAATGCTCAAAAATGCTCAAAACGATGAAAAAAAGCATGCTGAGCAAGACCGTAAGGCTATAGCCTTGCGTTTTTGTCAGTTTTTGTCATTTTTTGAAAATCCTCAAAATCATGAAAAACGGTAAGGCTATAGCCTTACGTTTTTTTTCAAAATTTCGACATTTTTCGAAAATGCTCAAAAATGCTCAAAACGATGAAAAAAAGCATGCTGAGCAAGACCGTAAGGCTATAGCCTTGCGTTTTTGTCAGTTTTTGTCATTTTTTGAAAATCCTCAAAATCATGAAAAACGGTAAGGCTATAGCCTTACGTTTTTTTCAAAATTTCGACATTTTTCGAAAATGCTCAAAAATGCTCAAAACGATGAAAAAAAGCATGCTGAGCAAGACCGTAAGGCTATAGCCTTGCGTTTTTGTCAGTTTTTGTCATTTTTTGAAAATCCTCAAAATCATGAAAAACGGTAAGGCTATAGCCTTACGTTTTTTTTCAAAATTTCGACATTTTTCGAAAATGCTCAAAAATGCTCAAAACGATGAAAAAAAGCATGCTGAGCAAGACCGTAAGGCTATAGCCTTGCGTTTTTGTCAGTTTTTGTCATTTTTTGAAAATCCTCAAAATCATGAAAAACGGTAAGGCTATAGCCTTACGTTTTTTTCAAAATTTCGACATTTTTCGAAAATGCTCAAAAATGCTCAAAACGATGAAAAAAAGCATGCTGAGCAAGACCGTAAGGCTATAGCCTTGCGTTTTTGTCAGTTTTTGTCATTTTTTTGAAAATCCTCAAAATCATGAAAAACGGTAAGGCTATAGCCTTACGTTTTTTTCAAAATTTCGACATTTTTTCGAAAATGCTCAAAATGCTCAAAACGATGAAAAAAAGCATGCTGAGCAAGACCGTAAGGCTATAGCCTTGCGTTTTTTGTCATTTTTTTGAAAATCCTCAAAATCATGAAAAACGGTAAGGCTATAGCCTTACGTTTTTTTTCAAAATTTCGACATTTTTCGAAAATGCTCAAAAATGCTCAAAACGATGAAAAAAGCATGCTGAGCAAGACCGTAAGGCTATAGCCTTGCGTTTTTGTCAGTTTTTGTCATTTTTTTGAAAATTCCCTCAAAATCATGAAAAACGGTAAGGCTATAGCCTTACGTTTTTTTCAAAATTTCGACATTTTTCGAAAATGCTCAAATATGCTCAAAACGATGAAAAAAAAGCATGCTGAGCAAGACCGTAAGGCTATAGCCTTGCGTTTTTGTCAGTTTTTTGTCATTTTTTGAAAATCCTCAAAATCATGAAAAACGGTAAGGCTATAGCCTTACGTTTTTTTTCAAAATTTCGACATTTTTCGAAAATGCTCAAAAATGCTCAAAACGATGAAAAAAAGCATGCTGAGCAAGACCGTAAGGCTATAGCCTTGCGTTTTTTGTCAGTTTTTGTCATTTTTTTGAAAATCCTCAAAATCATGAAAAACGGTAAGGCTATAGCCTTACGTTTTTTTCAAAATTTCGACATTTTTCGAAAATGCTCAAAAATGCTCAAAACGATGAAAAAAAAGCATGCTGAGCAAGACCGTAAGGCTATAGCCTTGCGTTTTGTCAGTTTTTGTCATTTTTTGAAAATCCTCAAAATCATGAAAAACGGTAAGGCTATAGCCTTACGTTTTTTTCAAAATTTCGACATTTTTCGAAAATGCTCAAAAATGCTCAAAACGATGAAAAAAAGCATGCTGAGCAAGACCGTAAGGCTATAGCCTTGCGTTTTTGTCATTTTTTGAAAATCCTCAAAATCATGAAAAACGGTAAGGCTATAGCCTTACGTTTTTTTCAAAATTTCGACATTTTTCGAAAATGCTCAAAAATGCTCAAAACGATGAAAAAAAGCATGCTGAGCAAGACCGTAAGGCTATAGCCTTGCGTTTTTGTCATTTTTGTCATTTTTTGAAAATCCTCAAAATCATGAAAAACGGTAAGGCTATAGCCTTACGTTTTTTTCAAAATTTCGACATTTTTCGAAAATGCTCAAAAATGCTCAAAACGATGAAAAAAAGCATGCTGAGCAAGACCGTAAGGCTATAGCCTTGCGTTTTTGTCAGTTTTTGTCATTTTTTGTCATTTTTTGAAAATCCTCAAAATCATGAAAAACGGTAAGGCTATAGCCTTACGTTTTTTTTCAAAATTTCGACATTTTTCGAAAATGCTCAAAAATGCTCAAAACGATGAAAAAAAGCATGCTGAGCAAGACCGTAAGGCTATAGCCTTGCGTTTTTGTCAGTTTTTGTCATTTTTTGTCATTTTTTGAAAATCCTCAAAATCATGAAAAACGGTAAGGCTATAGCCTTACGTTTTTTTCAAAATTTCGACATTTTTCGAAAATGCTCAAAAATGCTCAAAACGATGAAAAAAAGCATGCTGAGCAAGACCGTAAGGCTATAGCCGTGCTTTTTGTCAGTTTTTGTCATTTTTTGAAAATCCTCAAAATCATGAAAAACGGTAAGGCTATAGCCTTACGTTTTTTTCAAAATTTCGACATTTTTCGAAAATGCTCAAAAATGCTCAAAACGATGAAAAAAAGCATGCTGAGCAAGACCGTAAGGCTATAGCCTTGCGTTTTTGTCAGTTTTTGTCATTTTTTGAAAATCCTCAAAATCATGAAAAACGGTAAGGCTATAGCCTTACGTTTTTTCAAAATTTCGACATTTTTCGAAAATGCTCAAAAATGCTCAAAACGATGAAAAAAAGCATGCTGAGCAAGACCGTAAGGCTATAGCCTTGCGTTTTTGTCAGTTTTTGTCATTTTTTGAAAATCCTCAAAATCATGAAAAACGGTAAGGCTATAGCCTTACGTTTTTTTCAAAATTTCGACATTTTTCGAAAATGCTCAAAAATGCTCAAAACGATGAAAAAAAGCATGCTGAGCAAGACCGTAAGGCTATAGCCTTGCGTTTTTTGTCAGTTTTTGTCATTTTTTGAAAATCCTCAAAATCATGAAAAACGGTAAGGCTATAGCCTTACGTTTTTTTCAAAATTTCGACATTTTTCGAAAATGCTCAAAAATGCTCAAAACGATGAAAAAAAGCATGCTGAGCAAGACCGTAAGGCTATAGCCTTGCGTTTTTGTCAGTTTTTGTCATTTTTTGAAAATCCTCAAAATCATGAAAAACGGTAAGGCTATAGCCTTACGTTTTTTTCAAAATTTCGACATTTTTCGAAAATGCTCAAAAATGCTCAAAACGATGAAAAAAAGCATGCTGAGCAAGACCGTAAGGCTATAGCCTTGCGTTTTTGTCAGTTTTTGTCATTTTTTGAAAATCCTCAAAATCATGAAAAACGGTAAGGCTATAGCCTTACGTTTTTTTTCAAAATTTCGACATTTTTCGAAAATGCTCAAAAATGCTCAAAACGATGAAAAAAAGCATGCTGAGCAAGACCGTAAGGCTATAGCCTTGCGTTTTTGTCAGTTTTTGTCATTTTTTGAAAATCCTCAAAATCATGAAAAACGGTAAGGCTATAGCCTTACGTTTTTTTCAAAATTTCGACATTTTTCGAAAATGCTCAAAAATGCTCAAAACGATGAAAAAAAGCATGCTGAGCAAGACCGTAAGGCTATAGCCTTGCGTTTTTGTCAGTTTTTTGTCATTTTTTGAAAATCCTCAAAATCATGAAAAACGGTAAGGCTATAGCCTTACGTTTTTTTTCAAAATTTCGACATTTTTCGAAAATGCTCAAAAATGCTCAAAACGATGAAAAAAGCATGCTGAGCAAGACCGTAAGGCTATAGCCTTGCGTTTTTGTCAGTTTTTGTCATTTTTTGAAAATCCTCAAAATCATGAAAAACGGTAAGGCTATAGCCTTACGTTTTTTTCAAAATTTCGACATTTTTCGAAAATGCTCAAAAATGCTCAAAACGATGAAAAAAAGCATGCTGAGCAAGACCGTAAGGCTATAGCCTTGCGTTTTTGTCAGTTTTTGTCATTTTTTGAAAATCCTCAAAATCATGAAAAACGGTAAGGCTATAGCCTTACGTTTTTTTTCAAAATTTCGACATTTTTCGAAAATGCTCAAAAATGCTCAAAACGATGAAAAAAGCATGCTGAGCAAGACCGTAAGGCTATAGCCTTGCGTTTTTGTCAGTTTTTGTCATTTTTTGAAAATCCTCAAAATCATGAAAAACGGTAAGGCTATAGCCTTACGTTTTTTTTCAAAATTTCGACATTTTTCGAAAATGCTCAAAAATGCTCAAAACGATGAAAAAAAGCATGCTGAGCAAGACCGTAAGGCTATAGCCTTGCGTTTTTGTCAGTTTTTGTCATTTTTTGAAAATCCTCAAAATCATGAAAAACGGTAAGGCTATAGCCTTACGTTTTTTTTCAAAATTTCGACATTTTTCGAAAATGCTCAAAAATGCTCAAAACGATGAAAAAAAGCATGCTGAGCAAGACCGTAAGGCTATAGCCTTGCGTTTTTGTCAGTTTTTGTCATTTTTTGAAAATCCTCAAAATCATGAAAAACGGTAAGGCTATAGCCTACGTTTTTTTCAAAATTTCGACATTTTTCGAAAATGCTCAAAAATGCTCAAAACGATGAAAAAAAGCATGCTGAGCAAGACCGTAAGGCTATAGCCTTGCGTTTTTGTCAGTTTTTGTCATTTTTTGAAATCCTCAAAATCATGAAAAACGGTAAGGCTATAGCCTTACGTTTTTTTCAAAATTTCGACATTTTTCGAAAATGCTCAAAAATGCTCAAAACGATGAAAAAAAGCATGCTGAGCAAGACCGTAAGGCTATAGCCTTGCGTTTTTGTCAGTTTTTGTCATTTTTTGAAAATCCTCAAAATCATGAAAAACGGTAAGGCTATAGCCTTACGTTTTTTTTCAAAATTTCGACATTTTTCGAAAATGCTCAAAAATGCTCAAAACGATGAAAAAAAGCATGCTGAGCAAGACCGTAAGGCTATAGCCTTGCGTTTTTGTCAGTTTTTGTCATTTTTTGAAAATCCTCAAAATCATGAAAAACGGTAAGGCTATAGCCTTACGTTTTTTTCAAAATTTCGACATTTTTCGAAAATGCTCAAAAATGCTCAAAACGATGAAAAAAAGCATGCTGAGCAAGACCGTAAGGCTATAGCCTTGCGTTTTTGTCAGTTTTTGTCATTTTTTGAAAATCCTCAAAATCATGAAAAACGGTAAGGCTATAGCCTTACGTTTTTTTCAAAATTTCGACATTTTTCGAAAATGCTCAAAAATGCTCAAAACGATGAAAAAAAGCATGCTGAGCAAGACCGTAAGGCTATAGCCTTGCGTTTTTGTCAGTTTTTGTCATTTTTTGAAAATCCTCAAAATCATGAAAAACGGTAAGGCTATAGCCTTACGTTTTTTTCAAAATTTCGACATTTTTTCGAAAATGCTCAAAAATGCTCAAAACGATGAAAAAAAGCATGCTGAGCAAGACCGTAAGGCTATAGCCTTGCGTTTTTGTCATTTTTTGAAAATCCTCAAAATCATGAAAAACGGTAAGGCTATAGCCTTACGTTTTTTTCAAAATTTCGACATTTTTCGAAAATGCTCAAAAATGCTCAAAACGATGAAAAAAAGCATGCTGAGCAAGACCGTAAGGCTATAGCCTTGCGTTTTTGTCAGTTTTTTGTCATTTTTTGAAAATCCTCAAAATCATGAAAAACGGTAAGGCTATAGCCTTACGTTTTTTCAAAATTTCGACATTTTTCGAAAATGCTCAAAAATGCTCAAAACGATGAAAAAAAGCATGCTGAGCAAGACCGTAAGGCTATAGCCTTGCGTTTTTGTCAGTTTTTGTCATTTTTTGAAAATCCTCAAAATCATGAAAAACGGTAAGGCTATAGCCTTACGTTTTTTTTTCAAAATTCGACATTTTTCGAAAATGCTCAAAAATGCTCAAAACGATGAAAAAAAGCATGCTGAGCAAGACCGTAAGGCTATAGCCTTGCGTTTTTGTCAGTTTTTGTCATTTTTGAAAATCCTCAAAATCATGAAAAACGGTAAGGCTATAGCCTTACGTTTTTTTCAAAATTTCGACATTTTTCGAAAATGCTCAAAAATGCTCAAAACGATGAAAAAAAGCATGCTGAGCAAGACCGTAAGGCTATAGCCTTGCGTTTTTGTCAGTTTTTTGTCATTTTTTGAAAATCCTCAAAATCATGAAAAACGGTAAGGCTATAGCCTTACGTTTTTTTCAAAATTTCGACATTTTTCGAAAATGCTCAAAAATGCTCAAAACGATGAAAAAAAGCATGCTGAGCAAGACCGTAAGGCTATAGCCTTGCGTTTTTGTCAGTTTTTGTCATTTTTTTTTGAAAATCCTCAAAATCATGAAAAACGGTAAGGCTATAGCCTTACGTTTTTTTCAAAATTTCGACATTTTTCGAAAATGCTCAAAAATGCTCAAAACGATGAAAAAAAGCATGCTGAGCAAGACCGTAAGGCTATAGCCTTGCGTTTTTGTCAGTTTTTGTCATTTTTTGAAAATCCTCAAAATCATGAAAAACGGTAAGGCTATAGCCTTACGTTTTTTTTCAAAATTTCGACATTTTTCGAAAATGCTCAAAAATGCTCAAAACGATGAAAAAAAGCATGCTGAGCAAGACCGTAAGGCTATAGCCTTGCGTTTTTGTCAGTTTTTGTCATTTTTTGAAAATCCTCAAAATCATGAAAAACGGTAAGGCTATAGCCTTACGTTTTTTTCAAAATTTCGACATTTTTCGAAAATGCTCAAAAATGCTCAAAACGATGAAAAAAAGCATGCTGAGCAAGACCGTAAGGCTATAGCCTTGCGTTTTTGTCAGTTTTTGTCATTTTTTGAAAATCCTCAAAATCATGAAAAACGGTAAGGCTATAGCCTTACGTTTTTTCAAAAATTTCGACATTTTTCGAAAATGCTCAAAACGATGAAAAAAAGCATGCTGAGCAAGACCGTAAGGCTATAGCCTTGCGTTTTTGTCAGTTTTTGTCATTTTTTGAAAATCCTCAAAATCATGAAAAACGGTAAGGCTATAGCCTTACGTTTTTTTTCAAAATTTCGACATTTTTCGAAAATGCTCAAAAATGCTCAAAACGATGAAAAAAAGCATGCTGAGCAAGACCGTAAGGCTATAGCCTTGCGTTTTTGTCAGTTTTTGTCATTTTTTGTCATTTTTTGAAAATCCTCAAAATCATGAAAAACGGTAAGGCTATAGCCTTACTTTTTTTCAAAATTTCGACATTTTTCGAAAATGCTCAAAAATGCTCAAAACGATGAAAAAAAGCATGCTGAGCAAGACCGTAAGGCTATAGCCTTGCGTTTTTGTCAGTTTTTGTCATTTTTTGAAAATCCTCAAAATCATGAAAAACGGTAAGGCTATAGCCTTACGTTTTTTTCAAAATTCGACATTTTTCGAAAATGCTCAAAAATGCTCAAAACGATGAAAAAAAGCATGCTGAGCAAGACCGTAAGGCTATAGCCTTGCGTTTTTGTCAGTTTTTGTCATTTTTTGAAAATCCTCAAAATCATGAAAAACGGTAAGGCTATAGCCTTACGTTTTTTTTCAAAATTTCGACATTTTTCGAAAATGCTCAAAAATGCTCAAAACGATGAAAAAAGCATGCTGAGCAAGACCGTAAGGCTATAGCCTTGCGTTTTTGTCAGTTTTTGTCATTTTTTGAAAATCCTCAAAATCATGAAAAACGGTAAGGCTATAGCCTTACGTTTTTTCAAAATTTCGACATTTTTGAAAATGCTCAAAAATGCTCAAAACGATGAAAAAAAGCATGCTGAGCAAGACCGTAAGGCTATAGCCTTGCGTTTTTGTCAGTTTTTGTCATTTTTTGAAAATCCTCAAATTCATGAAAAACGGTAAGGCTATAGCCTTACGTTTTTTTCAAAATTTCGACATTTTTCGAAAATGCTCAAAAATGCTCAAAACGATGAAAAAAAGCATGCTGAGCAAGACCGTAAGGCTATAGCCTTGCGTTTTTGTCAGTTTTTTGTCATTTTTTGAAAATCCTCAAAATCATGAAAAACGGTAAGGCTATAGCCTTACGTTTTTTTTCAAAATTTCGACATTTTTCGAAAATGCTCAAAAATGCTCAAAACGATGAAAAAAAGCATGCTGAGCAAGACCGTAAGGCTATAGCCTTGCGTTTTGTCAGTTTTTGTCATTTTTTGAAAATCCTCAAAATCATGAAAAACGGTAAGGCTATAGCCTTACGTTTTTTTCAAAATTTCGACATTTTTCGAAAATGCTCAAAAATGCTCAAAACGATGAAAAAAAGCATGCTGAGCAAGACCGTAAGGCTATAGCCTTGCGTTTTTGTCATTTTTTGTCATTTTTTGAAAATCCTCAAAATCATGAAAAACGGTAAGGCTATAGCCTTACGTTTTTTTCAAAATTTCGACATTTTTCGAAAATGCTCAAAAATGCTCAAAACGATGAAAAAAAGCATGCTGAGCAAGACCGTAAGGCTATAGCCTTGCGTTTTTGTCAGTTTTTGTCATTTTTTGAAAATCCTCAAAATCATGAAAAACGGTAAGGCTATAGCCTTACGTTTTTTTTTCAAAATTTCGACATTTTTCGAAAATGCTCAAAAATGCTCAAAACGATGAAAAAAAGCATGCTGAGCAAGACCGTAAGGCTATAGCCTTGCGTTTTTGTCAGTATTTTTTGAAAATCCTCAAAATCATGAAAAACGGTAAGGCTATAGCCTTACGTTTTTTTCAAAATTTCGACATTTTTCGAAAATGCTCAAAAATGCTCAAAACGATAAAAAAAGCATGCTGAGCAAGACCGTAAGGCTATAGCCTTGCGTTTTTGTCAGTTTTTGTTTGTCATTTTTTGAAAATCCTCAAAATCATGAAAAACGGTAAGGCTATAGCCTTACGTTTTTTTCAAAATTTCGACATTTTTCGAAAATGCTCAAAAATGCTCAAAACGATGAAAAAAAGCATGCTGAGCAAGACCGTAAGGCTATAGCCTTGCGTTTTTGTCAGTTTTTGTCATTTTTTGAAAATCCTCAAAATCATGAAAAACGGTAAGGCTATAGCCTTACGTTTTTTTCAAAATTTCGACATTTTTCGAAAATGCTCAAAAATGCTCAAAACGATGAAAAAAAGCATGCTGAGCAAGACCGTAAGGCTATAGCCTTGCGTTTTTGTCAGTTTTTGTCATTTTTTGAAAATCCTCAAAATCATGAAAAACGGTAAGGCTATAGCCTTACGTTTTTTTCAAAATTTCGACATTTTTCGAAAATGCTCAAAAATGCTCAAAACGATGAAAAAAAGCATGCTGAGCAAGACCGTAAGGCTATAGCCTTGCGTTTTTTGTCAGTTTTTGTCATTTTTTTGAAAATCCTCAAAATCATGAAAAACGGTAAGGCTATAGCCTTACGTTTTTTTCAAAATTTCGACATTTTTCGAAAATGCTCAAAAATGCTCAAAACGATGAAAAAAAGCATGCTGAGCAAGACCGTAAGGCTATAGCCTTGCGTTTTTGTCAGTTTTTGTCATTTTTTGAAAATCCTCAAAATCATGAAAAACGGTAAGGCTATAGCCTTACGTTTTTTTCAAAATTTCGACATTTTTCGAAAATGCTCAAAAATGCTCAAAACGATGAAAAAAAGCATGCTGAGCAAGACCGTAAGGCTATAGCCTTGCGTTTTTGTCAGTTTTTGTCATTTTTTGAAAATCCTCAAAATCATGAAAAACGGTAAGGCTATAGCCTTACGTTTTTTTCAAAATTTCGACATTTTTCGAAAATGCTCAAAAATGCTCAAAACGATGAAAAAAGCATGCTGAGCAAGACCGTAAGGCTATAGCCTTGCGTTTTTGTCAGTTTTTGTCATTTTTTGAAAATCCTCAAAATCATGAAAAACGGTAAGGCTATAGCCTTACGTTTTTTTCAAAATTTCGACATTTTTCGAAAATGCTCAAAAATGCTCAAAACGATGAAAAAAAGCATGCTGAGCAAGACCGTAAGGCTATAGCCTTGCGTTTTTGTCAGTATTTGAAAATCCTCAAAATCATGAAAAACGGTAAGGCTATAGCCTTACGTTTTTTTCAAAATTTCGACATTTTTCGAAAATGCTCAAAAATGCTCAAAACGATGAAAAAAAGCATGCTGAGCAAGACCGTAAGGCTATAGCCTTGCGTTTTGTCAGTTTTTGTCATTTTTTGAAAATCCTCAAAATCATGAAAAACGGTAAGGCTATAGCCTTACGTTTTTTTTCAAAATTTCGACATTTTTTCGAAAATGCTCAAAAATGCTCAAAACGATGAAAAAAAGCATGCTGAGCAAGACCGTAAGGCTATAGCCTTGCGTTTTTGTCAGTTTTTGTCATTTTTTGAAAATCCTCAAAATCATGAAAAACGGTAAGGCTATAGCCTTACGTTTTTTTTCAAAATTTCGACATTTTTCGAAAATGCTCAAAAATGCTCAAAACGATGAAAAAAAGCATGCTGAGCAAGACCGTAAGGCTATAGCCTTGCGTTTTTGTCAGTTTTTGTCATTTTTTGAAAATCCTCAAAATCATGAAAAACGGTAAGGCTATAGCCTTACTTTTTTTTCAAAATTTCGACATTTTTCGAAAATGCTCAAAAATGCTCAAAACGATGAAAAAAAGCATGCTGAGCAAGACCGTAAGGCTATAGCCTTGCGTTTTTGTCAGTTTTTGTCATTTTTGAAAATCCTCAAAATCATGAAAAACGGTAAGGCTATAGCCTTACGTTTTTTTCAAAATTTCGACATTTTTCGAAAATGCTCAAAAATGCTCAAAACGATGAAAAAAAGCATGCTGAGCAAGACCGTAAGGCTATAGCCTTGCGTTTTTGTCAGTTTATTTTGAAAATCCTCAAAATCATGAAAAACGGTAAGGCTATAGCCTTATTTTTTTTCAAAATTTCGACATTTTTCGAAAATGCTCAAAAATGCTCAAAACGATGAAAAAAAGCATGCTGAGCAAGACCGTAAGGCTATAGCCTTGCGTTTTTGTCAGTTTTTGTCATTTTTTGAAAATCCTCAAAATCATGAAAAACGGTAAGGCTATAGCCTTACGTTTTTTTCAAAATTTCGACATTTTTCGAAAATGCTCAAAAATGCTCAAAACGATGAAAAAAAGCATGCTGAGCAAGACCGTAAGGCTATAGCCTTGCGTTTTTTGTCAGTTTTTGTCATTTTTTGAAAAATCCTCAAAATCATGAAAAACGGTAAGGCTATAGCCTTACGTTTTTTTCAAAATTTCGACATTTTCGAAAATGCTCAAAAATGCTCAAAACGATGAAAAAAAGCATGCTGAGCAAGACCGTAAGGCTATAGCCTTGCGTTTTTGTCAGTTTTTGTCATTTTTTGAAAATCCTCAAAATCATGAAAAACGGTAAGGCTATAGCCTTACGTTTTTTTCAAAATTTCGACATTTTTCGAAAATGCTCAAAAATGCTCAAAACGATGAAAAAAAGCATGCTGAGCAAGACCGTAAGGCTATAGCCTTGCGTTTTTGTCAGTTTTTTTGTCATTTTTTGAAAATCCTCAAAATCATGAAAAACGGTAAGGCTATAGCCTTACGTTTTTTTCAAAATTTCGACATTTTTCGAAAATGCTCAAAAAAACGATGAAAAAAAGCATGCTGAGCAAGACCGTAAGGCTATAGCCTTGCGTTTTTGTCAGTTTTTGTCATTTTTTGAAAATCCTCAAAATCATGAAAAACCGTAAGGCTATAGCCTTACGTTTTTTTCAAAATTTCGACATTTTTCGAAAATGCTCAAAAATGCTCAAAACGATGAAAAAAAGCATGCTGAGCAAGACCGTAAGGCTATAGCCTTGCGTTTTTGTCAGTTTTTGTCATTTTTTGAAAATCCTCAAAATCATGAAAAACGGTAAGGCTATAGCCTTACGTTTTTTTTCAAAATTTCGACATTTTTCGAAAATGCTCAAAAATGCTCAAAACGATGAAAAAAGCATGCTGAGCAAGACCGTAAGGCTATAGCCTTGCGTTTTTGTCAGTTTTTGTCATTTTTTGAAAATCCTCAAAATCATGAAAAACGGTAAGGCTATAGCCTTACTTTTTTTTTTCAAAATTTCGACATTTTTCGAAAATGCTCAAAAATGCTCAAAACGATGAAAAAAAGCATGCTGAGCAAGACCGTAAGGCTATAGCCTTGCGTTTTTGTCAGTTTTTGTCATTTTTTGAAAATCCTCAAAATCATGAAAAACGGTAGGCTATAGCCTTACGTTTTTTTTCAAAATTTCGACATTTTTCGAAAATGCTCAAAAATGCTCAAAACGATGAAAAAAAGCATGCTGAGCAAGACCGTAAGGCTATAGCCTTGCGTTTTTGTCAGTTTTTGTCATTTTTTGAAAATCCTCAAAATCATGAAAAACGGTAAGGCTATAGCCTTACGTTTTTTTCAAAATTTCGACATTTTTCAAAAATGCTCAAAACGATGAAAAAAAGCATGCTGAGCAAGACCGTAAGGCTATAGCCTTGCGTTTTTGTCAGTTTTTGTCATTTTTTGAAAATCCTCAAAATCATGAAAAACGGTAAGGCTATAGCCTTACGTTTTTTTCAAAATTTCGACATTTTTCGAAAATGCTCAAAAATGCTCAAAAAGATGAAAAAAGCATGCTGAGCAAGACCGTAAGGCTATAGCCTTGCGTTTTTGTCAGTTTTTGTCATTTTTTGAAAATCCTCAAAATCATGAAAAACGGTAAGGCTATAGCCTTACGTTTTTTTCAAAATTTCGACATTTTTCGAAAATGCTCAAAAATGCTCAAAACGATGAAAAAAAGCTGAGCAAGACCGTAAGGCTATAGCCTTGCGTTTTTGTCAGTTTTTGTCATTTTTTGAAAATCCTCAAAATCATGAAAAACGGTAAGGCTATAGCCTTACGTTTTTTTTCAAAATTTCGACATTTTTCGAAAATGCTCAAAAATGCTCAAAACGATGAAAAAAAGCATGCTGAGCAAGACCGTAAGGCTATAGCCTTGCGTTTTTGTCAGTTTTTTGTCATTTTTTGAAATCCTCAAAATCATGAAAAACGGTAAGGCTATAGCCTTACGTTTTTTTCAAAATTTCGACATTTTTCGAAAATGCTCAAAAATGCTCAAAACGATGAAAAAAAGCATGCTGAGCAAGACCGTAAGGCTATAGCCTTGCGTTTTTGTCAGTTTTTGTCATTTTTTGAAAATCCTCAAAATCATGAAAAACGGTAAGGCTATAGCCTTACGTTTTTTTCAAAATTTCGACATTTTTCGAAAATGCTCAAAAATGCTCAAAACGATGAAAAAAAGCATGCTGAGCAAGACCGTAAGGCTATAGCCTTGCGTTTTTGTCAGTTTTTTGTCATTTTTTGAAAATCCTCAAAATCATGAAAAACGGTAAGGCTATAGCCTTACGTTTTTTTTCAAAATTTCGACATTTTTTCGAAAATGCTCAAAAATGCTCAAAACGATGAAAAAAAGCATGCTGAGCAAGACCGTAAGGCTATAGCCTTGCGTTTTTGTCAGTTTTTGAAAATCCTCAAAATCATGAAAAACGGTAAGGCTATAGCCTTACGTTTTTTTCAAAATTTCGACATTTTTCGAAAATGCTCAAAAATGCTCAAAACGATGAAAAAAAGCATGCTGAGCAAGACCGTAAGGCTATAGCCTTGCGTTTTTGTCAGTTTTTGTCATTTTTTGAAAATCCTCAAAATCATGAAAAACGGTAAGGCTATAGCCTTACGTTTTTTTTTCAAAATTTCGACATTTTTCGAAAATGCTCAAAAATGCTCAAAACGATGAAAAAAAGCATGCTGAGCAAGACCGTAAGGCTATAGCCTTGCGTTTTTGTCAGTTTTTGTCATTTTTTGAAAATCCTCAAAATCATGAAAAACGGTAAGGCTATAGCCTTACGTTTTTTTCCAAAATTTCGACATTTTTCGAAAATGCTCAAAAATGCTCAAACGATGAAAAAAAGCATGCTGAGCAAGACCGTAAGGCTATAGCCTTGCGTTTTTGTCAGTTTTTGTCATTTTTTTGAAAATCCTCAAAATCATGAAAAAACGGTAAGGCTATAGCCTTACGTTTTTTTTTTTTCAAATTTCGACATTTTTCGAAAATGCTCAAAAATGCTCAAAACGATGAAAAAAAGCATGCTGAGCAAGACCGTAAGGCTATAGCCTTGCGTTTTTGTCAGTTTTTGTCATTTTTTGAAAATCCTCAAAATCATGAAAAACGGTAAGGCTATAGCCTTACGTTTTTTTCAAAATTTCAGACATTTTTCGAAAATGCTCAAAAATGCTCAAAACGATGAAAAAAAGCATGCTGAGCAAGACCGTAAGGCTATAGCCTTGCGTTTTTGTCAGTTTTTGTCATTTTTTGAAAATCCTCAAAATCATGAAAAACGGTAAGGCTATAGCCTTACGTTTTTTTCAAAATTTCGACATTTTTCGAAAATGCTCAAAAATGCTCAAAACGATGAAAAAAAGCATGCTGAGCAAGACCGTAAGGCTATAGCCTTGCGTTTTTGTCAGTTTTTGTCATTTTTTTGAAAATCCTCAAAATCATGAAAAACGGTAAGGCTATAGCCTTACGTTTTTTTCCAAATTTCGACATTTTTCGAAAATGCTCAAAAATGCTCAAAACGATGAAAAAAAGCATGCTGAGCAAGACCGTAAGGCTATAGCCTTGCGGTTTTTGTCATTTTTGTCATTTTTGAAAATCCACAAATCATGAAAAACGGTAAGGCTATAGCCTTACGTTTTTTTTTCAAAATTTCGACATTTTTCGAAAATGCTCAAAAATGCTCAAAACGATGAAAAAAGCATGCTGAGCAAGACCGTAAGGCTATAGCCTTGCTTTTTGTCAGTTTTTTGTCATTTTTTGAAAATCCTCAAAATCATGAAAAACGGTAAGGCTATAGCCTTACGTTTTTTTCAAAATTTCGACATTTTTCGAAAATGCTCAAAAATGCTCAAAACGATGAAAAAAAAGCATGCTGAGCAAGACCGTAAGGCTATAGCCTTGCGTTTTTGTCAGTTTTGGTCATTTTTTGAAAATCCTCAAAATCATGAAAAACGGTAAGGCTATAGCCTTACGTTTTTTTCAAAATTTCGACATTTTTCGAAAATGCTCAAAAATGCTCAAAACGATGAAAAAAAAGCATGCTGAGCAAGACCGTAAGGCTATAGCCTTGCGTTTTTTGTCAGTTTTTGTCATTTTTTGAAAATCCTCAAAATCATGAAAAACGGTAAGGCTATAGCCTTACGTTTTTTTCAAAAATTTCGACATTTTTCGAAAATGCTCAAAAATGCTCAAAACGATGAAAAAAAGCATGCTGAGCAAGACCGTAAGGCTATAGCCTTGCGTTTTTGTCAGTTTTTGTCATTTTTTGAAAATCCTCAAAATCATGAAAACGGTAAGGCTATAGCCTTACGTTTTTTTTAAATTTCGACATTTTTCGAAAATGCTCAAAAATGCTCAAAACGATGAAAAAAAGCATGCTGAGCAAGACCGTAAGGCTATAGCCTTTTTTGTCGTTTTTGTCATTTTTTGAAAATCCTCAAAATCATGAAAAACGGTAAGGCTATAGCCTTACGTTTTTTTTTCAAAATTTCGACATTTTTCGAAAATGCTCAAAAATGCTCAAAACGATGAAAAAAAGCATGCTGAGCAAGACCGTAAGGCTATAGCCTTGCGTTTTTGTCAGTTTTTGTCATTTTTTGAAAATCCTCAAAATCATGAAAAACGTAAGGCTATAGCCTTACGTTTTTTTCAAAATTTCGACATTTTTCGAAAATGCTCAAAAATGCTCAAAACGATGAAAAAAAAGCATGCTGAGCAAGACCGTAAGGCTATAGCCTTGCGTTTTTGTCAGTTTTTGTCATTTTTTGAAAATCCTCAAAATCATGAAAAACGGTAAGGCTATAGCCTTACGTTTTTTTCAAAATTTCGACATTTTTCGAAAATGCTCAAAACATGAAAAAAAGCATGCTGAGCAAGACCGTAAGGCTATAGCCTTGCGTTTTTGTCATTTTTTGTCATTTTTTGAAAATCCTCAAAATCATGAAAAACGGTAAGGCTATAGCCTTACGTTTTTTTCAAAAATTTCGACATTTTTCGAAAATGCTCAAAAATGCTCAAAACGATGAAAAAAGCATGCTGAGCAAGACCGTAAGGCTATAGCCTTGCGTTTTTGTCAGTTTTTGTCATTTTTTGAAAATCCTCAAAATCATGAAAAACGGTAAGGCTATAGCCTTACGTTTTTTTCAAAATTTTCGACATTTTTCGAAAATGCTCAAAAATGCTCAAAACGATGAAAAAAAAGCATGCTGAGCAAGACCGTAAGGCTATAGCCTTGCGTTTTTTGTCAGTTTTTGTCATTTTTTTTGAAAATCCTCAAAATCATGAAAAACGGTAAGGCTATAGCCTTACGTTTTTTTTTTCAAAATTTTCGACATTTTCGAAAATGCTCAAAAATGCTCAAAACGATGAAAAAAAGCATGCTGAGCAAGACCGTAAGGCTATAGCCTTGCGTTTTTTGTCAGTTTTTGTCATTTTTTGAAAATCCTCAAAATCATGAAAAACGGTAAGGCTATAGCCTTACGTTTTTTTCAAAATTTCGACATTTTTCGAAAATGCTCAAAAATGCTCAAAACGATGAAAAAAAGCATGCTGAGCAAGACCGTAAGGCTATAGCCTTGCGTTTTTGTCAGTTTTTGTCATTTTTTTGAAAATCCTCAAAATCATGAAAAACGGTAAGGCTATAGCCTTACGTTTTTTTTCAAAATTTCGACATTTTTTCGAAAATGCTCAAAATGCTCAAAACGATGAAAAAAAGCATGCTGAGCAAGACCGTAAGGCTATAGCCTCGTTTTTGTCAGTTTTTTGTCAGTTTTGTCCAGTTTTTGTCATTTTTTGAAAATCCTCAAAATCATGAAAAACGGTAAGGCTATAGCCTTACGTTTTTTTTCAAAAAATTTCGACATTTTTCGAAAATGCTCAAAAATGCTCAAAACGATGAAAAAAAGCATGCTGAGCAAGACCGTAAGGCTATAGCCTTGCGTTTTTGTCAGTTTTTGTCATTTTTTGAAAATCCTCAAAATCATGAAAAACGGTAAGGCTATAGCCTTACGTTTTTTTCAAAATTTCGACATTTTTCGAAAATGCTCAAAAATGCTCAAAACGATGAAAAAAAAGCATGCTGAGCAAGACCGTAAGGCTATAGCCTTGCGTTTTTGTCAGTTTTTGTCATTTTTTTGAAAATCCTCAAAATCATGAAAAACGGTAAGGCTATAGCCTTACGTTTTTTTCAAAATTTCGACATTTTTTCGAAAATGCTCAAAAATGCTCAAAACGATGAAAAAAAGCATGCTGAGCAAGACCGTAAGGCTATAGCCTTGCGTTTTTGTCAGTTTTTGTGTTTTTGTCAGTTTTTGTGTCATTTTTTGAAATCCTCAAAATCATGAAAAACGGTAAGGCTATAGCCTTACGTTTTTTTTCAAAATTTCGACATTTTTCGAAAATGCTCAAAAATGCTCAAAAACGATGAAAAAAAAGCATGCTGAGCAAGACCGTAAGGCTATAGCCTTGCGTTTTTGTCAGTTTTTGTCATTTTTTGAAAATCCTCAAAAATCATGAAAAACGGTAAGCTATAGCCTTACGTTTTTTTCAAAATTTCGACATTTTTTCAAATGCTCAAAAATGCTCAAAACGATGAAAAAAAAGCATGCTGAGCAAGACCGTAAGGCTATAGCCTTGCGTTTTTTGTCAGTTTTTGTCATTTTTTTGAAAATCCTCAAAATCATGAAAAACGGTAAGGCTATAGCCTTGTACGTTTTTTTCAAAATTTCGACATTTTTTTCGAAAATGCTCAAAAATGCTCAAAACGATGAAAAAAAGCATGCTGAGCAAGACCGTAAGGCTATAGCCTTGCGTTTTTTGTCATTTTTGTCAGTTTTTGTCCATTTTTTGTCATTTTTTGTGTCATTTTTTGAAAATCCTCAAAATCATGAAAAACGGTAAGGCATAGCCTTAACGTTTTTTTTTTCAAAATTTCGACATTTTTCGAAAATGCTCAAAAATGCTCAAAACGATGAAAAAAAGCATGCTGAGCAAGACCGTAAGGCTATAGCCTTGCGTTTTTGTCAGTTTCTGTCATTTTGTGAAAATCCTCAAAATCATGAAAAACGGTAAGGCTATAGCCTTACGTTTTTTTTCAAAATTTCGACATTTTTCGAAAATGCTCAAAAATGCTCAAAACGATGAAA
>CM076983.1:1420943-1444380 GCA_039105355.1 Benthosema pterotum | reverse complement strand
CTGATGTTATTATTGATGCTTACTTGGCTAATATAAGTCCTGTACAAGATATAAATCTTTTCACCTGCCACATCCGGGCCTGATTCCAGAGGTTTTCAACAGGTGGTCCGTGGACCACTGGTGGTCCGTGAAGATATTCCATGTATGGTCCCTGAACATGCATTTGGTAAGGTAGCAAACTAAGCCAAGAAGTGAAGTTTTTGTTTGTTCTTCCATAGAACAGCACACTACAGCACACCCGTGTACGTGTGCAATTCAATTCAATTCAATTCCATTCCTTTATTGTCTCCAAGAAGAAATTTGTCTTGGGCCTCAAGAGACATTTTTTTACATATACAAACAGAAATACAATACAAACATTACAGAACACCTATAGCACCGGTACATCTAATGCCACTCTCTCACAAAATGAAAAACAGCATGCTGAGCAAGACCGTAAGGCTATAGCCTTCCGTTTTTGTCAGTTTTTTGTCATTTTTTGAAAATCCTCAAAATCATGAAAAACGGTAAGGCTATAGCCTTACGTTTTTTTCAAAATTTCGACATTTTTCGAAAATGCTCAAAAATGCTCAAAACGATGAAAACAAGAATGCTGAGCAAGACCGTAAGGCTAAAGCCTTGCGTTTTTGTCAGTTTTTGTCATTTTTTGAAACTCCTCAAAATCATGAAAAACGGTAAGGCTATAGCCTTACGTTTTTTTCAAAATTTTGGCAGTTTCGAAAATGCTCAAAAATGCTCAAAATGATGAGAAAAGGCATGCTGAGCAAGACCGTAAGGCTATAGCCTTGCGTTTTTGTCAGTTTTTGTCATTTTTTGAAAATCCTCAAAATCATGAAAAACGGTAAGGCTATAGCCTTACGTTTTTTTTTCAAAATTTCGACATTTTTCGAAAATGCTCAAAAATGCTCAAAACGATGAAAAAAAGCATGCTGAGCAAGACGTTTTTTTTCAAAATTTTGGCATTTTTCGAAAATGCTCAAAAATGCTCAAAATGATGAGAAAAGGCATGCTGAGCAAGACCGTAAGGCTATAGCCTTGCGTTTTTGTCAGTTTTTGTCATTTTTTAAAAATCCTCAAAATCATGAAAAACGGTAAGGCTATAGCCTTACGTTTTTTTCAAAATTTCGACATTTTTCGAAAATGCTCAAAAATGCTCAAAACGATGAAAACAAGAATGCTGAGCAAGACCGTAAGGCTATAGCAAACTCAGCCAAGAAGTGAAGTTTTTGTTTGTTCTTCCATAGAACAGCACACTACAGCACACCCGTGTACGTGTGCAATTCAATTCAATTCAATTCCATTCCTTTATTGTCTCCAAGAAGAAATTTGTCTTGGGCCTCAAGAGACATTTTTTTACATATACAAACATAAATACAATACAAACATTACAGAACACCTATAGCACCGGTACATCTAATGCCACTCTCTCACAAAATGAAAAACAGCATGCTGAGCAAGACCGTAAGGCTATAGCCTTCCGTTTGCATGCTGAGCAAGACGTTTTTTTTCAAAATTTTGGCATTTTTCGAAAATGCTCAAAAATGCTCAAAATGATGAGAAAAGGCATGCTGAGCAAGACCGTAAGGCTATAGCCTTGCGTTTTTGTCAGTTTTTGTCATTTTTTAAAAATCCTCAAAATCATGAAAAATGGTAAGGCTATAGCCTTACGTTTTTTTCAAAATTTCGA
Organism: Benthosema pterotum; assembly: GCA_039105355.1. Classification (NCBI taxonomy): domain Eukaryota; kingdom Metazoa; phylum Chordata; class Actinopteri; order Myctophiformes; family Myctophidae; genus Benthosema; species Benthosema pterotum. The sequence goes on along the minus strand of CM076983.1, from coordinate 1,442,693 downwards.
CATTTTTCGAAAATGCTCAAAAATGCTCAAAACGATAAAAACAAGAATGCTATAGCACCGGTACATCTAATGCCACTCTCACAAAATGAAAAACAGCATGCTGAGCAAGACCGTAAGGCTATAGCCTTCCGTTTGCATGCTGAGCAAGACGTTTTTTTTCAAAATTTTGGCATTTTTCGAAAATGCTCAAAAATGCTCAAAATGATGAGAAAAGGCATGCTGAGCAAGACCGTAAGGCTATAGCCTTGCGTTTTTGTCAGTTTTTGTCATTTTTTAAAAATCCTCAAAATCATGAAAAATGGTAAGGCTATAGCCTTACGTTTTTTTCAAAATTTCGACATTTTTCGAAAATGCTCAAAAATGCTCAAAACGATGAAAACAAGAATGCTGAGCAAGACCGTAAGGCTATAGCAAACTAAGCCAAGAAGTGAAGTTTTTGTTTGTTCTTCCATAGAACAGCACACTACAGCACACCCGTGTACGTGTGCAATTCAATTCAATTCAATTCCATTCCTTTATTGTCTCCAAGAAGAAATTTGTCTTGGGCCTCAAGAGACATTTTTTTACATATACAAACAGAAATACAATACAAACATTACAGAACACCTATAGCACCGGTATATCTAATGCCACTCTCTCACAAAATGAAAAACAGCATGCTGAGCAAGACCGTAAGGCTATAGCCTTGCGTTTTTGTCAGTTTTTGTCATTTTTTGAAAATCCTCAAAATCATGAAAAACGGTAAGGCTATAGCCTTACGTTTTTTTCAAAATTTCAACATTTTTCGAAAATGCTCAAAAATGCTCAAAACGATGAAAACAAGAATGCTGAGCAAGACCGTAAGGCTATAGCCTTGCGTTTTTGTCAATTTTTGTCATTTTTTGAAAATCCTCAAAATCATGAAAAACGGTAAGGCTATAGCCTTACGTTTTTTTCCAAAATTTCGACATTTTTCGAAAATGCTCAAAAATGCTCAAAACGATGAAAAAAAGCATGCTGAGCAAGACCGTAAGGCTAAAGCCTTGCGTTTTTGTCAGTTTTTGTCATTTTTTGAAACTCCTCAAAATCATGAAAAACGGTAAGGCTATAGCCTTACGTTTTTTTTTCAAAATTTCGACATTTTTCGAAAATGCTCAAAAATTCTCAAAACGATGAAAAAAAGCATGCTGAGCAAGACGTTTTTTTCAAAATTTTGGCATTTTTCGAAAATGCTCAAAAATGCTCAAAATGATGAAAAAAAGCATGCTGAGCAAGACCGTAAGGCTATAGCCTTGCGTTTTTGTCAGTTTTTGTCATTTTTTAAAAATCCTCAAAATCATGAAAAACGGTAAGGCTATAGCCTTACGTTTTTTTCAAAATTTCGACATTTTTCGAAAATGCTCAAAACGATGAAAACAAGAATGCTGAGCAAGACCGTAAGGCTATAGCAAACTAAGCCAAGAAGTGAAGTTTTTGTTTGTTCTTCCATAGAACAGCACACTACAGCACACCCGTGTACGTGTGCAATTCAATTCAATTCAATTCCATTCCTTTATTGTCTCCAAGAAGAAATTTGTCTTGGGCCTCAAGAGACATTTTTTTACATATACAAACATTACAGAACACCTATAGCACCGGTACATCTAATGCCACATCTAATGCCACATCTAATGCCACTCTCTCACAAAATGAAAAACAGCATGCTGAGCAAGACCGTAAGGCTATAGCCTTCCGTTTGCATGCTGAGCAAGACGTTTTTTTTCAAAATTTTGGCATTTTTCGAAAATGCTCAAAAAATGCTCAAAATGATGAGAAAAGGCATGCTGAGCAAGACCGTAAGGCTATAGCCTTGCGTTTTTGTCAGTTTTTGTCATTTTTTAAAAATCCTCAAAATCATGAAAAATGGTAAGCCTATAGCCTTACGTTTTTTTCAAAATTTCGACATTTTTCGAAAATGCTCAAAAATGCTCAAAACGATGAAAACAAGAATGCTATAGCACCGGTACATCTAATGCCACTCTCACAAAATGAAAAACAGCATGCTGAGCAAGACCGTAAGGCTATAGCCTTCCGTTTTTGTCAGTTTTTGTCAGTTTTTGTCATTTTTTAAAAATCCTCAAAATCATGAAAAATGGTAAGGCTATAGCCTTACGTTTTTTTTCAAAATTTCGACATTTTTCGAAAATGCTCAAAAATGCTCAAAACGATGAAAACAAGAATGCTGAGCAAGACCGTAAGGCTATAGCAAACTAAGCCAGGAAGTGAAGTTTTTGTTTGTTCTTCCATAGAACAGCACACTACAGCACACCCGTGTACGTGTGCAATTCAATTCAATTCAATTCAATTCCATTCCTTTATTGTCTCCAAGAAGAAATTTGTCTTGGGCCTCAAGAGACATTTTTTTACATATACAAACAGAAATACAATACAAACATTACAGAACACCTATAGCACCGGTACATCTAATGCCACTCTCTCACAAAATGAAAAACAGCATGCTGAGCAAGACCGTAAGGCTATAGCCTTCCGTTTTTGTCAGTTTTTGTCATTTTTTGAAAATCCTCAAAATCATGAAAAACGGTAAGGCTATAGCCTTACGTTTTTTTCAAAATTTCGTCATTTTTCGAAAATGCTCAAAAATGCTCAAAACGATGAAAAAAAGAATGCTGAGCAAGACCGTAAGGCTATAGCCTTGCGTTTTTGTCAATTTTTGTCATTTTTTGAAAATCCTCAAAATCATGAAAAACGGTAAGGCTATAGCCTTACGTTTTTTTTCAAAATTTCGACATTTTTCGAAAATGCTCAAAAATGCTCAAAACGATGAAAAAAAGCATGCTGAGCAAGACCGTAAGGCTAAAGCCTTGCGTTTTTGTCAGTTTTTGTCATTTTTTGAAACTCCTCAAAATCATGAAAAACGGTAAGGCTATACCCTTACGTTTTTTTTCAAAATTTTGGCAGTTTCGAAAATGCTCAAAAATGCTCAAAATGATGAGAAAAGGCATGCTGAGCAAGACCGTAAGGCTATAGCCTTGCGTTTTTGTCAGTTTTTGTCATTTTTTGAAAATCCTCAAAATCATGAAAAACGGTAAGGCTATAGCCTTACGTTTTTTTTCAAAATTTCGACATTTTTCGAAAATGCTCAAAAATGCTCAAAACGATGAAAAAAAGCATGCTGAGCAAGACGTTTTTTTTTTTTTAATTTTGGCATTTTTCAAAAATGCTCAAAAAATGCTCAAAATGATGAGAAAAGGCATGCTGAGCAAGACCGTAAGGCTATAGCCTTGCGTTTTTGTCAGTTTTTGTCATTTTTTAAAAATCCTCAAAATCATGAAAAATGGTAAGGCTATAGCCTTACGTTTTTTTCAAAATTTCGACATTTTTCGAAAATGCTCAAAACGATGAAAACAAGAATGCTGAGCAAGACCGTAAGGCTATAGCAAACTAAGCCAAGAAGTGAAGTTTTTGTTTGTTCTTCCATAGAACAGCACACTACAGCACACCCGTGTACGTGTGCAATTCAATTCAATTCAATTCCATTCCTTTATTGTCTCCAAGAAGAAATTTGTCTTGGGCCTCAAGAGACATTTTTTTACATATACAAACAGAAATACAATACAAACATTACAGAACACCTATAGCACCGGTACATCTAATGCAACTCTCTCACAAAATGAAAAACAGCATGCTGAGCAAGACCGTAAGGCTATAGCCTTCCGTTTTTGTCAGTTTTTGTCATTTTTTGAAAATCCTCAAAATCATGAAAAACGGTAAGGCTATAGCCTTACGTTTTTTTCAAAATTTCGACATTTTTCGAAAATGCTCAAAAATGCTCAAAACGATGAAAACAAGAATGCTGAGCAAGACCGTAAGGCTATAGCCTTGCGTTTTTGTCAGTTTTTGTCATTTTTTGAAAATCCTCAAAATCATGAAAAACGGTAAGGCTATAGCCTTACGTTTTTTTCCAAAATTTCGACATTTTTCGAAAATGCTCAAAAATGCTCAAAACGATGAAAAAAAGCATGCTGAGCAAGACCGTAAGGCTATAGCCTTGCGTTTTTGTCAGTTTTTGTCATTTTTTGAAACTCCTCAAAATCATGAAAAACGGTAAGGCTATAGCCTTACGTTTTTTTTCAAAATTTCGACATTTTTCGAAAATGCTCAAAAATGCTCAAAACGATGAAAAAAAGCATGCTGAGCAAGACGTTTTTTTCAAAATTTTGGCATTTTTCGAAAATGCTCAAAAATGCTCAAAATGATGAGAAAAGGCATGCTGAGCAAGACCGTAAGGCTATAGCCTTGCGTTTTTGTCAGTTTTTGTCATTTTTTGAAAATCCTCAAAATCATGAAAAATGGTAAGGCTATAGCCTTACGTTTTTTTCAAAATTTCGACATTTTTCGAAAATGCTCAAAACGATGAAAACAAGAATGCTGAGCAAGACCGTAAGGCTATAGCAAACTAAGCCAAGAAGTGAAGTTTTTGTTTGTTCTTCCATAGAACAGCACACTACAGCACACCCGTGTACGCGTGCAATGCAATTCAATTCAATTCCATTCCTTTATTGTCTCCAAGAAGAAATTTGTCTTGGGCCTCAAGAGACATTTTTTTACATATACAAACAGAAATACAATACAAACATTACAGAACACCTATAGCACCGGTACATCTAATGCCACTCTCTCACAAAATGAAAAACAGCATGCTGAGCAAGACCGTAAGGCTATAGCCTTCCGTTTGCATGCTGAGCAAGACGTTTTTTTTCAAAATTTTGGCATTTTTCGAAAATGCTCAAAAATGCTCAAAATGATGAGAAAAGGCATGCTGAGCAAGACCGTAAGGCTATAGCCTTGCGTTTTTGTCAGTTTTTGTCATTTTTTAAAAATCCTCAAAATCATGAAAAATGGTAAGGCTATAGCCTTACGTTTTTTTTCAAAATTTCGACATTTTTCGAAAATGCTCAAAACGATGAAAACAAGAATGCTGAGCAAGACCGTAAGGCTATAGCAAACTAAGCCAAGAAGTGAAGTTTTTGTTTGTTCTTCCATAGAACAGCACACTACAGCACACCCGTGTACGTGTGCAATTCAATTCAATTCAATTCCATTCCTTTATTGTCTCCAAGAAGAAATTTGTCTTGGGCCTCAAGAGACATTTTTTTACATATACAAACATTACAGAACACCTATAGCACCGGTACATCTAATGCCACATCTAATGCCACATCTAATGCCACTCTCTCACAAAATGAAAAACAGCATGCTGAGCAAGACCGTAAGGCTATAGCCTTCCGTTTGCATGCTGAGCAAGACGTTTTTTTTTTCAAAATTTTGGCATTTTTCGAAAATGCTCAAAAATGCTCAAAATGATGAGAAAAGGCATGCTGAGCAAGACCGTAAGGCTATAGCCTTGCGTTTTTGTCAGTTTTTGTCATTTTTTAAAAATCCTCAAAATCATGAAAAATGGTAAGCCTATAGCCTTACTTTTTTTCAAAATTTCGACATTTTTCGAAAATGCTCAAAAATGCTCAAAACGATGAAAACAAGAATGCTATAGCACCGGTACATCTAATGCCACTCTCACAAAATGAAAAACAGCATGCTGAGCAAGACCGTAAGGCTATAGCCTTCCGTTTTTGTCAGTTTTTGTCAGTTTTTGTCATTTTTTAAAAATCCTCAAAATCATGAAAAATGGTAAGGCTATAGCCTTACGTTTTTTTTCAAAATTTCGACATTTTTCGAAAATGCTCAAAAATGCTCAAAACGATGAAAACAAGAATGCTGAGCAAGACCGTAAGGCTATAGCAAACTAAGCCAGGAAGTGAAGTTTTTGTTTGTTCTTCCATAGAACAGCACACTACAGCACACCCGTGTACGTGTGCAATTCAATTCAATTCAATTCAATTCCATTCCTTTATTGTCTCCAAGAAGAAATTTGTCTTGGGCCTCAAGAGACATTTTTTTACATATACAAACAGAAATACAATACAAACATTACAGAACACCTATAGCACCGGTACATCTAATGCCACTCTCTCACAAAATGAAAAACAGCATGCTGAGCAAGACCGTAAGGCTATAGCCTTGCGTTTTTGTCAGTTTTTGTCATTTTTTGAAAATCCTCAAAATCATGAAAAACGGTAAGGCTATAGCCTTACGTTTTTTTCAAAATTTCGTCATTTTTCGAAAATGCTCAAAAATGCTCAAAACGATGAAAAAAACCATGCTGAGCAAGACCGTAAGGCTATAGCCTTGCGTTTTTGTCAATTTTTGTCATTTTTTGAAAATCCTCAAAATCATGAAAAACGGTAAGGCTATAGCCTTACGTTTTTTTTCAAAATTTCGACATTTTTCGAAAATGCTCAAAAATGCTCAAAACGATGAAAAAAAGCATGCTGAGCAAGACCGTAAGGCTAAAGCCTTGCGTTTTTGTCAGTTTTTGTCATTTTTTGAAACTCCTCAAAATCATGAAAAACGGTAAGGCTATAGCCTTACGTTTTTTTCAAAATTTTGGCAGTTTCGAAAATGCTCAAAAATGCTCAAAATGATGAGAAAAGGCATGCTGAGCAAGACCGTAAGGCTATAGCCTTGCGTTTTTGTCAGTTTTTGTCATTTTTTGAAAATCCTCAAAATCATGAAAAACGGTAAGGCTATAGCCTTACGTTTTTTTTCAAAATTTCGACATTTTTCGAAAATGCTCAAAAATGCTCAAAACGATGAAAAAAAGCATGCTGAGCAAGACGTTTTTTTTTTTTTTTAATTTTGGCATTTTTCAAAAATGCTCAAAAATGCTCAAAATGATGAGAAAAGGCATGCTGAGCAAGACCGTAAGGCTATAGCCTTGCGTTTTTGTCAGTTTTTGTCATTTTTTAAAAATCCTCAAAATCATGAAAAATGGTAAGGCTATAGCCTTACGTTTTTTTCAAAATTTCAACATTTTTCGAAAATGCTCAAAACGATGAAAACAAGAATGCTGAGCAAGACCGTAAGGCTATAGCAAACTAAGCCAAGAAGTGAAGTTTTTGTTTGTTCTTCCATAGAACAGCACACTACAGCACACCCGTGTACGTGTGCAATTCAATTCAATTCAATTCCATTCCTTTATTGTCTCCAAGAAGAAATTTGTCTTGGGCCTCAAGAGACATTTTTTTACATATACAAACAGAAATACAATACAAACATTACAGAACACCTATAGCACCGGTACATCTAATGCAACTCTCTCACAAAATGAAAAACAGCATGCTGAGCAAGACCGTAAGGCTATAGCCTTCCGTTTTTGTCAGTTTTTGTCATTTTTTGAAAATCCTCAAAATCATGAAAAACGGTAAGGCTATAGCCTTACGTTTTTTTCAAAATTTCATCATTTTTCGAAAATGCTCAAAAATGCTCAAAACGATGAAAACAAGAATGCTGAGCAAGACCGTAAGGCTATAGCCTTGCGTTTTTGTCAGTTTTTGTCATTTTTTGAAAATCCTCAAAATCATGAAAAACGGTAAGGCTATAGCCTTACGTTTTTTTCCCAAAATTTCGACATTTTTCGAAAATGCTCAAAAATGCTCAAAACGATGAAAAAAAGCATGCTGAGCAAGACCGTAAGGCTATAGCCTTGCGTTTTTGTCAGTTTTTGTCATTTTTTGAAACTCCTCAAAATCATGAAAAACGGTAAGGCTATAGCCTTACGTTTTTTTTCAAAATTTCGACATTTTTCGAAAATGCTCAAAAATGCTCAAAACGATGAAAAAAAGCATGCTGAGCAAGACGTTTTTTTTCAAAATTTTGGCATTTTTCGAAAATGCTCAAAAATGCTCAAAATGATGAGAAAAGGCATGCTGAGCAAGACCGTAAGGCTATAGCCTTGCGTTTTTGTCAGTTTTTGTCATTTTTTAAAAATCCTCAAAATCATGAAAAATGGTAAGGCTATAGCCTTACGTTTTTTTCAAAATTTCGACATTTTTCGAAAATGCTCAAAACGATGAAAACAAGAATGCTGAGCAAGACCGTAAGGCTATAGCAAACTAAGCCAAGAAGTGAAGTTTTTGTTTGTTCTTCCATAGAACAGCACACTACAGCACACCCGTGTACGCGTGCAATGCAATTCAATTCAATTCCATTCCTTTATTGTCTCCAAGAAGAAATTTGTCTTGGGCCTCAAGAGACATTTTTTTACATATACAAACAGAAATACAATACAAACATTACAGAACACCTATAGCACCGGTACATCTAATGCCACTCTCTCACAAAATGAAAAACAGCATGCTGAGCAAGACCGTAAGGCTATAGCCTTCCGTTTGCATGCTGAGCAAGACGTTTTTTTTCAAAATTTTGGCATTTTTCGAAAATGCTCAAAAATGCTCAAAATGATGAGAAAAGGCATGCTGAGCAAGACCGTAAGGCTATAGCCTTGCGTTTTTGTCAGTTTTTGTCATTTTTTAAAAATCCTCAAAATCATGAAAAATGGTAAGGCTATAGCCTTACGTTTTTTTCAAAATTTCGACATTTTTCGAAAATGCTCAAAAATGCTCAAAACGATGAAAACAAGAATGCTATAGCACCGGTACATCTAATGCCACTCTCACAAAATGAAAAACAGCATGCTGAGCAAGACCGTAAGGCTATAGCCTTCCGTTTGCATGCTGAGCAAGACGTTTTTTTTTTTCAAAATTTTGGCATTTTTCGAAAATGCTCAAAAATGCTCAAAATGATGAGAAAAGGCATGCTGAGCAAGACCGTAAGGCTATAGCCTTGCGTTTTTGTCAGTTTTTGTCAGTTTTTGTCATTTTTTGAAAATCCTCAAAATCATGAAAAATGGTAAGGCTATAGCCTTACGTTTTTTTTCAAAATTTCGACATTTTTCGAAAATGCTCAAAAATGCTCAAAACGATGAAAAAAAGCATGCTGAGCAAGACGTTTTTTTTCGAAATTTTGGCATTTTTCGAAAATGCTCAAAAATGCTCAAAATGATGAGAAAAGGCATGCTGAGCAAGACCGTAAGGCTATAGCCTTGCGTTTTTGTCAGTTTTTGTCATTTTTTGAAAATCCTCAAAATCATGAAAAACGGTAAGGCTATAGCCTTACGTTTTTTTCAAAATTTCGACATTTTTCGAAAATGCTCAAAACGATGAAAACAAGAATGCTGAGCAAGACCGTAAGGCTATAGCAAACTAAGCCAAGAAGTGAAGTTTTTGTTTGTTCTTCCATAGAACAGCACACTACAGCACACCCGTGTACGTGTGCAATTCAATTCAATTCAATTCCATTCCTTTATTGTCTCCAAGAAGAAATTTGTCTTGGGCCTCAAGAGACATTTTTTTACATATACAAACAGAAATACAATACAAACATTACAGAACACCTATAGCACCGGTACATCTAATGCCACTCTCTCACAAAATGAAAAACAGCATGCTGAGCAAGACCGTAAGGCTATAGCCTTCCGTTTGCATGCTGAGCAAGACGTTTTTTTTCAAAATTTTGGCATTTTTCCAAAATGCTCAAAAATGCTCAAAATGATGAGAAAAGGCATGCTGAGCAAGACCGTAAGGCTATAGCCTTGCGTTTTTGTCAGTTTTTGTCATTTTTTAAAAATCCTCAAAATCATGAAAAATGGTAAGGCTATAGCCTTACGTTTTTTTCAAAATTTCGACATTTTTCGAAAATGCTCAAAAATGCTCAAAACGATGAAAACAAGAATGCTATAGCACCGGTACATCTAATGCCACTCTCACAAAATGAAAAACAGCATGCTGAGCAAGACCGTAAGGCTATAGCCTTCCGTTTGCATGCTGAGCAAGACGTTTTTTTTTTCAAAATTTTGGCATTTTTCGAAAATGCTCAAAAATGCTCAAAATGATGAGAAAAGGCATGCTGAGCAAGACCGTAAGGCTATAGCCTTGCGTTTTTGTCAGTTTTTGTCAGTTTTTGTCATTTTTTGAAAATCCTCAAAATCATGAAAAATGGTAAGGCTATAGCCTTACGTTTTTTTTCAAAATTTCGACATTTTTCGAAAATGCTCAAAAATGCTCAAAACGATGAAAACAAGAATGCTGAGCAAGACCGTAAGGCTATAGCAAACTAAGCCAGGAAGTGAAGTTTTTGTTTGTTCTTCCATAGAACAGCACACTACAGCACACCCGTGTACGTGTGCAATTCAATTCAATTCAATTCCATTCCTTTATTGTCTCCAAGAAGAAATTTGTCTTGGGCCTCAAGAGACATTTTTTTACATATACAAACAGAAATACAATACAAACATTACAGAACACCTATAGCACCGGTACATCTAATGCCACTCTCTCACAAAATGAAAAACAGCATGCTGAGCAAGACCGTAAGGCTATAGCCTTGCGTTTTTGTCAGTTTTTGTCATTTTTTGAAAATCCTCAAAATCATGAAAAACGGTAAGGCTATAGCCTTACGTTTTTTTCAAAATTTCGTCATTTTTCGAAAATGCTCAAAAATGCTCAAAACGATGAAAAAAAGCATGCTGAGCAAGACCGTAAGGCTATAGCCTTGCGTTTTTGTCAGTTTTTGTCATTTTTTGAAAATCCTCAAAATCATGAAAAACGGTAAGGCTATAGCCTTACGTTTTTTTTCAAAATTTTGGCAGTTTCGAAAATGCTCAAAAATGCTCAAAATGATGAGAAAAGGCATGCTGAGCAAGACCGTAAGGCTATAGCCTTGCGTTTTTGTCAGTTTTTGTCATTTTTTGAAAATCCTCAAAATCATGAAAAACGGTAAGGCTATAGCCTTAGGTTTTTTTTCAAAATTTCGACATTTTTCGAAAATGCTCAAAAATGCTCAAAACGATGAAAAAAAGCATGCTGAGCAAGACGTTTTTTTTAAAAAAAAATTGGCATTTTTCGAAAATGCTCAAAAATGCTCAAAATGATGAGAAAAGGCATGCTGAGCAAGACCGTAAGGCTATAGCCTTGCGTTTTTGTCAGTTTTTGTCATTTTTTTTAAAAATCCTCAAAATCATGAAAAATGGTAAGGCTATAGCCTTACGTTTTTTTCAAAATTTCGACATTTTTCGAAAATGCTCAAAACGATGAAAACAAGAATGCTGAGCAAGACCGTAAGGCTATAGCAAACTAAGCCAAGAAGTGAAGTTTTTGTTTGTTCTTCCATAGAACAGCACACTACAGCACACCCGTGTACGTGTGCAATTCAATTCAATTCAATTCCATTCCTTTATTGTCTCCAAGAAGAAATTTGTCTTGGGCCTCAAGAGACATTTTTTTACATATACAAACAGAAATACAATACAAACATTACAGAACACCTATAGCACCGGTACATCTAATGCCACTCTCTCACAAAATGAAAAACAGCATGCTGAGCAAGACCGTAAGGCTATAGCCTTCCGTTTGCATGCTGAGCAAGACGTTTTTTTTCAAAATTTTGGCATTTTTCGAAAATGCTCAAAAATGCTCAAAATGATGAGAAAAGGCATGCTGAGCAAGACCGTAAGGCTATAGCCTTGCGTTTTTGTCAGTTTTTGTCATTTTTTAAAAATCCTCAAAATCATGAAAAATGGTAAGGCTATAGCCTTACGTTTTTTTCAAAATTTCGACATTTTTCGAAAATGCTCAAAAATGCTCAAAATGATGAGAAAAGGCATGCTGAGCAAGACCGTAAGGCTATAGCCTTGCGTTTTTGTCAGTTTTTGTCATTTTTTGAAAATCCTCAAAATCATGAAAAATGGTAAGGCTATAGCCTTACGTTTTTTTCAAAATTTCGACATTTTTCGAAAATGCTCAAAACGATGAAAACAAGAATGCTGAGCAAGACCGTAAGGCTATAGCAAACTAAGCCAAGAAGTGAAGTTTTTGTTTGTTCTTCCATAGAACAGCACACTACAGCACACCCGTGTACGTGTGCAATTCAATTCAATTCAATTCCATTCCTTTATTGTCTCCAAGAAGAAATTTGTCTTGGGCCTCAAGAGACATTTTTTTACATATACAAACAGAAATACAATACAAACATTACAGAACACCTATAGCACCGGTACATCTAATGCCACTCTCTCACAAAATGAAAAACAGCATGCTGAGCAAGACCGTAAGGCTATAGCCTTCCGTTTGCATGCTGAGCAAGACGTTTTTTTTTTCAAAATTTTGGCATTTTTCGAAAATGCTCAAAAATGCTCAAAATGATGAGAAAAGGCATGCTGAGCAAGACCGTAAGGCTATAGCCTTGCGTTTTTGTCAGTTTTTGTCATTTTTTAAAAATCCTCAAAATCATGAAAAATGGTAAGGCTATAGCCTTACGTTTTTTTCAAAATTTCGACATTTTTCGAAAATGCTCAAAAATGCTCAAAACGATGAAAACAAGAATGCTATAGCACCGGTACATCTAATGCCACTCTCACAAAATGAAAAACAGCATGCTGAGCAAGACCGTAAGGCTATAGCCTTCCGTTTGCATGCTGAGCAAGACGTTTTTTTTTTCAAAATTTTGGCATTTTTCGAAAATGCTCAAAAATGCTCAAAATGATGAGAAAAGGCATGCTGAGCAAGACCGTAAGGCTATAGCCTTGCGTTTTTGTCAGTTTTTGTCATTTTTTAAAAATCCTCAAAATCATGAAAAACGGTAAGGCTATAGCCTTACGTTTTTTTTTCAAAATTTCGACATTTTTCGAAAATGCTCAAAAATGCTCAAAACGATGAAAACAAGAATGCTGAGCAAGACCGTAAGGCTATAGCAAACTAAGCCAGGAAGTGAAGTTTTTGTTTGTTCTTCCATAGAACAGCACACTACAGCACACCCGTGTACGTGTGCAATTCAATTCAATTCAATTCCATTCCTTTATTGTCTCCAAGAAGAAATTTGTCTTGGGCCTCAAGAGACATTTTTTTACATATACAAACAGAAATACAATACAAACATTACAGAACACCTATAGCACCGGTACATCTAATGCCACTCTCTCACAAAATGAAAAACAGCATGCTGAGCAAGACCGTAAGGCTATAGCCTTCCGTTTGCATGCTGAGCAAGACGTTTTTTTTTCAAAATTTTGGCATTTTTCGAAAATGCTCAAAAATGCTCAAAATGATGAGAAAAGGCATGCTGAGCAAGACCGTAAGGCTATAGCCTTGCGTTTTTGTCAGTTTTTGTCATTTTTTAAAAATCCTCAAAATCATGAAAAACGGTAAGGCTATAGCCTTACGTTTTTTTCAAAATTTCGACATTTTTCGAAAATGCTCAAAAATGCTCAAAACGATGAAAACAAGAATGCTATAGCACCGGTACATCTAATGCCACTCTCACAAAATGAAAAACAGCATGCTGAGCAAGACCGTAAGGCTATAGCCTTCCGTTTGCATGCTGAGCAAGACGTTTTTTTTTTTCAAAATTTTGGCATTTTTCGAAAATGCTCAAAAATGCTCAAAATGATGAGAAAAGGCATGCTGAGCAAGACCGTAAGGCTATAGCCTTGCGTTTTTGTCAGTTTTTGTCATTTTTTGAAAATCCTCAAAATCATGAAAAATGGTAAGGCTATAGCCTTACGTTTTTTTTCAAAATTTCGACATTTTTCGAAAATGCTCAAAAATGCTCAAAACGATGAAAACAAGAATGCTGAGAAAGACCGTGAGGCTATAGCCTTGCGTTTTTGTCAGTTTTTGTCATTTTTTGAAAATCCTCAAAATCATGAAAAACGGTAAGGCTATAGCCTTACGTTTTTTTTTCAAAATTTCGACATTTTTCGAAAATGCTCAAAAATGCTCAAAACGATGAAAAAAAGCATGCTGAGCAAGACCGTAAGGCTAAAGCCTTGCGTTTTTGTCAGTTTTTGTCATTTTTTGAAACTCCTCAAAATCATGCTATAAGGCTATAGCCTTACGTTTTTTCAAAATTTTGGCAGTTTCGAAAATGCTCAAAAATGCTCAAAATGATGAGAAAAGGCATGCTGAGCAAGACCGTAAGGCTATAGCCTTGCGTTTTTGTCAGTTTTTGTCATTTTTTGAAAATCCTCAAAATCATGAAAAACGGTAAGGCTATAGCCTTATGTTTTTTTTTTTTCAAAATTTTGACATTTTTCGAAAATGCTCAAAAATGCTCAAAACAATGAAAAAAAGCATGCTGAGCAAGACCGTAAGGCTATAGCCTTGCGTTTTGTCAGGTTTTGTCATTTTTTGAAAATCCTCAAAATCATGAAAAACAGTAAGGCTATAGCCTTACGTTTTTTTTTCAAAATTTCGACATTTTTCGAAAATGCTCAAAAATGCTCAAAACGATGAAAAAAAGCATGCTGAGCAAGACCGTAAGGCTATAGCCTTGCGTTTTTGTCAGTTTTTGTCATTTTTTGAAAATCCTCAAAATCATGAAAAACGGTAAGGCTATAGCCTTACGTTTTTTTCAAAATTTCGACATGTTTCGAAAATGCTCAAAAATGCTCAAAACGATGAAAGACAGCATGCTGAGCAAGACCGTAAGGCTATAGCCTTGCGTTTTTGTCAGTTTTTGTCATTTTTTGAAAATCCTCAAAATCATGAAAAACGGTAAGGCTATAGCCTTACGTTTTTTTCAAAATTGACATTTTTCGAAAATGCTCAAAAATGCTCAAAACGATGAAAAAAAGCATGCTGAGCAAGACCGTAAGGCTATAGCCTTGCGTTTTTGTCAGTTTTTGTCATTTTTTGAAAATCCTCAAAATCATGAAAAACGGTAAGGCTATAGCCTTACGTTTTTTTTTTTCAAAATTTTGGCATTTTTCGAAAATGCTCAAAAATGCTCAAAATGATGAGAAAAGGCATGCTGAGCAAGACCGTAAGGCTATAGCCTTGCGTTTTTGTCAGTTTTTGTCATTTTTTGAAAATCCTCAAAATCATGAAAAACGGTAAGGCTATAGCCTTACGTTTTTTTCAAAATTTTGACATTTTTCGAAAATGCTCAAAAATGCTCAAAACGATGAAAAAAGGCATGCTGAGCAAGACCGTAAGGCTATAGCCTTGCGTTTTTGTCAGTTTTTGTCATTTTTTGTCATTTTTTGAAACTCCTCAAAATCATGAAAAACGGTAAGGCTATAGCCTTACGTTTTTTTCAAAATTTCGACATTTTTCGAAAATGCTCAAAAATGCTCAAAATGATGAAAAACAGCATGCTGAGCAAGACCGTAAGGCTATAGCCTTGCGTTTTTGTCAGTTTTTGTCATTTTTTGAAAATCCTCAAAATCATGAAAAACGGTAAGGCTATAGCCTTACGTTTTTTTCAAAATTTCGACATTTTTCGAAAATGCTCAAAAATGCTCAAAACGATGAAAACAAGAATGCTGAGCAAGACCGTAAGACTATAGCCTTGCGTTTTTGTCAGTTTTTGTCATTTTTTTTTGAAAATCCTCAAAATCATGAAAAACGGTAAGGCTATAGCCTTACGTTTTTTTTCAAAATTTCGACATTTTTCGAAAATGCTCAAAAATGCTCAAAACGATGAAAAAAAGCATGCTGAGCAAGACCGTGAGGCTATAGCCTTGCGTTTTTGTCAGTTTTTGTCATTTTTTGAAACTCCTCAAAATCATGAAAAACGGTAAGGCTATAGCCTTACGTTTTTTTCAAAATTTCGACATTTTTCGAAAATGCTCAAAAATGCTCAAAATGATGAAAAACAGCATGCTGAGCAAGACCGTAAGGCTATAGCCTTGCGTTTTTGTCAGTTTTTGTCATTTTTTGAAAATCCTCAAAATCATGAAAAACGGTAAGGCTATAGCCTTACGTTTTTTTTTCAAAATTTTGGCATTTTTCGAAAATGCTCAAAAATGCTCAAAATGATGAGAAAAGGCATGCTGAGCAAGACCGTAAGGCTATAGCCTTGCGTTTTTGTCAGTTTTTGTCATTTTTTGAAAATCCTCAAAATCATGAAAAATGGTAAGGCTATAGCCTTACGTTTTTTTTCAAAATTTCGACATTTTTCGAAAATGCTCAAAAATGCTCAAAACGATGAAAAAAAGCATGCTAAGCAAGACCGTAAGGCTATAGCCTTGCGTTTTTGTCAGTTTTTGTCATTTTTTGAAAATCCTCAAAATCATGAAAAACGGTAAGGCTAGCCTTACGTTTTTTTCAAAATTTTGACATTTTTCGAAAATGCTCAAAACGATGAAAAAAGGCATGCTGAGCAAGACCGTAAGGCTATAGCCTTGCGTTTTTGTCAGTTTTTGTCATTTTTTGAAAATCCTCAAAATCATGAAAAACGGTAAGGCTATAGCCTTACGTTTTTTTCAAAATTTCGACATGTTTCGAAAATGCTCAAAAATGCTCAAAACGATGAAAGACAGCATGCTGAGCAAGACCGTAAGGCTATAGCCTTGCGTTTTTGTCAGTTTTTGTCATTTTTTGAAAATCCTCAAAATCATGAAAAACGGTAAGGCTATAGCCTTACGTTTTTTTTCAAAATTTCGACATTTTTCGAAAATGCTCAAAAATGCTCAAAATGATGAAAAACAGCATGCTGAGCAAGACCGTAAGGCTATAGCCTTGCGTTTTTGTCAGTTTTTGTCATTTTTTGAAAATCCTCAAAATCATGAAAAACGGTAAGGCTATAGCCTTACGTTTTTTTTCAAAATTTCGACATTTTTCGAAAATGCTCAAAAATGCTCAAAACGATGAAAAAAAGCATGCTGAGCAAGACCGTAAGGCTATAGCCTTGCATTTTTGTCAGTTTTTGTCATTTTTTGAAACTCCTCAAAATCATGAAAAACGGTAAGGCTATAGCCTTACGTTTTTTTCAAAATTTCGACATTTTTCGAAAATGCTCAAAAATGCTCAAAATGATGAAAAACAGCATGCTGAGCAAGACCGTAAGGCTATAGCCTTGCGTTTTTGTCAGTTTTTGTCATTTTTTGAAAATCCTCAAAATCATGAAAAACGGTAAGGCTATAGCCTTACATTTTTTTTCAAAATTTTGGCATTTTTCGAAAATGCTCAAAAATGCTCAAAATGATGAGAAAAGGCATGCTGAGCAAGACCGTAAGGCTATAGCCTTGCGTTTTTGTCAGTTTTTGTCATTTTTTGAAAATCCTCAAAATCATGAAAAATGGTAAGGCTATAGCCTTACGTTTTTTTCAAAATTTCGACATTTTTCGAAAATGCTCAAAAATGCTCAAAACGATGAAAAAAAGCATGCTAAGCAAGACCGTAAGGCTATAGCCTTGCGTTTTTGTCAGTTTTTGTCATTTTTTGAAAATCCTCAAAATCATGAAAAACGGTAAGGCTATAGCCTTACGTTTTTTTCAAAATTTTGACATTTTTCGAAAATGCTCAAAACGATGAAAAAAGGCATGCTGAGCAAGACCGTAAGGCTATAGCCTTGCGTTTTTGTCAGTTTTTGTCATTTTTTGAAAATCCTCAAAATCATGAAAAACGGTAAGGGCTCCATTTTCGTTACATGCTAAACCCCTTATGCCATATCCCTTATTTCATTTTCACTATTTTGAAAAACTTTTTTGGACTATTTCAACATGTCAATCTATTAACACGTTGTGAGCTAGTAGACTGGCCATTTGAACTACTGAGAAATGTTTTTTTTTAATAGTTTAAAAAGGCAAAGAAGTTAAGGGATAAGGGGTATAGCGGTAACGAAAATCTCACCCTAAGGCTATAGCCTTACGTTTTTTTTCAAAATTTCGACATGTTTCGAAAATGCTCAAAAATGCTCAAAACGATGAAAAACAGCATGCTGAGCAAGACCGTAAGGCTATAGCCTTGTGTTTTTGTCAGTTTTTGTCATTTTTTGAAAATCCTCAAAATCATGAAAAACGGTAAGGCTATAGCCTTACGTTTTTTTCAAAATTTCGACATTTTTCGAAAATGCTCAAAAATGCTCAAAACGATGAAAAAAAGCATGCTGAGGCTATAGCCTTGCGTTTTTGTCAGTTTTTGTCATTTTTTGAAAATCCTCAAAATCATGAAAAACGGTAAGGCTATAGCCTTACGTTTTTTTTCAAAATTTTGTCATTTTTCGAAAATGCTCAAAAATGCTCAAAACGATGAAAAAAGGCATGCTGAGCAAGACCGTAAGGCTATAGCCTTGCGTTTTTGTCAGTTTTTGTCATTTTTTGAAACTCCTCAAAATCATGAAAAACGGTAAGGCTATAGCCTTACGTTTTTTTCAAAATTTCGACATTTTTCGAAAATGCTCAAAAATGCTCAAAATGATGAAAAACAGCATGCTGAGCAAGACCGTAAGGCTATAGCCTTACGTTTTTGTCAGTTTTTGTCATTTTTTGAAAATCCTCAAAATCATGAAAAACGGTAAGGCTATAGCCTTACGGTCTTGCTCAGCATGCTTTTTCTCATCGTTTTGAGCATTTTTGAGCATTTTCGAAAAATGTCGAAATTTTGAAAAAAACGTAAGGCTATAGCCTTACCGTTTTTCATGATTTTGAGGATTTTCAAAAAATGACAAAAACTGACAAAAACGCAAGGCTATAGCCTTACGGTCTTGCTCAGCATGCCTTTTTTCATGATTTTGAGGATTTTCAAAAAATGACAAAAACTGACAAAAACGCAAGGCTATAGCCTTACGGTCTTGCTCAGCATGCCTTTTTTCATCGTTTTGAGCATTTTTGAGCATTTTCGAAAAATGTCAAAATTTTGAAAAAAAAACGTAAGGCTATAGCCTTACCGTTTTTCATGATTTTGAGGATTTTCAAAAAATGACAAAAACTGACAAAAACGCAAGGCTATCATTTTGAGCGTTTTTGTCAGTTTTTGTCATTTTTTGAAACTCCTCAAAATCATGAAAAACGGTAAGGCTATAGCCTTACGTTTTTTTCAAAATTTCGACATTTTTCGAAAATGCTCAAAAATGCTCAAAATGATGAAAAACAGCATGCTGAGCAAGACCGTAAGGCTATAGCCTTGCGTTTTTGTCAGTTTTTGTCATTTTTTGAAAATCCTCAAAATCATGAAAAACGGTAAGGCTATAGCCTTACGGTCTTGCTCAGCATGCTTTTTTTCATCGTTTTGAGCATTTTTGAGCATTTTCGAAAAATGTCGAAATTTTGAAAAAAACGTAAGGCTATAGCCTTACCGTTTTTCATGATTTTGAGGATTTTCAAAAAATGACAAAAACTGACAAAAACGCAAGGCTATAGCCTTACGGTCTTGCTCAGCATGCTGTCTTTCATCGTTTTGAGCATTTTTGAGCATTTTCGAAACATGTCGAAATTTTGAAAAAAAACGTAAGGCTATAGCCTTACCGTTTTTCATGATTTTGAGGATTTTCAAAAAATGACAAAAACTGACAAAAACGCAAGGCTATAGCCTTACGGTCTTGCTCAGCATGCCTTTTTTCATCGTTTTGAGCATTTTTGAGCATTTTCGAAAAATGTCAAAATTTTGAAAAAACCGCAAGGATAACCCTCGCGGTCCCCCGGGCGGGTCGTTTACACCCGGGTGGAAAAGACTGGGGTCGAAAAGACCTACTTCGCAGGACGCCTCGGAGGAGGAGGAGGAGGAGGAGGAGGAGGAGGAGGAGGAGGAGGAGGAGGAGGAGGAGGAGGAGGAGGAGAGGCCCGTGCCCCGCAGGCGCGGCCGCCCGCCGGGGCGAAGGGGGGAGAAAGAAGCGAACGCGGCGGGGTCCAAAAGACCCACTTCGCAGGACACCTCGGAGGAGGAGGAGAAGGAGGAGGAGGAGGAGGAGAGGCCCGTGCCCCGCAGGCGCGGCCGCCCGCCGGGGCGAAGGGGGGAGAAAGAAGCGAACGCGGCGGGGTCCAAAAGACCCACTTCGCAGGACACCTCGGAGGAGGAGAAGGAGGAGGAGGAGGAGGAGGAGAGGCCCGTGCCCCGCAGGCGCGGCCGGCCCCCAAAAACGAAACAAAGAGACGAAGAGGCGAACGCGGCGGGGTCCAAAAGACCCGCGGGGTCCAAAAGACCCACTTCGCAGGACACCTCGGAGGAGGAGAAGGAGGATGAGGAGCAGGAGGTGAGGCCCGCGCCCCGCAGGCGAGGCCGGCCCCCAAAAACGAAACAAAGAGACGAAGAGGCGAACGCGGCGGGGTCCAAAAGACCCACTTCGCAGGACGCCTCGGAGGAGGAGAAGGAGGATGAGGAGCAGGAGGTGAGGCCCGCGCCCCGCCGGCGAGGCCGGCCCCCAAAAACGAAACAAAGAGACGAAGAGGCGAACGCGGCGGGGTCCAAAAGACCCGCGGGGTCCAAAAGACCCACTTCGCAGGACGCCTCGGAGGAGGAGAAGGAGGATGAGGAGCAGGAGGTGAGGCCCGCGCCCCGCCGGCGAGGCCGGCCCCCAAAAACGAAACAAAGAGACAAAGAGGCGAACGCGGCGGGGTCCAAAAGACCCACTTCGCAGGACGCCTCGGAGGAGGAGAAGGAGGATGAGGAGCAGGAGGTGAGGCCCGCGCCCCGCCGGCGAGGCCGGCCCCCAAAAACGAAACAAAGAGACGAAGAGGCGAACGCGGCGGGGTCCAAAAGACCCGCGGGGTCCAAAAGACCCACTTCGCAGGACGCCTCGGAGGAGGAGAAGGAGGATGAGGAGCAGGAGGTGAGGCCCGCGCCCCGCCGGCGAGGCCGGCCCCCAAAAACGAAACAAAGAGACAAAGAGGCGAACGCGGCGGGGTCCAAAAGACCCACGGGGTCCAAAAGACCCACTTCGCAGGACGCCTCGGAGGAGGTGGAGGAGGAGGAGGAGGAGGAGGAGGAGGAGGAGGAGGAGGAGGAGCAGGAGTTGAGGCCCGTGCCCCGCAGGCGCGGCCGCCCGCCGGGGCGAAGGGGGGAGAAAGAAGCGAACGCGGCGGGGTCCAAAAGACCCACTTCGCAGGACGCCTCGGAGGAGGAGAAGGAGGAGGAGGAGGAGGAGGAGGAGGAGGAGGAGGAGGAGGAGGAGGAGGAGGAGGTGAGGCCCGCGCCCCGCAGGCGAGGCCGTCCTCCTAAAACGAAACAAAGAGACAAAGAGGCGAACGCGGCGGGGTCCAAAAGACCCACGGGGTCCAAAAGACCCACTTCGCAGGACCCCTCGGAGGAACGGGAGAGGCGTCGGCCGGGCCGCCCGCCGGGCCCTCGTCCAGAGACCGCCGGGTCTAAGGGGCCGGGGTCCAAAACAGCCGGGTCCAAAAGACCCGCCTCGCAGGACGCCTCGGAGGAACGGGAGAGGCGTCGGCCGGGCCGCCCGCCGCGAGGGCGAAGGGAGGAGGAGGAGGAGGAAGAGGCCCGGGAGGACGGAGAGGAGTACGACGGAGAGGCAGACCGAGAGGCGGAGGACGGAGAGGCCTTAGACGAGGGAGAGGCGGAGGACGGAGAGGAGGAACGCGAGGAGGAGGAGGAGGAGGAGGAGGAGGAGGAGGACGCGGAGGAGGAGGAGGAGGAGGAGGAGGAGGAGGAGGAGGAGGAGGAGGACGCGGAGGCCCTGCCGTCGAAGGACGGCACAACTACGTGGTCCCTGGACCCGCGCGCGAGGCAGCCTCTCGCACCTCTTCCTTCCGCGGGCCCACAGGGACCCACGGCCCTGGCCCGGCGGCTGGTCACAGACCAAGTATCCTCCGTGCGAGCGTTTCTCACGCCCGCCATCTTGCGGTCGGTGCTCGCCCACACCAACAGGGAGGGTCGCCTCAGGGCCAGCGGGGGTGGCGCGGCGCGAGGAGGGGCGCGCGAGGAGGAGGAGGAGGAGGAGGAGGAGGAGGAGGAGGAAGAGGAGGAGGAGGAGGAGGAGGAGGAGGAGGAAGAGGAGGAGGAAGAGGAGGAGGAGGAGGAGGAGGAGGAGGAGGAGGAGGAGGAGGAGGAGGAGGAGGAGGAGGAGGAGGAAGAAGACGAACAC
>CM076983.1:1413443-1415943 GCA_039105355.1 Benthosema pterotum | reverse complement strand
AGACAGGGAGAGAGAGAGACAGGGAGAGACAGGAGAGAGAGAGAGAGACAGGGAGAGAGAGACAGGGAGAGAGAGAGACAGGGAGAGAGAGAGAGAGAGAGAGAAGAGAGAGAGAGAGAGAGAGAGAGAGAGAGAGAGAGAGAGAGAGAGAGAGAGAGAGAGAGAGAGAGAGAGACAGGGAGACACACACACACACACACACACACACACACACACACACACACACACACACAACACACACACGCACACACACACACACACACACACACACACACACACACACACACACACACACACACACACACACAGAGAGACAGAGAGACGGAGATAGGGCCTGTTACAAAAACTATGTCACACATTCTGAATTGCTGTTATGCCTAGAAATGGCTCTATATAGCACGCCACGACAGAATAGTTGAGTGCGTATGTGTATGTGTGCACGTGCGCATGCGTGCAGGGGGTGGGTAGGGGGGACCGCGAGGGATAACCACACAATTCACTGCGTGTGGGGGGGTGCTTCTGGTAGGGGGTCTTTTTAAAACCGCCCTGGTTTTTCAAACTGCCCACAGGCCCCTTACCAGGGCAGCGCCTTGAAAGCAGCGTGGGTGTCGTGTGTCATTTTTCAGTGTATTTTGGGGCAGCTCTTAAATGTTGCGCTTTGTGTTGTGACAATATCTAATAAAGTCTCGTCCAGTGTCTCTTTCTTTGAAGAGTTCCTTTATAAAGTTTCTGTTTTTTTAATAGGTCGTTCTGTTTGTGGCTTGAAAACTCAGCACACTTGATGCATCTAAAAAAGAAAACCCTGAGATGAGGCTCCTTGTCTCGTTGTGAGAAAAGATTAAATGCAATTACCATCACGATCTGCCTTTCGACGTTATGGTCTTATGTCTGTGGGTTAAGGTTGGTCATTTCAGTTTAACCGTGATCATACTTAAAGCGCTACGGCCCGAGTTTGTGTTTCTATTAACTATCCTGCATCCGATTTATGTGGTACACCCGGAGTGCTCACAACGCACCAGTTAGCTCGCACACTTCCACTATTTAAATACAAGTATACCACGTATATGCAGTACATATACATTGCACAGACATAGTTGTTACTGTTCAGTCACTATGTCTTCTCGTGAGGTACTTCAAGCAGTTAAATCGCTGCCACTCAGTAAGCTGAAAATCATCATGAGCAGACATTATGGGACGAATGAAGTCGAAGCGGTTTTGGATAAATGCAAGCTTTCGATTTCAGTAAACCTGAGGTTATATCTCCAGCTTACGGAAAAGCGAGGTCTAAATCCAACCGCCGTAAAAGAAATCCTAAAGTGTTACGAAGACAAAGACGCGAGTGATGAAAGCTGTGAACGAAAGTTTGTTTCAGATCAAAAACAGAAACCCACTGAAGATGTTTCTCTGTGGCCTAGCGATTATTTTTATGGCTTGCAATGCAACACCACTCTGAGCTGTTGTTTGGAGACCGGAACAGTTGACCTTAACCCCGAGGAGGAAACAGAATGAAAAAGAAGAGGAGGCCGATGGAGAAGATCACAAAGTGTATTAAAGCTTTAACCGCGGAACATCATTTACGCACAGACCATCATGTATCCAAGGCGGCAGTGCATAAGTGTGGAATTTACAAAACCCGTGGACAAATTACAATACGTTTGGGTCGATTTATGTGACATACAGCTGAACTTTCCTTCCCCAGTTACACTGACAAATGGGTCAGTTAACATGTTTTACATACCCGTAAGTTCAACAAAGATTTTTTCAAGTGAAACGTATTTGGTCCTACATTTTACACAAAATCTGAAGGACGTGTATGCCCTGCTGACACGCAAACACTTTTCGAGTACATACACCGAGGAACGCGGCCACAAACTGAAAGCGATCGATTCTCTGGCCCAAGCGCCATCGGCTTGGGTAAAAGTTTTGAACCCAGCTGCTCGCGTGCAAGATACAAAATCCGCCCACGAGCAGGAACCTCTGTAGCCAAGCTGTTCAACGCGTTGTATTATAATATTTACACACTGCTGTCAGATCATAACCAGACGTGGCCCTGTGTGAAGGCTGTCTTGAGTAGGATCGGGGCGCCACTCGGATACAAAGCGCTGTGTGAACAGGCAAGTTCCACGATTCGAGCCACGACCTCCGCAGCGTGCAACACGGGCGCGACGGAAAATGTAAATGTAAATTCGGACGAGATCGAGAAGAAGCAATGGGGCACATCCGTTGTGTGTACAATCGACAGTCAAGGTGCTCTTAAATACACGTCGTTCGACGAACAGGCCCACACTCCTGACGCAGTGCACGGTACAGAAGGAGACCTCTGGTTGCGCGTTACAGTTACTTACACAGGACTCGAAATAACAGTGCGCAACAAATCTCTCCATTCCGCGTGTTCGGTGAAGACGACGTATGACACTTTAATCCTGGCGGCGGTGTGCTGTGGAGCCTTTAATATCTGGACAGATCGTCTCTTACAGCTCTCCAGCGCCACAAGAGCTCT
>CM076983.1:1398443-1408443 GCA_039105355.1 Benthosema pterotum | reverse complement strand
ACGCGAAAAGCGCAGTAAGGACGGTAAGGGTCATCGTGGGATGAAGATGCAATCCAGCAGTAAAGCTAAAAGCCCTAGCGTCGATTCCACCAGCTCTAATTCTAGGACACCTGCGGCAACAAGGCAAGGCTCTAGTTCTAGCGCGCGTCACAGATCGAAAAAACGACCACACGAGCAACAGATCCAGAGTGGGTCCTGTCCTGGGGAGAAATCACCGCCGTACCACAGAGAAGACGGTGGCGAAAGTCTTCCTGATCTCCAAGTTGCAGAAGAAGAAATGGAGTACAGACAGCGAATTGCTAGAAAGAAAACGAGAAACCCGAAAAAGAAGCGTGCTGTTGTGCACAGTAACACCGATGGAGAAGCAGAAGATGATTTTGCAGAAGAAGCAGAGACAGAAGATGTAAACGCAGATGTAAACGCAGAAGAGACTGAAGTTCCTCATTACGCTAGAAAAAGACACGCCTCTGGTCTTGGGAAGAAAATGACAAAAAGAATCCCGTGTAAAAGAGAGACCAAAGGGTGAAGACAAAGAACAGCATGCATCGCCGTCTTTCCAGGGACTCGAAAAAGGACGTGAAGACGCTACCATTGACCAATTTAAACTGTCAAACCGAAAACAGAAAGATCGCTTTGCCCCGTACCACGCCAGACCCGAGAAGGGTCGAGATCAGAAGCGCGTTCGCCTGAAACGGCATAAAACCGCTCGTGAGAAAAAGAAGGCTGCTGGTGAAAAAAGTTATCTCGATCCTCCCAAAACCCTGAACTCTCGCCTCGTAACGGTCGCCCTACCGGGGTTATTACCTACGGGTCGGTTGAAAACCCAACCTGTGAAGACCGAGGATCTGACAAGGAATCCGGCAACAGACAGGGCATCAATTTCGAGCTATCGGAAAAACAATGCGGACAACGGCCCGAGGATCCTGACAGCGACTCGGAGCAGATCAGACAATGAGCCAGAGCCCTCTGACCGCACATGCGGCCTCTCTAAGGACAAGAGTTCGCACGTGCACCACGAGCGCTCAGAAACCGAGAGAGATCGCTCAGGAATCGAAGCATGCAATACTCCGATCACTAATCACTCACACCACAACCAAGACCTTCCTTCTAATATCGAGCAGAGGAACCGTCTGACCACGATTCGGATGACAACCAAGAACACCAAGGAGACCTTCAGTCCTCACACCGGGCGGTTCCCCTAAGCCAGAAGTTTCATCGACTGTCACCATAAACTCTGAATCTGTACCGCTCGGGGGGTTGGTATCCCAGCTGCCATCCGAGGTACAGGCGAACGCCACCTCGGTTCCAGACTCATCGGAGGATGTACCACAAGCTCCGCGTGATTTTCCGGCAGCTACCGAGTCAACAGATATCGTCGCAACATGTATTGCGATGTTTTTACCGTCGGAACAAGGACAGTTAA
Source organism: Benthosema pterotum (assembly GCA_039105355.1). Taxonomy (NCBI): domain Eukaryota; kingdom Metazoa; phylum Chordata; class Actinopteri; order Myctophiformes; family Myctophidae; genus Benthosema; species Benthosema pterotum. The sequence continues at coordinate 1,407,020 of CM076983.1, read as the reverse complement.
GTCAAGAGCAGTTAAGCCTCAAGCAGTACGTGAAGAGCATCAGCTTCAACCAGCACAACAACAAGAGGAACAGCTTTATGCATTAATGCAAGGAGGCTCTTATACAACGTTTGTCCCACAAAGCTCGGGCAGACAGTGACTTCATCACTCCCTTCTACGATGACTTCTTACTATCCCCACGTAAATTGGTAAGAGTAACATCTATACACATCACTGGTCCAAATTGAACATTTTCTACACTTTTCTACATTTCTCGCATCTCGATTTCTTTTTTCTTGTCATAGGTATGGAGACAGCGGCGCCTTCTCTGATCCATTTCAGCCATAACATTCCTAATACATCAGGGTTGGTGGCAACCCGATGCCGCAACACAACCAGCGCATCACTAAAGCTGAGCATGCAGAGCAACAGAGGGCTCTAGATTCTATCCTGTTGAATGATGATAGTTTCCTATCAGCATACGCCTGCTCAAGCGCTGCAACTTCAGCCGCAGCAGCAACTCGTGGAATCAGATGACGAATCTACCGTAAATGACTTGGGAGCGCAAAACGCCTCAATGCTGAAAGAGAAAGTTGACATTTGGTACTTCTCAAATGCAACACTTGCAATCAACTGTTTCAAAATACAATACTGTCAGAAAAAGAATTCATGATTGATCTAAACAGAGCAATACAATGTACGTGCCAATGTAATATTTGCAAAATGTGTTACAGTGTTAAAAATGGCTGTGAAACACACAAAGTGATCTCTCAAAAGGGTCCCGTTAATTCTGGTATAGTTCATCTGATGGAAGAGTTCGAGGTGCAACACGATTTGACTGACATCACAGAGCCGGCTGACACGGGCCCTTTTATCATTACGACCAAGATCTTCTGATAAAACTACGCAGCCATCGCTGGACCTGAAATGGACTTGACTCAAGGTAATTGTTAAAAACTGCACGATGACGTTTGTTAAGGTTATGCAGTTGCATGCACATCTGTTTGCGGAGTTATAATAATGCGTGTGTGTGTGTGTGTGTGTGTGTGTGTGTGTGTGTGTGTGTGTGTGTGTGTGTGTGTGTGTGTGTGTGTGTGTGTGTGTGTGTTGTGTGTGTGTGTGTGTGTGTGTTTTTTTTTCTTTACTGCTTACTGCAACATAATGAACATGAACATGAAAGACGGCAGCGCATTCATGTACTGGAAGAATCATTTCCTTCCGAAGCGCTACGCTGAAAAATATGTCTGCATCTCACACGTCCCCGGGTTCTGGGATCATGTAATGGTTGGTCAACATAAGCCGAAATCTGCTACCACTATGTTTGTAGAAGATAGGATCATGACCAAGCTGTTTGATGTCACCATGGAAGACAAATACTCATTTCACTGGTGTTGTTTTGTGCTGAAGCGTGATATCTTTCTGTGCACATGGCTTTTTAGCAAACAGAAAAATGGTCTAGGAAATTCCTATGTCTTACAGAAAACAGAGTCAAGCACATAGCTAAATCAGACAACTTTAAGACCATGCTCTTTTATCTGATGACATGGTTTCAAGTGCATTATGGCACAAACACGAGAAGTTTGAAGTTGATTCTTGACAATGTGCGTTACAAGGATGACACTATGGTTCACGTGCTTCTACGGTTTGTAAAAGGCTATGGTGTGGAAAATACTATAATGTTTCCATAAAGAAAGCAAGAAAGACGTCTCTTATACAGTTAGCCACAAAGTTGGAAATGGCCTCATAACGTTTTCTCCTGAGCACAACACAGGGGAACCGGTTATAAAACTGGTAGAGGAATTTTAACGACTTTCACGATTTACAGGTTTCACAGACTTCAGTGTGGCCAATCCTTCATACAAGCACAGAGATGCTTTACAATTAATGAGGGAATACAAGTCGAATCATGAGCACAAACGCTGTTGCATCAAGTGTTGCATCAAGCCTGAAATTAAGCATTTGCCATTCTTGTTTCTGCGTTCTATGTATTTTGTTACATTTTGTGCTTTTTCCCCCATAACACCTTAAAAGGTGTTCGTGTAGTTCATTTCACATTTCACGTGTTTTAAGTCTATCTCACTTTGAAATGTATACGGGGTTTTATATGTAACCTTTTCATTCCATAAAGGTTATTTTCTGTCATTGTTAAATAAAAGTTTTACATGACGAAAAAAAATGCTGTAACATTACTCAGGCAACGAAAACTGGATGTAATAAAAGCTGTTTTTATATTAAAGTTTATCAACACATATTTCTATACATTTATGCACTGTTTGCCTGCATAAGCTTTAAGTGTGTAGTACCTCTGCTGTCTAACTATATCTACCTCTAAGCAGCTGTTAACTACAAACCTGTCCAAACGCCTGTTTTTTTATGTAACCTTTACACCGTTTGCCTGCATAAGCTTTGGACGTGTACCTTTTTTACGTCTACAATGTTATACCTATAAGCTTTTTATATATGCAAAATTTAAAAAAAAGTTTTTTTTACATTCTATTGATTCGTTTTGACTCTATGTAGTACCTCTGCTATCTAACTATATCTACCTCTAAGACAGCTGTTAACTACAAACCCGTCTAAACGCCTGTTTTTATGTAACCTTGGCAGCTCGAATAAAGACATCTTTATATTGAAACGTTTCGGTTTTGTCAGTTTTATTCACCTGTTCATTTTTAAGGAAAACACACAGGCTTAATGATGGCAACGTACACACCGTAGCTTCTGTAAACAAAGCCCACCACTCATACAGATATCGAACAGCCATGGCCTAGCACTAGTAAGGCTGAAACATTTCCTCAAATGGGGCTCTCTTCGTTTGACAAACATAGTGTTGTGAGCAAATACTGCAGCTCTGAGCTTAAATACGGGGAAGGGGATTTTCATGTTTCGTTCCACGTAAAACTGGGCAGGTAGAGTAGGAGCAGACAGCAATTTTAAAACACAAAACCACAGCAGCTGCAGCCGAGGTTCCCCCTTTTTTTCTTTCAGAAAAATCTGACTCGTTTTCAAAAATATTTCCCCGTACTTTCTTTCCTTCTCTTTCACGCATGCAGCTCAGCCGCTGTCAGAGCAACAAATTATTTCTCGTTTTGAGATTTTTTTTTAATAAAAAAAAAATCTAAGAAAACGATCAATGTTTTTTTTTAAGTGTACTTTAGGAAAAAAAATACACTTCGTTTTTTCTTCTTTTGTCTTTTTGTCTTTTCCTGTTCTAATGGCCATCTACGAAACACCCTCCAATTGAACAACTCACATTGGACTTGCAATCGTCTTAGACCTCAAGTAAAAATTGGTACCGTTGTGCAGCAATAAAAACATACACAAAACGTTTTCGTTCGAATCTTTATTGTTGGGTGAAAATAAACTCAGCGTCAGTGACCACATTTGTTTTCAACAGTAAAGCTAGAACGGTTCCGTCGCATAGGGAGCTTTTCAGTTGACAAAACACTTCGGGATAGTGCTTTGAGAAAATACTACAGCTCGGAGCTTAGCTCTGGAGTGGACCCTTTTGTGAATAGGGCACGGATATTGAGATTGTTGTGACGCTTGAACTATGTACAATCCACCAGTAGACTGGTTCACCGTTACAGGCACTTTCCACAGCTGGGACAGCCGTTCGGCTTCTTCTTGAACATGAGCCACCTTCGGGCAGCTGTTTGTCACAGCTTGCGCGAAACTTGTGCGCTGACGAGTTGATCTCAGGACTGTAGCAAAGGCGGGTCCGAGCGTGGTGACGTCCGATTGCACAGGGTTCGAAGACAACCCTACGGCAACGCTGTGAACGTTTTCATTACCCGTCTCTTGTACATTGCGACGGTTGATTGTCGTGATGTATTCGAATCTGGTTTTCTCTTTGTAGCAGTTAGGCAACCTAACACATTTTCTAACGACGTAAGGAGCTTTATCTACGGCCGACTGTCTTGAACTCACATCTGAGAGCTTGTAGCGTACAACCGTTTCGTCAACTTTCAGTTGACACAAGCCGCACTGCTCCTTCTTGTAAGACAATAACACGTGGCTCAACGAAACCTGCTCAATTTTTTTTAGCAGTGTGTCGTACACCGATATGTCTGTCTCGCTGCACAGCTCAATGGGCAGATACCACAGTAGCCTGAGACTGATTTTACAAGATCCGCTGGTACCAGGCGCTCGCATGTACACACAACACCTTCCCGAGGGCTTTGGCTACGTCAGCTGCGGCTGTCTGATCGCACTTGCCGCCGCCCTGCTCTGTCGTTAAAGAAATGAGAGATTCGGTGATGATGGCAATCACACTGGCGCAGATGATTTTAGACACATAGCGTTTTTTTGTCATTTGAAGCTTTGGCGGAAAGGCATCTTTACAGCCCGTGCAACACTTTAGATCCACATCCAAGTTCAGCCTGCTCACGGGCCGTCCCGGTAAAAATACCTCGTTGTAGTAGCACACAACCCCCCTTTTCATAGAAGCCAGACATCCTCTGGACGTGATCCATAGCTTCTGCGCACTTTTCCCTCCGCGGAATCCCACGCGTCTTGCATGAGCAACACTGGGTTTACAGCCCCCAGCTGTTCCTAGGCGGCAGACCCTGTAGTTCTTTGGAATTACGCGATACACAATAAGTTACCAGATCCTCGAACGGGACTGACGCGCTTACGTGCACAATGTACAAACCTTCGTCCCGCACACTTATCCGTGAGCGCCCCGGGCAAATTGTTGAATTCCGCAACGTGGTCTGCCACAGAGATTTCCTCGTGTCTCGTGCTCAAGCTCGGGTTCGATGCGCTTCCGACCGTCGGTGGACATTTCCCCCCCTCTTCGGTAACTTTTGCGTCGCTTTGCTCTGAGACGTCGGCCTCCGATGACCACTCGAAGCGAGAGAATCATCTCCTGCGCTCAAGCTCGCGTTCGATGCGCTTTCGACCGTCGGCGGACAAGTCCCCCCCTCTTCGGTTTCTTTGCGTCGCTTTGCTTGATATGTCGGCCCTCGATGAGCACTCGGAGCGAGAGAATCGTCTCTCGCGCTCGATGCGCTTTCGACCGTCGGAGGAAAGTTTCCCCCTCTTCGGTTCTTTTTGCGTCGCTTTGCTCTGAGACCTCGGCCCTCGATGACAACTCGAAGCGAGAGAATCTTGTGTCACGTTCCACCTGCTGAACACGAGGCGGTCTGTCCCCGTTAAAGGTATTCTGTGTATTTTCTCGTGCGCTTTGGCACGGTAGCCAGATGTCCTCCGTTTCAATAAAACTTTGAACGTCTGGCACGGGGAGCAGATCTGTCTTGTCGGAGTAATACAACCCCAGGGCTCGCTGAAGAGAGGATAATTGTGCATGATGTCGTATCCAATGTCCACATCTGTGGACACGCTGTGTGTGACAAGCAATAGAGCTGTTCTCCAGCTTCAAATTCGGGTCATTCGCATGGGTTCCTATCAACGTATCCAGAAACACGGGACATGAAACTCCTTTCTCTCTGCAGAGCTTTAAAAGTCTTTTCTGCAAGAGAACACTATTCGCACTACCCTCATCGGTCAGAAAGTTAAAACTTTTTCCTTGCGCGAACTGTTTGCTCGCGGACGCCTGCAGTGAGAAGCAAATTAAAGATTTCAGGGTGACACGGGGTAATGCTGAAACGTGCTGAGAAACCGGAATAGCTTCAATACACTCGCCTTCTTTCCCATGACAGTTCTCCTGACATGCGTTCCAAAAGTACCACAATCGGGGGCTGTGCTTTTTGTCAGATACACACGACCTGTCGCGCGAGTCATTGGTACGTACATTGTCAGATTGTGTCTCCCCGACCCGCGGCCTTTTATCGTGGACGGTTTTGAGAGGCCATGATAACATTTTCGTCTACTATGTCTTTGGAGCAGCGCTTATATAGGCGTCGCGTCGCGCGCAGGCTCTGTCCCGTGAACTATTTAGACTTATTAATGTTCATTAACCGCTCGTCCGGTTCTAAACTTTGCTTGCTTTGGGCAAAGTGTGGACGAACGAGATGCAACCACCGACCCTTCCAGTTATTGGTTGTCTTACGCGGACACTCGAGGAAACTGGTACAACGTCGGCTTACTGGTCGCTCCACTTATGGTGGTATCCGGAGCTGCTTTGTTGGCATATAAGCTATGTAAGCGCAGCGCAAAAACTACTCATCATCATCGGTCACCATCTACGCTCCAGTCATGTCCTTGCCCAAGAACTCATCGTCGTGGGAAGAGGGTGTTGTTGTACACACAGACCCAGTCATGCTACAACCCACGAAGTCTGACTCTGTTCGCGCATCGAGCTGCAACCCAACAGATCAGACCCTTCTGTGGAGGAGAAAACCCATGATTGCAGGTTAACCGTGGAGCCCAGTGTTACGGCGCAACCCACGCAAGCAGTGGCCATTTAGTTAAAATCTGTGAGTATCGGTCGTGTGAAACTAACACGAAAAAAAAGGCAAAAAAAACAAAAAAATATTGTGTGTGTGGATTAACATTCATTTTTATTTATTTATTTATTTATTTTTTAACAGGATCCTGAACCCTATGACTCAACTTCGACAGACAGACTGACTGGAAGGGGAATGAATGAGAAGAGGAAAACAGAAAAAAAACGGCTTTTGAACGGCCTTGCAGCCTTACAGACCTTGGGAGAGGGGACACTTCGTGAAATGAGATACGACGTTGCGGGTCCCACGGGGCTCAGCTCAGAGCAACAAGCGTCTTTTGTTTCAGGAGGTGGCCTTGGAAAAAGCAGGAAACCACAGCACTGATAGACCCGTGAGCTCCTCAGACTTTGCGAAAGAAGAACTTTGTAAACTGTAGATGTGAACGTGCGGGCCACGCAGGCTCAGCTGCTGTCAGAGCAACAAGCGGAGAGGGAGAGGGAGAGGGGGGAGGGGGAGTTAGGGGGGGGGTAGAGAAAAAGAACTGGGAAACCTTGAGAAAAAAAAGAGTGAAAAAAAAGGACAGAAAGGAGAGGGAGAGGGGGGTAGGGGGGTAGAGAAAAAGAACTGGGAAGTTTTTGAGAAAGAAAAGAGTGAAAATAATCTACAAAGTTTTTCTGTGGCTACCGTGGGGAGTTAGCCTTGCAGACCTTGGTCTTGGAAAAAGCAGGAAAATGCCAGCACTGATAGACCGTGAGCTCTCAGGAAGAACTTTGTAAACTGTAGATGTGAACTTGCGGGCCACGCAAGGCTCAGCAGCTATCAGAGCAACAAGCTTGTTTTGTTTCAAGAGGTAGCGTTGAGAAAAAACAGAAACCTTGGCCTCTGATCGCGTGAACCCTGCACAGTCTCAAGTTCACAAAGTCAGCAAGGCTCACGCGACCAACACCCGCTTTTCCTATTCCCCACGTCCCCACATACCACGCGTTAAGCGATCTGCAAAGAAAAAGTTATCGCATTGTTGACTCGTGTATCTGACAATAAAGATTCAATCGACCCATTTGATGTTTGTGTATGTTTTTTTTATTGTCGACTTGTATATCTGACAATAAAGATTCAATCGACCCTTTCGATGCTTTCACGTTTTACCCATTTCATGTTCTCGTCAAACTGTTCTCTCAGAGAAAAAGAACTGAAGTTTTTGAAGAAGTTTTTGAGAAAAACAAAAGAGTGAAAATAATCTACAAAGTTTTTTCCTGTGGCAACCGTGGGGAGTACGTTTAGACTTTATGAAATTGAATGTATTGACACAGCTGTCTTTTCATTTCTGCTTGTTTTACTGCATAAAAAGAAATAATTGAATACAACTCAAGCTCGTCTTTTGTATTGTATTTTTTTATTAGAGTCACTTTCGATAATCCCATTTGAGTCAAAATCAAGATAACTTGCCTACATCACAGGCAGGCAAAGTTTTTCTCACGAATGGTCTACGCGAGCTTACTAGTGATCTTCGCCAACATAGTGAGAGCGGGATAGGGGACTTTGCAGAAGAACAGGGAAAAGGCGACCGCCGATCGCTTGAGCCTTCGGCACGCTCAAGTCTCCTCTTGTTAAAACAAGATATGCTTGTTGCTCTGACAGCGGCTGAGCTGCGTGGATCCGCGAGGTCGCATCACTGGTTCACAAAGTGTTTTTTTTCTGTCTCTGAGGTTCATAACATCAGCAGCTGCGTTTCTCTCTCTTTTTTTTAGGATAGGAAATGCCTAGGAAAGCGTGAAAAAAACACTCAAACTCTTTTTTGTAAAAAAAAAAAGACAAATTTTCCAGAGAGTTTTGTCTTTAAAAAAATGAAAGAAAAATAAACACAGTTTTTTTTTATAAAAAAAAATCTACACCAAGCGCATCTCAGCCACGAGCGGACAGAGGCGATGGACACTCGCTCTTCTTAAACACAAGGTGTCTGCGCCTCCGCGAAAAAGCTTACCTTTTTTTTTGCAGACTGAACTCTACCTCGTCCCCTGGGTCTGATTGCGTGACAATGTCTCGGACGTCGGACGTGGAATGCTGGCTTGTAAACGTGGCGGACGCGGAGCTCAATTCTATTAAAAACGCCTTTGAAGCATTATTCCGTTTGGGCTATGAGATCGGCGACGACGAAATCTTTGTACGGGCAGTTGCACGATGGAAAAAAAAACTCTCTCAAGGCAAGCGAATGCTGGCAATGGGATATAGTAAACTCGCTCAACTCGGT